>VXAZ01006775.1:1489330-2128826 GCA_013399875.1 Gymnorhina tibicen | reverse complement strand
CTTTCCAAACACGCACAGCGTGGGCGAGCCCGGCGGGGCACGGACACCGGCACTGTCCCGGGCCGCGGCACCGGCGTGCATCCATCCCTGCCAGCAGCGCACCGGGACGCGCACGGAGCACATCCCGCCCACCCGTCCGAGCCGCGGCATCCCGCACGGCGTCCTGCCCCTGCCCCGCACGGCGCCGGGACGAGGTGCCCCGGCCGCCCGNCGTGCCGCCCTCCCCTGTCCCCACCCCTCACCCCCCGCCCTGTCTTCCGGCCGCCGGGGCGTAGCGCTCCGGCCCCGCCGCGCCGCCGTCCAGCCCCCGGCTGCGTCCCGCCGGTGCTGCCCCTTTGTCCGCGGCCGAGCGCCCCGGGACCCCCTGTGCGGCCGCCCGAGGCAGAGGAGGCTCTGGGGGGACACCCGCGGAGGGCAGCCTGCCCTGCCCTGCTCCGCCGCGCTGCGGTGCGGCCACTTCCTCGCATCTCCCACCTTGGGAAGCGCGTTTCCCCGCAGAGAATCCCGTCCGGAGGGATCCCACTTGCCCGGACCCCGCCATCCCCGCCCGGGCTGAAATGTGATACAGAAAGCAGGAGGGAGCGGGGGAGTAGCCGTGCATGCAACTGCTCTGCAGTTCGGGTGAAACAAAGAGGTTGTCCAAGAAACTACTGTTCGGGCAGTATGTGAGGCCCTCGAAAGCCGGGAAGGGACAGGCTGTGTTATTTATCTGAAGCCTGATCCTGCTCCATCAGGTGTCCCTGAAGGACACTGGAAGAGGCCGCCTCCTGTGTGCTGGCACAGCGGGTGTGTAGTCGAACAGCAGCCAAGGAAAAGAGGCTATAGGCATCTCCACATCCAGTGCCCAGAGTCTGGATTGCTACACGTTGCAACCAGTCTGCTTTTACTGGTGGTCTTCGTGTTTAGTTTGGGTTTGGGGAGGATGGGGTTTGAGGGAAAGTTGCATCGGATACTGATTTTTATGTTAAGAAAAAGCTGCAAAAAAAAAGTGCTTGTTGCTAGTAGCTTTCAAATATGACAGCCTTGTGAGTCAGCGGAACAGTTCCACCAGGCATTATGATGCACATGTTGCTCCTTGAGATAGCCCCAGCAGTGGCAGCTGGCAGCAGAGCAAGGCTGGTTTTCTGGGAGATGCTAAGTCCAAGGAGCAGTGCTGAGTAGTCTCACCCAGTCCAATTTGAGCTTTCTCTTATAATCTGGAAAGTTGCCACACCAAGGGTCCAGAGAAGAATGGAAGGGGGCAAAGTGCCATCTTTCTGCAGTTTGTATAAAGGTGGAGGGAGTGTCTGACCCGTGTGTGGTCTTGGGAGTACAAGTAGGGCATGGCACTGTGAAACTCAGTTGAGCGTATTTTTGCTGGACCAGGAGCTCTGTCTCAAAAAGTGGCACGACTTCTGTGGCTGTATGAAGTTTTAGATGAAGTTTTGAAATAGCAGGACACAGGATTACATCTATTTTATATCATCTAATGACACTAAAAGGAGAACTAGTGAAAGGGAAAATACATATTTTGAATTTAAGGCTCAATAGAACCATAGATTGGCGCCAAAGCAGCCCTAACAGCAGAAGAAATAGTACAGTTTATTTATCTTGTTTGCTATTTCCATTCACTTCCTGGCGTCTGTTGTAATGCTAAGGAAAATGGAAACTGCTTACAGAGAAGCAGTTGTCTCTGGACAAGCATGTCAAAGCTGGATTGGGAGAAAATAAAACATGTAGGATGTATCAGGCCTAATAACATGGGGTCTTGGCCAAAACTGAAGCCGAGGAAGCACAAACAAATCTAAAATAATTTGCTCATGCTATATTTGCCCATTAGAAATGATTCTGAAAAATCAGCTTATGCAGGATTTGACTGCCCACTCGCTGGAAGCTGATGACTCATGACCCAGCACTTCACTGCCTACTTACAAAGTGCTACAAGGCATGTGGAGCACTTGACTCATGCTCGTCCACTTTGGATCCTACATCATATCTAGGTACAGAGCTAGGAATGTGTAGAAAACATCCCTATTTTTGTTCTCCCTGGAAATAGCCAAGGGCTTTGAATCATAATCCCAAGAAGAATCTGGCCAAGACCAGTGCCACACTAATACATCTACATATTCTTGCTCCATAGAAAAGGCAGAGTTTGCAAGTGGCTAAATCATGCCTTTCCAAGGTTTTTTTGATATTCTCTGTCTTCATTTTCAGTTTTAAACTATCCCAGATGTATATCAGCGTGTGTTTTAAACTTATTGGTAAGAGCACTCAGAAATGGCCACAGATGCTAGTTATAATCCAAATAATTAGAAAAGTTACAATATGACTCTCAAACATCACTTGAGCTCATCTCTTCTCTTCTTTGTGGACATTCATCCCCTGATTATGACAGTCTTTGTGCTTTGTCCTACCAACTGGGCAGAGCACTGCCAAGGTAGGCAGCCACTCTGTATTGGGTTGCATGGCCAGGTGTTGGTAGTGAGGGGGTCTGCAGGGGTGTCTTCTGTGAGAATCTGCTGGAAGCTTCCTCCATGTCAAGCAGCACCAGTCCTGAGAGGCTCCAAGACAAATGGGTCACTGGCCAATGCTGGGCCAATCAGAAACGGTGGTAACAACTCTGTGATAACATATTGAAGAAGAAGAAAAAAATGTTATTGTGCAGACAGATGTAACTGGGGCCAGAGAAGAGCAGGATGAGAATGTGTGAGAGGAACAGCCCTGCAGACACCAAGGTCAGTACAGAAGGAGGGCAGGAGGTGCTCCAGGTGCCAGAGCAGAGATTCCCCTGCAGCCTGTGGTGCAGACCGTGGAGAGACAGCTGTGCCCCTGCAGCCCATGGGTGTCCACAGGGATGCAGAGCTTCACCTGCAGCCCCTGGAGGAGACCCATGCTGGAGCAGATGGATGCCTGAGAGGCAGCTATGAACCCATGGAAGGCCCATGGTGTAGCAGGCTCCTGACAGGGGCCTGCAGATCCATGGAGAGAGGAGCCCATGCTGGAGCAGGTTTCCTGGTAGGACTTGTGACCCCATGGGGGAGCCACACTGGAGCAGCCTGTCCTTGAAGGACTGCACCCCATGGAAGAGTGACACACATTGCAGCACTTTGTGCAGAACTGTTGCTCGTGGGATGGCTGCTTCTCGTTGGAGACGTTCCTGCAAAACTGTCTGCTGTGGGAGACACCCCATACTGGAGCGGGGGAAGGACTCCTCTCCCTGAGCACGGACAAAATGACCATAGCTCCCTTTCCCCATCTCCCTGCACTGCTGGAGGTAGAGCTGGGAAGGAGGGAGGGATGGGGGGAAGGTGTTTTTAGGGTCTTATTTATATTTTTCATTATCTTGCTCTGATTTTGTTAGTAATAAATTCAGTTAATATCCCCTATTCCAGTTTGTTTTGCTTGTGACAGTATTTGGTGAGTGATCTCTCCCAGTCCTTATCTCAACCCGTGAACCCTTTGTTTTATTTTCTCTCCCCTGTCCAGTTGCAGAGAGGAATGATAGAGAGGCTTTGGTGGGTGCATGGGATTTAGTCAAGGACAACCCACTACACCCTCCTAGAGACTGAACATAGAGTTTCTCTGGTAATGTTACTTCTGCTGCATCAGCAAGGTCACCCTGACTGCACAGTCAACTACCAGGCCTACTTCCCATCCACATCCTCTGCACTCAAATCTACCCTCCTGGAGTGTATTTGGGTACTTCACAACACTTTGCTGAGTGTTGTAGTCAATGTTACAGACACGGCTTGTAAGTTTTCTTGTGCTGGAATTCTACTTGTGTACCTGAGAGGGATCCAGAGTCAAATCACCTAAACTCCCAGGTGTCTCCATCTATTGGCATGTCATGACTGTCCTGCAGGTTCCTGCAGTGATGGCATGTGTTGTTGTGAGCGTAACACCCTGTCCTTCCAGTCTGGGGAGACCCAGGCACCTCATCTTCCGCTCTGTTGCAGTCTAGATTTAGGCAGACAGGCCCTTAAATTCTACATGCATCCCTAAGGGGGTTTGTCCCCTATGTCTTCTTGGAATATTTATCCATAGCATTGAGATCATGGGAGGAGAAGAAAGTGTTGGCACTGACTTCATTACAGAGAACAGGAAAAGTGCAGATTCTGCGTAACAGCTGAGTGATTACAGTGCTTGCCCAGTAGTGGGAGAGCTGGACCTTTCTCAAAGAGCTGAAGCCATTGCATGCACATCCTAGGAAAGTTTTCTAACCATTGCTCTTCACTGGGGTCAAAGAAGGAAACAATCTCCGAGTGAGCCACTACACTGCCAGGAAAGCAAGGGAGAGAGGTCAAAGAAAAACAGAAAGTGATGCTGGCCAAGTGGTAACAGCACACTAAGGAAGAGAGAGGATCATCTAGGAAAAGGAAACTTGGGATGTCAGTTCATTTTTTGTTTCCATTGGAATTAAAAATGCAGAACAAATTTCAGAATTCAATATGTTTATGAGAAAACTGCAGTCTCAGGAGAAACCAGAAACAGAAAGCTTTTCCCACAAATGAACTTGCATTTCTTAGAAACTTTCTCAATAAACTTAAGCTACATGCTGTTTACCTTTATCACTTTTCCTATAACTCTAGCATGTAGTCACAACATAAGGGTAAAATAGCAATCAAAGTGTGTGTCACTGCGAAGATCTGTGCCATGTGAGTAATATCCTGTGCAATGGCATATGGCTTTTATGGCATTACATGTTGTTATGGCATTACATGTTTCAAAAATCCCTTTTTGAAACTGGATCTTTACATTTGCTGCATACCACAAGATCAGCTTGCTTTCTTGTATGCTCCGTGATGGAGTTGGAGGCCTCCCTAGGGTGAAATGCTTCTCCAGGTTTGGGTGACAGCCAAGTTTATTAATTTCCATGAAACTACAGTGATTCATGGTTATGCATTATTTACTGCTGCCATAGTGTCTAGGAGTATTAGGCATGGCCCAGGCCCACAATTTACCTTATCAGAAAGGTAAAATTTATGTCCAAAGACTTCAAATGAAAAGTCAGACAACAACAGGAGTTCTGATCCTCAGTTCTTGTAGACATGGCAAAATGGGCAGCAAGGCATGAGTACACTGGTAGCATTAGCAGGCTGTGAACTCTCCTAAACCAAGCCATTCAGCCATTGCTCAGCTCCATGCTACAAATTCAAAATTATGAGGGGATGTCGTACAGTATTTTGTCCTCAAATAATCTCCTACGCATTCCTGATTCAAAGAAAGATAGCACGAAGACTCCAACACACGGCAACATCATTCGTCACAAAAGAATGCAAGCACATAGCACATGGAGAAAATGTGTATAATAAATACAGCTGGAGTGCATTCCATGACAATTTCAGAGAAATGTCAGTTATATTTATTTTCCAACTATTTGCAAGATTTTCTTGAACAGCTTATTTCAGAACTGAACCACAGATATACAGATCATTAACACACTGCATCTTATTCCTTGTAAAAGCTTTTAGGTCCTGTCTACCTTCCACTGAATTTATGGGTCTTTCCTTGGTTTTGCTGTGAGTGGGAACCAGGTTTGAGAATCGTACAGGGGTTAAAATGTTTACTGGATTTATTTTAGAGGCTATTAGATTCCCCCAAGATGGCATTCCAGAGGTTCTCAGCCAATTATTCCTGTATTTGGCCAATCAACTCTGTTTGAGAAATTCTTTGAAAAAAAGACACCAAGCTGTTAACTGCAACTCTTGGAGTGGGACCAGCCATCCGATTCCTTATCCACCAAGTGGTCCATCCATCCAATCCATGTCTCCCCAGTTTAGAGAGAAGGATGTTATGCGAGGCGGTGTCAAATGCCAAGTTTGTGCAAGTCCAGGCAGATGACATGAGTTGCTCTTCCCTTATCCACCAACACTGTGACCCTGTCACAGAAGGCCAACAGGTTTGTCAGGCACAATTTGCCCTTAGTGAAGTCATGTTGGCTATCAGCAATCACCTTCCATGTACCTTAGCATAGGTTCCAGAGGGATCTGCTCCATTATCTTGGTGGGAACAGAGATGAAACTGACTGGCCTGTGTTTTCCTTGTTTCCCTTTTTAAAAATGGGGGTTATGTTTGCTCTCTTGCAGTCACTGGGAACTTCACTGGCCTGCCACAGCTTCTCAAATAGGATGGAAAGAGGCTTAGCCACTTCATTCAGCAGTTCTCTCAGGATCTGTGGATGCATCTCATCAGATCCCATGGACTTCAGGTTCCTTAGGTGGTCTTGAACTTGATGTTCTCCTACAGTCGGGTAGTTCTGCATTCTACCAGTCTCTGCCTTTCTCTTCCTTGATTTGGATGGTGTGTCTGGAGCACTTGTTGGTAAAGACTGAGGCAAAATTATTGTGTTAGCCAATTTAACTATACAGTGCACTGAATATTATTAATCCTTCCAGACCATAAATAAAAGCTATTGAACAGAGCTGGTGTGGAAAAATAGTTACTGAACAATTGCATTAACACAGTACCACTGAGTATCAATCCCTTTTCAGTATTTAATAAAAGTGTGATAATCCCTCAAAGAGAGACCAGAGCTTTAGTGGAATCATTAATAGTCTTTAAGCCTTTGAACAATCCATGAACTAAGAAAAACCTGGTCAAGACAGGCTTCATATCAGCACAGTCATTGCTCAGGTAGAAAGGGAAATCTGGTTAAGAGCATGCAGCAGTAATATAAGACAAGAAATGAAACATGTCTGGTAGCTCACATCCCAAGGTGACGTAGTGCATGCTAACATTGTGTCAGGATGGATCATTCAGCACCAGGATACTAAAGTCAATGCCAAATAATCTGCAGTATCCAAGTTTCCCAGGGCACTCATCAAGAAAACATCAGTCTCAACTGACTGAAAAAAATTTAAACAGTTATAATACAAACTACAGCTCTTATAGTTTACAGACCATAGTTTACAGAAACTCTTAAAAGTCTACAACACAACATCCAAAAACTTGCTTATGCAAACATCATAAGTATCAACATTGAGTAAACACTCATAATTCCCCAACTCATAGAAAAAAACATTTTTCCTTGGAAGAGTCTAAAGTTAAAAGCATCAAGTCTGCAGATCTGAGAGGCTGGCACGTTATTCTGCATTAACTCTGCCGAACTGGTGTTTGCACTTTTGCTACAAAGTTAGCAGGGCAGGAAAAAAATTGGAAAGGCATGAAGGAGGGCATGAAGCTAACAAAGGATGTCCAAGAAATAAAATTGACTTCTATCTATGATTACAAAAAAAAAGTAAAATAAGAAAAGCAGTTCGGACATAGCAAGATAAAAAGTGACCAAATATTAGTCAGATATTCCAGATATTACAAAGTGCTACCTGAGGGAGAGTTCATTCTTTGTATATTCACAGTCACACCTCACAATCCCCTATAATAAAGTTCCACGGACAAATTTATTACTCTTATTTACATTTGTCTTTGTAAAACCTGCTTGAATGACTCCTGTAGACTACTTCTATGGAAGTTCACTGCTGTCTGCACATTTGAGAAACAAGTTTGCATGGAGATGCAAAGAAGAGTTGTTCAGATATATCTCTCCTAATTACTCTGCCTTTAAAAGTTTGCTTTTTGAAAGATGCCTTTATGTTTCCTTCGAGATGTGTCTTGCTGCCAGTACAGATAGGCAATCTGAAGTGCAATATATGCTATGGCCAGAGATACAAAAATCTCTAAATCTCCACTTGAAGGCACCAGAAAAAAACAAAACACAGAACAACACAAAAACAAGCAAACAAACAAAACAGGAACAAACAACAACAAGAGCAAACCATCCCACCAGAAAACCAACACAAAAGCACGTAAGCAAAGACTGGAACCTGTTGTGATAGTAGTGCAGACTTCAGGCAGAAAAGTTGACTCTGCCATACATCTGTGCTTGCTGGGAAGCTGAGGACTAATGCAGACACAGTGAAAGAGCAAGATCTGCTTGGCTTGGAGAGAAATGGTGATGCGGGATTCAGTCAGACAAAGCAGCTATGGTTGGAGGTAAAAGTGTCAACACTAATGAGGCAAAGAGGTAAAAGTGTCAACACTAATGAGGCAAAACACTCTACCAGCCTTTAAACGAAGGGAATCACCAGTATGTGAATAAATATTTATACCCTGGTCATGGTTAAATTTAGCCCAGAAATTAGACAAGGGGCTGGAGTTTGCTGGAACAGCTTTCCACTGAGAGTAGCGAGAAAAGAAAAAAGAACTTGTTAGGTATTAGAGCTCTATTGTTTTATGAAAATGACTGTATAATATCTCTCAGGGTAAGTGGAAGACTATTAAATGATCCAGTTTCAGAAAAGGCCTTCCATTTCAAACACATCTTCCAGAAATCATTGCAGTGACCAGGAACTGTACCCAGGACTCCCATCAGCCAGGGATGCTGCTGACTTCACTACTTCCAGTTTCAGTTGTAGGTTTTTGAATCAGAATTGCTAATTTCATTCTGATGTTTTATTTTCAGTTTAATACTGAACACACCATTTATTTCTCTTTCATTAAATTAAAATCCTCTTGAACTTTCTCAAGAATGTGCTTCTTATTTCCTGAATTATAGGCCTTACTCCAGAATTCAACTATTTTTGTAAAAACAATACTTAATTTTCTTGCTTGATAATTAATTGCACCACAAATTTAACTCGTATTTCTTGCTTAGCATGATGTACAAAGGCAATCTCATAATGTCAGTGGATACCCACTCCCTGTTCAGTTTCGTGAAGCCCAGTGACATGTGGAACTTTCAGGGGATCATGTTGCATTTAGTGCTAAGACTAGGTAAACAGTATCAGGAAAGATAGTTTAGAGAAGAAAGATTGTGAACATTATGGAGAAGATTATAGGGGATAGACTCGAATCCGCTATTTTATTCAATTAGGCTCTCATCCAGTAAAGGTCTTAGGCACACATTTAACTTAAAAAAAAAATAACAAGCACTGAGGTCCTGCCTTAGTTTGCCTACAGTTAAGTAAAGTGATTTCTTTGCTCAGTGAGGGCTTTCAGCACATATGTTGTAACTGCTTTGTTGAACCGAAGTCTTGCACAGGAGTAAATGGGAAGCAACATTGCTGAGGTGCATGGAATTGTGTCAGTTAGACTGGGAATAAAATGTGGCTGGTAATTCTCCTTGTTCTCAGTGTTCTGAGTAACGGAGCCAGTTTTATTAGAGAAAGCCATTATGAAAAACCTTGACATAAAATGCTGCTGGCTTGAGAACTTTTATGTTAAATGCATTTCAAGTTTAATAACACATTTAAGAGTTACTGAATATCTAGAGGCTTATGATTTCCTTATAACTATTGATACATTTTTTTTTTCCGGACTGTGCCTTTCTTTTGAAAAGTATCTAGGTAGAAAATTAGGACAAGTCTTACTTATCTGAAACTTTTTTGTGCTTTTGTACTAGACAGTCTTCTGGGAGAAGCTGGAAGTCTCCTCACTGTATAATAAGTTCTTCTATTAGAGTTAATGTTCTTTATTCCTCTGGAGTCACAGGCATTATACAAACCCTTGCAAATTAAGGAAACATGGTTTCTGGTGAGGCTGCTTGAACTGAACCTACCAACAGCATCATGAAAGGTGGGTCTGGAGTTTGTGCGAGACCAACTCCATAACTGAGAAATAAACACTCTTGCATGGTGGTTGCACCCCTCAGCTATGCAATGAGTGAGCTATTTCCACAACCATACTACAACCACAACTATTTCCACAACCCCAACTGCAGCACTGCTGTCTTTTTCCTTATTTATGTGGTGCCTCTGAAAACTTTGCTGCAGTCACCTTGGTGTATTGCAGGTCCAGAATATGTTGGCCAAAGGCTTCCCCCTGGGAACAGTGCCACTATGGATTATGTTAAGCCTCACTGAAACTAAGGGCTGTAACCAGCTTCCATTCCCTCAACTGAGAGAAGCATTAGAAGCCACAGAGGTCCATCAGTGAAAAAGTTGTTGAAAATAAGTATCGCCAGATATGAGGCACGTTACTGCTCTAAAAGGCAGGTATGACAAAGCTGAATTTATTGCAGGGCAGAGTTTGCTACATATTGATTAAGAAGAGAAAAATTTCCATTTGCATGCGAATGTGTTGCAGGATAAAACCAAAAGAAACAAATGGAAGAAATGGAAAAGCTGTGACACCTTCAACAAGAGTGTCAAGATTTGTAGCTGATGAAAAAAGCATGGAATGCATGTGAAGATAATACTGGATGTCCTGCTAGGAAAATATAAATGTATATTCTTTATGAACAAACACTTTTTGCAAATACTTACTGTAGCAGGAAGTGCTTGCTTTCTTCATGCCTGTTTTCTTCGAACGTTTTTGCTTTCTGCAAGTCTAGCTCCACTGATTAAAAAAAAAAGGAATAGCATAGATATTAATGACATGTTTTCTTCAATTCATTTACATACAAAATTAATTGTTCAGTAATTCCAATTTTCATCTTAAGGAAAATGTATGATATAACTTTGTAATACATGCTCTTGTTCCACCAAATAAGAATTCTTCTTATCATTATTCATCCTTTTTTGTATGAAGTGTCATGAACACTTTATAAACTAGAATAGATAAATAACATTTACTTTCAATTACACTGGGCTTTTGGAATAACATCAGTAATTCCTCCTTACTTGGTCATTTGTTGCCTGAAAGCGGTTTCATTCTTTTAATGTTAATAAAAAGCAAAAGTTTTTTTCTCACACAAATTCAATTTGAAATACATTAAATCATTTAAATAGTGAATTATATGCTTGAGTATTCTCAGGCAGATTTTTTGAACGTTCTTTTATTGCCCTGTACCCTCAGTGGAATTTTATCTAATATTGCCTGCTTTGGAAGGCAAAAATGTGAATTATGGTATCAAATAAACAGTTATAATTGTTTTTCAAGAATTTAGAGTGGAAATATTTACAAA
Organism: Gymnorhina tibicen; assembly: GCA_013399875.1. Taxonomy (NCBI): domain Eukaryota; kingdom Metazoa; phylum Chordata; class Aves; order Passeriformes; family Artamidae; genus Gymnorhina; species Gymnorhina tibicen. The sequence goes on along the minus strand of VXAZ01006775.1, from coordinate 2,117,947 downwards.
GTTGTTTAAAATCCAAAGCTCAATAAACAGCATCATTTTTCAATAATTTAATGCAAAGCTAATTTTGCTGTTTGATTAAGAAACATGAGGGGAAGGTGAAATCCACTTGCCAGGAATGAAATACATTTACATTTTCCTTCCAGTAATGATAATGGACTGACATCAGAGGCAAAAAGAAGTAAACAAGATACAGTCACTTTTCTGTGAAAATGAAAAACATTTTTCTGTAATTAAATTGCTTCCCAAAGGAAATAATTTTTTCAGTTCAGTGCCAGTCTTTCATCGGATAACATTCCCCAGCATCTACAAAGAGAGTGCTGAAACACTAAGGTACTGGAATTTTTAAGTATGTAAATCTATAAGATTTTATTTGACAGAAATTAATGCTTTAATAGGAAAAAGCTAGTTCAGCATAAAATTATTTTCACTTTGTTTCTCAGTGTTTCTCTCCTTTCCTTGTCTTTCTACACATTGGTGAAGGAAATCACAGACACATTCTCATCATATTTCTCTGCAGGTAGAGCTACGTGTCATCTAGATTGTCCTTCTTCCACCAAGACATGCTTTCTTGAGTAATCTGAGGACCTTAGCTACCTATCTAAAATTTCCAGACATACAGCAATTTGATCAATTTATAATGGTGAGTTTTAAACTCTTTTTTGGAACTAGGCCCTGCATGGAGGGTTTTTCTGGGGTTGGGGGTTGGGGGGGGAAGAATTATTTGCTTGTTTGTTTGTTGTTTGGTTGGTTTTTGGTGCTGTTTATGGTGGGGTTATGGTTGTTTTTAGGTTTTTCTGAAACATGATCATTTCACTCCAAGAAACCAAAACATAGTCCGTGGTGGTAGTGGAGCAAATAAGAAAACCATGGAATGAATCCCAGATCACCGAGGATGTCCATTAGATCTAAAGCTTGTCATTGAGTGGCATCTAATATTGAACCAATGTGTTCTGTCCTCAGTCTAAGGAGATTCAGTCCTGTATTTTTTTCCCTATGCCAGTTTCCAGGGTAGGCTGGAGTGTGCACACGCCACTGAAACTCTCATCTGGTGCACTAAATGATGCAAAATTCAGGCAGCAAAAAGGAAGAAAAGCACAAGTAATATTTTTACTCTGCTATAGTGGAAAAGCATAAATAAAAAGTATGAATTTTCACTTGCAGTCCCAGCTCCTTGCATTGCTGCTGAGTAGAACATTAACAAGCTAACCCAACTTGTCAGAAACAGATGCTCCTTAAATTAGTTCACCAGATGTTTACCTTCTTCGTTTGTCTCTAATGTCACACTATTACAGTAGAAGCAGGTAGATTCAGAAAATCATGTATTTTTATTAGTATTCAATGAATGTTTTAATTTGAGATACAGAATTTCACAGTGTATCTTCTGACATGCTGTGATATGTTTCAAGAAGATGTGATAAATATTTGCAAGGCATTAAAAAATGTAATTGCAAAAATTAAAGGCACCTGTATGCTTTTCCCAAACAAGAGTTTTATAGTTTCCACTTTGGAAGAAATTTGGAAGATAGTTTTCATTGTGATTCAAAATACCAGTGTGTTCTGTGAAAAAGAAATTTGTTTTCCTTTCTTTTACCAATCTCTCAAAAAACTCAGTGATGGGCAGTAAAGGAATACTGTAGTAATAGAAGTTGCCATGGGCAGAGTGGAAGCTTCAGAGTTTGTCAGGAAGAGGTTCCTCTTGTGTCACAAGGTACAGGAAGGACCCCCTTGCTTTCTAAACTTCTTCCCAGAAAGGAGCCTAGGTGTGACTGGGTCCAATCTTAGCCCCAGACTTTGTCAAAGGCTTCTGTCTGAGGGATGATAATATGTTTAATTGATCCTTTATAAGATTTTGTCCCACAGGATTAAGGGTGGCAAACCACATTTATATGACTAAAATAAATGATCTATCTAAATGGATGGTGGTAATGACTAGACTAAAAACCTTGATCTGAATTATTTCCTACACAATGTATATAGCTACAACTACTAGTGTAACGCAATCTTAATTGAAGTAATGTTGAAGCAATGATATTAAAGATAGCAAGATAATTATTAAGTAAAGATTGACTTTTTTGATCCAGATCCACCTGTGGGCAAATCTCTTTTGTTCAGCCTCAAGGAGGAACCTTGAGGAGCATCCCTACTTGAGGGAGGAATTTCCACACACACTCTGAGAAGGGGTATGTTAGAAGACCCTGCCATTAAAAAGTGAGATTGGGCTGTCAGTCATGTGTCTACAGGCCAGCAGTGTCACCTCACTGTCACCACCAGTGTAAGCTCAGCAGCCTTAGATAAGTTATCAGTACTATCACTTGTTGATTACTTTATCAGGAACTTTGTCTGTCACATCATCACCAGTGCCAGTTTCTGTCAGGAAACATTGCACTTCCTCAGTGTTTCATTTTGTCTTTGATGAGTCTCAACATTCTCCAGCACCAAAAGAAGAGTGACCCCCATTCTCCTTCCACCAGGACAACTTTTGCAAATAGGGTATTGCTCAAGCTGTTTTACCTCCATGTAGGCAGAGCACCCTGCTACCATAGCAGATGCTCTACCAACATAGCTCTGTTTCAAGTCCACTGAGAACCCATGACTTCCAGCCTGTTCTACTTCTGTACCAACTGCTCTTGCTACCTCTGTGTCTCCTCCCCATCCTCTCTGGCATCTCCCTATGGTTCCTTATTCCGACACTAGAAAGAGATGACACTGAAAGAAAACCACACATGCCATCTCCTTTCCCTGAGGGATAACATTCCTTATGGCAGGGTTTTTGAGTGTGTAGGATTAGCAGTCTCAGGTGAGTAAAGAAGGTAGAGGCTTGCACATCAAGACAGTCTTGCATATTAAGAGAGGGTATGAGGAACAGCCTCTGCAGCCCTTGTTTTGAGATAAAGTTCTCAAAGAACACTTTGGTGTCTCAGCACGATTGGGCAGGGAAGGAAGAAAGGAAGAAGAAGGAGAATGACGCCCACAGCTGGAGTCACTTAAAAACCTATTGAACTGTTTCTAAGAGGTTTAGTAGGATTAGTAAAAACATAAATATATGGGTATTTCATAGGAGTTTGAACAGCATCATCTGTTGCACTAATAGAAATACTTACCCTTTTAGCTGAAAGTAATTCCAGTAGCATTTTGCAATCATCATCTGCTATGCACCAATCAGACAGGTGTGAGGTAACACCTGCAAGGGCAACAGGAATGCCTGGACGGGAGTGCTGAGCACCTGGGCGGTCACCACATTTCCCAGGACACAAAAATAGACATAATTTCTTGAGCAGGGCTAGTACAGCGGTGCTGCAACAGTTTGTCACATCTTCCAGGCATCATATGAGTGTTGTTTGTCTATAGACACAGCACTAAATCTCTCTTAGGAAAAATCCACAGTACATGTGCTTATGTATGTATAAAGACAAATACATCTTTTACTGAAAGTAACATCTCTATGCTGTAGCCACAACCAGAGATGCCATTGTGATGCTAAATAGGAAAATGTATCTTCAAGATCCTGATAGCATTTTATAGTTTTATTCATTTATTTTATATCCCACAATATTTCTCAAGTATAATTATGTTCAAATGTAAATGCCAATGGGAACACCTTTTACATCCATTTCCTTTTCTATGATTGCTGTAGCAATTTATACCATTTATTTATACAATTTATCTTTTTAAATAAAGAACTCCTAGTCGTTTGGCATAAAATTGTTCTAATTCAACAAAGAATCTGAACCTACCACAGAGACACTGATGTTCTTGCTGAAGAATGTTTTGAGTGTTTACCTGTTGTTCCACGTAATTCCTAAATTATAGAATTCACATTTTACTACTGAATGCCAAGACAGAATTTGGCTTTAGGTTTCTCATTGACCCTTACTCTTTGTCTTAACTTCTACAGAAGTTAAGAATTGGTATTTAAAAACTCTATTGTTCAAAGAAAGTAAATAGCCATGTATTTTAAGGAACAGTGGTTGCTCTCATAACCTTCCTGCAGCAGGAACAAAGGCAGCAAGAATGACTTATGTGGGCAAAGTTGCAGAAATTAAATAAAACCAAAACAACAAAAAACAGAACTTAGAAATTTTCAGCATTAATGTTAATTAATTAATCAGCATTAAGCTACTGTTCCACATTAGTTTACGTAACTTATAGAGCACATTACTTTCTGAAAGCAAGAATAATTGACAAATTATTGGTGTTATTTTTCTAATCACAGCTGTTACCCTTCTGTCACTTCCATTATTTTAATCTGGCCTAGACAATAACATTTCAAAGGAGTGTCAGACGTACTGAAGTGTGATCAGTGCAATTCTAATTTAGCTGGACTTTTCTCATGCTTTGATTATCAAACTGTATAAATTAAAGAAACAAAAGAGTCATAAACTGATGTATAAAAAGGACCTTTACCATGCTACATGAAAAAAAAGAAAGAAAACCAAAATCATTTTGTAATATAACTTTTAGATTTGGTTATTGCATTAAACATTGTCTACTTGTTATTTCAATGAACTAAAACGAAGTAACACTGAACAGTATAACAGACATCCTAGAAATGTCAGTTCCTTGGGGTAGCCTTGCCTAGGGGCTGGAAATTTTGCTTTTGTATTGGTGTCATTCCAGAAAAAATAAAGCCAACCTAATTTGGAAACAGTACGGCTGTACTGTATCTAAAATGCATCACTGGTTTACACCAAGGTCCTTGTGCTTAAGTTTAAAAATCACACTTAGAAGAAATATTTTCATAGGGCAATGGCAGAAGTACATTTTATATATCAAAGTAACTACTCATGTTAAGAACTTCACCACCACTGGCTAACACCATCCTTCACTGTGACTTTCCATATTTTTCAAAGATAGGAGGCACAATAAGATGAACTAAAGTCAAGGCAATGGATATCAGGGATACTAGTAACTAGAATGGGTAGTGCAAGCCCACCAGCATGGCCAAGGTTTTTTGTAAGCGTGATACTGAAGGGTTTGAAGCAGGCTGTTGAAGTGGCTTTCAAGATTTTTGTAGCAAGCTCCTTTTAGCAAGAATGACAAAATGGGGAAAAGCCCAGTTTGTGTTAACTGAAGAATTTGATTAAGTGGACCAAGAAAGTCAACACTTTCAGTACTGGCTGATGGAGGTTGGTGATTGATATTGTGATAGCAAGTGAAGAGGTAATAACCACCAAGGTACTTCGTAATCTGAGTGTTTTATGTTTGGTATGTCAGTGAAAAGGAGCAATTCACCATGGAGATTGATAAAAATAATAATGAATTTTCCATATGAAGAAGGACAATTCATATATCAGTGTCAAAAATTTCAGTGTTAGTGGCAGGGACAATCCGCAGTATCTTCACATCCCATTTGTAAAAGATAAGTAATAGAGCTCTAATCTTTCAGTATTCATGTAATGCGGAGAAGCATTGCTGATTTTACTAATTCTAATGTAATCAGAACCATAGAAACCTAGATAAACAGGCAGTGGGGTTTTTTGTTCGTTTATTTGTTTCTGGAAGATTAATACTCTGGTTCTTTGACTCACTAATGTAGCAGTGAAACGAAGTTCACAAATAAGCAACTATTCTAACTGTAAGGCATGATTTTTTTTATTTTTATTTTTTTCAAAATCTTTAACTCAGTGTTCAGAGTCAGATGTTTTAGACATGAAAGACATTGAAGCAGAGACTGGAAACGAGATTGCTGGATTTTCCTCCTCTGCTCAGAGAGCTGTCTTCTGCCCTACAGAATCCTACAATCATTGTGTAAAAGAGCAGTGTCATACTGTCACCAGAGGGAAGACACTGCTTCCAGCCCAGCCTGTCTGACAGGTAAAGATACCCTCCCACAAAGCACATAGGGTGAGTTTTAGTCACTGAGCTTGAGAAATACCTCATCATTAATCTTCCAGCATCTTGCCTGTATGCTCTCACTATCAAGATACTCAATAATATCAGTTATCATCTTATTCTGTAGTTGAAAGAAAAATAATCCAATAGTACTTAGCAAAGTTCCCAGTTTAATAAGAGTTTTGAGAAGACCTGTTTGATGTAGCTCAGCTGTCATTAAAATTTTCAAACGAGAACATGACTTGGGTGAAAGCAACTAATGGGCAGCATATTACCTTCTGGGAAGAGATGCCTGGGGCCTGACTAGAAACATAACCTTTAAGATGCTTGAGAATTGCCAGTATTAAAATGATGCGTCTAAATGAGCATGAAGGAGTGCCTGAGTTTGCATAAAATGGAGGTATCATCTCACCGTTCAGGGAAGAAGAGTCAGAACTATGGTTATTAAGATCAGGAGCATAACTTTGGCATCCAGAACCATAATCACAAAGACTGATCAAACTGACATGGTACAAGCAAAATGAGTGGTCTGGGGACAGCTCCAGTGAACAGATGCTTGTATGACAAGGTCCAGAAAGGCTTCAGAAACGTCACCAGGCTGTGAGAAGATAGATATTCAGAAAAATATGGTAGCAGCCATAGCAGATGGCTATGTTAGGAAAGTTAAAAGGGAGATAATAAGGAGAAAAATCCTCACCTCTCAGAGGAAAAATAAAATCAAAACATGACATGCCATCCTGTCATAATAACCAAGACCTGCTGAGGGACAAAAAGTGTTATTCAGACTTCTTCTTTTGTCTTCAGAAGACTGTCTGTGTACTCTCAAGAAATCTTGTGGCTTGGATTTTTTCTTTTTTTAAATTAGATCCTTTGATGGAAAGTGCTCAGCGAATGAACCATCTTGCTGTTCAGAATTGTCTTTGTTTCTATTTTTTATTTATCTATTATTTCTTTGTTTCTTTTTTTCTTTTCCTCTTTACCCAGTGTGTGGCCTCACGCTTTTCTGTATTGCATTGCACACAGAATATTCTGTTTCCTTAGGAGCTTTTTTATTGTGTGCAGTACTGCAGAAAATAAGCATCACTAATTTCCACAAATTTGCATGCAACCTTGTGAGAGATCCGTATTTTACAGGTAAGAAACTAAAGTAGAATGATTTTTTCCTAAAATGCTTACTGAGTGGGTGAAGTTCTTTAGTTCTAAATCCTTCAGTTTTGCCCTTTTCTGCTCTCCAAATGTGTTGGCTTTTCACTTGTTACTTTACAAGCTTTACAAGATCAATAGCCCTCCTCATCTTTTTGCCTTGTCAGTGCTGAATAAACAAAGTGGGATGATAGAAGATAATTTTTTCCCACACAGATTGAGAAAGAATTTGCGGTTTTGGCCATCTTGCCAGGCACATGTCAAGTATTGGTTAGTTAAACAACAGTTTGGGGAAGAGAAAAAAATTGGACTCCCAGTACCTTTTCTTTGCCTCCACTTTTTCAAAGTAGTTCTCTAGCCTATGCAACATACAGGCAGATTCAGTTCACAGGAGAATTGCTCTAGGGAATATGTGCTCTCTCCAGCCCAGCAGTACATGTACTTCTGTAGACTAAACATAACAGATATGTCTCTCCAGCACTTGCAGAGCCTTTACAGTTTTCCAAGTTGACTGTCCCGGAGGCTCCAGTCTCTGTGCAATGTTAAGTGATCCAAAATGCAGGAAGACAACATGCAATTTATATTATTATTTATTGAATTCCAAGCATGCAAGTTCAGATTATAAAAGTCTGAAAAAATGCTTTTGTGTGCAATATCCATTCCAGTGTCAGACAAATGGCCTCATACATTGTCCTGGGTCTTAGGGCAGCCAGGAAAAAAGCATAAGAAAACAGCGAGAGTCTTAGGGATGCCTCTGCAGAATAATCTTCCAGCATCTCAGTATTCGTGGTTCAGGGAGTTCCTGAGGGTCAGTCAGGGGTTTTTTTAATACTCAAGGGTTTTTCCTTCCATTGATTCTCCATCCCTATAAGAACCATGTAGGCTTTCAGTGTCTACTACCTCCACAGGTAAGAAATTCTACAGCCGGACTACAGCTGAAAAAGTATTTTCTTTGCCCACTTAAGATCATTTACCAGTTTCATCTGACATCTCCTGTTTATTGTTTTAGAATTGTAATTGTTATGTACTAATTTTTGCCAAAGCACTTAAGATATTGAAGAACCATATGTACCCTTCAACCCAAAGGTGTGTTTCTTCCTGGGTGCTACCCTCCCAGTTCTGCTATTAGCTCTTTCTCAAACTGATTGCCTTCTCTGTTCCTGTCCCAGGTGTACTGTAACCTTTTGGAATAGGTTGGGTGCTGTGTAGCACTGGTTCCAAAGAGCCCTGACACTGCTTCTGGGCTACATAATTCAAATATATGTAAGGAACAAAGTTTTACATAAAAGAAACTGAGAATTTTAGAAGTGAAGCAGATTTTTATAATTATCTAAAAATTGTCAGTTTTAGTCAGACTTAACCAGAAAAATAAGCAGCTTGATGAATAAACGCAAGAAAAAATAATCTAATGTGTGTAAATGCTGCACTGAACAGGCAGAGAAAAACTGCCACACTGTAGATCAAAGTTCTGAAACAAAATGAACAATATGAATAAAAAAAAAATAGCTTAGGGTTTTGTGTTTTGTTGGGGTTTGTTGTTTTTGTTTTGTTTTGTTTTGTTTTGTTTTTTAATGTCGATTAGACTAAGAAGATATGCATCAATATTTAAGTAATATTAAATCTGCAGGTGATGAAACAAAGATAATTTGGAACTGTTAAAAGACGCAGTGACCTAAGTTCCCAAAATTTTAGATGGTAATAAGCCACTTAGCTAAATCCCATCAAGAATCCTACTTACTAAGTGATAGTACAGTGTGGCCTAACAGGAGAAGAAAATGAAGAAAATACCAAGAAAAGGAAACCGTAGAAATAATGAGCACTGTCCTAAAGTATTTGAAAGTAGAAACAAACTGTGAAAAGAGACATTATTGAATAAGGGTGGTACTTGGGGGTCTCCTGTAAGAGGCTGAGGAATGAATTTGTGAGAAGATAGTGAGGAGAGAAATGTTACTGTCAGCTGGGAAGAAGCTGCAGTATGACAGCCTCCAATCACAGTTGCACAGAAGAAAAATGACTAAACACAGACTGGGAAAGAGAGAAAATGGATAAGATTTAATTGCCTCAACAGAGCTGGTTTTAGCCACATCTGAACACAAACAGAAAAAAGGTCATCTGAAAGAATGTGAAGCTGCTAAGAAACAAAGGAAAATGGAAAACAACTTTTCAAATAATGAGAAATGGGAATAAGAAGAGGAAGAACTCCCAATCCTTACCCGTATTAAACAGAATTTTGTTGAGTTTAATTCTGTAAAACATTCAAACATAACAAACAATTCACCGAAAGCACAAAAACAAGTATCAGGCTGCTGCAGAAGTTTGTACAGTCATTCATCAGGCCTGACCCCTAAAATTGACCAAAAGTTGCAGGCACGAGGAGAAAACTTTAAAATGCTTCAGCAAAGCTGGCTTAAGGATTGCCTTGGACTTCTCTATCAGTCCCTTGGAATGAGGGTTCTTCTCGCAAAGCCAGAAGCTTGTCAAGGATTGTAAGACTATGAAAGTCCACAAATAATATTTATGATACAGTCATTTGCTGTGAAGCCATACAAAGTTTCACAGGGCAAATCACATTGGGAAGACTTCAGATCAGACTCTAATGCAATTAACTTCATAACCGGGCGGTCATCCTAGGGGAGAAAGCAACACAATGAATTCTCATTGAATTTCAAAATGCACTTCAGATCCAGAAAAAAGAGTGGGTTTGTATCCTCAGAAAGAAAAAAGTTAACAGAAGTCATTGTACAAAAAATCTCCATTGTTATGGAGGAAGAACTAAGAGTTCCTTGGAACTGCTCTGAATTTCATTTGCATTCAATGTCGTCTTCTAATCCATATGCGCAGGTGGAAAAAGGAGTGAGAGCAGCCTTCAGAGGCTCCTGGAGATAGAAACCTGCAAGTCTGAGTCTGCATCAAGTGTCATCTGGGACAAGACATCACCAAAGTGTTTCTGTGACTCAGGCCTTCTTATTTCTGGGGTTTTTTCCAAAAGATGTTTCTAATTTCATAGCCAAGAACTGAATTTCTTCCTGTCCTACAACTCAGACTTACTGTTTGCATTTTGATCTTTATTGAAAGGGAACTTAGGTGGATCTTACCTGTAAAAGACATTTTACTTTTTGGGGGGCAAGCAATTGCAATAAAATATTGCTGTAGGTGTCCTCTCCCTCTTCTTCACATAATCCCCATTGCATGCCACATCTTTATTGCAGTGACAGAGGAAATGATCGTGGCATAAGTGGCAGGAATGTGCCATGACATGGCAGAAGGCAAGTGACAGCTTTTTTAAAAACAGAACGTGTTAAGGGAGACCCAGCAGGAAGAAAAGAGCAAGTTATTCCCTTCTTCACTCCCCATAAAAGAATCATCATTTACTGTGTCCCTGATGCTCACCTTAAGGTGTTGTAAAGCACTTTACATTCAAAAAAACTTGGCAGGTAATAATACTGGCTACATATCAATACCCTCAGTGTCAACAGAGATTCCTACAAATCATCATGCGTATTTTTTTTTCCAACAATAGACTTCTCAGGAAACACCTTTTCTATCATTATTTATATCTTCACATTTTTCAGAAAGATGGGTTTCAGTGATCTTTTCCCACTCTGTTTCCATAGCTAGCTCCATTATTTTATGACTTGCTGTGAAGTATTGGAATTATTTGCTTTTGACTGGGAGGAAAGAGTGGTTAAATCACAGTTTCCAAAGAAAGATGCCTAATCATAATTTACAGGGGTCCTATTGAGAAGTCCTGTCAAACCTGAGAACGACAGGTTGGGGATTTCAACAGCAACTACTTCTCAAAAAAACAGTTTAGAAGCAATGTACAATTAAGGTCATCCTGCCTTACTTTCGGAGTATCACATGTCAAAGGACTTTATCCAGGAATTTCTACAGTGTAGAAGAAGTACTTTATGCTTGATGATATTTCTTAAGGATACCCACTCTCATTTAAACACTCAAATGATAAGTCAAAAATCTTCCACTGCCATAGTTCTTAGTAGTTTATTGACTGTTGAAATGTTTCACTCCATTCTCAATCTGAATCGATTTGTCATCAATTTCTAGAGATTGGCAGGCATACCTTGTTCTCTTAGGTCAAAGAACATGTACTGTCAGATTTATTGTCTTCTGTCAGTGTATTCAAAAGGCACAGCATTGTAATATTTCTATTTGCAAACAAATTAGGCTGAGTTATCACATCTGAAACCAAACTTCAAATCTCTCACTTTTTTTCAGAATGCTTAGGAATTGCTTGATACTTCTTTATGAAGAAATTAAATCTAGTAGGAATACTCCAGTAGTGGTCTTCTCTGTTCTGCACATGACTGTAACATCACTTCTTTTTCCTACCTAAAGTTCCTGTGATGGTAGATCCAAGTACTCTGTTTATCTTCTGCTACAGCACCACGCCTTTAGTTTGCACTTGATTTGCTATAGATCATGTCCCAGCTCCTATCTCAGAATCACTTTTCCAGGAGAGTTTCTTACCATATGTATATGGCCTTTTTCCTTGGCTTTCCCTATAACTTTATTAAGAAATAAATTATTCATAGGTACACTCCAAATGCAGCAGTAGAAACCTATTGATATAATTGACCTGTCCTCCAAATTTCATGTTATTTGAAAACTACATGTGTTCATTTTATGTTTTCTTGTGAGCCATGTTAGCCAGCTCACAAACACTGGGCCAGGAGTAACACAAAGAAAAATCAGATGCTTGCTGTTTTGTTTAAGGAAAATAAAAATCACATTATTATCTTATGCTGCACTTATAAGGACGAGTGTCATTTGAGGCAATTAACATTTACAAATATATACTGGTATCATTGCTTTCCTGGAGACCGTCTTAGAAAGGTAATAAACTTGGCCACAGAGCAATTCTGAGGACTAAGCTAAGTATCTTGAGTACTTGTGCTTCAAGATTTAGGGTGTTTAGATATCACAATTATTTGAAGCTTAAATATTTTTGTGAAGATTTTAAACTCAAATCGGAGAAGAGGAAATAGCCAAAGAGCAGAAGAAAAACAGCCATCAGTCATTCCAGCTGAGATAAACAGAGACTGAATAACTTCACTTCAGTATCTTTTTTTTCCTGGCAAGATTTTATGTTTTTAATTTTTTAGACCAACTTGTTGATTTTTAAAAAAAAAATTTTTTTTTCATATTTGCCTGTCTGGAGAGAACTGCACATGAACCTAAGGGAAAAGGAGACGTACTCAAAACAGTAGCACAGCATAAAATGTTCAGACATGGATAGGGATGACCTCATCCTATTTTGCCTGAGTTGACTGGCTGTAAGAAGTGAGCTCGCCATTAATGTGTTCCAACAATTCTTTGGGGAACTGAAGTTCAACATTAAGAGGGATAATACCATTCCTATTCGTCCACAATAATACAGTAGATGTTTTGGAAGCTTAAAATGTGAAAAAAAATTAAAGGAACCTGAAAGGTTAGTTCTCCCAAAGAAATATTAAGGAGGAATTATGATTAATATCATGAAGGAATATATCACAGCATGCACTGCAAGCAGTAAGAGAAATTATCCAAATATTGTTTTGCAGCAGGAAAAATCCTGAACAAATTAGAGCAAATAAATTCACTCCTGAATGCTTGTACTCTTGTTGCGACACCATTTAACAAGAACATGGCTTTTAATCGCTCTTCTAAGAAAATCTAAGGAAAAAGCTGCTTTCACATAAAAAATGAAAATTATCTAATCTAAAAGCTATTTTCTAGTAAGACTATCTCTGCAAGATAGTCTCATGCTGTTCATATTCCTGTTTTCTGTCCTCCAGCATGCTTAAATGAGTTTCCCAAACTCGCAAAGCTCCACACATTATTCAGCTTTATTATCTCTCTCCATAAACTCAATCTTGTCAAATTAGTCGAAGTCTGAACATCTCAGCCTGTTTTTCTCTTAGCTGTTCCTTAAGTTCCAGTAAATAAGCTGTGTCCCTCATATGCTTACCAACAAAAATCTTCTCAGAATAACCAGGACTAGCTTTCTAGCAAACTGGGAGAGGATAATATGTGGTACAAGCAGAAGCAAACTTCTTAGTTGTGGTTAGGCACATCCAGAATTATGTCATCCACTTACATACATTGACTCCAGAACACAAATCTATTTCCCCATCAGGCTTGGACATGGATTTTCTCCTTTTCTGAATGAAATGAGAAACACTGGGCTTCCAGACTGCAATGAGTCTACGTCTTCCTCCTTATTGCAGAGAGGTATGGGTGCACACAGACACAGAGATAACCTCTCTCCAATGTTTTGAAAGAACACAGCAATGAAATTCATTTCCCCAAACTACATAGGTTTTTGCAATTCATATTTTCTGTTAAAGGAACAAATTAAAAGTTACTTCTATTCGTAGAAGCATTTATTTGAGGTTGTGGGATTTTTAAATCAAGACAACATTGCATGGCCTGTAAGTGATTTTTTCCTGACAGGTCTTAACACATGAATCACCTACTAGACTGTAAAGCAGAAAGCATGGTGGTTTCCTCCGAAGAAAACAGAGAGGAGTTCATGCACAATGTGCAGCCTTGTTAAAATGTTTTTTCCCAGTGGGGCAATAGAACAGTTCTGAGAAGTCCTACAAAGGGAGGAAAATGTTTTATTTCCTTTTTGCTTTTGCTTCAGAAATAGCATCTGTTCCAAAGCCATAAAGGGATGGAAGAGATATGTTCAGAAGTGGAAAAATGAGCAGATTTAAGCTGCTATAATTCAAACTGTAATGGAGGAAAATCACAGCTACCGTACAGAGCTACAAGAATTATGAATATGAATGAGAGAATTTTATGTATAATTAATTTTATTGAGAAGCATAATTAATTATATAACGGAAGGGAGATTGTTGCTTCCTAAACTCTCCTGAGCAGTAGAGTACCAGGTACCTTGATACACACTTACAGGAATTTCTGTATTACGAGCAGCTCATCTGCTTCACAGAGATGCTATCCTCTCCCCTTAATCTCGCAAAGGTCTTCAGAATGGGCATGGAATCATTTCCACCTCTCTTCATCTCACAGGAGGAGGTATCATGTCTCAGTATAATGGCTGCAGTGCTGTATCGAGGCATTTCAGTGCTCAGAGCAGGATGCTAATTTGCCTTCCTCCCACTGCTCATCCTCCACCAGGCAGATCCTGTGTCCAGTAATGTTCTTGTTCTACATCCCTGATATTCCCACACAAAAACCAAAGGAGCTTTTTACACTGACCTGAATATAACTCTTCTTCCTGAAAGATATCATTAACTCTAAGATGTTCTTAAAAGGGGAATTCAAGCTGCACTTTCTCAGCTATAGGAGGAAAATTGTAACTTTCTAGAAGGCTGGCAGACAGAATTTTTAAGATAGGTATCTGTGAAAATAGGCACAATCATCTATTTGGAGCAGAAAACATCATTTCGCATTGTGTTGACTATATTACAGTGGACACAGTCTTGCCACTGCTCAATAATGGAAAATTATCTCCAGAAGTCATAATATCTCCATTAACCAACAACACAGGACCAGTTAATCCAGCAGTACATAAATATTTCTCATTATTAATGTGAAGATAAAACAGTTTGAAATGTGTGAGAAATTGAAGGATGCAGTAAAAAAGAATAGACCATGTACAAGTATAAAGGGGAAATGACAATTGTCAGAGTTTCCAAATAGTCTTGTGCTCTGTCAAAATCAATCCATTCTTAGTCCACTGAAAAAAACATGACTGGAAGGAACCTCTTCAATCATTGTACTCAGGTCTTTGAGGAACCTCTCAGGGAGGTTTATTTCATAAACTGATTAAGTTATTTCTTAAAATTCACTCTAATTTCAGTTCTGCTCTTCTTGTTGCTATTGAGTAATCATCACACAGCTTCAGTCTTCAGAACCTAGACACTTTCTTTTGCTATCCAGCTTAAAAATATTTTCACTCCCTGAAATCTATCTTGAATTTTTTCCAATATTCTCTTTCAGTTTAATTTCTCTTTTTCTCAGTTCTTCCCTTTCAACATTATGACCTGTCCAATCAAACTCTGCTTTGATAAGCCAAATATAGAACAAGGATATTTTCTGGGGTGGTCTGAAGTGTTGCATCCCAGATATGCACCAAGGCTGAGTTATGACTCTTTCCTGGAAAGAGACCGCAATCACAGACAAGTTTCCAGAGCCTTGGTCAATAACATTGATACTTCTCTCTGGTGGAAACATGTTGTTCAATATATCACGGCCTTTTGTTTGTTGTTTTAACATTCTTTACTGAAGCCAAGATAAGGGAAATTTATTGTGTCTCTTTTTTTAGCAAAACCAAAAACTCTTCTAAGAGAAAATATTTGGGTTACTGATTGTTTGTTCTTCAGAAGTGCATCTTGCCTTTTCTCCATTTCCCAAACACAGTTCACTGGTAAAGGATTTTATTCCTCAAATTACATTGTAAAGTCTTTCATATTCAGTCAGTATTTCAATTCAGTCTAACAATAAAGTATTTCAACTCAGTCTAACATAATCAAATTTTTTTTTATCCTTTCTACAAGTTGCATTTAACTTCTGTCCTCTCTCCCCTTCTTCCCCCACCATTTGGCCATAAATCTTACTAACACACTTATGTTTAATGATATCAGAATATCAGAATTCTGGAATTAAATATACCTCACTCTACCCATATACACACTCTCTGCCCTGGATGATAAATATCTTGAGATTAGCTTTCACTTCAGTTCTGGCAATTTTTAATCAAGGTATTGATTGAATGGAACTTCAGATCTGACCATTCACAAGATAATACCTAAGCTCCTACTCAGAATTTCTGCAAAAAGGAAAAAAATGTTTCTTGTGTCAGGGAGCAGCAAGAGCAAGGCTGTTGCACAGGGGAAGATGAGCTAGGAGCTGCAGGTGATCACAGCAGAAGCTTGCTGCAAGACCCAGGTATCTGAGCACACCAGGATGCTGGTAACAGC
The DNA here is from genome assembly GCA_013399875.1 of Gymnorhina tibicen. Lineage (NCBI taxonomy): Eukaryota > Metazoa > Chordata > Aves > Passeriformes > Artamidae > Gymnorhina > Gymnorhina tibicen. The sequence goes on along the minus strand of VXAZ01006775.1, from coordinate 2,102,024 downwards.
TGTTTTGTTGGCAGTCCCAGACAAAGGAAGATGATGAATCCAGCCCAATATATATCTAAGGGGTCCAGAGAGGCAAGAGACAGGCTGGAGGCAAGACCAGAGACAAGCCAACAAGATACGAGCCAGGCCTACAACTGTATACATACAGCACAGCTTAGGCAAGGCACGAAGACACAGCCCGAGCTGAAGCAGGGCTCCTGCAGAAAAGGACGGAGGACATGGAGTGGACATCCCAATGGGAGGTCAGCCAGGATATCAGGGCCTGCTGTGCACTTGAACATCGTGGTGGTCCTGAAAATCAGTACCTACCCTACTCCCAATCACTGCATGGATTTGACAAAAAAGCAGCCCTAGAAAGGGAAAGGATGACTGTATAAACTGGAGAAAGAACCTAGAAATAGCGTATTCAAATGAATAATTCCTTGATGCTGACCCCTTCATAGCCACCCATTACTGCAGGCATCCAAGAGACAAAATAACCCCTTCACTATTTTTATTAATCTTACAGTATTTTAGGACTCTTACTGTGGAAATAGCATGACAATAATTTGTAAAATTACGATGTCAAACCTACAGCCACGGACCAGTGTTTATTATTTTCATTAGGATATGGCTCCCCTCCCACCAAATAAAGCAAAGCTGTGATTTACCAAAGTTTTCCTTCATTTTTGCACCAATGTGATTTTCCTGTAAAGAATACAACCTGTAAAGAAGCTTACTTGTCTCTCTATATTAATAGTGTTCTTCTAGTACAGACCTTCTGCATAACAATTCATCTAGATAAAATGAAAGTCTTAAACCACCAAAATCAATAAAAATTTCTAACATTCACCTCAGTCTTCTGCCACTTTCTCTTTTTAAAGCTTCAGGCACGTTTGATGCCATTTCTACATTCCCAGTAATTGTAGAGGCTGTTTTTAGTTTTTACTGTCAAGAGAATCTTACCAAAGGTAGTACAAGGTGAAAATATTGCTACAATGTTTTCTGGTTGATAATTGGTAATAAAGTAGAAGATAGACTGAGGATATAATGACAGGGAATGTATTTTTGGGTTTTGAAGGATTCTGGGATTTTCAGGTGGAAAAGCATGGCCTGAACCAGCAGGTAGATGTTCAACCCCTAGACAGGGAACACCAGTGGCAACTGCTTCAGCATGTTTGAAAGAGAGTGGGGCAGAGAAATAGGAAATAAATGAACTTCTGTCAGGTAATTTGTCATGGATTAGGAATGGAGTCCCTAGTTTAGTGCTCCTGCTGAGACTCTCCAAACCACACTGTCACTTGCTCCCCTGCCATGGACTGGAAAGGAGAATTGGAGGCACCAAGGGAAAGGGGTTGAGATAAGAACAATTTACTGGAAAAAGCAATGAGATAAGAAAACAAACAGTAGCAGTAACAATAACAAAAGTGTACAAAAGCAAGAGTCATTCACATGCAAAGATGCTCACCGTGAGGCTTGACCCAACCCCACCATAGCCCTGCTACACTGACTGGTCCCTCCAGCTCACCTCCGGTGCTGCCCAGCCTCTCCCTCCAGCTCAGAACCAGGGCCACACAACCACTCCCTCTGCCACACTCACTGCACTGGAAGGAACCCCTCCTTCTTGGAAGGGACTCCTTCTCCCTGCCCTCAGCAGTTACATGAGGTGGTATAGAATAACCTCCAGGTCCTGGACATGGCTCTGCAAATATTAACACTGATGTGGCTGGAACAAGGATATAGTTACATCTCCAAAAGAAAACATTTTCCCCCCTTATTTCTTTATACAGTAACATTGATGGATAGTGGATTGATGGATGGATGATTTTGGATGGAGCTGCCAACTGTATATATGAGGTTTTTTCTGTTTTATATTCCCTCTTTCCCATTTTCTGTTGACTGTGCTGACACAAGTCAATGACAGGTGTTGCTATTAGTTTCCATCACTGAGGTATTTTACATCAGGAAGTACAAAATCTGGTGACACAAACCTAAAGCATGACTGCAGTCATAGTGCTTTACAATCAAAACAAGGTCGATTAGGGAGCAGTTTTCTCTCATCTCGCAGACTGCACAGTCTACATTTTGTAGCTGGCTACAGCTTCTGTCAAGAGAAAGCAGATGGGCATGTCATGATATTTTGATCGTGAGAATCCTAAAACACTGTAAGACTAATAAAAACAAAAAAAAAAAAACCCTAATGATGTACAGACTGCTAATACTTCCCCTGCTGTAAGATGCAGCTTTAATTAAATATATTCACAGCTAACTAACTGCAGATTGGAAGGAGTACTGGGACTGAAAGGTTGCCAGTGAAAGATAAACAGTGACAGCCAACAGTCACATTGAAAAAAGAAAACAAAACAACAAACCTGGTTTTTGGGCACTGCCTGGGAAAAGAGACAATTTCTCATAGGTGATCTGCAAAGTGATGCCCATTTCTGAAACTTAAAGCATAACATATCATTCAAAAATAAATAAACACCACCAGCAGCACCCAAGGATGCCAAATTTCAGATGGTGGAGGCTTCAGCTGCAGGGCAGAAAAGGTTCCCAAGACAATCTTGCCCTGCTTTGAAATGTCACCTCTCACTCACTCACTCAATCTTTATTTAGCTTTCTCTTGAGACCTGCCAAGCCCAGTAGCATTTCCTCCAGAAGAATTTTTTTATAAGCCAAGGAGTTATTCCCAAAGGGAATGAGCCTTTATTAGGGAACAAAAAGGGCATCTGGTTCAAATCAAATACTGGATCAGAGAACAGGAATATTTTGTCTTTACTGATACAAGACTTCTGCAGCTTCCAGTGAACAGAATGGGGCACAGAATGCCAATTCAATTAAGCAGCACTGTTTCCTCTAACTCCAGCAGGGAAGTTTGCTCTTGCAAGGCAGAGACTCCTGGGAGCTGCTAGTTACTTCCTATGTGACCTTGGGCAAGATTCTTCATATTCTCATGTCACAGTTAGCTGGCAAGAGTGTTGAAGTCTTAATTAACATGGGAGAAACATGAAGGGGACGGTAGGAAAAGCACAATTTTGTCATTATTACATTCCCATTTGGACTGGTTGACGCATCTCTTGCTCCTATTGATCAGCTTCCAAAACTGCCTCAGTTTTAAAGAAAATACAGTGGCTGTTTTAATACACTAATTTATAAAGAGTTATGCCACAGCTAATAAAGTCAAATCTAGGAGCTTGCTGAAAGAAGCAGTCAGGACTCCCATCTCCTCTCTGCCCCAGTGCTGCCTTGTGCTCATGCTTTCCTGAGTGCTTCATGAGCTGGCAGTGCTCACTAAAGGCAGGAGAAAATGTATCTCCCACATGAAAATGTGGGTTCGGAGAACAGACCTGTCTCAGTCAGGTCAGCTGAGATCTTGAGACAGGGTACAGCAGGAGCATAGTTCCAGGGAGCTTGTGTGGGGTGGAACAGGGAATGGCAGTTCCACCCGGGCAGCTGTGAGCTGCCCACATCCCATCTAAGCCTTATCCATGGAACTTCCCCTCTATACAAGCAGACATCCCCACAAATGATACATTTTTTGGATAAGGAGCCCAAGACCAGTAAATGTGACTCTTTTCAATGAGCAAGGGGGAACCATCAGAAGGTAAGAGGCCTTAAAAACCAAGGACAATTTAAGAGCAAGCTCACGCATGCCTGTTTGTCACCCCATGGTCCTGGAAGCCATTTCTCCTGCTTTCCTTTGTTTGCTTCTTTCAGAGCTCTTTCCAGAGAGATAGACAGCTGATAAGGGAGCCTGGAGCTGTTGCATAGGAAAGTATAAGACTAAATTTAAAGACTCTAATAAATATTTAGACTATTTCATCATAATCATGCTACAGCATCAAGAAAGCTTGCACGTTAACTACAGCAGATGAAGGGCAAGAGAGAAGGGAAGCATGCAGTGACATGTTTCAGAGGGAAAAACGTTCACATTTTCGACTCCCCGTGTCAGTCTCAGTGACGGCTGTTAAGGAAAATATAAAGTGAAGAAAAAAATTGCTTTCTCTTTCAAGATAGAATTTTATCTGGCTAGTTTTCTTCACTGATCATTCTCCCATTTTTTCAATACTGTTCAATCCTTTTACAACAAGCAAGAGGTGACAAAGTAAAGGGAAGAAAAAAATTCCAGTTCACTGCAAAAAAAAAAAATATCATTCATCTCCTGGTCATTAAGCCTTTGTTTGGCCTAGTGGAAGAACACGATTTCAAAAGCTGGATTTATTTTTTATTGAATTAAAGTTATTTCAGTGAAAGCTGGGTGTTGTTGAAATTGCAAAATCAGTACTATTGCCCCTAGTAGAAGGGCTTAGAATGAAAAATTGCCTCAGCAGTTGTTTTGGTCCAAGGCATATTCATGCTCTGTTTTAATGTTTGTAAAGTAAAAATTTACCAGTAAAGGAGAAAAAAATCTTCCTCATGCATGCTTGTTCCATGAAATTCAAACTAGCTCCTACAACTACTGATGAAACAGATTAATAAACCTACAGTGCACAGGCATACTAACACGTGAATCCCTTTGTTTGGCTCTAAATTAAGAGTTATGATTAGTTAACCTGTGGTAGTTAAAAACCAGAAATTGTTCTTATGATCTTCTTTGCTTTTAGAAGAAGCCTGATGAGAACCAAACTATGATCCCTTGAAATTCTTTATTTTTGTTCTGCTTGTTCCCACCCTCTTTTGGAGTCCTCTGAAGTTGGAATTTGTCATATTTTTTATATAATAATTGCATAATCTTCTATTTTTACCACCCTTAGTCCTTATTTTTAAGGTCCAGCCACTAAGGGCTGTAAAGAGGAGAAAACAAGGCTCTCACTCCAGAACAGACACACTGATTTGATCAGTTGAAAGGGCCTGTCAGGCAACATTGCAAAGATAATTCTGTGCTTCACCTTAAAATAGGAGAACTAGGAGGTATCACCAAAACATTGATTAATATGCATTCACATTAACTGGGGGAAGAGAAGGCATGTGTCCTTCAGAGATCTGGCCTGTTATCCTGAAGCTTGTGTTTGAAATAAATTTTAGTTAACCCCAGAGGATAAAGCAAAACATTTAGCATGCCACTAAATCCATCATGAACCCCTTGCAAAGGAGAAGCTAACAAACATATCCTGGACTAGGTACTTTGGAATTTTAGCAGAGACAGACAGGGCAGATGTTTTCTGACCCATATTAATAATAGTGTTGCTCCAGCAACAAATGTAGTGTGTTACCCAATTATGCATGCAGTGGCTCGGGTCCATCGGAAGCTGACCAGCTGCCCTCCAGTGAGCATAAGGATGTGTTTCTGGTGAAGCAGGTGTGTTTTGTTTCCATGCTCTACCATGGAAACCAAGATGGTTCCCTACCACTTTTCAGCTGCTGTAAAGTCCTTGCTCTGAACTGAGGCAAACCACAAACACAGCTGAGCAGTGCAGTAAGGCACTGTTCACAGTGCCTTAAGCTGTAAGGCACTGTTCACATAGGAGTTAGCAGAGGCCTTTCTCATAAGAAAAGGGAGTAGGCTGTTGATCTTCTTCTGCAGCAGATTCTCAGCAGAAATAAATCAGCTAATCAGCTGTCCTCATTCTTTTCCCTACTCTTGTCATGGTCTTTTCTGCTAATTGCACATATTCCTGGAATCTTGAAATTTTTTAAGATAGAATTCATTCTGGACACAATGGAAGAGGAGGCTGTTACCCTTAATGAATAAATTAAGCAGCAATAATGACTGGGACCTTGAACTCCAGTTCATTTCTGCATAAACTACAGAATTTTTAGGAATGTGTGTATTTTTTTCTCTTTTCCCCCCCCTTTCCTCTTTTTTTTTCATTACAGAATGTCTAAACTTACAGTGGTAAAACAAAGTTTAAAAAAACCCAACAAACAAACACAAAATCAACACTGAGCCTATTAGTATGCAGTTTGCAATACAGGATGAGTAAATTTTCTAAAAGATATGAGAATTGTTTTTTAAAATTTTAATCACTCACGTTATCAGACTCACTGGCCTACAATTGTTGTGAGATTAGCAAGGTTACAGTCTCAAGGATGAAACAGGACAAAGACTGAGCCTGTGTGCTTGTACAGTGATAGACCCCATGCTGCTCTGGTAAATTACTCTTTGTACTCCAGTTTAATAAGTGAACACAGGAACAACAGAACTGCACTGACCAGATCAGTGCTTCCAGCTTCATTGTCCCTTCCATCAGTGAGGTGGCCCATTGACTCATTAGCTTCATGCTTTAAGAAGTCAATTTACCTCTAATGTACTTGGAGTGTCGAATAATTTATGAACAGCTCCATCCTCAGTGTGGAAGAGACAGGAAAACTTGAGGGAATAACTGATTTAGCTGTCCCAAGCTTTGCCATGCTGCATTCAGCTCTGGGGTCCCCATCATAAGAAGGACATGGACCTGTTGGAGCAAGTCCAGAGGAGGACACAAAGATGCTCAGAGGGCTGGAGTATCTCTCCTGTGAAGACTGGCTGAAAGTGCTGGGGTTGTTCAGCCTGGAGAAGAGAAGGTTCCAGGGAGACCTTATAGGAGCTTTCCAGTACATAAAGGATCCTGCAAGAAAGCTGGAGAGGGACATTTTATTAGGGTGTGTAGTGACAGGACAAAGGGGAATGGTTTTAAACTGAAAGAGAGTACATTTAGATTTGATAATAGGAAGAAACTCTTTACTGTGAGGGTGGTAAGGCACTGGCACAGGTTGTACAGAGAAGCTGTGGATGCCCCATCCCTGGAAGCGTTCAAGGCCAGGTTGGATGAGGCTCTGAGCAACCTGGTCTACTGGAAGGTGTCCCTGCCCATGGCAGGGGGTTGAAACTAGATGATCTTTACAGTCCCTTCCAGACCAAAGTATTTTATGGTACTCACACACTCACTCCCTTTAGGATCTATGTGATTTTCAGTATGTCCATGGACAGCCAAGGGAACACACACAGAGAAATGTTTCAGACACTTGAATCTCATGAATACATTTGCTGTAAATAAAATAATTCACAGGGTTGCAGAACTAAATGCATTTAACTCACACATGGCTTTATATAAAATGTGGGAAGGTTTACAGAGTTATAGATTGCGATTTTGTTTATAAGGCCACTGCAATGTTATTGTTTCCATTAGAAGGGCTTCTTAGTTTTTAAATAGCCACATTTTGGAAAAAAACATGTTTACCATTCATTTACTAAGAGTCTTAGTTGCCATGATCCAGAAGCATACAAGTAGCTGTGTGAATCTCCAGAGCACTGATTAATTTTTATGCAGCTTTGAGAGCTCTCATAATTTGCAAATTTTACACAAATATGAAATAATGTGACCAAATCACTCCTAACTACAGACACTAACTCTAAACTGAGGTTATGCCATTAGACTTACAATAGTACTTTCTTGGATTCACAGTATGATGAAGTATAGGTCAGAGATTTACAGCCTTTGCCCACCCAGGACAGGTAAAAATTTCCTGTTTATTTTTAAAAACCTAGTAATAATGCACATTAATGGACTGAGCATTAATTTGTTGTATCAAACTCCAAAAACAGGGTAAATTTAGCAGATGCTCTGGTAAACATCTGTAGCTCTTGTTAAAATAATAAAAACAAAATTGGTTTTCTTGGAAAGTCATCCTAAATGTCACCTTCTGTTTGCCTCATCCTTAAAGATAGGATTTATTTAGAGAAGCAGTTTATATGCAACTCTTTAGTGTTATAAATTTCTAGTACCAAAGCTAACAAGAGTGTAGCTTCCCTGGCTTTCTTAAAGTTTTTCTGGTTCATCTTATACATTAGAAGGAGCTCTGCAACCTTTATTATTTAAAGATAAATGCATCAATGCTTTAAAAAAAAAAAAAGAGAAGGACATGCCGCTTTGAAAAATAAGCAGTTACACTGTGCTCTGCTTAAATACATTGTGTCTAATGAAAAAATACAATGTGCAAAATGAACAGCTTGGGTAAGGCAATATATACAAAAAGTGATTTTCTTCTGGCAGCGTGACAGTTTATTGCTTGGTAGTCATAAAACTGAGGCAATTTGCTTCTCAGCTGAAGATGTCTTACAGTGGTTATCGCCACCCTTCAGCAGGCAGGTAGGAACCACAACAGAACCAATCATTTTTAATCGTGCGACCAGGCTTTCAAGAATCCTGGCACAAATTTAGAGGCAGGGATTCCCGTGGTCTCAGCATCACACCTACATTGCACTCCTCCACTGGGTGTAAAGAAAACAACCCAGCTTGCCTGCAAGAAGCAGCCTCATCACAGTAATTCAGAGCTTGACACGGGGTGATTTCTCCAGTGGAGAATCCGAATACAGCCTTAGAAACAAAAGAAGCAGTGTTAGTTCAGGTCTCTTATCTAAATAACACTGGATGTTTTGAGAATTCGGACACACAGAATAGGTCTAGACAACCGAATCTTTACACAGGATAGTCACAACCCCCTGGATGCCACCAAGTCTTTTTTTTTACTTTCGTTATTTCATTGTTTTAATTCTCCCAGCTAGACTACGATGTTATGTCTGTTTGATGTACAGGGCTTTTAAAATGTCTTTGCATATAAAGTATTCTAAAATATTTCTGATTATTCCAATGGGACAGTATAAAAGGGAAAAAAATTTTCCATATTTATGCTTACTTAGGTTGTCAGCTTAACAGGGAAGAAGGAAGTATATTACCGTAGGATCCTGAACTAATCAGAGTTTTGTAAACATTATTGCTGTATAAATAATGTCTGAATCTCTTTGAAATTCTGGAATTGCTGACTGTTAGTTATTTTGTACAGTAAAAGTCTTAGAAGGCCAAAGTAACCAAACTCATTTATTTGTGTCATTAGTAAATAGAAGAACACAACCATGGATCCATTACCAACCCTGACATAGTTCAGTGCCACAGCATTCCTATTGCAGGTCACAACTGTTCTAAGACCTCTACTACATCTCCCATTTCTGTCAGAGCATATAAATCAAAATATTTCTAGCAGTTTCGTGCGTCCTTTTGAAGAGAGCTTGTAAAAAGGAAATGCAGTTCCAAAGCCATCTTCTTTGTCCCCAGTACAGAGTACATGCTTGGGAAACACCTTCAGAATTCATTTTGAGCAATCTTTTTAAATGCATGCTGCCAGCAAAAGCTAATACCATGATGGTAGCAAAATTGTCAGTGTGAAGCATTCTGAGATAATGACTTAATTAAATTCTTCAGTTTCAACACAGAAAAGGACTTTAATAACTATTCATATTAAACAGTGATGCATAAATCAGCACATAATAGTGTGAAGGTCTTACAAGCTTTAGAAATACACAACATAAAATACCATATCTCTGTTTCTCAGTTGGGATAACGATGAAATAACCAGAGAAAACAGAAATAAGGGTATTTACTAATATAAAGTAAGTGAGCCAAAGAACAGTTCTTGCTCAACTTAATTACTTATTTCATCGCAACCTGCATTGCAAACATTCTCAAGTGCTATATATCAAGTGCACAGGTTAAAGTCCAGAGTTGGAGTAAGAATTAGAGCTGTATTTTAAGGTTTGATAGCAGTATGCTCCCCCATTTTTTGCCATCTATGTTTAAAAGGCAGTATTTTCTTTGGCTGTAACATTAAATAACAAAAAATTATCCCCCTGTTTTAGAATGCAAGCATCAGCATCACTGCTAGCATTTACTTTGCTGAAAGAGAAATAGAGGTAAAAGTAGAAAAGTACAAATCGAAACTTTGAGGTGATGTGGCACACTTACTGCATGTCCTTCACAGGTGCATGCCTCTTCTCACACTGGAGAAGAGCCAACACAAAGCATCCTCAGAGTATATTTCAGCAGTGGCTTTTATACAGCTGCCCACTTCTGGCACGGTAGGCTGGGTAGCCTGTCCAGCTGCAGTTCAGTTCAGTGGGCTTTAGGTGATAAATTGCCATCCACTGGTACTATTTCAACTCAGTGTGAACAACTTTGGCCAGAACTTCTTCTCCCGTCTGCCCATAAATGCATCCTAAATCATTATCAGATTATCTATCCTTAATGTGCAATCTGTTGCCTGACCTAAGCAGGCAGCAGGTAATTTGTCTGCATAATATTCTTAGCCCACCTGTGGGACCAGTAACATGAGCTCTTCAGATTTTTCCAGTCTTTTCTGGACTGTTCCATAAAAAAGATACAATGATTACAGAGAAGTAGAATTTAAGACACATAAGCTACCTTGCTGCCTTTGTTAGGGTATCAAATTTGGTAAAGTAAAGGTTAGAAAGTTTATCTGTCTATCTGTCAAATATATAAATGACTTTTAACTTAGGATATAAAATAGAAACATGTGTTTTTATATATAAGTTTTAAAAAGTTTGCAGATGGAGTAAAAACATTTATAATTATAATAACAGGGCGTGATCATATCTAGTGGCCAGGCAGTCACTTATCCTTTTAAACTTTTTATTCTGAAAACGTCTTTTAATGGATAGCTGCCTAAGCATATCAGAAAGAATAAATCCAACATAAAATCATATAAGTGATTTTGGCTTCCTTGGAGACATGGTATTAAAAAGACCATACACAAAAAAATGATTAATTATCTATTTGTCTTTCCTTTTTTATTGATCAGAGTCAGTCCTTGTTGCATCTCAGAACACCATGGATTTTGACAGATTCACAGCAGAAGTTTTGGTTCATGAGGTTTTCATAAACTCTGCTGGACACAGCCTAGTGAAACAATCTTTTTTAACTGTGATACCACTACTCAAATGTGCAAATAAAAGGTTGTTGATACAGCTCCAGTTAAAATAAGATGGATCCAAACCAAATATCTGAGATCTAAAACAGAATAGAAACTAAGTAGTACAGCTTAATTCATGGAAGTATTTAGCCTGCAAAGATCCATGTTCTCCCTCAAATCCGTAGAGATTCTAATTTCACCTCTTGAGCATACTGCAGATCACTCTTTGTGGGCCAGAATCACCAAACACAGACATTAGCAGAAACTTGGAAACACTGGTTCCTTAGTTCTAGCTGTAATTATTTCATGTTTTTGCATAGAATATTCTTGGTTCAGTCTCTGGATGTCAGTGCATATCATGGCAGTCATGCATTCAGTGTCACGGAAAATTAAGTTAGGGCCAAGTAGAATAGTTCTATAGTAGCTGGTTAATTAACTCAGAGAAGACAGGTTTAAGAAGGGCCCAAGTGTTAAGCCGCTAACCTCCCAAAGCACATCTGCTTATCCATTTTTGTTTTGACAGTGATTTATGGCTGTGATTCTTGCATAGCAAGTAACAACAGTATTGCCTCAGGCCACATGTTACGAGACACAAAGAAAACAAGCCTGTCCCATAGTTGTATTCCACTATGTTCCACCACAGATGTGAATTCTACAGCAAGATAAAACACAGATTAAGACACACATACTTAGCTCCATCACCTCCTCACTCCCTTTTCAGCGTGCTACTCTTGTTTCTACTGTGACGCTCTTCTCTACTGCTTTAAAATATGGAAGGTGCTCAGCACCCGGAACAGACAAGGATCAAACCCAGCATGAGTGGTATCTCTTTCATTCTTGAATTCCTCACACACTTGCAAGTGAGAAACTCACTCGCCATACCGTGGGGAAAAGGGTGATGCCCAGCTTGCATCAAACAGAGGAGGCAAGCCCCTCAGGCTAGAAGGTCCTGGAGGGGATTGAGATTTTAAGTGAATTGTGAAGGTGCTGAGAGCCCTCAAACAAAGTAGGTTTCCCATTGTGGTAGGTGCCATTTGTACAGCAAACATCTCTCTGCTGGGAAGAACCCACAGTGTTAAAGCAATCTGTGGCAGACAAACTGTTCACATCTGCTTTTCCTCCTCTGTAACCCCAAGAGGGCAGAGTGGGGGAAGAGTGGGAATTTTCAAGGCAACTATAAGCACTTTGGTCAGCAGTTGTAAGTCTTTTTTTCTTTATTATGAGTTTTAAATGGATGGAATTTAAATTCAGTACTGTGTGGGATGTGCAGAGTTCAGCCCTCTTCAGAGTGTACAAATAGAGATTCCAAACAAACATACTTTAAGGTTTTGCATTTAAAAATAAGTAGGAATGTGTTTGACTGATCTCATACAGTCCTCTTTCTGGTATGGGACACAGAGCTTTAGCTCTGTGTGTGAATTACAGTGTGAAGGCACAAGTGACACTGAAAAGAGTTATAAGGTTTGTGATGTTTACTTCTGTTCCATCTCTACTGTGGATGAGCTTACAATTAACTTTATTTGGTTTTCTCGGTTAGTTAAGCTGCCAAGAAAAAGCAGTAACATCAAAGTCCTTCAGCACCTTGTTTAAAACATGACTTAATGATTGAGGAATGATACCAGACTGTTCAGCAGACTACTGGCAACAGAGAGTCCATTCTTATTTAAATGGATTTCTATTACATTATCTAAGTTTTCTCGAGAGCCTTATTCTGCTCTCCCTATATACAAATACATTTATACAGACAGATAATTTCTACAATGTTTGCCCATACACAGGCAGCTTAGAAGTCACGAGAATTATTGGGAAGCTTGCTTGCTTTATACACACAGTATAAAAACTAATACCAACATGGGATGTGTTAGGCATTTTCAAAGTGCTCCATAAGATCTCTTCATAAGCCCATTAACATTCTGTCTAAAAATTATAAAAGTAAGAAAAGTGTCACCGCCCCCTATGGATCAAGAACTCACCTGAACACACGAGACAGGATAACCTGAAAAGACACCATCAGCATGTAATGCTTGGGCTGCACGTGCAAGAACTCTGTATATTTATCCATTTATATGATGTGGTCCAGATTTGACTTCCTTACAAAATTCTCTAGTTATAATATATAATAATGACTGGACTATTATACACCTCCCTGCCCTTTGCAGAAGGATCACTGGGTTACGCTGCTGTAAATCAAGGGCACAGTTTAAGTGGTAAGTGGGAGGAAAACACAGCAGGTGCAGAGGACAGCAAAACAAGCAGTCTAGGACTAAAGAAAGCTGTCCTTGTCCAGAGAAAGGAAGCAATTATCTTCAGCACTCAGTAGACAGACAAAGCACTGTTACAGTGTTGGTAAGGCTCGTTTCCAGTTCCCTGGAGATCAAGATTCACTGCTCAGTAGAGACATGCCTGTTGAAACTGGTTTGTTTGTAGAAGTAACACTTTTACCACTAGAAACAGTAGAAAGAATTAGGTAGCTAAAATACACTCAACATAATAGAAAACACATGTTTTCTATTACAAGCCCCATCTGTAAGATCAGGGGACATCACCTGCAGTCAGCATTGCCAGGTCATGTAGTTTCATCTATTGTCTTTAAATTGAATAGTCATCCAGCTATCTCTATTGTGCTCAGCTTTCTTAAAATTAAAATTTGGTAGATATTACTTCTTAGAATAATAATAATAATTCCCCTTGGAACTCTTTCCGTGTCCATAACATGGAGTTGAAATAACAACAGTGAATGCAAATACCAAGATATACTGTTCTGTGTTTTATTCTTATTGCTGGACTCCCTTAATGAAAGGGAGAGAGATTCAGTGAATGCCTTCCAGGTGTCCAAGCTCCACAATCTCAGCTACTTTCAGTACACAGTTGTTAATTTGTTCGTCCTCTAATCCATTGCCCAGAAACATTGCCCTCACATTCCAATATTTTATGAGAAATGTAATCCATAGGTATCTTCACAAACCAGAAAGTTGGAGGAAAGCTATGGCTCCATTTCTTTTAATGAGCATTCATTGCAAACCAGTTATCCCTCAGAGTCTCCAGTTTAGCTGTCTTAGAGGGAAAAGAAAGTTCACCCTTCCCTTTAGCTCCTCTTTAATCTAACTTCACTTCCACTTAGGCTCTGTCCTAAGCACAGGAGGTGCTTCACAAAAAACTTCAACACCGGAAGCACATCTAGCAATGGAAGTGTGGCTGCTAGAGGAGGAACCTGGGAACTTTGCCATGTCCTGTCCTTTGTCACACACAGGGAGTGACTTGTATCATTTCTCCAAGAATATCACCCAACCAAGGAGAATAAGAGTCTAGATATCCCAAAGAGTAAAATCAGCCCTCAAAAGAGGAACTCTGACCTTCAGGAGGACATGTTATAACCTGAACTTCAGAGCTAAATCTAGCATCCAGAAATTCAGTAGCTCTCCATTTTTTCTTGTTAATTCAAGCATTCGAATAAGTAAATATTTAAATCTAAGAGCTGTCCTTGGGATGCTTTTCAGACTGGGGAACTGTCAAGATAAATGAGGTAAATAAAACTAATTCTCTCTCTTTTGCCACATGTTGGAATAGTCTAGGTTTGCACCAGGGACTAATTCCACAGTAGTTAACATATGACCATGCCAAAAGTGTTTTCAAACTCTGCCAAGAAATTTCAGAAATTACCGACATTCAATTCTTTCTATCTCATTTACCAAGAGATCAGTTTTAACCTTGCTTTGTTGTAGAAAATGTTCTTTTCCTGGTTTAAGGATTATAATAATATTTTGATTTTACCTTTGGATGACAACTCTGCTAGTAGAAGATTGCCAAACACAAGCATTAAAAATACATCTATGAGTTAGCTCCAAAGAATGTAGTAGGGGGAAGAAGTAATTAAAAAAGGCATATTTTTACATTTAAACATCTAAGCTACTTTGAACATGGTTTTGAGATTTAATCTATAAACATGAGATAGACTCACTTTTTTTTTTTTAGGGAAAGATACATTAGAATTAGGACTTTTACACTGAGCAAAATGATATTTGTTTAATCAAATTCAACAGCTGACAAAAAGGTTAGTATCAAATTCCATGTAGATTTTCCATGGCCAACCATTTCTACCGTCACAGACCATTTAAGTCTTAATATATTTATCCTCACATAGTTATCCCTTTGAGGCAAGGCAGTGATTACATCTGAGTTTCCCAAAGCCTCACAACAAGTCCAGGAACAGAACTCTGGCATTGTTTGCTCTGTCGTGGTATTTTTTTTGCGAGAACAGTTTTTCACATTAGACAGCTATTTTGTTTTCAGCCCCACAGCACTGATTGAGCCAGACCTTGTTTACAGTTTATTAATCAGAACTGTTGAAACCAAGACACCAAAGTTCACCCAAAACTGAAGCAGTACAACAGTCAGAACTAGATCCCAGGGATCTTGCCTTCCATACATACATTTTATCTTCAAATCAAGCATCCTTCTTGCCATGAGAGGTAATAGAAATCATCCAAACAAGATATGCCCTAATGACATGCCTGTTCATGAATAATATCACTGAATGCATGAGTTGATTTCCAGCTGAAGAGCCTGTTAATATTACTGTGTATAGAAAGAACTGAGAGAATTGAAGATATTTAGGGAGATGAGTGTCTAAGAGATACTGGCTTCAGTCCTGTGTCCTGTACTAGTGTAGCAAGGCATGTGTGGTATTTCAATTGTCTCTCCCAAAACAACAGGAATTGTGGAACTTTTCTGGCATTGTGATTCTTTGGAAGCTGAAATTTAAAAATGTCATAAAAAAAGACCAGTGTTTTCAGTTAGGAAGCATTTCCAAGAAACAAATGCACTCATTTTGGAGATGGGAATACATATTTTAAATCAGGCAATGGCACTTACATGGTCCTGGATTTCCCCACAACTCAGACAACTTGTCTAATCTCCAGACGAACAGCTTTATCCATAGTATTATTATTTAAATTGAGTTCTGGAAATTGGAAAAGAGAGCTTCATTGAAACTATTATTTCAGGAAGTATACTGGTTTCAGACAATGAACATTTTTGGCTCCCTGCCTTTTTACTCTTTCATTACCATTACACTCAAAATGAGCAAAGAAATCCCAACAAACCTTACCCCATTCTATAGCGACAGCAAGAGAGTAATTTCTAACAATGACAAGGGAAAATGGCTATTCTGAGAAGGCCACTCAGGCAGATACCAAAGTTTAAGTAAAGCAATATTAACAATAAAACTAACATCAGTCAAAGACACCTGGAAGTGTTTGATTTCATCCTGATGCAGTTTTCAAACAACCATTTTTCTGAGAATATTTAAGTAGAGTATTTAGAGCTGTACTGCAAAAGAAAAAGCCAAAAAAAATAAAGTTTCATTGCAAGCAGCTGCTTTTCAAGAGCAAGCTATCAAATTTATCAGTAAGAGAACTTCCAAATCACACATACACACCTTGAAATTCTTTCATGTCCACTTCAATAACTCAAACATACACATAAGATTCAAAGCAGACACAGCACCAAACTACTGCCCGAATTTAGAAGTATCCATGGGTTCAGAATAGATGTGCAGGGAATGTGTCCCCAGCTCCTGTTGAACCAGAGCATTCCACAATTGTCTGTGTGCTTTCCCCTCAGAAACACCTACACAATGCAGAGAGGTAGGGAACTGTTGCTTCACATCAGGCCCTGCTGATACACAATCTAGTTCATGTCTGCACTACTAATCTGTGTTTTCTTCATCTCGGAGAGACTGTACCATCTCAAATCAGATGTTTTGCTCTCTGAGTTAAGACTGAAGAAAACATGTGCTTCCATCAAGATTTTTAGATTTTGTTTTTAAACTTGAGTCTCCATTCTCTTACTCTAAATCACCAAGCACATCATCAAATCAAGAAGAAAAGCAGAACAGCAAAGTAAAAATGAATTAATGACTGCAGCAGTATTTTATGTACAAGAAACCCAAATCTCAGCAGAGCATTGGAGAACTCTAAAGTATTGTTTTCTGTTCTGCAACCTTCCTTGCCACTGAAATAACAAACCTACATAGGAAAAAGTATTTCAGGACACTACAGGAGATAGTGATTTTGTTGTCCCAAAGAAATACAAAGAAATTATGAGTAACTGCTTAGGGACAATGAGTAATTAAAACAAATCCCTTGCTTTTCAAAACAAATAGGCCAGTAATGAGGAAATATATCTAGATTATTCTTGACTAAGGATCCACTTAAAGAAGAACACAACAGCAGAATTTTTAAAGAGAAAGGAATATAGCCAGAAGAGCTAGTGAAAAAGCATGTGTTCCTAAAATTATTAAATCCTGTGGAAAACAAAGAAGAAAAGCCAATTATAGTAGTATAATCCAAAGAACTATAAATTTTAATATTAGACAAAAAGTAGGGCAATGTTAAAGGAAAACTGAAGAAAAACCAGAAAAATTTTATCTAAAAGAAATTTAGTTGCAGTCAGTAGCAGCTTCTAGGGGATAAAAACTATTTTGTTGGAATAAAAAACATATAGAAGGAATGCTTTCATGCAAATGAGAGATGAGTGGCCTATCCTTATCAAAGAATGTGGTAACATCAAAAAGATAAAGAGAAATCAAGCACAAATTGAACAAATACACTTCTTGGGAATGAATTAAGAATAAGAAAGTGAACCCAGAGGAAAGGGATCAAAACAATCTTACAATAGATGCCTTTACACATGCACATGCATTGCTCAGCAAAATTCACAGGACAACTCTCATGCTAATTTTCCATTGTGAAGAGATAAACACAAGTCAAATATCCAAACTTAGGTATATAACCCAGCAGAGCAAATTTCTTCAAAGCAATCAAAGTACACAGGAACCAGAGCTGAGAACAGCTTCAAAACAAAGGAATGCTTATCCACAGCTGATCTTACTCAAGACAGAAAAAGCACTACCAACAATGCCATTCATCTGCTCCAAAAATCAATAGTGCTCATATTTACCTTCCCACATATTAGCTGCCTGGCTCTTCTCTGCTACAAAGTGAGGTGCATGGGGTAGAATGCAGAAAAAAAGAAACACTGCCCAATTTCACCAAAGACACATCTCTAGAAGGGGATTTAACTGTGTTGAACACTAATACATCTCTATGTTTTCTGTGAAGCTTCTTTCTCAGGGGAATAGGATATAGCACGGATCCTCCACATAACATCCTAGTTTAAGGGCTTGGTAGCTGATGGGGAATAAGTGGTAGCCCTGGTCCTGGCTGAGGGACAGTCTGATTGACAGACTACTTTATTGCAGAATGTGAAACTCAGCCTGCAAACAGATTACAGGACTCAGTCACACTATCACTAACAAAGAAAATCCCATCTGTGGCCCTAACCACAACAAAATAACTGGAGATGATAGAAAAAAAGAGTACCTAAATGGGGTCACACATTATATCCACTGGAGAACATTGCTACAGAGTAGGTCTCAACTTAACCAAGTTCTTTGTCTAAAATGTGCCAAACAATAGCTCAGAGATTTTTCTATCAGATTGTTTCAGTGTCCCCTTTGTCTATTATTACTAAGAATTAAAGCTGACTCTTTTGTCAAGGTCAGTGCTGGCATATGTATCCAGATACCTCAGCTCTTTCTAAAGCTATTAACCACAGGCATTCAACTCTGCAGACATCCAAATTCTTGTCTCTCTCATCTTGTAAAAAGGGTTTGTGATATAATTGATACCAATTCTAGGAAGCAGAGAAGAAAAACAAACGTTTTCATTGTGGTGTTTGTGAATTCATTTGCCATAAGTGAATCATGTTGCTGTGAAGATGTCCATAAGGGCTTTGAGAGCAAGAAAGAGCAGTGCATTTTAGATTGACTGTTTGGGAGAAATGTCTTTAACAACACTGCCCTGAGAGTGCCTTAAATGAGGCAGAAATGATGCATCTCATATTAGGTTCTGTATGTGAACCATCAGTGTCAAGTACTGCTCTACAGTCAATATTCACTGCAGGGTTGAAAGGTTTAATTACGTAGAAGTCTATTGTATTTTTTTGTTTCAACTGAAGAAAAAACAGCCATCAGAGTTATTCTAACCACACCATTACAGACTGGGCTAATACAAAGACAGTATCAACAAAATATTTATAAACAGATGCGCAATGAGGAACATGACTAAGCTGGGAATTTCTTTCCCTCTTAACCCAGATGACCAAAAAGGAGATACCTGTGTCAGCAGTGACAGCCTTGCTAGCCAAGTGCAACTTATATTTACACCAGATTTCTGCCAGCAAAAGAGGATAATATGACTGATATATCCATAGGTCTTATATTTCAGTAGGACTTATATATCCAAGTAATGTTCACAGCCCCCAAGTGGGCACTGGTCTCATAGATGCAGCTCTCACTGCAGTTAATGGAAACCTTATCTGTATAATTGTACCAATGTAACCAATTAAAGAATTTGATTTCCAATTCAAGATTTCATTAGATTATTTTGGCAGTGCTTAGCTGACAAGACTGTGGTACCCATAGTAGTTCTGTGTATTTCAACAGACCTATTGAAAGAAATAGAAATGATACCACAATAAGCTCTAAAATAAACAGACTACTAAAATTCTGTTTCAGTAGCAAGAAGCAGCATGTCCCTTCATACAGGTACTTTGTGTTCTACTAATCTAGAAGATCAGTGGGCAAATCAAATGAAAGCAGAGTCAGTCTTCAGATGAACAAGTAAAAATTAAATTTCATTGTGTTCCCATCAAATCTCTGGATCTGTATCTCCAGATCTCTGGATAAAGCCTTTATATCATGATAAACACAAGAAAAGGCATGGAAAGAAAAAATTTGGATGAGCCACATATCCTTGATTAAAAAAAAAAATCAATATGGCCTCTTGTATGCAGATTTTAGCTGTTGTCAAAGAAAGGACAATGTAAGGTTATATGGTTTGGGATGTTTTTTAGATTGCCTGCAATAGGATGTTTTAGTTGTGTCCATTCTCCGCAGAAACAACTTATTGTCGAGGCTCTAATGTCTTCCATCAGTCCTCATAGCAGCTTCTCTTTTCCACACTTGCAGGAATGCACATCCCACTGGAGCCATTCAGCTCCCCCCTGACAATTCCAAATCCTTACAACTCCTACTGCTCTCCCCACTGATTTGCAGACCAAGAAGACTGCACTGCCTGGGTCTGAGGTATCAGCCACATGAGTGATAGCAAGACAGCTCCCTTCTTTAATGATACATGAGAGAACATCAGCTATGGGACCAAGGGAGCTAAAAGCAATTAACTGATTAAAAAAATTCATATTTGAGAAGACATCAGGCCAAGAACAGGACTGACGTGGGGATCTTCACTCCACTCTCCATTTTGCACCACAAAGTTTGGAATTTTAAGGTGCCTCAGATTCCCAGCATAAAATCATCTGTGCATATCCCGGTGAAGCATGGATTTAACAGCAATGCTCTTTTGCCTTTCACAATATTTTGTAGGACAGTATCATATCACTCTATCAAAGTACTGACTGCACTGCAGATAAATTTTGTCCTGGCTTGTCATTCTGCTATCTGATCTTCCAAAAACATAACTTCCTGAATTCTTGCACTATGAAATTTCGTTATCAAGAGATTAACAACTCGTAACTGTATTTCCAGAAGTAATAAATTAATGAAAGCAAACTCATGCATCTAGTTTCTGGGGGGTTTTGTTGCTTTTTTTTTCCTTTTTGTAGGGGATGGATTTTGTTTGTTTGTTTACTTGGTTTCATTTGTTTTCTAAATATTTGCACAGGGGAAACACTTTGGTTAGACAGAAAACAGCCATTGAAATTTCTGGATTATCTGAAAGTTTGGAATTCCAAAAGTAGCAAATAAACTCATTTATTTCTAGTCCTTTTCCTTCAACAGCTAGTAGTAGACTGATTTACTGACAAAAGCAGCTATTTTTCCCCACGGCCTGGTACAAAATAAATCAGTTCCATTTACAATGCAGTGCACAGAACTTAATATAATGCTACTGGGACAGAGGGCACCTGCAAATGAACCAGATGTTGTTAGGTCTTGAAGATGACTGAGCAATATACTTTTGCACAGTTCTCATTTAACTGTGAGCAGTCTGACAGAACATCTGGTGCTGGGAATTCATCAGCTATTCTTCACCAATATGCTTTCTAACAGACTGGTCTAGGGGTGACTGTGAATGCTGATAACATTTCCCTGATTTCAGGGAAATCAGGATGTGTAAACAGAATATAAAGGAGGAGAAATAAGGCATGGACATGAACAACATAAAAAGAACATAAACAAGTAAACAGAAAAAGAACTGTTGGAAGCAGGGAAGAGGGAGGTAAAAACACAAATAAATTTAATGTATTTTAACATCAGAAACCGTGAACTGATATGAAAATGTGCAAAATCATTATATGACTTTGCATTATATGAGCTACTTTTGGCAAATAAAGTTCCACAAACAGCACTATAGAAGCATCTACATTATAGCAGATTTGGGATATGCATGTACTTTTACCTGTGCAAAACTTTTATTATTGCAGTCTATTCTGATACCCTTGCAGTTAGTGTCTTAGCAAAAAGGCCAGCCCCTCTTCCACCTCTGCAAAGCATGGGCAAAAAACCAGGAGACAACTCTCATGTCGAGTATGCTCATGTGCTTGAGCAATGAATTCCTTTCTTTTCTACTTAAGCCTTAAGGAAGGCATAAGAGTCACCACACTTGTGCCTACACTTGCTTTTCATTGAAAGAGCAGCTTTAACGTTTCTTCAACCATTTGGGGAATTGCTCTGCAAAATTCTAAGGCTTTGCTACAGGGACCTCACTCACAAGGATCTTCTCATACAACTGGTGACTGAAGAATTCATTTCTATTTGGCAATTCTCTCTAGGAAATCATCACTCTGGTTCAATTTTCTCTCTCACAGGAATTTAGACTTTCAATGTTGCAAGTAATTTAATAATTTGTATTCCTGCATCAAGACTTCCCCCCCGAGATTAACAGCACTTGCACTGCCTAACAAGGAAATGTTTTTAAAACATAGGTAGCCCAGAACAGAAATAGTGGGCACAGACCTCAAACCTGAAAATGCTGCATAACATCATGTCAGTTGCTGTAGTGATTTGCCTAGTCCATGTGCTGGTAGGAATAACAATAAAACTGCCCAAAAAAACCCCAGCCCCAAAACAAACCATCAAAAGTCTAAACCTCCTTGATAGGAGAGCTGTGGAATTCCAATATTGTAAGCTTATGGAAAACTGTGCACCATACAGTCTTAAATCTCTCTGTTAGCAAAAGTATCTCCTTCTTCCTCCTGGCTCTGGACCCAATTGTATTTTTTTGTATTCTAGTTCATGTTGTCAGCTTTCAACTCCACACACTGCCAGTCTACAAATAAGCCAGCTTCTTTTTTTTTTTTTTGTTCCCAAAATTTTGATACTCTTCTAGGATAAATATCTTGGGGAAACATGGCACATGGATTAACTGTTCCACTTTTACTAGTGAAGTACCAGCTTCAGTGATCTGTGCTGTGTTGAGTCAAAAGGCATTCCACTGTTTTCTGAAGGGTGTGCAATAAAATTGTGAATGCACGGGAGATAAGTCAGACCTGCCAGTGTTGGTAGATCTGGAAGAGGCCAGCAGCCCACTGCAGGGTACGCCTAACAAACCTCAGCTGTGATAGGTGTACAGCTCCAAACTGATCCCTAGATTATCCACTGCGAAAATAATTCTCAGAAAAATGTGACAATTTCTTATACTGCTTGATGTTCAGTTTTAACAGTGAGTGTCAGACACCACAGCCTGCCACATCCTCCAGGGTATAATCTATCTTACTGTCAAGAAGTGTTTAAAATTACTTCATTTAATTGTCTGGAGAGTCTGGTGCTCCTGTCTTTTTTTCTTAACCAGAACTATTGACAATATTGCCAATTTCCTTCATGTTTGAATAGTTCAATAATGGTATGACCTGGGATCAAATCTTCTCTTCCCTGGACATGCTGCTATACATGGACCAGCTTTTACTTTCTGTCCTTCTCACGTTTGGCACCACAGTAAATTCTGTGCTTTCTGAGTACCACAGAATCACAGACTGGGTGAAGTTGGAAGGGACCTCTGAAGGTCATCTGGTCCAAGAGATCTGGATACAAACTAAAATATAGGAGGTTCCCTCTGAACATCAGGAACCACATTTTTACTGTGAGGGGGACTCAGCACTGAAATAGGTTGCCCACACAGGTTATGGAGTCTCCTTCGAGGCATTCAAAAACTCTTTGATCTTGGTCCTGGCTAACCAGGTCTAGGTGACCCAGCTTGAGCTAGTTGACTTTCTACTGCATGCCCGTGACTTGCATAATTTCTAGACCATTTCCAGACCAATCTGAGAACAGTTTCTTCAGCCTTATTTAGGCTTGGGTGACTTAGTTTGGTCATTAATATATGCCTTCACACCTCGTCATTTATTTTTGCTACAATGATGAACTAAGAAAATAAGCTGTCCTTATGCATTTTTATGTAAGTTAGGACATTCTGACATCTAGCCAAACAACAATCTCTCTAAGCTTTCTTACCATTACATAAAAGACTTTTGTAACAGTGTGTTCCAGCCTGCCCAGACACTTTACATTTATTTTTCTAACAAAAGTATTCAACTATATGCAATTTTTTTACTCCTCTTTATGGTAATAAAAATAGAAGAATATTTGTATTGTATGAAGCTCTTCCACTATTTGTTCCACATTATTATAGGTGGGTACCAGCTCACAGCATATCTTCTTGACTCCTCAGGTTACTATCCTGACCAGAAAGAAAAGATAAATTAGCTTTTTTAAAATAAGGTAGAATCAAATTTTGAACAAGCCAGGTCACAGCATATGTTTGATGCTGCTGGTGGTTCATAAATACCCAAACCCTATTGAACACAAGAGAAAAAGATGGTTTCCTGGCCTACAGCAAGCATCTTTCCAGCAGTCTTCTAACTCATTCTCCGTATTTCTAAATTTAGACTGATTCTATCTTCCAGCCTTAGCTCCTCAAATCAGAGTGTGTTATGCACACCAAATATCCTTCGCAGAGATTATGCTAACTAAGCGAATGCTGTTACATTTTCTTCTCTTCTGGGCAAAGTGTGTGGTGAAATGTCATCCATAGCGATTTCACTTGAAAAGCAATGATTTAGTAATGTGTCTTAGTCTTTTAATCTTACATAGTTCATTGTTTATACCTCAAAACACTAATGCAGAAAAGTTAACAAACACAGTTCTAGCTCCTCCATCTTTTCAAATAAGCATTGTTTATTGATTGAATGATATTTCTCAAGCACAACATCATAATGTGAAATCTCTTTTTCCCTGTAAACTTACAAACAAATGCCAGGTGTTTCTAGGAGGTATCAAACAAAGCTTTCACTTTTCAGCAGAACCCCATGCTGTTGAACGAAATGGGTGTTGTACTTCATGCAAAATATCAAATGTGAGAGAAGCAATGAATGTAAGGAGCTCAATGATAAACTTGGCATATCACCAATCATTCCACCTAGGGTATTTGTCTGTCAGAATGACTGCTTCAGTCAAGCAGCCCAAAGTGCAATAATCCAGCTGATTGATGCTAACAGCCTGTTCAAAAGAAATGAAAGCTACTTCACACTTCATACCTTCTAAAGCACAGAAGTCTCAGCTTCACAAGGGTGTGGAGCAGCAGAAGCCGAGTCTGAATATATTGAATTCATAATGCAATTGATATATCATCTGGGAATGTCTGTCAGCTTTATCTGGAGCATCAGATTTTGGTGAAGTTCAATGACAGTTGGTTTGACTGCCTAAGTTCAGCTTCACCTATGCCTGCATTTCAGTTTTTCATATGCATGAATCTGGGAACATTCCATTCTTGGAATAAAGACTATCATCTATCCTCTGTATCTCTTCCAGGATACCTCTTTACATGTCTGGTATGTATAGTCACTGAATTTTCCACATGGCAATCTAGAAAGGATGTGGATTAGCTGGAGAAAGTTCAGAGAACAGGGCTAGTAAAAGACAACCAACATTTACCCGAAGAAAGAAAAACATGGAATTGTTTTCTTTAGAGAGGGAGGACTAGAGAGATGTGTATTGTTCTTTTCAAATATTTAAGAGGTAGCCATGGCATGATAAAGGGGATAAACAGCTCTCTACGCCTACCATGAGTAACAACAATATTTGTGTTTTCAATTATAGCAGTAGAGCTTTTTTACCTCTACTAACAACAGTGTCCAGCATTGGAAAATAAAAGCTTTCTCATAGTAAGAACAATCAAGAACAGGAATAACTTGTCAGTCAAAGCCAGAACCTCCACCCTAGAAGATTTTAAGCATTTGGTGTATAGGCACCTCTCAGAAATGAAATCCATTTCATATACACCTACTTTATGATTTCATGTACACCTTCTTCATGTATACCTTCATGTATACTGTCCTTTATCTGCGCTCTGTTGCTCCATATTTTCTATGATCAAGTCCTCCCTTTAAGTCAGGTTCTGAGAATTTTTTCAGGCAGCCCAATCCACTCCAGAAGGCTCTTAGATATCTGTCTATGACTTTTGATGTACTTCCAACTTCAACATTTTCAGATAATGCAAAGAAGCATTTCAGTTGAAGATTCATTGATGTTAAGTCATGGATTTTTCTATGCCTCTGAAGTGCAACTGCAACCTCTTCAATATATGCCATTTATTCTCTCTCAACATTTCCATTGATTGTGTAGAAAAATATAGCTTTGGAGTTGCAGCTAATGACTCTATTTTGCTACACAGATACAAAATCTAGGAGGGATTGTGTGATAAGTGGATTTTAGCACTCTTTATTAGTGTCAGGCCACAGAATTTTGATTATACCCGTTTTCTTTCTTATCTTCCTTGCCAGATTTTTTGCTGCACAAGATTCAAATATATCTCTACTGAAAGACTTATGAGAGAGAATACTGATAGAAAATTAAATAACTGTTTATGGACTTTTCTGATATGAAAATCCCAAGCTGCCAAGATTCATCTGAATCAGTTCTGGGAAAAGAGCAAGGCTGCAATAATGTAATATTTTTCTAGTTCACTTGATGATTTATGTCATTAACAAAACAATTTGCTCTAGACCCTGGAATGATGATTGCAAAGTAAAATCAGCCACTGTCATGGTTTAACCCCAGTCAGCAACTCAGCCCCACACAACTGCTCCCTCACTTGTCCCTGGTGAGACGGAGGAGAAAATCCAAAGAGTCGCAGTGAGCAAACTGATGGGTTGAGATAAAGACAGTTTAACAGGTGAAGTAGAAGGTGTGCATGCCAGCAAAGCAGAACAAGAATTCATTCCCCACTTCCCACGGGCAGGCAGGTGCTCAGCCATCCCCAGGACAGCAGGACTCCATCACGCATAACGATGGCTTGGGAAGCCTAACACCATCATTCCAAACATCCCCCCCTTCCTTATTCTCTCCCTGTCTGTGATCATGAGACCTTATGGTACGGAATATCCATCGCATCAGCTGGAGTCAGCTGTCCCAGCTGTGTCCCCTCCGGACTCCTTGTGCACCCGAAACCTCCTGGTGGGGTGGGGGGAGGAGCTGAAAAGACTCTGTAAAATGCTGCTCAGCAGTAACTAAAACATCCCTGTGTTATGAATGGTATTTCCAGCACAAATCCAAAACACAGCCTCATACCAGCTACTATGAAGAAAATCAATCCTATCCCAGGCAAAACCAGGACAACCACCAGTTCTATCAATGTAAGTTAAACTGTAATTTTCCTGAAGGGAAGAAGAATGCTCCATTACAGAAGAAAAAGTTTTCTGTAGTACCTTACATAACTTATTAAAATCTTTCATTCTATATACCTTTCAAAATCTTTCCTCATGCTCAGCCTCTCCTTTTACCACTGGAAGCCATGTACAATTCTCTGCTCCTCATGGTATGGTGGAAGTACAGAGAAATTTTAACCTCCTTAAGCTCCATTCTTTTCCCAGCTCTTCAGAATATTTGAGAAATTTAGAAGATATAAGAAAGGGGCATTAGCACAATTTTTAACACTAAGCAGTGAACTTGGAACAAACATCTAAGTGTCCCACACGATAAAAAGAACCACATGATACCCAGCTCCAAATACAGAAGATTATATGCAAGTAATTTAAGATTTATTGTATATTCTTCTGCTACAAAATGCATAGATTAGCCAAGGATTGATTTTTCCAGGGCAGGCAGCTCTACAGGACATGTTTTCTGAATGATCAATATATTATTGCCTATTCAGTAAGTGATGAAGTTTGGCTGCTTCATAGAGGGTTTTCTTCTCTGCTTCCTAATGCAGAGAAGGACCATGAGCAGTGGATATTTGTGACCCAAATGCAA
Source organism: Gymnorhina tibicen (assembly GCA_013399875.1). Taxonomy (NCBI): domain Eukaryota; kingdom Metazoa; phylum Chordata; class Aves; order Passeriformes; family Artamidae; genus Gymnorhina; species Gymnorhina tibicen. Next base: position 2,075,035 of record VXAZ01006775.1, on the reverse strand, counting down.
TTCACAGTGGCAATGCCATTATCATATTCTCCCTAGCGGCTGGAATATTCCTGTATGTCACTGTCACAAGGGACTGAAAAAATACTTCAGTATATGCTCTTTACTAAGAGCACACTCTTACCTTTTCCTGCCACATTTCCCTGACTTCTGAAATTGCAATCATGAAGCAGAACTGAAGGATAAGAGCTCATGTCTCTGCCTAGTAATTTTCTTTCCCCTCAAAAGCCGCATAAAGCTAGGTTGTCTGCCCACAAAACCCTACAAAGAAGGAGATGGTACTTATACTCTGAGTAGTCTCTCCCTGTTTCTCATGCATGAGTGAACTAATTAGGCTGTCTAAGAACAGCTACACCAGGTCAGCTCAAAGGTCCTTCTAGTCCAGAATTTTATCTCCAACAGCTATAAAAATAAGAGTGTAATAACAAGACAAACACATCGTAGTACTAAAGTACTTCTTTGGACTACACTCTCTGGCTGTAATGAATTTTGGCTTAGGAAATCACTGAGCCGGAGTTGCTTAATGGTTTGGGTTTGGTTTTTTTTTTGGTAATACACAAACTAAGACTCACCTGAGTGTAGATTCTGTGCAGAAAACAGAATGTCTTTACTGAAGAAGATATTATTGAAACAGCCTCAGAGTTAATTCAAGATTCAGTGTTGCAGTTTATGTTGTAATGATTATCACTTGAAATGTTTCAAAGGTGTTCAATTAGGGTTCAGATTTTATCTCCCATTGCACCAGTCTCCACCACTATCACTTGCTGCTGTGGCTCTTAATAAACTTCAGTATGCTCTGAATTGGGCTCAGGAAAACATTCAAGTCATATCTTTTGGGAATTGGTGCCAGGAGTAAATCAAAGGTTAATTAAAAGTTTTTTAGAGTAAGATTTCCTTCCTTCCACTACTTAAAAAAGCTTGTATTCATCTTTTTTCCAAAACACTTGTCTAAAATTGGTAACTTTGCTTTAGGAATGGTTTTATTTTCAAGTGGGCAAAAATGATTTTTTAAAAAAAAATAAAATTGGAAAATCATGGTTTCAGCAAAGAAACTCTTGCAAAAATTGTGTTCTTTTTCTAATCTTTTGAAAGAAAAGCATTAAAAAATATTTTCTTCTTCCTGTCCAGCTTTCTTTCATATATTGCTTTCTAATTCAAACAATATGAAAAGAGAAAAAGCCAACATTGTTTGCCATATGTAAGATGACAAGACTTGTTAATGTAAGAAGTATACACCAATATAACAGGTGTTAAAAGTAAGAAAAAACAGTCTGTATTTATTAAAATTATTGCTTGTGTGCTTCTAAAAAATCATTCTTTAATTACCATGGACCTAACACCCTCATTTTGAAGATGCATACTTGCCATTTTTGCCTTTATTTTGATTTGCCTGATTTGTCCCTGCCTCACGTAAAAATTAACCAAATTAGATGGTTGTATTCTGCAGTGAATAAGAAGCTAGGAATATATCAAACGGATTAGATGATGCAGCAGACTAATACTTTCTCTAACTTCACGATTTTGGAGCATCTGTGCACGATACTCTGACGATATTAAAATGACGTCACAGAGTTTTGCTTGTTAGCTAGTGGATAGACAGCTGAAGCAACTGAGGGCATATTAACATGGAATAATCTGTGTAGTACAACTGGCCTGTTGTTAATGTATTTGACGTGTTTCCTTGATGTGAAAAATTTCAGATGCAGTGGAGATAACATAGATATTCATTCATTTTCAGAAATGCATTTATGATGTCTGAAGACTTTTGATTAGAGACATAGTTCAGACAGGCAACTGCATAAATTACCAGTTTACTTAGACTGCCAAAAGACAAATTAAAAAAAAAAAAGTGCTCAATTTGCCCACTTTATGAAATTTCCAAGAGAATGAAGCACCTGAGCAAATTTTGGAATCCTCTGGGCTGAGATGTGGTAACCAAGCCAAGTTATGAGGTGGTTTCAGCAGTTATTTTACGTTTTCTGTTTCTTCCTCTCCTAGCATGGCTCCCCTTGGATGACTTCAGTTAATAAGCTGAGATTTTAGACTTTCAGGAAAAAAAGATAAAAGATCAAAGAATAAGGATATTTTAATTTTATTTGCTTAAGAAAGTACTGGCAAATATTAGATGAAAAAGAATACTGGGAAGAAATTTAAATCCTTAAGACCCCTTCATGCCAAGAACTTATTTAACTTTAGGGTGGTATGTCAAGGGGAAAAAAAATGTACATTTTTAGGGCTCCAGAGAGGAAATAAAAGTCACATGTCTTTGCAGATCTTCAGCTGTTTTGATTAGAGGAAGGTTTCTTTCTAAGGAAGCTATTAACTACAGGAGTTTAAAAATGCTATTTTAAGATACAGAAATAAAGCAGTTGCACCTCAGTGAGCTTTGGCACATGATTTCTGGCTGCTTTTAAAGGGGTGCAGAGGGGTTAATTGGCTTTCAGCAAAAATGCAGAAGGATATGCTGACAGATCCAAGTATTATTTTGAAGACCAGATAAGGAAATACATATGCACACACGCAATTTGTGGAAGCACTCAGCTAAGCCTACAAGCATTTAAGCTGCACATTCACAAGGTGCCTAAAATCCTGTAAAAACACCATACAAACCTTAGAGGAGGAAAAGACAGACCGATGTCAATGGCTTGCTCATTTTATGGGTACACTGAAGGGAAAACTGGAATCCTCCTCCAAAGAAAGCTTGGAAGAGCATGAAAAGTTTCTAAGAAACTCCAAGAGAAATGTAAAGAGAAAAACATCTACTTCATGTATTTTTTACAGGTTTGCCATTTTGCAGCAGATATGTGGGATGAGAGCCTCTAAGCCTCAATGACTATGGAGCTGTTTCAGTGAGCCTGAAGGCTTTGGAGTTTAAGAGTTAGGAAGCTTGTCAGTGCTGTTTTCAGTTGCGGATCTTGTCAGTCCTAGACCACCCATGTGAATGGGGTCCAGTATGAAATAGCCCTAACAGCAGCTGTGAAAAACCTTCTGAGGGCACAGTGAATGTGCAGCAAGTCTGGTGACTTTCTGTGCCTGCAAGGTTTCTGCACCAGGCTCCAGAAGCACCATAATCCTCCCTGACACTGTTGGCCCCACCAGCAGTTTGTCGTTGCAGAGGTAGATTCATCCAGAAATATACGCACTAAGGACATGATACCTGCTACTTTTGCGACATTGAGAGGAAAAAAGGGCAGTGTCAATGGTGGCTTATCTTTCCCACAAAAACAGAGACCAGACATCTTCCTTGGCATTCCAGTAACAGAAAGAGCAAACAGTGCATCACTCTGAAACTCAAGTCCAATATGCGTATCTTTCTTTGGTCTATCTAAGTTCATCACCAGTTCTGCTCTCTGCACTTCCATAAGCTCGTCGCTTCATACTGGCACTGTTTTTCTATCCACTCTGTCTGATGCCATCCATCAAACGTGCAACAGAGACACTTCATGTTTTAAAGTCTTTCCCTTACACTCATTTTAAACCCAGCAAGGGACAGGCAGGACTCAGGATTCCTGCTTCAAATTATACAGTTTACTTCAAATAAGCTGGCAGTAAAGTTCTGAACATGCCCTTCAGCGACAGACGTTGCTGCAGAAAGGACTGCGCCCATTTCAAACTGTGAGTGAAAACAGATTTCAGATGCTTGGTCTCTGATGAACAAAATCATCATCATTTATAGTCCCCTGGCACAGCTGAGTCAATGTGCCTAGCTGAGTGCTAGAGATGCACGAGGACAGATGATGGCACTTCATCAGGGTTACAGAAATGTAACCCAAACATCTGATACCAAGGCAGGCTTAAAAAAGTTATAACCAAAAAATAATACATTTAATTAGACCACTCAGAGTGAAAACCTACAGAGTGAAGACACTGGTTTAAATGACCTAAGATTAAAGCCCTAAGCCATCCCTTCATTTCTATTTAATTTTTATGGAAATTTTGCTGAATAGTGAAATTACTTAAAGAGAGACATAAAATGAAAGGAAAATAACAGAAGAAAGCAGAAATATAGACAACAGGTAAATCCAGAGTCTGGCCCTCTTAGGGGGGACTCTTATCAGTATCTCATTGATATTTTTCACCCTTCTTTTGGCAAGAAAGTGTTTTTTTCATTATGCAGGGCAACACTGGCACTTTACTGTCCCTAATTTCTTGCCAGTTAGTGTGCCTGACTGCCCAGAGCAGAAAACGTGTTAATTAAAAAACTAACTCAGTGCAATAATAATTTCTTTCCGCTTCTGCTACCCTTTCTAAAGAGAGGAATATACCACATTTTGCAAAGTTCACAAAGGACTGGTATCACTACTGATATTAATTTCAGACACCTACTATAATGACAAGTATAAATGTCCTGTGAGAAAAGGATGTTGGCAGCATGAAATATTATGTTTGAAAATCTTTTTGAGATTGACCTGGCTTTCAGTTAGTGACAGCTTTAATCATAATGGAGGCTTTGTGACAGAGTCTTCAAACTTAAAGTACTCATGAGACACACACATTAATCCTGGAGAATAAAGGCTATTAGTCCTGCTTTTCAAAAAGCTTTCAAATCTGACCAAACTCTTATCTAGCTTAGAAAAAAACATCCTAGTGAACCCTAATAATGGGAAGGATAACCCAGACCATGATTTACAGGGAAACGTGAATTTCCTAACGTAGAGTTCTAACCCCGCAAAAAAATTCCAGTTTCTCTGTCAAGAGCAGTGATTTCAGTCCTATTATGCAACTCTACATTTGAAGCAGTATTACTGTTACACATGAATAGCTTATTTCTTCCTTAGTGGTTTCACTTTTTGGCCCTCATCCTAACACAGACTTGCAATTTTCAGGTTACAAAAACTGCTCTGGGAAGTTTCATTCTAAATGAAATAAACCACTATTATTTAAAAATCACTCAAGAAAATGTATGTTTGTTATATACATAACAAAATTTTAAACCTGAATAAATAATGTGACATCAAACCACACCATCTTAAAATTTTTTCCTATCATCTAACGGATATTGCAGCTACCTTAAAATAAGTCCTAAACAAAGAGATGTAGCTTTGCTTTCAATACAGTTTGAGATTTGTCACTGACTTTAATAAAAGCAGGACTCAAATCTATAAACACTATTCAAACACAATGAAAGAAGACAGACATCTAACCATGCAGCTGACTCATCTCAAATAAATGGTATATGCTTTAGAAACTAATCATCATCTGTCTTCACACCCTTTCTTGAAAATAATGCAATTTGAAGGAGTTTTATCCAAATATCACTACTCTGGAAATCATCATGAAAACTGTTCTGAAAGCATGGCATCAGAATACATGTCCGAAGGTCCACAGAAATTTTCTATGGAAGATACACTCAACAGCAGTTTTAAGGACAGGCTTATAATTTAATAGTTGTCCACTAAACATAAAAGAATACAGACCAGAATGCTAGTGAAACCCCCAAAAATTAAAAAAAAAAAGGTTTTAATGCAACAGTACTACACTACTACTAGACATTAACAAGGACCATGTGAAGAATAAATCCAGGAATAGTATTGCAGCCCTAATGGTTCAGTGGGTAGGATACAGAACTGAAAACTCCTGCATGGAGAGAAAACAGGGAGTCTCATGGCCTCTCAAATGAGTTCACATTATCAGGACAAGGAACACACATGAATATACAGACAATTAAAAGTCAAATGTTGTTGGGTATTTTCCTGAATAATTTGAAAAATGAGTAAGGCTTTTCAAAGCTTTTATCAATTCTATGGCACAAATTTTGGCCATGAAGGGAGTAATTTCTCATCCTCCTGATATAGTTTTATGACAGTGATTTTTATAGGAGCACAGAGCATTGGAAAGCAATTGCCACAACCTAGGCAGATCTGCTGACCTAAAATAGAAAGAGATCTCATTTATAAAATAACGTGATGTCTGAGTAGGTGTCAGCAATCTGCAGAGACAACTAAATCACACTGATGTGTGTTGCTGAATGATGGTAGAAACAGGGTACAGGTAGGGGGAATTCGATGTCTGAGTGAGGCAGGGATGGAGATGGGATACAGTGGCCCGTGCACTAGAAGGAAATGATGCAATACCACAACATAGCAGGCAATATTCTGGCTTCAGACTTCTTTGTCTTCCACTTATTTCTATTTTATTTCATGCATAGAGGAATCTGTGGGTCATAGTAACCTGAGGGTATGTTCAAAAACCCTATCGTGTGTTAGTTAGAAAACAGATATACACAACAGCACAACATTCCTAAAGCGCTGATCTTTAACTCCACAAGCCCATTCATATTCTCCAGACCATTGGTCTGTTTAGGGTTTTTGAGCATCGTGAGTATTTAAGTCCACGCCAGGTACTCAACAGGGATGTACAGAATGGCACACACACCACTGGTCTGAAACACTGCAATGCTTTGTTTGAGATATCATACACAGAAAATACTGCAGCCCTTCAACAAAAAATACCCTCCAAATTATTTTGGGGTGAAATTCAAGGCAGTGAATCTGACTACCCAATCTCATGTTGACCTAGGCTGTTCAACAGCTTTCAATCCTTTCAGTTATGCCTATCTCATTTTCTGCCTCCTCCCTTTGTTCCAAGCAGTCTGCTTTTTCTAGCTTGATCACTTTCTCCCTTTGCTCTACTGTCTTCTACATAGTAGTAGGAGTACAGATGAGGGAAAAACAAGACCCATTTCATCGTAATATTTTTCATTTGAGGACTGCTTTATATGTTTACATGAATGAAACTGAAATGTGAATAAAATTGAGTATGTTCTGCTTTATTTTATAGAAGAGTCCTGAAAATAACAGAGGGGATCATTTTCCAGTTGACATAGCAAATCAGAGCCAGAGACCTCAGGTTCTCAGATGTGAACTTTCACACACCTCAGAGAGAATGATTTTCCAAATGTAGCTTCCAAAGCCTGTCTGCAAAATGAAATGAACAACAGCAAGATAAGGTCTTTGGCTTTCCCTCAAATTGAAATATTGCAGTAACTGGGCATTTTTGAAAGTCTTAACACAGACTTCTATTGCAGTTGTTAAATAACTTTTCTCCAACACGCAGTCCAGTGTGGCATATGAGAAACAGGCAAAGATATAAGGGCATATATTGCAACAGATACAGCTGATGGGATTGTAAAGACACAGGTATTTTCATGTCATCTCAGGAGCAGTACCAACATTGCTCGCTACAATATAAACAGATAATTTTTGTAATAATAATAAAATTTCAAGATGTTTCTATTCTAAAAAAAACAAATATGCAAGATGGAATTTCCTCATGTATAACATCTGGTAGAAATAACCACAGAGCTCTTCTGTTGCCATGCAGCATGAACGTGTCAAAAAGGTCCAAGACTTGGGTCTATTGCAGAACCAGTTCCTGAAGCAGCAGGATCAAGACAAGGACCAACAGCCAAACTGAGCTTCACAAACATTTCTCCTGTTAAAAGTGACTGCCTGGTGAAGCACCATAGCATCGTTCTTTACTGATGACTCCATTCACAAAATGAGGAAGTATCCCAACATCCCAGTAAAATACCAGAAAAAGAAGTTCTCAGGGGTACTTTATCTAACATATAAAAAAGTATCTTCCACCCCCACCAAAGCAGTTGGCAACTTCAAGGATCTTTCCTTGAATATAAATATTCCACAGGCAGTATAATTTCAAATGCATTTTTAAAACCAACATTACCCTGGTTTTGCAGCAAGAGGACTCTGGCAAGTAATTTACAGTTTCTGCAGTGCTCTACAGTCTGTGTTTCTCTTAAGGAATAGCAATATAATGTGGTTTTTTTCTGTGTATCTGTGTACTGAAAGTGAAGAAACCTACAATATAGCAGCTATTAGAGATCTATAAATTATACAATGTATATTCTAGGAGGTCAGATTTTACCACTACTCTAGTGCAATACTGAGTTGAATAAAACCAATCTTTTTATTAAGAATCATGATATTTCTTCAAAGCAACAAGCATCAGTTTTATACTCTTAGCTGTGTGAAAGTGCTTTTGTGTTTGTTTGTTGGTTTCTTTTTTTTTAAGACATTAGGAAGTCTCAAAAGCTCTAACAGAAATGAACAGTAGCTTAGCTATGCAAAACCCATTACCTGACCTTCAAGATTGGAAACAAAAAGGCACCAACAGCCTAGGGTGTCCATGCTGGGCTCAAAACATCCTTAAGATATAAGGATATGGCATATTTTGTTTTAGTGAAGAACTGGCAGTTAGTATCCAAAGCAAAAGCTCTAATAGGCATGTTCTTTCACATTACCTAAACTGAAGGCAAATGATGACCTTGCCCTAGGGCATGAGTTACATTCTTTTTTCTTAAGATGAAAATAAAAATAATATTGCCAGTTGTACTTTCCGGAAGAAAATGATCAGCAACTGCCGAAAACCCTCCCGGTCTACACGTGTGAAATAAAGTAGGTCAGGAAGCAGTCAATGGCAAAGCCTTTCAGGAAAGCTACCAGCAAATGAAATGTGTGGGAAGGAAAGAAGTGGGCCTGTGATTTCTCATCCGTTCAGCCTTTCAAATGTGTAGGCTGCTGTTTAAGGTAGAACTGAGACAAAAAGCTACTTAGACATCAACTTCATAGCTATGTTCCTTTTGAAGACCAGTTCCCAGATCAAAAGCAAGGATAAGAAAACTGGAATAGCTGCTCCAGAACCAAGACAACGCTGCCTCAGCATCTTGTCTTCTCTTTCAGTCAGTGTGAAAGACAGAGGGCATAAGCATGCGAGACCCATGCCAGGGGCCCTCACTTTGTGCTCCCTCCTAGGTACATCAAGGTGTGCCATCACAGCTTCCTTCCTGCTAACTGACTGAAGGAGTTGGCTGCAGCTGGCTGGCCTGAGCTGCATCCCACGACCGTGCTGTGCCTTTCTGTCAGACCAACAGAGCAAGAGGAGAGCCTGTGGCACTGCACTTCAGCTACCGATTTACAGTCCAACAGGATCCTGTTAAAAAGCACACTGTCCTACTGTGAGACATTTTGGTCTCACTACTCTAATACACTTTTCCATTTGAGCTTGTACATGCCTTGATTTCCATCAGCCTGGAGTAACCTCGGAGTGGCACTAGAGCCTGCTGAGCCAGGAGATTGCTGGTGTCCAGGATGTCATGCTGGAGAATGATTAGGTTTTCTGTAGAGAAGTAGTTCTGCAGCAGGGAGGAAAGCTTCCCTTTATTCATCCACATTACATGGCGACTGAAGAAACAAAAATTATCTTAGTTGTCTCCTTACTTCCTCAGCCTACACAAGTGCAAGATTCCCCAGTCATTATCACATCCCAACATTTTGCCAGTATGAAGCAAAAAAGTTTCATTTTTTTCTTTTCCATGGATGAAAGACATATACCTCCTACCCTGCACCATTCTAGATTAAAAGGCAGTTTTGGGGAAGTTCTAACATTATTTCTTGTCATCCACTCAGCCATGCAACTTTTCCATTTGGATTTAAGCTTCATTTGAGGGATGGCTTCTTTTTTCTCTTTTTCTTTTCAGGATAAAAGGTGTTCAAAGATAAATACAAATCCAACAATCCTCTTAGAAAAATACTGCCAGGGCTGGCCAAAGTCCAATTAGATAGAAAGCCATTTGCTGCCCTTCCTTGAATCCAGGAAATCCAGAGAAACTACACTAATATAACGAGATTTTCTCTGGAAAGAAGCAAATGTCATTTAGTCACTAGGTCTCATTTTGTTTAGTGCTCATCTCTGTTGTGTATGATCCCTCCCAGGCTGCTTACTCAAATTATCCACTGCAGCAGCTTATCCAGTGGAGCAGCAGGAGTATTAAAATTCTAGGGTTTTCTACATCCCCCAAACCCTGCCAGCTCAGAAAACCTCTCAGCACACAGGCAAAATAAAAGCCGAATACAAAGCACACATCTGTCAGCTCACAGGAAAAATCAGCTTCTCTTGTTGCTATTCTTGTGTTCTCCTTGGACAGTAATTTCCAAATTAAGTAGCCTCTACACCAAAATTAAAACCAGTTCTAAGAGCTCTGGAAAACAATAGGCTTAAGAGACATTGCTTATACAGTGAATGCTATAGTGCTAGTGACCCAGGGATTGGGTGACTGGGATCTCTCTTGGTTCTGTCTTGATAAGCTCTGTGATCTTGGACATGTCCCCTTGCATTCTGGTGATAAGTCTTCCACACTATTTAGACAGCAAACCTTCTAACAAAGTCCCATCCCACAACAATTTTGCACAGGGTCCAGCAGTCCAGCAGAGTTATATCTCTACAAATTGCTGGCAATTATCTCTGATTGAAAACATTAAGCACCTGCTTTCAAAGTACCTAAGTCAGACTTCAACTTTCTTGCTCCTGATGATGTGAGAGTGGGAGAACTAAGGTATGTTTTTAACACTGGTATACAGGAGTGGAAGACTGGGCTGGAACAAGGAGATGAGATCCTAGCAGGTTACTCACAGGAGGAAAACTCCAATTAAGCTGCAGTATACTGCCATACCTCCCACACAGCAGACATGACAGAGAATTAAAGAAGGCACAAGAAGGCAGGAAAGAATACATGAGTATTAAAAAGTCTGACCAGAGCCTCTCACATTGAATGCATGAGATTAATCAAGTGTCAGTGCAGTCAGTGGGCTGCATGTCACCAGATGCTGGCAAACTGGGGCTATTGTTTTCATGAGCTTAGGCCAGTGTAAAGAGATTGAATGTGTATCATTGTCTTTTTCCACAAGCTGAGGACCTGACCTGACCTGACCAGACCAGAAAAAGAGCTGTAAGGAGAATGTAACTCTCAAAGAATGAATTTATTTCATTGATTTAAATGCATTATATTTGCACACATATAAGAGAAGATACCTCACTTTCCCAAACAGTAAATGCTGTAGCTGCACTTATAAAGCAAGCATAACTGGAAATCAGAAGAATCAAACTGCTCAATTTACAGTTGCATTTATTTTTGCTGACTTCCTTGAAAGCAAAGCAGCTCTTGTCAGACTACGGTCTCGGGTCATAGATGTTATATAAATAAGAGGCGAGTATGCTTCAATCAGTGGGCAGTCTGTGGCTGCCATCTGGTGGGTAAATGTAAAAATTACATAAGGAAAATAAGGACATACTCCCATTTCTCGATCACGCTTTTTTTAACTGTATTTTTAAAGAATATATGTGTATTATCTGCTTCTTTTATTTTGGGGTTAGTAACATGTACGAGATATTCCAAGAGTCATTATTTACATATGCAAGTTCTCAGGAATCCAATTCTTCTCTTTCCCCTTTTGCTTCCAGAAATCATCACTTATTGTGTTCTCCCTCCCTCTCCCTCATGTAATGAATGCTCTGAAGACTAGCTGTAAAAAGACTTGCTCTAAAAAGCTCTAAAAGTAGTTGCATATAGAAGAGCAAGAGATTCTCATGTGGTCCTCATCCCTTGTCTAGCAGAACACCAAGCCTGCAGGCACATCCCTAGATCCTATAGAATCTAGACAGTATTGTCACACAGTAACAGAAGGTGTTGATTGGTTGTGATGTCCAGGAGGCTGACATTGAGGAGGTCAAGAGCACCAGAAGAGGGACTGATGATATGCACATTGTGAGGAAGTCTAATGACTGAGGTTTAATGCTACTCAGGATGCAATTCTATAAAGTTTATGTAGGATAGATTGTTCGCTTTCACTTCCCCATCAAAATCCTTGCAATTTAGGGCTGTTCCATTTACATTTTCAAAATAGCATTCATTCTCCCCAGCTTCCCTATTTCTATGCTGCCTTTTCAGATAACTTTGGCTTGTTCCAACAGAAGAACAAGTTGCTATTGGAAACATTTCTTTTTTAGCCCCCTTCCGTAGGACTGTCTGAAGGATTCACCACGGGGTTCAGAATGAAGAACACAATTCCTCCAAGGACTCAGTGAAATACTGCAAGTAAGTCTGACTGCCTTTATTTAAACTCTTCAGGTGAGGGAGAAATGATTACACATTTTGGTAAAATACTCATGTAAAACCTTCAGTCGAATATGTACGGTTTCAGTGCCGTACTTCACAGGCATCCCTACATATGCATAGCACTGGTCCCCCCTGAGGATGCAGGTGCCCCTATAACACAAATTAATAATATAGCACATGAAATCTCACATATGTTCCACATATGAAAACTAATGTAATTTTATTCCAATGATCACATTTATAGATTTGGATGCTAAATGTAGCTGACCTTCACAGCTCCTTCTTAGCATCCAAGAAATATCCAGTAAGTTCTCATCAACTTGTTTATTTCAGTCACTTTTAGCAACAAAATCTTAAGTCTGCATCAATTTCACTAACCATCTTCAGCTGCTGATGGGACATACTGAACTGATTGCCATACATATCTACTGTCATACATCTTTTCACTTCAGTCTTCCACCATGGAGGTGCAAGAAATGTGTTTGGTTTGCATTTCTCACATCTGTGAAGAGATCTTTTTTAATGATAATGATATTCAGCAGTGAAAACAGACTAAGACATGAATGGGACCTGATCTCTTGTGCCTGCCATTCACACAGAAAGAAACAAAAAGATAGACATGGCAGGTCTCTTCAGAGTCACTGTTTTCATTTACCTCACACTTGAAGGTTCAGAGGTAGATGTAATTTTAACTAAACCACAGAGGCGCGGGAATTATTAAGTTATCTCTTAACAAGAGAAGAAGAAAAGGCATTTACAACTGCAGTAAGTAATCTTGTAGTGACTGAGGGAAGAAGTGGACCCCACAGAACCAATTTCATTCACCCTGAAAGCTGTCAGATTCTCATTTCAGTCAATTTAGTTTAGTGCTTGTTTCAAGCTCCACTAGAATGATGCATTTTCAACATAAAAAGGCTCAGCAGAAGAGGGTTTTCCTAATACTGCTGGGTAGGACAGCCAACGTGACTGAATTCTTGAAGTGAATTTCTTTCTTCAAACAATATCAAATCTACTGACTGAACATGGAAAAACAGATGTTAGCACTTCCTTTTCACATAGAGTTTCAGAGAACTGATGACTTCTCTTTAGAGGTCAGGGCAGGAGAATGAATTTTTCCCCTAACACTGCAGGACTTTCACAAGAGTTATTTTAAAGAGTTGTTTATTTCTTGCCTTGTCTTTCTTCAGCTTCTGTCTTTAATCTGAACTCTGTCCTTTGCTCATATTTTTTTCTACAGCTGCATATCCTTTTATTGCTCTCCCAATTGCTTTTTTTATCAGGAGGTTGAGTGCACTTCAATTTGTCCTTCGCATGGTGATCACACAAAGTTCAGGAGTGTGATTTACTTGTGTAGCATTCCAATTTCACGCCAGTGCAGTTTCTTTTTAAAAAGACTGGAGAGGAAAACTGCTGTGGTTCAGGCCAACACTACAGATTTGTATGCAGTACTGAAAATCATTCAAGTATTTAGGTGGCTGTTTGGGGGACAGTTCCCAGGCCGCTGGGATATTCCTCAAGGAAAGACAGTGCTTGAAATATGCAGACAAATAGAGGAGAGGAAAATCCTCCCCAATTTTTACTGACAGTGGAAATTATGAGTGGAACTTTCTATTAGGCTGTGGAACTTTCTCTGGTAGCATTTCATTTTTCTACATGCACACAGTGCATAACTATCTTTGTCAAAACAATTTGCCTTTGCAATAGCAGCAGTTGCACAGACAAAGAACTAGTTAGCTCATCATCTGAAAGAAGAATGTAGACTTACGGAATACTACAGTCTGGCCTTGTAATACTGTAGTCTTGTGGCCAGGACACATGGCTGAGAAATCAGAGAACTTCATGTCTACTACAATGACCTCAGATAAGTCAGAAAGACTCTGCACTTCAGACTCTGTGAGGATTAAAAGAAATATCGTGCATAAAGTGTTTCAAACAATCCAGGACAAATGGTGCTAAGGCCAAGTATTCTAATTTCTCTATATAATAAAAAGAGTAAAAAGAGATAAAGGAGCATGAAACCTTCAACCACAGAATTATCCTGAATAGGAAAAAAATTGAAATAGACATTGTAAATTTCTTAAGGAAATACTTATTTCTTACATCTGACCACAAAAATCCCACTGAGAATTATTAGCCTCTCATTTCTGAGAAAATAAAATTCACAACAGGAAACTATTAAAAAAATAAGCTTCATATTTTGCATTACGATGTAATCATACAACAAACACAAATGTCCATAACAGCAGTGCCTATTTTTAACTTGTTTTTAAAAGTTAAAGCCACTATGTCTTGTTCACCAACAGAATTGAAATGGTTTCCTGCTTCTGTCTACATACACTAAATCTCTTCCAGCTGCAATAGAAAATCTTAAAGAATAAGCAGCTAGGAGCAGACAAATAGCCAAAATGCATACAATAGTGATAATCACAGCAATAAAACTGTTCTGTAAAATTCCAAGAATACATGCTGGCTAACTGTGACTCACCATCAGTAAAGAGGGGTATTTGACAGGCAGTACAATTTAAGTCTGTGCAAATAAGCACAGAAAAAACCCCTCTTTTCTATTGCTCTTGTAGCATGAAAAAACTAGACTATTTGTAGGCTTCAGAGCACTCCAGTTTTGAGGAAAGAAAAAATGGTCAGGATGCTCATCTTAAGGCAGCTGCAGCATGACTAAACTGCAGTTTATTGATTTCTTGAGAGGCACATATTTTGATACAGCCATGCTCTAATACCTGAGGGAATTTCCACACATACATTAGTCTGCTCCATTCTCCTTGTTTTCCACATTGGCACCCCAGTCTTTGGTGCAAGAACAAGAGGAAGAATATGTACTTGCAGCACTTGCAATATGGGAAAGATCAGTGCCCTGGGAAGGCAAAAGCTGAACACAGACACAGAAGAAATTCTGTATATTCCTGTAAAAACTTGTTCTCAAGCCGTAGAATGATTCAAGGCAATTCAGCCGTGGTGGAGTCAATTCCCAAGTAACAACAGGCCATTTAGGTTCTCATGGTGACCTTAACACAGGGCACCTTGAGCTGATTTAATCAGCTGATTAGCTGATTCTGCTACCAGAAAAGGGGCAGATACGCTCTGGTGTCACGTATGCAGCTTGTCTGACTCCTCCACATACCAAATCAACACCATAATCCAGCAGTAAACTGAAACTGAGAGCAGTAAATACTCTTCTGTGCCACAGTGATGAAACCTAATGAATCCATTCATAAACAGGCCAGTGAGTGCCACAACTGGAAGAGAACTGAGTTGTGAAGCCAAGAGCAGTAGTAACAGCAAAAGCTCCTCATTCAGTATGACAAGCTTTTAAACCAGCACAGGCACCTTCCCTTAGCTTTATACCTCTGCATCTTGCAACACTGGGGCTGCTGTTACAACTGGTCTTTCCATGTGCAGCACAGATCCTTGTGGGCCTTTACACTAGTTCCCAGTACCTTCCTCTTCCTTCTTTCACACTGTACTACCCCAAAATGTTGCACTATTTGAATAACCAAACTTCCTTCTGCAAATAGATGGATATTTACTTCTACAACTTCTACAGAAGTTAGGGTTCCAGCATTTCATTAGGAAGGCCCAGAAGACGGGAGCACAATTATTTCGGACACAGTAACAAGTATCACCATTCAAGACAGAAGGGAGTCAACAAAAGAGTGCACCTGGACAGGTAGTTACTATGGCAAATTCATTACCATTTCCTTTAGGGTATAAAATTCCCTTGGAGACCTTTAAGAGCTGGGAGAGGAGGAAAGAGGATACAAAAAGAACCCAGAAGAGGGAAGGAGGACAAAATGAGTGAGCCATTACAGTAGAAAAGCAGCCCTGCCACTGCTGCTTTTTTTGACAATCACCAGAGTCACAGCAGAAGGAATCTTACCACAGCAAGTGCTCCACAGATCTCCAAGATCACAGGGTCAAGGCACAAACACAACACAGAAGGTAATAAACTTGATTACCAATAATTCAAATCAAGGATGTAAGGGAAATAAGGAGAGACTTTTTTAGTAGGGTCTGTTTTGATAGGACAAAAGGAAATGATTTTAAACTAAATGAGGTTAGATTCAGACTAGATATAAGGATGAATTTCTTTACAATGAAGATGGTAAAACTGGATGAAGATGAGCAACTGGAACAGGTTGCTCAGCGAGGTGGTGGACGTCCCATGCCTGGATAGACTAAAGCCAGGTTGGAAAGGGCTCTGAGCAACCTGAGCTAGTTGAAGCTATCACTGCCCATGGCAGGGGGGTTGGATGAGGTGGATTTCAAAGTGCAAACTACTCTGTGAACCTATGGTTCTAGGATTGCTCAGTGCTTTAAGTAAGCACAGAAGCAGCATTCTGACTTCTTTATACAGAGACCTGTAGGGAGAAAAATGTTAAGCCAGCTCACATTTTCTTTCCAGTACATCACCCTGTGTGGCACCTCGAGGAATGGGATGTTTCAGAAGCACTGTAGGGACCTGTGAAAAATCAAAAGAACCATGTTTTCTAGGCATCTTCAAAGTTTTATCTAGGCACTTCCTAATGCAAATACAATGAGAAGAGTATATAGTATGGGAGAGGAAAACACGGGTTATAAACCTAATTATTTGCATGCCCTATATGAATAAAAAGTGTGAAGCTGATATTTTGAATTGTTTGAAAATATGAAGCTAGAATAAAGTGTAAGAAAAGGTTTCTAGGTGAAAAGTCTTCTAGGTTTTATTTCATGCTCTTCTATTGACATTTTACAACAATTTATGCAATTTATTTCACTCATGAAGCATATAACAATAACAAGACACGTAAAATTTAACTAGTGATTGTTTCTATAGCATAATAGATAGAGATTTGGAACTCATTAATTTGTTTCTATCTTTTTTTTTTTTTAAGGAAATGATTTAATCCTACAGAACCCCTGGGAAATAGGCAAGTCTTTATTTTACTGTCTGTCCCTCAAATTTTTAACAGAGAAGCGCATACTTTAACATTTACAAAGCAGACCACATATTAATCCACAAGCAACTCTCTATTAAAATTACAGAATCATAGGAAAACATTAGAAGGCACCCCAGGAAGGTCAAGTCACACCAACTCCTGCTCAAAACAGAGCTAGGATCCAAGTTACATCAGGTTGCACAGGGCTTTGTTCAGGTGTTTGGAGAAATCCCAAGAATTTTTATGCCACATCTTTGGTCAGCCTGTTCTAGTGCTCCCATGCTGAAGGCTCTGTAATAATGAAACTTCTTCTAGTTGTTTAAAGAAGGCTTGGCCCATTTTCTCAGCTTGACAGAGCAGTCAGCTTGCTGGCCTCCTCTCGAACCCTGACACATAATTCCACAGCAGAACTCCACGCATTTAAGCATCTTCTTTTCATCCACTCTCTCACATTTAAAACTGTAACAAAGACTGGCAGCTATAAGCAAACACACCTTTATTTGACAAGTTATAAAGGCTGTCCTCAGATACCACAGTAGTGTTACCTCCACACTAAACTGGCTGTTCCTCCAGTGGGTTGACATAACCAGTTCCACCCTCTTTGTTTTATGTCCTAAACAAAAGAATTTGAAACCTCCTAACTCAAACATCTGTCAAAATAGCTTTGTGACTCAGAGTAACGAAAGGCTACTGCAAAAACCATCACTGAGACAACTTTTCCCCACCCTTTCCCAGGTCCCAAACCTGAGTAAACTCAGAGCATACATTCAGTAGGTATATGAAGAACCCTCCCCACAAATATTTCCGAGTGTTACGTGCAGTAAATTACTGTGACAACATTTTCACATGCTGAAGGGCCAGCAAAGAATAGAGTTAACCTGCAGGTATATAAAAAGAAAGTAACACAGAAGTTGAACTTATTGTATCTGTGTTTGAACAACACCTTAACATAGGAATAGGTTTCTCAACACCTGCAAGTAAAGATCCTACCATTGGTTGCAACTGGACCTAAGGAAAACTGTGTCATGGTAAATAATATATAAGTGGATAATCCTAACCAAAACATTGCCTAAAATTTGCATCTCAAAACCAGCAAGTTTGTTTCTTCAAGCAGATGAATTTAAAAAGAAAAATTTTCATATATTCCTTCCTCTGAATCTCGGAGATAAGAAAAAATGATTTCTAGTGCTTTGTTTAGTAGAAGATTTTTCACAGAAATAGGAGAAGCATTAACTTTTCCTACTTTTGATTTAGTGAAACGGCTTTGCCTACAAAGTGACCTATATGATTCTGTACAGAACAAACACATTTTATGCATTTATCACAACTGTCATTTACTCTTGAATAAATTTTTTCTATGACCTTTGGCTGCTGCTATTGTATATTTAAAGTGCATAATGTGCTGCCCAAGCTGCAGTCACACTGAAAAACTATATATAAAACATCTCAAAGCAGTAATTCAGAACTTCTAAGTGGTGTGAGCAGGTCAGTGAATTTTAGAGTACTAAACAGCACCAAACTTTTGACAATATTCCCATCTGAATTTCCTCACCCCTCCTTTCCATCTTATTTTACTTGAAAAAGTGTGGCCATAAACCACTGGGATTGATTAAATCCCTCTAGAATATTAATCAAGAGATATGTTTTTGTTCAGTGCCTAGTCCCACGGTGCTTCATTAGCCTAATTTCCAAGTGCTTCAAAAACCAATTAACTGATCCAGGGGCTCTCCCAAAGGTGCCTTATGCCCAAAGGTGCCCTGGCCATATTAATCTTTCTAAGAACACCAGAAGACATGTCCATTCTTCAGCCCACTTAACATGTCTTGGTTTCACCACCCACCAGTGAATAGTGGAGGAGAAGCAAACACAGGCACATTATGCAGATACAGGATGGGGAAGGAAAACAGACTGCAGGGTAGAAGTAAAACCTTCCACCACGTGCATTTCCAAACCAACTGTCAATAAGCTGATGGCAACTTGTCAGGCATCTGAGTTTTATTCTGCAATGTGACAGAGTACCCTGCTCAGAATATCACTATAAGCAGGACTTTTGCACAGTAGGGTCAGACTGCATACGATAGTGTAAAGTAGGAGACAGGACCAATATCACAAATACAGGCTTTTTTTTTCACCTTCTGGCTGGCCATTTGCAGGTGTTTTTGTCTCTTATAAATATTTCAAAGCATGCTACTGTTGTTATTGGTGTATTGCGTTTTGAAACCAACATTTCTGCTTTCCACAGTAGCCCTCTAGTGTTCCTGTATCAAGATTTCCTAACACGATAGGCTCTGCAGATGAGGCAAGGCAAAGTCCAGTGTCTGGAATTCATCCTAGGCTCAAGTTTTGTCTGCATCAGCAAGTAGCATGGCTCAGTAGGAGCAGTCCTGTAGAGTGCACAGTCCTTGCACTGCTGCTGAGTACAGACTGTCTGTACTGTTATGTGGACATGGGTACAACACAACTACAGACTTTTCATCTTAAACATCAGCTGTCTCCCTTGCTGGCACCTGAGCAAGAGTTCTGAGGATGAAAATCCATGCAGAGGCCGTGAGGTCACCTCTGCAGGCAAGGTTCCACTCTGTTCATGGCCTTAAAGGTACAGTCTCATCCCAAAGATGATGACTGAACAGAATGGAGAGGTTTTTTTAAAATCATATAGTGAAAATTTTAAGAGGAGAAAAAAAGACACCAGCAAAGTCAAAAGTGCACAAAGTTTCAGCCTTGTCCTCAAACTGGCAGCTGGATGAACCCACTCTCTTTGGGGCTGTGCCTCCATAAAATGGAAGGAAACACAGGGCATGGAGATACATGGTAGTCAACCCACCTTCACAGGGGCACATATATCTCTTCAGAGTCTTTATAGCCTGTCAGAGTGTGGTGGGTATTGCAGTATAATGTTTCTTAAAGTATATATTTAAAAACATTTCTTCCCCTTCAGATTTGCCCTGCTAGTGTTGCCAACTCTGGTGTGTGCCTGATGGAGGATGGCATGGCATGGCATGGCATGGCATGGCATGGCATGGCATGGCATGGCATGGCATGGCATGGCATGGCATGGCACAGTGTGAGAAATCCATGGCAAACCAGGTGTGGAAGTCATCACTCTGTGTTCTCACTGCCCTTTGTAGTAAATCAAAAGAACTGTGTGCCCAGGTGACAAAGAAGGCCAATGGCATTCTGGCCTGTATCACTGGCCAGCAGGACAGCAAAGTGGTCATCTCTGTGTACTCAATACTGGCAAGATTGAACGTTGAATCCTGTGTCCAGTTGTGGGCCACTCAAGTCAGGAAGGACATTCCAGTATCCAGAGAAGGGCAACAGAGCTGATGAAGGGTCTGGAGCACAAGTCCTACGAGGAGCAGCTGAGGGAGCTGGGGGTGTTTAGCCCGGAGAAAAGGGTGCTCAGAGGTGACCTTATCACTCTCTACAACTGCCTGAAAGGAGGGTGTAGCCGGGTGGGGATCAGCTCTTCTCCCAGGCAACCAGTGACAAAACAAGAGGGNCGTCGCTCGGCGCTCGCTCGGAGCCGGCCGGCCCCAGGGCAGCCAGCGGCCGCTTCTGGGCTGTCGTCCTGGGAGCAGCGGCGGGGCTCTTCCTCCTCGGGTTCCTCATCGGTACAGTNAGGGTGATCAGACATTGGAATGGGTCCAAGGAGGTGGTGTAGTCACCGTCCTTGGAGGTGTTTAAGGAAGGACTGGATGCGGCACTTGGTGCCATGGTCTTCTTGATGTGGTGGTGTTCGGTCATAGGTTGGACTCGATGATCTCAGAGGTCTTTTCCAACCTAACTGATTCTGTGATTCTGTGAAACACGGGGCGGCAGGATATCGCAGGGGCCTGGCAGAGGGAGGTGGGCAGCCCGGCCCGGCCGCCAGGGCTCAGCCAGGGATCACGCAGCGTCCGGCCAGCAGCGGGGGCCGGGCTTGCCGGCGGGAGCGCCCTGTCCCGGGCGGAGCGGGNTCGCATCTGGGGCTCGTCCAGCCGGGGGATGTGGCTCGGAGCCGGGCCGAGGAAGGGCCGGGGTGGGGGGAGAAGCGGGCGGGTTTCCAGCGGCCGGGAGTTTGTGCCAAGGGTGCCCTAGGTGAGTCCGTGCGCAGCCGGCCCGTACCAGCCTCCCTGCTTCTCTCCCTTCACACCGGGCAGGTGCAGTCATTGACACCCGCTGGGATTTCCAGCTCCTCCGTAGAAGGGTTTTTGTCTCTCTGCCTCGTTTTTCTATTTACTTTGTGTTAAAGTTAATAGAAATAAAGTAGTGCTGTGGGCAAGAGATCACCAGCCCCAGCCAGAGAGGCAGGAAGACAAACATGGGGCTGGAGGGGCACGGACAGGAGGGGAGAAATTGTCTTTAATTCATTGTCTCACCTGCTCCTCGTCCCAAGCAGACAGGAATGAGGGTTGTTTCCACAAGAGATTCTCCCTCCCTACCTTCCTTTTGGAGTCACATATGAATCAGGATCAGCTTAGGGGAGGAGGGAAAACAAAAGAGCCACTTGTATTTTGCAATGCAATTTGGTATGTACTTGGGATTGGTGCCATTGGGAAGTCCCGACTGAATTCCTCTCTCATGTAGAGCCTTTCACTGTGCCAGTGACCAGTGCCTCACTGGTGCCAGCTTGTTACCCTCTTGAACCCACTGGTTCTCTCGTTCACACTACCCATGTAGCTGCTGCTGCATAAGCACTGAACGTGTCCAGTCTGACTTAAAAACAGATGTCAGGAACACTTTCTAGCCAGGTGTTCCTCTCATCACTCACTCTGGTGTGCTTGCTCAGTAAGGGAAGGATTCCAGAATAAGAGCCAGACAGACCAGAGAGTGAGAAAGGTGTTACAAGACATCTGTTCCTTACAAAGGTGTTACAAGACATCTGTTCCTGTGCCTGTGTTTCTGTGCATTTTTGTAAAGCTGCTGCCTTATTACTAAGGTAACTATGTGACTGACAGCATGATGTTCTGGTGCTTAAGGAAGATAGATAAGTCTCCTTAGCATCTACAGCAAAACAACAGATGAATAAATATAATATAGTATTTTATATCACTCAACATCTACCTAGGCAAATAAGTTCTCTTACCATTTGTGGGACTAACACATTAGGTTGTTGCTCCTTGTCTGTGCTGGAATAAAAAAAATTGTGAAATGTAAAACAGTGAAGATCCATGGTAAGACCAAAGAGAAATGGTGTGTGTCATGGGAATATTGCTCTGATGTTTTTACTGTTGTATTTTTATGTGTTATACAGGCTGGTTTGCAAAACCTACAGAAAAGAAGACATCTCTGAGTACTCATGAGGACATGAGGACAGCATTCATGGCTGAAATGAAAGCTGAAAACATCAAACATTTTCTTTAGTAAGCAGTGTGTAGACTAATCAGTTCAGACAAGAAAGAAAAAAAATCAAGTGGGAACCAGCCCAAGGATCACAGAATTATAGAATGGATTATGTTGGAAGGGACCTTAAAGATCCTCTAGTTCTAACCCCCCTGCCATGGGCAGGGACACCTTCCACTAGACCAGGTTGCTAAGAGCTCTGTCCAGCCTGGCCTTGAATACTTACAGCAATGGGGCATCCACAGCTTCTCTGGGCAACCTGTGCTAGTGCCTCACCACCTTCACAGTAAAGAATTTCTTCCTAATATCCAATCTAAACCTGACTTCTTTCAGTTTAAAGCCATTATCCCTTGTCTTATTACTACATGCCCTTGAAAAATGACCCTCTCCAGCCTTCTTGTAAGCCCCCTTTAGGTACTGGAAGGTGCTGTAAGGTCTCGGAGCCTTCTCCAGGCTGAATGACCCCAGCTCTCTAAGCCTTTCTTCTCAGGAGAGATGCTCCAGCCCTGTGATCATTTTCATGGCCTCCTCTGGGTCTTGTTGCATCAAGTCCTTGTCCTTCTTATGTTGGCTCTCAGAGCTGAGCACAGCACTGCAGGTGGGCTCTCATGAAATGGAGTAGAGGGGCAGAATCACCTCTCTTGACTTTTTCATGCTTCAGACAATTCAAAACAATGGAACATGACAATATAGATATTTGAAAGTCTATTAAAATTTAATTCATGTAATAAATTTCTCTGTTTTCGTAACTTAGAAGCTTTAACTGCAAGTACTTGTACGTGATTTGTTTGTTTTAGGGATCTTGTAAATGGATTATTTTTCTCTTAAGAGAGTGTAGTATTTGTTAAAATACTTTTATTTTAATTTTATTTTATTTATTCCAGTCAGTAATAGACCACAAGTCATAGTTTATTGATAGGAATTTACTTGCGGTGTAAAGAAAGAGCATCAGCTGTTGTAGGAATAATTAGCAAATTTGGATTTGCCTCATACTCCCAGTCCGATTACACAGCATGGAGTTGTGCAAAACTAAATTACTAAAAGATTACTAATTTTCTGTTTATAAGATTGTGGCAATCCCACTGCTTTCATTTTAAGTGTATTTGCCATGAACTATTGCAAATAAATTAGCTGGAA
The DNA here is from genome assembly GCA_013399875.1 of Gymnorhina tibicen. Classification (NCBI taxonomy): domain Eukaryota; kingdom Metazoa; phylum Chordata; class Aves; order Passeriformes; family Artamidae; genus Gymnorhina; species Gymnorhina tibicen. The sequence goes on along the minus strand of VXAZ01006775.1, from coordinate 2,051,731 downwards.
AGTATGGTCTCTTTACTGCATAGCAGTCATGTACTGGACTATAACATACACATTCAGAACTGAAGATTTAGGAGTTTTTAGGGTCTTAACCTGTGTTTTGGCTCCTGCAAAGTCAACTGTTGTTAAGTAGCTCTGTAAAAGGACCTTCGTGCCCTGCCAACTCCCTGTCTTTATGTAAGCAGAAAACATTGTACCTCACTTACTGTCATGTGGCCAGTCCTGCAGTGAAATAGGACAGATGTTTAGTCACTGCTCAGAACTACCAGTACAGGCAGTCAGATTAGAAGAGAAAATGAAGAAAAACACAATGTTCAGTTAAATGGGAATGTAATACAGGAAGATGTTATTGCATAAATCAGCTTTTAATGAAAATGTGGTATTTAAACACTTGTAACTCATATAGAAAACAGCCATTCTCACTCACAACACATAAGTGTGCTCTTGGTTCAGTACATGTCATCCAGAAGATGCTGTCACTATAACAGTGACTTTTAGTACAGTATTAGGTGTTGGCATGATCAGAGGAACATGGTTTTATCCAGCAGCATTTGGCTGCTAAGGACTTTGTCTAGTTTGGAGAAAAGGAGGCTGAGGGGCAACCTCATTGCTCCCTACAGCTTCCTAAGGAGGGGACATGGCGAGAGAGGTGCTAATTTTTTCTCTCTGGTATTCAGTGATAGGATGCATAGGAATAGTTCAAAGCTGCACCAGAGAACATTCAGACTGGACATGAGGAAGCATTTCTTTACCAAGAGGATGTTCAGATGTTCATACTTCTTTACCAAGAGGATGTTCAGACTTGAAACAGGAATTCTAGAGAGGTGGCCAAGCTTGTCAGTGTTCAAGAGACATTTGGACAATGCCCTTAAACAACATGCTTTAACTTGGTCAGCCCTGAATTGGTCAGGCAGTGGGGCTAGATGATTGTTGTAGATCCCTTACAACCTATTCTATTCTATTCTATTCTATTCTATTCTATTCTATTCTATTCTATTCTATTCTATTCATGCCATGCCATGCCATGCCATGCCATGCCATGCCATGCCATGCCATGCCATACTATACTATACTGCGTATAGTTCTTTCAGAGTGCTTTCTTTGATGGCTTTGGTCTTATTTGAACTCAAGAATTTAAGTTTTTCCTAATCTCACACCCCTTCATAATCAAAGATACAATTTCCTTCATTAACACCAGCTGGTGCCACACCTGCTTCTTTGGCATGTTAATGGCGTGGTCATATGATAGAATGAGGACGTCATGATGACAACCTCATTCAGCTGAGGGCTTTTTTGGCTGGCTTCACCACTGGGCTTTCACAATGGTCTGGACAATTTTTTTTTTTTTTTCAGACAATGGGCTGTTCACTATTTATACTCTCTCTTGCTGTTTGTTATTCATGCTGGCATGACTTTTAAGTCACAAACTGTTGAGTTTTTCTGTTCCTTGTTTATATGATACTCAAAACTCACTCTCTTACTTGCCAACAAGACACACTAGGAGTGAACTTTTAGATAAATCAGTATTTGTGCCAGAATTAATTAAAATAGCAGGATCCAAGAAGAATATCCAGTTAATTACAAGTAAGGATCCGAGTAATTATGCACATTTCTGAGTTGAATACACTAAGATAATTGTACTCAATTCTTTTATCACTTCACAGTGATAAAGTCTTATTGTGCATGGGAGTGCATAGGCCTACGGCTGCTCAGAAGACAAGCAGTACAGAAAGGACAAGACCCCATAGCTGGTGTCATCACACCATTCTTGCTAAACCATGCTGCAAGGAAGATATAAATACTTGTGCTAGATCAGGACAGCCTGAAACCCTTCACCTCAGTTTATGTGTACGACAGAAGAATGCATAGATGCAGAGAAGTCTTGGTCCTTATTTAGCCTGAGTATAACCAATCATCTCTATGAGGTTTATTTCCAGCTAGGCTAAGAGGAGTTGTGATTATGACCTTCAATGCCTGACTCTGCTCATTTCTTCCTTTTCTCTAGCAATTTTACACAGCTTCCTCACCTGGCAGGAACAAAGGAAGATATGAATCTGGCACAGCAAGTCCAAGCTGAGTGGAAGAAATTTGGTTTGGATTCGGTCCAGTTGGTTCATTATGATGTCTTGCTCTCTTACCCTGATGACACTAAGCCCAACTACATCTCAGTAATTGATGAGCATGGCAATGAGGTACAAAACCCACCAATTTTCCCAACCAGGGAACAAAATCACCTTCATAAACCTGGGAAGGCTGTGAGGGACACCTGTCCTCTGTTCACTTAATGGTTTTGGGCCTAATGCAAAGTTCATGGAAATCAGGGATTCCAGTTTCCTTTTATGTTTTGCATCTTTGTTTCATAATATATGTGCTAAGAATATTAGTATTTACCCTGATTCATACAGCATCCTGACATATGGATTAAAGGACAATTATATAAGAGAATTACTTCATGTAATTCAATTGTTTGAAAATCACTCTGTTAATCAGAAAGAGGAAAGAAACCATGGTCAGCACCATTCTTTGCATTGATTCATTGTATAGTATTGATGATTCTGCTAAATTCAGTCTCTGGAAGATTAGAGTTTAGGCCTTGAGATGTGCTATCACAAGGGGCATGAGTTCATTACATGCTAGCTGTAGCGCATGTAGAAGCTTCAGGGATGAGCAGAATGCAAGCATTTTTACCACTGTGGTTTAACACGCTCTTATCTGCTGTACTGAGACCACTTCAGGGAACCGTGTGTTCATTTATGTAGGATTCTCTGTGAAGAGTGGAGATAGGATTTGTAAGTTCATTGCTGAAAAGGATGCCCAGTCCTTGCTAAAGTTTTGGCCACTTCGTATGTAGAACTCTAAAACTAGAGTCCTTGAGATTGCAAAAGCTTGTAAAATGTGCTTGTGAACAGAAAGTACTTCTTTTCCATATTGCCTTGTTTACCTTATTCCTTTTCTCCTTTCCCATTAGATTTTCAACACATCATTGTCTGAGCCTCCTCCTCCAGGATATGAGGGTGTTAGAGATGTGGTGCCACCCTACAGCGCCTTTTCAGCCCAAGGAATGCCCGAGGTAACATAGTAGAATTTTATATAGTAAAAGGAATAGAAGTAGGAACAGAAGTAGGAAAAGAAGCAGAGACAGAAATAGGAATAATAGAAATAGGAAAGATGGAATACCATAGTGTACTGTAGCATAGCACAGAATATCAGAGAGCAATACAGAATAATGTGAAATTCCTTAGGCTTTAGTTCAAAATCCGACTTATCACCAGTAGGAAAGGTGACCTAGCTCTGATGTTCTTGGGATTATTGTGATGAAGCAATGTTCAAATTGAGCAGTCATACATATGCTTGATTTTTTTCTCTAGTTCGAGTCAGAACTGGATTTTATTTTTTCTTTTCCTTAAAAAATATGGTAATAAATCTTTAATATCAGCTGCTGTAAACTTCTGCAGACATTTTTGTAACTATGTGCCTTTGTTTCCCATCTTGGTGAACAAATAGACTGTTACATTTACACAGCCAAATGAACAGTCTCACTTTTCAAAATGCTGCTTGCCCAAGGCTCACACTGACGGGCATAGCTGCACAGTGTTGAGTATGCTTGAAAAGCTTTTGCTGGTGAGGAAAGTGTTGCTGTGATCTGAATTTAACACTAATCCTTCATGTCTTGTTATACAGATGGTACCAGCTGATGGGCTTTGTTTGATAAAGCTGGCCTGTGTAACAGGAGTTTTCTGATCTATGATTATTAGGGGTTTCAATTAGTATTTTGTAAGATTAGAATTTTTTGGTGGTGTTCTCAATATCTTTCCTGTCTATACGTAGGATAATTTAGGTTGACAGAACCCTGTGAAGTCATCTGGTCCAGGCTCTGCTTTAAAGCTCAATCTGGAAACATGCTAATGCTTCTATTCACACAGCTCAGTATTATGTCAGAGTCATGTACTTTGTGAAGTTTGTTAATAAGCTGTTCAAGTCCAGAAAACAAAAGGTATACTGTATTCATTTGCCTCAGATACTCAAAGAAAGATGAAGAACCAGGCAAATAATCTGTACCCTGGGACATAAGAGCTTTGAGTGTTTCAAGAATTGCAGTGGGAATTTTGGAACATAGTGTAAGATAGAATTCATGGGTTTTGACCTTTTATCATAACATATCACCAAAGAAAGACAGAATAACATCACTGCTTTTTTTGGTTTGTGGAGAGAGTAAGTGATGAGATGTGGGAAATGATGAAAACAAGTTTAAAAAGCTTCAGCTTCCTTCTTTAGGAAATTGTTTTATTTTAATTAAATATAAGAACTTTGTTTCTGATGAAAACAATACCTGAAGACAGATAGTCTTTTCAAAATATGATGCTTATTTTCACCTTATTACATAATAGTTTGACAAGACCTCCAGGTACTTAGCTAGGGCTGTTAGCAATAGCATTCTCCAGTGAGCTGTTGTCTGCGTCTGTACTGCAAACAGCACAGGAGGGAGTGTGTACAAAGCTCCTCAGTGGGAATACTCAGTGGGGCCAAGGCTCTTCTGAGTTCTTGCACACCAAGAATTTTATGTTAAAAACCATTCTATTAACTAAGCTGTGGACTGCACTGCATAAAATAAAACAGAAATTTACTGTGGTGTCTGTGTCCAAAATACCTCTAACTATCCAAGACTGACTCCAAGCTTAAGGAGACTACAAAGAGAAGTAATGATATCTGAGCACTTATTTTAAGTTTCTGATACAGAGGTTATATGTGAACATTCTGTTGTGCACAAAGTCTGGCAGCTTTGGATTGCAGGATTCACTAAAAGTCACTTGCCTACCTAATTGCATTACAATCAAAGAATTCATACTGGAGCCAGTCCCATAGATCTTTGTTCCCAGGTTATTATCTTACTAGATCACATCCTCCTTTCAACATGCTCTTTGACATCATTGTTTCAAATCCTGCCTCTTTCTCTCAGGGTGAGTTGGTGTATGTGAATTATGGCCGCACCGAGGACTTCTTTACGTTAGAACGTGTCATGGGAATTAACTGCACAGGAAAGATTGTTATTGCCAGATATGGGAAGATCTTCAGAGGAAATAAGGTAATCCCTGTGTATGAAAATGTTACTGCCCTTCTCAGGGCTAATCCCGCTTCAACTGTTCTGCCCTTCAGCATTTTCAAGAGACTGAAACACTTCTGTAAGCTGTTTTGGAGATTTGAGAGTAACTGAGTTTTCACAGACCTGTGTTCAAAGATGATTCTTTAGTAGAACCTATCAAATATATATTTCATAGATACTTAATACATTTTTAGGATAAAAGTCAATCAGTTGGAAAATGTTCCATATTTTAATATTCACTTTCATTCTATAAATTGTTCCAAAATATCACTAATAGAGTGTCATACACTCTAAATCTGAGCTAGATTGTTCTTCCGTATTGGTTCAGCTGTTCTTTACCATGTCTATATTGTGTTTCTTTATAATGGTTCTGTACACCAGAGAGAGACTGTAACTATACGGAGGTTATTTTAAGTTCTGTATTTGGTTATTCAACATCCCTGTCATATAAATTTATTTTTAAACTACAGTTTTCTGCAAATTTCCATGACCTAACAGAAAAGGACATAATCCTGTACATACTTCAGGCATACACTCAAGTTATTTTCTCAACAGAGATGTAAGAAGACAGTCTATTTTAAGTGTGTTTGGCTCTTGGACAACAACTAGTTTGACCTTAATTTGAGCAGGACTATGATTTGTATTTGCTGGTTACATAAATAAGGATATCAAGCAGGGAATTCACTAGAATTCCAATTCTTATTATATGCTGTTGATTAATCTTGTGTGAAGCTTTTAAATAGATAACTCACTGGTTTACCAACATACCATTTTCACCAGTGAAAAGTGGTATATAACTCATATTCTGGGTCAGATAATATTTTCACTCCTAAAGATACTATCTGAATGGAAAAGGCTGAAAAATTGAAGAGGATTTTACTGTCTATAAATCTTTTCTTAAAATGAAACACCAATACCCTAGAGTTGCTAATATCTAGAGAGGCAGTTTTCCTGTGATTTGGAAATTATATGCCCTCGTTGGGGCATATACAAAGGGATATCTTCATTCTTACAGTAGTATTTCTAATGACTGTTTATATAGTGAAGAATTTGGTAGCCTGTATAAAATCTGGAGAACTGTGCTGAAAGTTTTTCAACTTCGTAATGGTGTGCAAAAATAGGATGGAGGATGAAGGCAAGTACTGTATTCCCTCTAAAAAAACAGAAAAGGAAAAAAAGCTATGATATTTCTGAGTTAAAATACCCAAATTTAAAACTGTTGAGGATTAGTTGTCACTCAGTCACTATCCATCACTGTCATATCTAGTAGCAAACCAGATTGGGATGTCAGAATGACATATATTGTACAATAATAAAGTCACACAAGAACACTTTTAAAACAGCATGCAGGTCAGTCCTTCTGCCATAATCAGCCTAAAATACAGGCTCTCTGGAGTTAGTCTTGTTCACAGCCAAAGGCAGTTTCAAGCTCTCCAATCTTCCTGCATAGTCTGAACCCTGAGATACATTCAGATATTATTTAGGTAAATAAGGTAAGTACAAGGCTGCTTGAAAGATCCTGTTGCATTAATGTGATACAGTTTTTTCAGTTTGTGGTGTGTACATTTCCGTAGTCAGCTGATTGTATTGATCTGGATGACAGAATGCAAACTCAGGTTATGTAGCAATACTGTAGAGGATGTTTTCCATGTCACTGATGTTGTCTCCCAACTAAAAGTCAAAGCAACAGCAGACCTTTTACTTTCATATGAAACCTGATATCTGCATATATGTATTTTCAGGAAATTATGAGACAGTTATGGGCCCTTTACTTATCCCAAGCACTGTAAAAGACCCTGAGCAAAAATCAGTGTAATTTATACTTTCTTTTGCCCCTTGAACTCCCGGGTCGAGCTATAAAGGACTGGATAGGGACGGGAGATGTGCTTTGCAGGTGAAGAATGCTGAATTGGCAGGTGCCAAGGGACTCATTCTGTACTCTGACCCTGCTGACTACTGCGCACCTGGAGTAGATCCTTATCCAAATGGCTGGAACCTTCCAGGTGGAGGAGCCCAGCGTGGGAATGTATTAAACCTGAATGGGGCAGGGGATCCTCTGACCCCAGGTTATCCTGCAAAAGGTGAGTGACTCTAGAGAAGGAATTCTCTGAGAGTCTGGTATCAGGAAAGGGGGGGGGGATGTTTTCTCCCTTGTAACAACACACTTTTTTTCTTAGGTTTTGTTGTTCAAAAGAGGCAGCTTTGGGTTTCACTGCAGCAGGCCACTTCTGTAAATGGTGCATGAGAGAAAGTGAGGGGATATTAAGGGGAACCCTAGAGTGCTGATCTGTATTTGTCACCTTCACCTTAGGCTTCCTCAGCTGCTTGAGCTGTGCCTAAGATGTTTCATTTAGCAACTAAACCAGATCGTTTTGATTGAAATTCATTAGGAACTATTTATGACAGCACTTGGGCCAGCATATCTGAAGGAGGCAGTCACCTCAAGAAAAGTAGTCCCTAAATGAGGGACAGTGTTGCCTCCAGGCAGCAGAACTTGAGCTGGAAGGGGATGCATGTTCAAAACATCAGCATGCCGGAACAGACCATGAAGAAAATTTCTGGTTCCTCATGCTAGAGTCAGTGATCTCACCGATGAATCCCTGTCTCCGTTAATCACAAAGGGTCCCTGTGAATGTTGTATTAAGGAGGAAACTTCGTTTCCATATATGCTTTTGTCCACATCATGAAGTGTAAGATTCTTATTTGTAAAAAAAAAATTATTTGTATTTGAGCTTTGTCAGAACAAAACCTAGATGTTGTTTTGTACACAAAAACAGCAATCCAGAATATTCAGCAGTCTAATGTATAAGATTTTATCTGCATCTCTTTATCAACTGGCAAATTTTTTTTAGTTCCCAGCTGAATGTTCCAAGCATCAGAGACTATGGACTCCCTCTTTGCTCTTGTCCTTTATGTGTAGCTTAGTCTGAACTTCTTTGCCATGAAGAGAATTATTTCTATGTAAAAGTTTTTAACACAAAAAGTGAACAAATAATTTTAAAATTTCCAGCCATCTTTAAATGCATGACTGCAGACACTATGGGAGAACTTTTATTAGTGTCTCTCTGAAAACATGTTGATAAAGGACAAGAAGTAAAATTACTGGGAAGGTGTCAGCTCAGCTTCCAGGAAAGTGAAATGATTATTCCTGGCTCCAGAGTTAGCACTGTGCTATGAATTGTACAGCTTCCTTCCAAAACTTGTAAATATGAAAATATCTGTCATTTGCTTTCAGAATATATGTACCGATTAGACAAAGCCAGTGGTGTAGGGCTCCCAAAAATTCCAGTTCATCCTATTGGCTATCATGATGCAGAGTCATTACTACGGTAAGTGCATGGGAGACGTGAGGAGTTTTTAACAGATTGTTTTTTGGAAGTTATGAGAGTATTTGAAAAGAGTAAAAAGGCTTCTGCACTCTGCTTCTCCTGTAGCTGTTGAAATAATATGTTTGTTTCTCATTAGGATCTCTGTAGGAGGTAGGTGTGGTGTCTGTTGTTACGTGTCAGGTAATCAGGTATGTGCACAGTTATCTGGAAAGGATAATTTGTAATATGGACTAATATGTCTCCAAATTGTCTTTTCTTTAAACCTTTATAGCCATCACTGTTATCAGGATAACTGCTCATAATGAAAAAGGTATAGATTAAAAAACCTCTTTTATCCACTGCCAACTAGTAGTAATAGAGCAGATTACTATGTATAAATATGATGTAGCTAGACATTTCTGTTCAGTAAGTATTGAATAATACTAGAACTTGGTTTTAATATTTGTAAATGAAACCTAAATCCTTTAAAAATACTGGGTTCTTGTTTTCACTTTTGTCTTGAGAAGTCATAGCTTCTTGTTATTCCTGCTATCATATTTTTATATAAAAAATGTACTGAGGACCTGAAGACATGTTGAAGTGTTCTTTGGAATAAAGCTTGACTGAAGAATGCATTTACAGTAAAAAACATGCTTCCATTTACAATAAATATATTTTTCTTCCTGAGAACCAGAACATCCAGCATACTTTTTTGTATCTCAGAAGTTCATGTCAAAAATATAAGTCCTTCAGGGGAATAAGTCTGGCTGATTGCAGCCCACTGAATTACTGCATTTCCAGTTGTGTTAACAGGAAGAACATGTCACTTTTGACAATGGAACAAGAAAACGTGACTTGGACTGATTGTGTTTCTCCACTTTAGCCATCTTTGACACTCATCAACTGTCTGTGCTATGAGATGAAATAGTGTGTGGGGGACAGGCACCAGAAGAAAATTGCCTGTGCTGTTAAAGTGTTGGAATGGCCCAAGTTGCTCTCTAATTCAAATGCAAATGCAGTTCAAGGCAGTAGAATGTTCCAGGGACCATTTACAAGAGGCAGTTTATATGCAAAACCTTTCGAGGCCAACATTGTTTTCCAGGGTAGCTGTAGGCCATTCCAAGCTGATCTCTATGCCCAGGATTATTGCTCTATGTTAATTTACTAGTATTAGTGTAGCTGAAACTCCAGATCATTCTCCTGCTGAGGCTTGTAGTACAAATTGTCTAAAACAAAGACCAGCATGGGTCTGTGTGTGCATGCGACCTAGCAAAGTGTGGTTTCTGATTCCTCATTTGTGTTTGGTGCTGTTGTAAGGTGTCTGTAACTAATAATGATTTTTTTTTTTTTCATAACAGTAATATGGGAGGACAGGCACCACCTCATAGTAGCTGGAGAGGAAATTTGAATGTATCTTACAACATTGGTCCTGGTTTCGCTGGAAATTATTCTACAAGGTCAGTTTTGTTTCCTAAGGAGAGTGTGCTTGGGATCAGAGCAAAAACAGATATAGCAATAGAATTTGACCAAAGATAGAGTAGCTGGGTTTATTGACATAATTCCTTTAATTTTGGCTATTTCCTTGGCTGAAATATGCTCAGTGCAAATAATTAGTATACTATGTCTTGATTGTATGGATATCACCTACTTGCTTTAGTTTCTGGCTAGTCTTGAACCAGTTTCATTTGACAAGCATCTAGGCTTTGACAAATTATATTGAGAGTGAATTAGTGAATTTTTTTTTAAACTTTTGTTGTCTTTTTAAAATTCTAGCTTCTTGTCTTAGCTATTGACTTCTATAAAGCAGTATTAAACTGCTTCATATAAGCAGTTTTTCCAGTCAGGTTTTCCAGAAAAAGAGCTTAAACTATAATGTCAATTTTATTGCTTCAGATTGTTTTAAAACTCAATTAGTAATTACAGTTTAGGACTAAAGTCTGTGTGTTGCAATGTTGTCTGAGTACAATGTACTGACTTCATATGAACTGTTTAACTTCATATAATTGTTCATACTGAACTTTATGTGAACCCTTGGGGCTGGGTTGTTATACCTTCAGCTGTGGTACAGATAGACAACTCTTGATGTTTCAGGAAAAATCTCTTGATGCAGCTCAGGTTGTCTGATTTTCTGCTGCCTGAGGTGCTGCAGTAGTATAGACTGTGCTGGAGTGTTCTTGTTTTGGCTGGGATAGAGTTAATTTTCTTCACAGTGGCTGGTATGAGCCTGTTTTACATTTGTCATGAACACGAGTAATATAGGGATGTTTTTGTTGTTGCTGAGCAGGGCTTACACAGAGCCAAGGCCTTTTCTGCTTTTTGTGCTGCCAGGCTGGCGAGGAAGTTGGGGTGGTTGGGAGGAGACACAGCCAGCACAGGTGACTCCAACTGCCCAAAGGGATATTCCAGACCATATGACATCATGCTCAGTACATAAAGTGGGGGAAAGAAGGAGGAAAGGGAGACATCTGGAGCAATAGTGTTTGTCTTTCCAAGTTACCATTACACGTGATGGGGTTCTGCTCTTTTAGAGATGGCTGAACATGTACCTGCCCATGGGAAACGGTGAATTAATGCCCTGTTTTGCTCTCCTTGTGTGCATGGCTTTTGCTATACGTATAAAATTGTCTTTATCTGAACCCATGAGTTTTCTACCTTTTACCCTTCTGATTCTCTCGCTGCTGGTGGGGCTTGAGTGAGTGGCTGTGTGGGGCTTGCTGGCTGGGGCGAAACTGTGACATGGAGTCTGTTCTGATTTGCATCAAACTGCAGAAATTTAGAACTATTTATCTTTTTAACATTAGATGCTTTCCATTTTTCTTCCACTATTTCAAATTTAAAAACTAGCTGCTAGCAAAAGATCTTTGGAGTTCTGATCCCGTTATCTGTATAAATCTTATTGACATCGAAAATATTTCATAGCTGTCAAGGGCTAAATGCTGTTCTCATTTGCACAAGTATGAATCCAGAAAAAACTACACTATAATATTTTCAGATTTACTTTGGTTTAATAGGAGATAAATGTGGTCAGAATGCTTTCCTTATCATTTATATTGTACACTTTTGAAAGGTGTCAAGATGTTTGATTATCTAATCTGGTGGATTTTCTCTTTGTATTTTCTTCCCAATACACTAGAAAGGTGAAAATGCACATTCATAGCAACAATGAAGTAAGAAGGATTTACAATGTGATTGGTACCATCAGAGGCACAGTGGAACCAGGTAAAATCATTTGCCTTCAGCATAGTTTGAGTGAGCAGTGACCTCTACATGTACTTCATGGTTATGAGGGGGACATGAGGAATATAGTTTTCTCTGAAATATTGCACTGCATGGTCTTTGGTGTTGAAATGTTTATTGCACTGGCTTTCATATGGTTCAGGGTATGTCAGCACTTTCACTGTAAATGCTGATTTTCAAGGGGGAGTCATAACCAAAATGGAAATATTTGTCTTCAGGCGAGTAACTTTGCAATTGAAAGAATATTCTTAAGTGGATATTCTTCCCTGATAAACATGGGAATGGATTTTGCATTCCATTGGAAGACACTATATTCACCACTATTGTCTTTTTGTCTGTCTTACAGTCTCCTATAACCAGTGCGATTTTATACTCTAAAAAACCAGATATATAGACATCCCTGGAATGATGATAACGTAATTTATCTTCTAACTGCAGCACTTTCCTTTTGCCTAAAACACAACTATTAACCATATTATAGTAGAACAGAGACCTAGTCTGAATTTTATCTCAATGATCATATCTCTGTCATGATTTGGACAACCCTTTTTGTGATTGATTATATATATCCAGAGAGAAATACTGTATTCAGCACACCCTAATTTGTGTGCTGTACAGTGGATTAGTGGATCAGCTTCACCATGAAACACACTATTGTGAAGTATGGAAAGATGCTTCTATCTGCAGAGGAAACCTGTTTAATAATAGAAGTAACAATATGGAGTTTGAGGTTTTAAGTCTTGTGGGATCCAGTTATTGGGTTTGACAAATTCTTCAGCACTGACCAAAAATACAGAAAAATGTCTTCAGAAATTTCAAACGTTTTTTGCCTTTCTAGTGTGTATTTTATAAACTGTTAATCTCTGTTGCCTGATACATAAGTGGAAAATTAGAAGTTACTTCAAGTTAACGTCTCTATGTCAGGAAAAAAGTGTTCCTAAGTAGACCTCCAAAATTAATTTCTCTAGACAGATATGTCATCCTGGGAGGCCACCGTGACTCATGGGTATTTGGTGGCATTGATCCTCAGAGTGGGGCAGCTGTGGTTCACGAGATTGTGAGGAGCTTTGGAAAACTGAAAGAGAAAGGTAATGTAATGAAAGAATAAAGCACATCAAAGTAGCTGCTCTCAGTAGCGCCCATTAATTTCTGTGAGATTTAAACATATGCTTGAAATTAAAAATGTGTATCTCACTGATGTCTTGAATAAACACACTGCTGTGCACCTTGGTACATGTGAAGTACTTCTGCTCAAGAGAAAGTACACCTAGAGGAAAACAAAACACAAAATGGGGGATGCTGAAATAAATGTGACATTTAGGTACAATTGACTACCGTGTATTTGAGGCTGGTCAGACTGGATATGTCAGTGGTGTTAGGAAACTGACACAGTGGTGGACTGATAAAGGCTTCATCGGGGCAACACTGAGAGCCTTTTCAGCACCTGACTGTGGCTTGGAGGCATGCTCAGGAATAAGTGAAGGGTGTCAGTGTAATGCAGAGAATGAGCTGTGCAAACATTGTAGGAGGTAATGGTTAAAAATACCTCATGCCTAGTTGCATTAGAATAGGAACAAATGTCAACTGCACCAAGTTTCTGTTCCTGCCAGAGCAAATTCTGTCTCCCTATCTGACATCTCATGGAGAGAAGCTCTGACATAAATACTACGCTAGAGAAGCGTTCTTTGCCTGCCGATTACACGTAAAACCTATTGATGTTTTGTGTTATTTCCATTTCCTCCCAGTAACTGAATATCAGGGGAAGCTGTCTCTGGAATGCAAACGGGAAAAGAAGTTAAAAGTTAAAAAAGAAAGGGAGTAAAAGATGAAAAAGTTCCAGTAGCTTCAAAGAAAACTTTGGGCTGAGATACAGCGAAAAGGCAATAGAGCCTGTTCCATTTGGCCTGGGTTTAAACTGAATGGAGGACTTCAAGTGAAAGATTTTTCTTTTGAAGGTGATCTGTCAAAAGTTACAGGGAATTGCTTGGGTTTTGAAATCTGGCATTTGAAAGACATTCAAAGAAGTTCTGTAATAGATATGAAACTATGCCACTTTTCTGTCAGAATAGACACTGGTATACAATGTATACTAAACTGAACAGAGCAAGAGGACTAGAAAAGCCTTCTTTCAAGAATTTGTGCACAGCACATTATTTTCCCTTGATCAGAGTTTTAGATTCTAGAAAATTTTCTTGCATTTAAAGGTGAGAGACGAAAAGGAATACGTTATTTGGCACAATACTGAAGTAGAGGTGAGATTGCTACAATAACAAATCATTTTTAAACTAGGTTATTGAAGCTGGTGTAAAGTTTCTTATATATATCTCATTCCCCACAGATCATGGTAAAAGATGAACCCCCCCAAAAATGCCATATGTTTTCACATTAGTCATATAACAAGCATACTTTATTTTTGTAATACAATTTTCATGGTCTTTCACTGCAGGATGGAGACCAAGGAGAACAGTGATATTTGCAAGCTGGGATGCAGAGGAATTTGGCTTGTTAGGATCAACAGAGTGGGCTGAGGTAAACCAATAGTATTCAAAAAGAAATTTGCATGGTGGCTGCTCTTTGAGAAATCTGCACTGGAAAGCAGCACTTCTTCCCTCCCTCCCCGTCTTTTCCTTACACACATATTCTCTCTCTCCCTTGAGCTTCCTTTTGAACTACCAACAATCTCTAGCTCCTTGCAGTATATGATATCTTTCTCTGAAACAGCTATTTTCTATTGTGAATGGGAAAATAGTTCTGAGGAAAAAAAAGTTTATCAGCATTTTCTTCCTTTTTTTTTTTTCTCACAGGAAAATGCCAAAGTATTGCAAGCACGGGGAGTGGCTTATATCAATGCAGATTCTTCTGTCGAAGGTACACGGATCTGACTTGTGTTTTACAGGAATAGTGATGGTATGACTGGGAAGGATTTTGGCTTGGAGATTCATGAGACCTTCAATGTGATAATTTTAACAGCATTAATTCAGAAATGGATATGGGGAGAAACTGTGGCCTGGAATCATAAAGTATCCTTGAGATATTCCTGTTGTTTCAGGGAAAAGGTCCTTTACCGTAGCTACATTATTTGGGAGGTCATAGGAGAGACAGGAAGTGCTGTGCCCTGAGTTCTGTGGCAACTCTTCAGAGTCAGCTTCTTCTCGTATAACATCCATAATAATCATGGGGACATAAGAAAAGCTCTTAAGACTTGCTTCAAAAGCTGGGCTGTAATTCATCCTAGCCAACACAAATGCACTGAGAAGATTACAGGAAGACTCTTGTCAGCTTGCTCCTCATAAAGAGTGTAGCTCCTTAATCCCTTTCTTGTTAATAAATAATGGCATGAAATTTCAGCTGAGGGAACTTCCTTCTTCAAATAAATAGTTTTTCATGTTTTTTCAGGGAACTACACACTGCGAGTGGATTGCACACCACTGATGCACAGTCTGGTGTACAGTCTGACTAAAAAGGTAGTATCACTTGAAATTCTTAGCCAGTATGTTCAGTGCTCACTTATTTGGTGGTGCTCTGTCTGTAAAATATGGTGTGAGATCTTTCTTTTCTGACTGCGGTACCCCTTTTAGGTCAATAGCTGAGGAACTGGAGCTTTTCGCAGGAGGGGTAAGGGGATTCTAAGCTTGTACCTTTAAATTATTAGCTATTTGGGATTAGGGGATTTTTCCACTCCTCCTGTGAAAGCATTCCTTCTAAGAACAAAAGAATAAGAGAATGCTGTGAGCTAGAGGACAGAAACAAGCACAAACCTGGCTGCTCAGATCAACTAGTAGAATGCCCATGGTAGTGGGAGACTATGACTCCCTTTAGGTAGGGGAAGAAATTCGGCTGGGTACCATACTGTTTTTGTGTGATGTGACAGGTTTGGTCAATGTGCTCAGCTTCAGTGTACCCTGTTAGTTATTCATTGTCTCTGACCATGATGCTCTCACACATTTGTGTGGCACACGAAATTCAGAGGTAGGGACCTTTCTCGGGAAATAGCCACAACATCTTAGATGTAAGATGTTCCTTGCTTTGGGAGTGGGTCTTAGAGGCTGGCATTTTATTTCTGGGTTTTTTTTCTGTTCAACTGTATTAAACAATGAACATTTAATTAGTTTTTGTGTATGTTGTAGATGCCAATGTAATGTACATTCAACTACTGTGTATACTCTGTGAATTTACTTTATCTGCCTTCACCTGCTTTATGTATTCGGTCATCTGTGTTTTCCAGAGTTGATAATTTTTTATCTCTTGGAAGCTGGAATTAGACTGGTGCAGGAGTAAAAGAAAAGTAGTAAATCGGTATAAAAATTTTCTGGCAATGAAAAGACAGCTAATAAAATGTAACTGTTAAAAGTAGGTACCCAGATAAAGATATTTCTGTCCTGAACTCCAGAAGAGTTGATCACCTGCAGTTCCCATGGTAACCTGTGCTAAGTGAAGGTGTTCAGAACTGTCAGGAAATCAGGTCAGCAGAGTCTCAATTTGGACACAAAGAGCCATCATTAAAATGTTGACCTAAATACCAGTAAAAATGCTTGTGTAACCCTTCCTCGAGCTGGGAAGCAAAGGCTGATAAATGCATGTAACCACAGGTTGTTGGTACCTGATGTCTGAAGAAACATCAGCTGATGCTGATCAGGAAGCATGTCCCATGTGAACCCATCCAAAGTTAATCTGTGATTAAAAGTCTTCATGATGATAATTCTGTTCTATAAACAATTTCCTTCATGGACAAAAACCCAAATAAATTAGTTTTAATTTGATTCTTATTGTGGAGTAATTCTTAGATAGAAGATAGATGTATTAATAATAGAATATATATTAGTAATCTTCAATATATTCAAAATAATAAAACCTCAGCAGTCCACTGATATAAAGTAAAAATGAAGAAATATTCACAATGTTTAAGCTGCTCAGTTACCTGCAAATTAGTCAGTGATAGGAATGAACTTTAGAATGATCATGATTTATATACCCCTCTAGCAGCTATGATGACATAAAAACCAGGTACTGTGCACTTTGCCCTTCTGAGGTTGCTTCTGCATCCATAAACATATTTTTTGTGAACTGAAACAAGATAGAAACAGTTTTGAATTAAAGTAAGACAAAATTGAAATTTCCTGCCAAAGGAAAGCAAAATGTTTTGGTTTTGTGAGGGATTCCTCTTGACTATTTAAATTAAATGGTTGAAAATCTCATAAAGAAATACCAGAATGTAAATATTGACTTGAAATGTTTTGCTTTTCTTGTGTTTTCTTCCATCTAAAGTTCCCTATTTTTCAGCAAATAAACTATTACTCTGGAAAATGCTATGCATTTGAAGTGTTAAAATGGAAATGCAGAAAGGTTGAGGGACTTAAGATGACTTACTCACTTCCCTAAGCCATAGGCTTGGTGTGATGACAGGTTGTCAACTTGTTGCTTGGTAACATTTAAAATTGTACCCTTTGTCTTTTTCTAGATACCAAGTCCTGATGAGGGGTTTGAAGGAAAGTCTCTGTATGAGAGCTGGTATAAAAAAAATCCATCAAGTGAATATAAAGAGGTCCCCAGGTCAGTGACAAAAGAAAACAAATTATATACCAAACATTATTATAACTTGTAGACTGTGGGTTTTAAAGAAATACTCATGTGAAAAGCTGAGTGCTGAAAAGAAATGTTGTGATTCTCAGCTGGTATAAATTTCGGAATTGTAATGATTGCAGCTGATACCCTATTGTACAACAGTTTTGTGAACTTGCCTTTGTAGATGAACAGAAGGCTTTATATATGAAAAGTGTTCATTTAGATTATAGGGATTTAGACAAATAATGGTGGTATGCGCAAGCCAGTGGTGCACAATATGTTAACTCAACAGCTTTCCTTTGCATTTTTTTCCAGTCTCCTGGAAGGCCTCTGAGTTTGGGTGGCTGGGAAGCACACCAGGCAGGATTTTACAGCATTGTCCTTCAAATTTACCGGGGGGTTTCTACAGAATCTCAAAAACTGATTTTATTCCGTGAAGCCATGCTGGTACTGCTGTGATTTCTCTGAGTTGAGAGCTTGGGATAGTGGAAGTTCAGCAAGAGGAAGGTCATTGGTTCTTGTCAGTGATAAAAGGCAGTGACGTAAATTCTCCTCCTGAGAACTGGGTATCTCTGACCCTGAGAAGGGTGACTTTGCCCCTCTGAGAATTCAGCTGGTGAGGTGCAGGTAATGTCAGAGGCAGTTCATGGTGCATTGACAAAAAAGAGCCCACTAGGCAAAGACTGTGTAGTGTGTAGTGACTGACTGCTGAATAAATAACTGCCATGGTATACTTGGAAGCAAACTAAAATTATACACTAAGTATTGTCACTCAAGGCACTTTCCTCTTTCTTGTTTAAAGGATAAATAAACTGGGTTCTGGCAATGACTTTGAAGCCTTTTTTCAACGTCTTGGCATTGCTTCAGGTAGAGCACGTTACAGTAAAAATTGGGTAAGTTTGTGTCTTTGTAGTTTGGTCTCTCTTTTAACTGCCTGAATAACATCACCTGTAAAGGAGCCATTTAGACTTCCAGCTTTTTGGGATAGTTCAGTTTGGTGTGTCAAAGTGGTATCTAATTACTACAACTCTGTGTGCTACCTCAACACAAATATGTAATAAATAAGAATGATCAGCTTGGTGTCAATCAGACAAAAGGACTTTTGCTCAGGATAAATGGATGTGCTCAAAAGTACCTATGGTTGATGAAGGCTTCTGAGTAGCTTATGGTGACTTTTGAATGATTTGTAACACTTTACGAAGCTTTGAGTTCAAAATGGTTTGTTTTTATTGAAAAATATGGGTTGGGCTCTGGAGCATGCTGTGAGAAGAGATTAACTGAGAAGTGTTCAAGAAGCAAACTATTCAGTGTGGTCATTTCCTCTGAAAAGGAAGAAATATCCAAAGACACAAGCAAATGATTGTTGAATCCAAGCAAGAGGGGAAGTCCAATCTCACCTGGATTTAGCCAACTGAGAGTTATGTGTCTGTGCTTAGCTACCTTGTTTAGGCTGTGTACATGGTCAGTGGAGAGAGATTTCTCCAAATGATCATTCATCTCATCATAGGTTAATGTCTAAGAGAGCCACCACTGACCAGTTCTTCTCCTTTGACTGTCTAGAGTGACCTGAACACTTAAACTTTACTATGCCTTGAATCCCACAGCAAAGGTTTTCAAGCCACACTGAAGTATCCATAGCTGAATAATGGTTTTGTTTTGGCTTGGTTTCTTTTGTTCCAGAACGTAGAAAAATACAGCAGCTATCCAGTTTACCACAGTGTCTATGAAACCTATGAAATTGTGGAACAGTTTTATGATCCCACTTTCAAGAACCATCTGACAGTAGCTCAGGTACGGGGAGGGCTGGTGTTCGAATTGGCCGACTCTGTTGTGCTTCCTTTTGACTGTAGAGATTATGCATCAGCTGTGAGCAACTATGCTCACGTCATCTATAATTTGTCAAGGAATCATGAAGAGGAGCTGGCAACATACAATGTATCCTTTGGTACGTACAGTCTTTCATCACACTCCTCCTCTGTTAACAGTGCCTTATATTAATGGGTGTCTTACTCATGACCTGGTATTTACCTAGTGCTGTATGAACAATAAATAAAACAAGAGCAACACCCTCCATTAATTTGAAATGGGAATATTTTTATCACTAGCATGCCTGTGTAGGGACTATGCCACTACCAAATAGAGCTAACATTTACAGTTGTATGTGCTTTGACCTATGTATGATTTGCCACTGTTGACAACAATATATCATTGTCATGTTTCCTTGAAAAAAAAGAATCACACTGCTTTGCAGCTTATAGTGTTGGATAATTCTGTGCCTGAGAAACTGTTCTTTAATTAGCAACATTATAGAATATTCAGTTTAGGATTTGGCTGCTAATGGCCAATATCAGGTACATGTGCATGTGTGTGCACACACACACGTTCTCAGTCTTTCTCAAAACTCTGTGTGGAGGGACATAACAGTAAAACACAGGCTGTTGGGATTTATAAAATCTCAGATCTACCTAAAAAATCTGGTTCTGGTTCTGTGATCTGGTTTTTGATATTTCTGTAGATTCTTGAAGTAGCACATAGTAAACAATATTCACAAAAACACTTTTTTCTGTTGTTTCTAAGACAGATTTTCACACAGAATTACGTATTTTTTAATGTAGGAATGTGGGGTCATCTTCTTTGCGTTCACTGAGACTTTTAACAGTTCATGATCATGATCACAGTGGAAGATAAAGCTTTAATTGAAGAATTTGATTTGTTAAATGATATCTTCAGAATTTGAAGTTAAATACTTTCTTCCT
This sequence comes from Gymnorhina tibicen, assembly GCA_013399875.1. Classification (NCBI taxonomy): domain Eukaryota; kingdom Metazoa; phylum Chordata; class Aves; order Passeriformes; family Artamidae; genus Gymnorhina; species Gymnorhina tibicen. Next base: position 2,031,770 of record VXAZ01006775.1, on the reverse strand, counting down.
GCTCCCTCTAGATGCTCTGTTTTCAGCTGTGAAGAATTTTACAGAGGTTGCTGCTAGCTTTCATGAGAGACTGCAACAAATAGATATCAATAAGTAAGTTTAACTCTTTTCTTCTTCTGGTCAAATGCTCCATGTAGTCCTCTGAGCTCAAGTCTTCACTTGGTGCTACTTAATGAAAAGAAAAAAAGAAAAAAAGCAGCTGTAGTTGTGGCAAGCCTTTTGATCAGCTTTCAAGAAATTCTATGCACCGCTTATGCCAAAAGGCCTAGTTTGCACTTGACTTAATTCTTAATTTATTCTTTGTAGGCCATGCCCAGAATGACAAGCCAAACTTCCTTTTGTAGATACATATATGTATGTTCCATTTCTTGGGAAGAATCTAATTTAGCCATATGCTTACCCTTATGGAACACTGAGAATAAAAGCCATCTTTTTAATGGCACCAACTTTCAGATAAAGGAGTTAACAGTAATCTCTTATGCAAAAAATGACATTTATGACATATGACATGTATGTGACATTTTCAAAATGGCTTTATTGATGGATGGCCTAAATCGATGCTTTAATTCAACCAACCAGTTTCAGTTTCTGTTTATACCACTGTAAACTTGAGATAATTTCCTTAATGGTAGTAGAATTACTCCAGGTTTACTGTGATATAAATTTTATCTTTTTTTATTGATGAATGCCTTTGAAGGTCTACAGGTTACTTTGGATGTAAACGACCAAGCCCACATATATTCTATACAAACTTCTTCACAGTTCTTTTATTTGTTAAGCATCAAAACTATGTGCAGGGCTATTCAAAGCACACAGACACAGATGGTCTCTGCTCTAGGGAATTTAAAATCTACCATCAGAAAAACACAATTCTCGGATGGCTCAAAAGATGATTGTAACATCACAGGGTTCCTTTTTCTGAGATGTTTTGATTTTACATAAAAACAAATGCAACTTTATTGAAGTAATTTGTGGCTTGCTGGCTTTGTGGAAAAGAGGCTCTGTAGAACACTGTTGTACAAAAGAAGAGAATGGTCTGCCTAAGCATCCTCATGAAAAGGAAATGAAGGAATAAGGTGCAACATGAGAGAAAATACCCTAAACGCTGTCTTCTTCGACGCTATCACTTGGCCTTTAAAAACAGCTTTAAGAGACTTTGCAGTTATGAACCAGATTCTATCACAGCACAGATCAGTGTGATTCTGTTGTGCAGGTTAGCTGACATGGGCTATCTTTTGTGGGCTACACCTAAAGTTCAACATCACAGATCTCCTGTCCTTCATAAATCCAGATGTGTATGCTGGGATAAGAGTAGGTCAAACACACTGTAGTTAACATATTCAACATACTCCTTTTTTTTTTTTTAGCCTGCTTGCTGTCAGATCACTAAATGATCAGCTCATGTTTCTAGAAAGGGCTTTCATCGACCCTCTTGGATTACCTGGCAGGCCATTCTATAGGTGAGAAAGGCTTACTTTTCACTTTCCTCATGGAGTATGCTATGAGAATTCTTTTAAGATTTACAGGTCTCTAAATGGAGTTACAATGATTTCATTCACCACAGTAAAAGTAGATGAGACAGGAGGAATAAGATTGAAAAGGGGAAATGACATTGGGGAAAACTTCAGTGTGATACACTCTACAGAATGAGGAAGATTCTTGTTGGAAGCCTGTTCAGATAATTTCTCCTGGTTTCATTTGACTTCTAAACAGATGTAAAAAAGTTTAGCCCTGGAGTCCTTTAAAGTAATTTGAGTTGTCAGAACTTTAGGAAGTTGTTCTTATTATTTGAAAGTGAAATAGCATATAATTGAAGTACCTACAATTTGATCAATTTTAAGAGCACAGTCAGGCTAGCAAATGTAGTGTGGAGGGCAGTACTGAAACAGCAGGGAAGGAATTCAGTGGTCCTCTCATCCAGTTCAAGAAGTAAATCTTATTTAAGAGGCAGTGAATCAAGTCTGGCTTTTTGGTCCTTCTACCAGTCTGCATAATTCAGAACAGTAATCTCTCCACTAAAAACTTAACTGCAGAAGGAGAAATTAAGATCTACAATCCTTGTACCTCTCATAGCTCATGGTTAAAAATCTGTTGAGAACTGAAGAGAGTGTCTTGTTAAAAGTCTTTCCTACCTCAAAGCATACCTGTATCTGTTGGAGTATATCTGTTGTGTATATCTCTGAGAAAAAAAGCTGGTTTTTTTTAATCTTTTCATTTCATCTAAGTTGAGGGAAAGGAGAATACTTTAGTTAACTTTATCTCAAGGAGCTATAAGGCTGTGGAATTCATATGGCATAATGTAGCTTATGTTATTTTCTTGCTTCATGAACTTCAGCTACTATTGCTGCAATAATCTTATTTATTTACATCTTCAGTGTCAAGAGTTTACAGCTGATATAGAAACAGACTAGTTATCCATAAAATAGTATGTTTTATTTTCCTAATGCATAATATTGTTATTTTTTCCCTCAACTTCCCCACAGACATGTCATCTTTGCTCCAAGCAGCCACAACAAATATGCAGGAGAATCCTTCCCAGGAATCTATGATGCCATGTTTGATATCGAAAGCAAAGCTGATCAACAGGAAGCCTGGGAAGAAGTGAAGAGGCAGATTTCCATTGCAGCCTTCACTGTGCAGGCAGCAGCAGGAACGCTGAAAGAAGTAGCATAAATATGAACAATATAGTTGTCAATGAAGACTAAATGTGACAGTTTGCAGAAACCTTAAAAATGGAGCATTTGAAAACACTAGGAGGATTATGACAAAGAACACAAAATCAAAAAAGTCTTGGTCTTTGCAAATAATATACCCAAGTGGAATGCATTTAGTAATGTTAACAAGGTAATGTACTCCATCCTGAGAGCTCAGGATTTAGATGTCTTCTGAAGTGAGAGTGAAAATGCTTCAGGTTTTCTCTCAGCTTTGTATTTTAAGAATTGCTAACCACTGGATTTATTTTCAGAATTTTGAATTTTTCTGGCTTGATTATTATAGCGATCTTCATAGATCTTCAGGAAAATAGAATTCATTTCATGTTTCTATGACTTACTAATTTTTTTGTTGCCTTTTTGTTATTTGCCGTGGGATTGCATAATTGTACTTCAAGACAGACCTTTCAGCACTCCTTGTACACAAAGATTCATGTATGGAGATGGGAAAACTGTCACATAGCATGTGCGGGATGTATAATAATTGTAACAAGGTTTGGGCAGCCATCCCAGAATGCTCATCCATGACATTCTTTTCCTCACATGCTGAACCTTGCAGCTGTTTGCAAATAAATTTAAGCAAGAAGCTTTTAGTCACTGGAATTAAAACAAGGCAGTACATCTTGTCAGACATACAGTCATCTCACAAAATGTCTTTCGAGATGAAGACCCTGTTGTTACTCTTTTAACCAAAATCTACCCTTGCTATGCCTTGCCCATATAAAGGTGTTTTTAATATGAAGACAGAAGCAAAGAAAATTAATCATGTCCTTAGTTTGAAAGGATACCAAATTATTACCATTTTTGTAGAGTCTGTATGTCTGATTATCATGTGCTGCTTACTCTTATGATGGACCGTGGGACAACCAAAATCAGACAGAGAAGACTCAGAAAATCAGATCCCTTCATCTGATGTTTTGCCACTGGAGGGTTACTAACCTCTTGCATAGCTATATATTTTGTGTGATTTGATGTGCCATGTTAGCTGAGGACTCTACCATATCTTAAAATACTGTCCCATGATCTGATGGTTTTCAGCCCAATGTCTTATTATTTTCTTTTCCATGAGGCTTCATTTATTCATAAATATTTCTACACTTCACATTAAAACCTTTTAGACAAGTTACTATAATTAAGTCATTATTGTGCTTAACTGTTGGTCTTGTTGCCTTAGGCATCAGTCTTTCTGATAAAATAATCTAATTTGCCAGATAATGGGAAATGCTCTTAGAGTTATTGCCCAGTTGTTTTCACATTTTTTATTAAACTGATTCGAATAAAACCATGGAAATGCCTTTCCCCAAATCTAGTGCTGATGGAAGACATTGCTGACTTTGTTTTGTCACTGCTGGCTGCTCCACTGCCCCACTTCTACCAGTGGAGAATTCATTATGAGTGTCTATAATCCACCTCTGAAAAATATTATCCAGGTTATTTTAGTTATCTTAACATAGAGGATTTTGGCTGTGGCAATCAGGAGAATGATAACCCAATCCACCATGCAGAGAGGGACAGCAATATACAGCTCCTGTCAACCAGGTGGATACAACAGTATTTTTCTATTGCTAAGGAGGATGAACTGAAGTGCCAAACTCCAAAATTGTGGAGATCTTTCCCTATGTGACCTGTATGCTGCTTCAGCAACTTTTTCTTTCAGTCCAGAAGACATAATTTTTTATGTCTAGCCTAACCATAGCATTGTTTCATTTAAGTTTAATTAGGGCCCTTTTTGGTAATACTTAGCAGATAACATACAATGTCACGGCCCAGGACCACACAAAATACAGAAGTAGTTACACTCTTAAATTACAGCAACATCCGTGAAAAAAATCTGTTGCCTGTTCCCTAATCACTGCAAGGAACAGGATACAGGAACAGAAGTTCTCTCTCTCCTGTTGAGTACAAGCTGGAGACGTAGGCTTGCGTGAACCTTACAAACTTCAATGGGGCCAAGTGCCAGGCGCTGCACCTGGGTCAGGCAAGTTCCAAATCTAGGCTGGGCAGAAAATGGATCAAAACTAGCCCCAGAGAGAAAGATTTGGAGGTTTTTGTGGATGAGAAGCTCATCATGACCTGGCAAAGTGCACTTGTGGTCCAGAAAGCCAGGTGCATCCTGGGCTTCACCAAGAGAAGGGTGGCCATCAGGCTGAGGGAGAGGATTCTGTCCCTCTGGTCTGCTCTTGTGAGACCCCACCTGCAGTGCTGTGTGCAGCTCTGGGGTCCCCATGTGAGAAAGGCCTGTTGTAAGGAGTCTAGAGGAAAACCACTAAATCACAGGGCTGGAGCACCTCTGCCATGAACAGCTGAGAGAGCTGGTGCTGTTCAGCCTGGAGAAAAGAAGGCTTCATGGAGACCTCAGAGCACCTTCCAGTACCTAAAAGGCCTAAAGAAGGCTGGAGAGGGACTTTTTATAAGGACACGTGCAATAGGAAAAGGAGGAATGGCCTTACGGTGAAGGGCACAATCCCTGTGTTCAGTGCACAGTCCTTTAGTCTCTCTGCCTCACTGAGTACATTCCTCTGGTGGAAGAAAGGGTCAAAGTTTGCAAGCCACACTTGTCAGCTGCCAGTAATGTAAACTTTATTTTAGTTGGAATCTGATAATGGTCTCCTGAAGTTCAAGATAACAAAGACTCCGACTCAAGGCATCAACATCTACTACTGTTTTAATCTGATAGAAAGACTGCGGAGGCCGTGAGAGAGTTCAGGGAACCGTGCAACTGGCAGAGTCAGAAGGAAACTACTGATTTGAAATTGCGGTTGAGCATTCCCCTGTTGCCATTTTTCCTGCCAGAGCTGTCTTTCCCACAGACCAAGGTCTCTTGATCTCTCAAGCCACAAGTTCAACCCTTAGTCAAACAGTAGGTCAAGCAGCACAACCGTAGTGTATCTTTCTTGCTGCAGATATTAAGCTTTAGGGCCTGCTTGCTGGACAGCTACAGCCTACAGTTTACAAGCCCTGGCATTCATTTACAATGCAGTAAAAAATTTCTTCTTGATACCTAGTCTGAATATACCCTCTTAATTTAAAACCATGACTTGACTTATTGCAACAGGCCCTACTAGAAAGTCTGTCCCCATCTCTACTGGGTTCATGTGGCAAAGTTTTCATAATGAGGGGCTACAGTGGTGGCTTCTGTGAAGAGCCCTGGAAGCTTCCTCTGTGTCTGACAGAGCCAATGCCAACCAGCTCCAAGATGGACTCACAACTGAATAAGGCCAAGCCATCAGTCATCGTGGCAGTGCCTCTGTGATAACAGATTTTAGAAGGGGAAGAAAGTTACTTTGCAGAAGCAATTAGACCCAAATTAGAGAGGAGTGAAAAACTGTGAGAGGAATAGCTCTGCAGACGCCAAGGTTAGTACAAAAGGAGGGGAAGTAGGTGCTCCAAGAGTCAGCAGAGATTCCCCTGCAGTCCATGGTGCAGGCCATGGTGAGCACCCTGGCTGCACAGAGCAGTATTCAGTTGTCTGAAAACAGGCTCTTCAGTTTCACTTTAGGTGTTGTGAAGTCTCACCTGGCCTGTAGCTGTTACCTCAGAGCAGGACATAAATGCTGCCCTGTACTGGTTTGCTCTGTCTAGAGCTTTTGGACACTCCATGAGCTCCCAAATGGCACAGGCTGTTTTTCTGTTAGGAAACGAACACTCTCAGTACAGAATAATTCAAGTGCCTAAAGTTAGGTGCTTATCACACTTTAGATACCCTAGGATGTCTGGCCTGATCCCAGGATGGCCCCTGTGTCGCATATGGCAATCCTATGGCACAAAGGAATTGGCAGTGAAGAAGGTTAAGCTGAAAAACATAGTTGCAGTGTGGGAGAAGATGTCTTAATTTTTGACTTTGTTTCTCACTATCCAAGTCTATTTTGATTTGTAATAAATTACTTCTCCCCAAGTGGAATCTGCTTTGCTTATGATGGTAATCGGCAAGTGATACCCCTGTCTGCATTTCAACCCATGAGCTTTTTCATCTGATTTCCCGCCCGAGTCTTGTTGTGGAGGGCATGTGATTGAAGGCAGATTTACTCTGTATGTCACACTTGCATTTAATTGTAACATAATATACTCCACCTGTGGCCAATCCATGGCATGTAAGAACATGTCACAACTAATAACTAATAATAATAGGACTGTATTTTAAGTGGTAGAAGCCACTTCAGCTGCTGCTTGTTGTTCAGCCTTGGCATTGCTAATGCCCTTGTCACTTTAAAAAGACGTACACATAGAAATAAATGCATTTCATACATTCTCACTGTTGCTATTCTTCCTTCTTCCTCCACTGGTGTTGTTATCATGTGAGGTCTAATTTTGGTGGTAATCTCCAAAAGCCCTCGTCACTTTACTGTCTATTATGTGCCAGTCCTGCACCTGTGGTGCTATATAAATGCTAATAATACATCAATATGCTCATTCTTTATGAGTTCTGTAGGTGGAATTCCATCTGGTTTGTATATGTCAATTCAGATGCTGGTGTGAAATGTCATTGCTGTTCAGAATTTGTGATGGCTTATGAGCAGTTGGGAAATGACAGGAAAAAATTCACAAAACTGGACGTGTTTATCATTTGAACAAAGACTTCCAGCCCTATGCTTAAGACAGTGGCTGTGACTGGTGCGGAATACCCAAGTGGTGTAATTTTTCTCTGAAAAGCCTTAGTTTAAGTAATTAGGACATTAGCCAGTCTTTTCTGCTTTTTCTGAAAAAATGCAGCTCATCAAAATATATTTAAGAAAGTTTTGATACTTGGAGTACTGACATTTCTTTCACAAAATGTATCTACTTTGGACTTCGGGAGTAAGTGGTAAAAATTTGGAGCATGCTCAGGCTCCCAGAAATGCTTTCCTGCCTTCAGCCATATAACTGGTCTCAAATGGGCAGGTCCTCAGTTCCAGGAAGATCAGCCTTGGCTTCCGTGTAGCCATGAAGGGACTCAGCAGCAGGGAGTGATGTGCAGGGTCAGAGTAAGTTTGTGCAAAATGTGGTGATTCTATGCACGTATTTTTTGACTATTCCCTGGGCTGCAGTTGGTTCTTTCCCCATGAGATACTGATGGATTTGACTAAATTAGACTAGGAAAACTTGATCTTAACAACCTTGTAATCTTAAGTGCAAGTAACTAGAGAATAAGGAAATAAATTTGCAAATTTTCCCAGTTGCAAACTGGATGATATCGGGAAGTGTTCTTGCTGGCCGGTCTAAATAGTGTTCTCAGCTGCTCTATGTATACATTCCTTGCTAAGGATTAATGTTACCACAGATTAAAAAGGGAAGCAAGTGTTTCATTAGTAAACAGGAAACAAGTTTTCCCTTAATTTCATCTCTTGGCCACTTGCACTGGAACAGGTTGTGAACAAGCCTGAAACAGGAACTTTCAAAACCAGAAAGTCCTAATAATTAGTAGAAATTAGCCTCTTAAAATGTGTGCATTGCTTGGTGCACAGCCTGGGTACATATTTGTTACAGAAGATACACGTGCAGCTACATAGGAGCTGTCTGGTGGGGTGAGGCTAAGCAGTGGAAGAGTTTTATTGCATCTGGAAAATAGTATCATCATCACCCAGGGATTAGGGCTTGTTAGGCAGCATGAGAGCTGAGAAGCAAAGAAGCCAGGGACAGCCCTGGGGCTGTGGGTGGGAGGAAGAGGAGGAGAAGGAGGAGGAGGAGGAGGAAGGCAGCTGCTTGCCAGCCCTCAGAGCCTGCCAAGCTGCCGCCCAGTGCTGACCGTATGGCCGGGAGCAGGAGCAAGGCAGCCCTCCGTGCGTGGCTCGTGTGCCCCGGGCTGCTCGGCTGTTTCTTGCTGGGCTTTCTTACAGGTGAGTACAGAGACCCAGGGGCTCAACCCCCGGCTTCTTTCCCCCGCACATCCTTGTGTGCAGCCCCTGTTGTGATGAGCTCACCTGCAGGGAGATTATACTGCTCTTTAGGGGCGTGGTAAGGTACTCGTGCCACTGCTTTTCTAAGAAGTTTTTCTCTCTAGCGGTTTCAGTCTCTAGGGAGTGAGGAACAGAACGGCTCCGTGCTTCAGCTCAGGACGAGCCCTGGTGAACTGACAGCTTCCCGAAAGAGGCAGCCAGGCGTTCAAAGAGGGAAGATTAATACAAGAGTTTGAGACTTCAGCGATTGCAAGCTCTCCCAGCTTTTTTTTTATTTATATTTCCTGTTTTTTACTGAAGATATATTTAAATGCTCCTATTCAGTTGCTATTTTAGAAATTAAGGGTAGAATGTAGAGGAGGAGGAGGAGTTTGACTGACAGCCAGGTTACTGAAATTTTCATCATGCACAATGAACTTTGCTAGAGATTCTTTTATGAAATCACTTGCAGCATTTGATTTTAAATCTAAAATTGCGTGTCCTTTTAAAACTTGTGTTGTAGCACAAACCTAAGGCTAAAGCATGAAAGAAAAATCCATTAGGGCTATTAAATATATAAAATATTAGTTTAATTTAGGAGATCCCTGAGCTGCAAATTTCTGGTGCTTGTGCTGTGCTTATACATTTCCCTGAACATCATCATTTGGCCCTGCTGCAAAACAGGAACCTGGGCAAAATGGACTTTTGGTCTGATCAAGCATCACTCTTCAGTTCAGAGTGTTAACTACAGTTGTATTTAAGTGTAACAGGTCATATATACTGTGCATGTGACGGCACATGTATTTGTCTTTCTTACAAAAAATTTACCAGTTTGGGATTGTCTAGCTATAATAATAAAGGGATTTTTGTTGTTGTTTTTTTTTTCTTAAGAGAAATGCATGCACTTGATATACCCTTCCTACTACTATTTATGGCTACTGAATAAATATTAAACATTTAAAAACTGACTTGGGTGACAGTTAACTTTATTCTTTTAATTATTGAATAGACTAAACCCACCCTTCCCCAAGTCTGTAACTATTACAATGCTGGCAGGGTGGCTGTTGGGTCCTAGACCTTCACTTTAAATAAATGTAATGTTAGTAAATGCTAACATTTTTATTTTAAAATATATGCATAAACTAAATAAAGTAATTCCATCATGAGTATCAGGAGCTCAAACCTCACACTGAAAAGAGTTGAGAATTTAAACTATAGTTTAAAATTAATAAGAGACAAGTCTGCCTTAAAAAGGGGATTTACCAGGGATTTAGGGTGTACTCTTTTCATTATGTCCCTTTTAGGCATTTCAGTCAATGAAATATATTTTACTTTTCTGCTTCACTTCTCTGAGCCTGCAGAGACAGACAGAGGGTGCTCTAAGCTCTGTTCATCCCTGTGGTTTTAACTCTCTAGTACCACAGGCTGCACCTGCACTCAAACATGTGAGGACATTCTTGCTAAGTAGGAAACTTTTCAAATGTGTTTCAGGATGGTTTACAAAACTGACCGAGAAAAACCCCAACTCTTCAGATGTCCATCAAAATGTGAGACAGAAACTTGTGGCTGAAATGAAAGCAGAGAACATCAGGAGATTTCTTCGGTAAGCCTTGTGTGTTGTTTTTTGAACAATTTTATCAGTCAAAAAAGCCAGAAAGTGATAAAATCAGCTCCAAGGAAAGGCCTCTGAAAGCAGAGCTTTTAAGATGCTTTGGAAGTATTTAGTTTGTACGGAATGTCTGAGGGAAGAAGAGAGAGGCTTACAAGTCTTCTGTTCCCCCTTCCCCATTTTTGAAGTTGCCTTTTTGAAGTGGCTGTACTGTCCAGTGTACTTCCCTCAGCTGCATTACTGCCAGTGCTTGCCAGGCCTCATGATTTCCCATCTTCTTTGTTTGAAAAAGTGTGCCTTTTTTTTCTTGCAAGTGTCTGAAGCTCTAACATCAGATAACTTTGCTTTCTTTCAGACTGAGATGATTTTACTGTATTTGGGATATGATGATTGACATGAATTACATCTGAGTGATCATCTGCTCAGTGTCTCCTTAAACTTTCAGTTTGAGCAGCTAGTCTAAGTAGAAAATTAATCTGTTAAAAATTAATCCTACAGATTTGCATGGCACTGAGCTGCATGTATACTTACAACTGAGAAATCCTTTCGTGTGGCCATACTGGGTAATGTGCTGTTAACTGGGAGTTCTGACATCTCATTACACCCTGTCTTCCGTTTCAGAGATAAAGGGCTCTGTTCATGGTCAGTGTGCTTTTATGATTGCTAAGGCTTGCATGATGCAATTGTTATTAAATAATCCTTTTTGCATCCCAGTGCATCCATGCAGATCTTTCAAAACATCTAAAATGCTAGGGATATAAAAAAACCCTTTTTTTTCCCCACAGAAAATGAGAAAAACCCACATTATTGTGTATATTTATATTTTCTACAGAGGAAAAAATATATTCACATGAAAAGTAAATATATACAAACTCTGGTTAGTAAAGTGTTGGTATGCAGCATGTAAGTCAGCAGCTGCATCAAGAACATCAAAGGATTACTGACAAATTCGATTTCTATACATTTATTCTAAACCCAAAAGGCATCATACCTAACATCAATTAGCTTTTTAAGTCCACAGGCCTAACCTTATTTTGTATTTCTTGCTTTCAGTAGATTGCAGAGTTCCTGAATATTATGTTTGAGTGAGAATCTAGGCAACACAGCATGAAATAGCTCTGTAATTATGCCAAAGTCTCTTGGCTGTGGGGTATTAATGGTTTCTCATTTGTCTGCTTGCTTTGGTGATGGGCCAAACGCTTCATGCTGGTTGGGGAGTTTTTTGCCTAAATTCAAATAAAAATCAAGAAATGCAGAAAAATTGTATTAACACACTATCCAAAAAGTTTGTCAAAAGCATAAAGAAATGTGAACTTGAGAATTTTGATCCATATTCTTTGTTTTTCAGACTACTACATCTGCTTTTATCAAGTGGGGAAAAAACTATGAGTCTCAGAGAATGCAGACACTTTGGTCTTAACATTGTATCATAGCTCTTAAAAGGATTAGTGTTTGGAAGGGAAAATTTGAAAAAAAAATCATCACGTGTGTTTTATCTGATGGCATATATAGTATTTAGTATACTTAAAGAATTAAAAGCTACTTAAAATACTTGTGAGAATTAAAGTGCAAGAAGAAAACAGACAACAAGGTCTGGCAAAGGTTGTTTCCAGACTCGGGTGCATACCCACAGAGTTTAAAGAGAGGGAACGACAACAGCAGAGAGCAAAAGGTTGTGGTCTACTTAGAGAATCTGGATGCTTTCAAATCCTGGGTCCAGGTGGGATTCATGTGAAAGACCTTTATACTATAATTGCAATGGTGCTGTTTCTGAGAGATTCTGATAATTAAAAGAGGGCCCAAGTGGCTGAAAAAGACTGATATTGTGCCCTTCTTTTAGTAAGGACAGCCTGAAGGGACTGTGAGCTGGTCAGCTTCAGGTCTGGAAGGGTGATAAAACATCCTTCTGGAATGTGTTTCCAAACACAGGAAGGACAGAAATAGGAACAGTCAGCATTTATTTACTATTTGTTTGTGTGATCAGCATGATTGCCTTCTGTAAGGAAATGTGCATGAGACATTATAGTGGCTGTAACATCCTTGACTTTAACAAGGCTTTGAACAAGTGGCTTTCTCCTTTGGAAGCTGAGGAAGTACACACTGCAGAACATGGTTGAAAACAGTCTGAAATGACAGCTGAAGTGATACTAATCATGGTATTTGCTACCACTAATTAATGTAATTGCTGGTATCTGACATCTGTGGGGCAACCATTGACAAATAGCCTGTTGGGAACTGGAAGCTGGTGCTGAGTACCTGGCTGACTGATGAGCTTTCACCATTACTTACTTGTTCAGTGGGCCGAAAAAATTGTAGACAGATTTCTGTAGGGCAGCCCAGAGGGACTGGATCCCGTTCCTGACTGCTTATCACTGTTATATCCTGACTGTTTATCATGTATTATATCTGATATGGAAGTAAATGTTAAGAAGGATTTTGTTATTCGGGCTTTTGATTAAGAAAAAAGAGCAAACCTGTGCAGATAATTTAATGTAATTATTTTCAAGTTAAACGTATTAGGACTTTAGGACACTTTATGCCAACAGTACAAATCCATCATCAGATACCAGAATTATTTGGAAGGCTCCTTTCTGAATGTGTGGCTTTCCTATATTTATTTCTGCTTCTTACATACTGCTAATATTCTTTTGCTGAATCTTTGACACTGATTATCATTGCTTGTGTGTAGATGTGGCTATTCCTGTTATGCAAAGAGAAAAGTTCAGCTGACTTATCTTAAGGCCTCAGGAAAGATCCTCTGCTCTGGCTGTTTTTTACGTGTCCTGGAGCAGACTCTGACAAGCAATCATGTTATACAGCTCAAACTTTAAGACCTTACTGTCCGTGCACTGTGTCTTGAAGATTAGCTTTATACACACTGATCCCGTTTCACTGTTGTATCTCTCTGCATTTGCTGCTTTATTCTGTTTTATTCTAGTTCATTTACCAAGTTGCCTCACCTCGCAGGAACTGAACAGAATCTTCTTCTTGCCAAAAAAATTCAAGGCCAGTGGAAGGATTTTGGATTGGATTCAGCAGAACTTGTTAATTATGATGTGCTTCTTTCATATCCAAATGAAAAGCGGCCAAACTACATTTCAGTAATTGACGATCAAGGGAATGAGGTGATCTTTTCAATGACAACACTATATTTATGTAAAACCAAAAAAAACCCCAGTGACTTCCTGTTAAAAAAACAGTGTCTTCCTCTGTATTCCCACCTACTCAGCTCAGCATGTGCTTTATATTATTAAAAAAGAATTCAGTGCAAAGGGAATTCATATTTAGAAATTATTTTCCAGGCTATGCAGAAAACACAGCAGAGTGGCTGAGATCTCAGTGCCTCATAACAGACGAGCGAGGATGTGTGGTGAGGCTGCAGTTAACACCAGTAGACCACAAGGTGTTAGAAGGGTTCAGCTTAGGGATACATCTAGGCTAATATCCTGTTCCATAAACAGCCTTAGGTGGATGCACAGGGACGTTTGAGAACAAAGACATGTATTTCAGGCATGCATTTCTTCCAGTGTCTTGCTGTTTTCAGCTCAGGGCTTCTCTGAATGTGCTGCAATTAGTCTACTGAAAAATCCTCATTAGAGCTTTTTCAAGTATTTATCCAGTCAGCGACCCTCATTACATCTCTCTTCCAAGTACCTATCCAAACCCTGCTTGAGCATCTGTACAATATTTGCTTCCACAACATATTGAGGTAAGAAATTGCAGAAATACTATCAATTTTATGTAGTATTGCCTTGTTTCCCTTGCTCTGAACCTGATCCCACTGGCTTCCTGTGGTGTCTCCTAAGTTAGTGTTGGAAGTACTAATGAACTAGTCAGTCTGTAGATATCTTCCCCCTTTTCAATACCCGGGGAAATAAAGAAGTAGATGTAAATTCTGACAAGATCCTCAGCAAGGAGAGGAGGTGGGACTGCTAGAGAAGCATCATATCACAGAGGTAAGGATGAAGAGCCAGGGCAGAAAGTAAAGGAATATGTGCTCGGGGATGACAGGAGCTTAGAGGTGAAAGAATGAAGAATTCTTCCAGAAACCCTGTAACGGTGTCTCAGCTATAATCTCACAAGGTGACAAAAGGTGGACATGAACCTTAAAGCAACATGAGTGTTACAATACATAGTGATAAAAGACAGAAGATTTAACTGGAGCATTACTAGAAAAGAGGTGAGGAGAATAATAATAATACAGGTGGGAGAAACCACAAAAGACACCTGGGATGGCATGGATGAACCAGGCATGTTTTACTGTCACAACTTCTTGGCAATTTTCGTTACTTCTTTCCTCAGGTTCAGGCAGTGACTGATGAGCATCTTCTGACATGTGATCTGTCTCTTTGTATTCATACCTGCATTCTATTACAAAAGTTCAGCTCTGGATCCCTAGCGGTGTTTTCGTTTGAACTTATGTGTGCTAATTAGAATTGTACTTTTTGCTAGCAATTTATGGAAATTATAGTTTAAACTGCTGAAAAAGCTGACTAACTTGGCAAAAGCCAAGGCTTTTGATATTTTTCATCCGTAGGACTGCAGTATTTTGAAACAGTAATTATTTGACAAGGAGTCTGATGCACAGAAACTGAATAACTGTCTCTTCTGACTTCAGTTTAAACTATAATTATCATTTGCTTAGTGTATGAATTTGTGCCTGGAGTGTTTGACCAAAGACTACTGTTATTTTTTGGATAGGTTTTCAAGACATCATTGTTTGAACCACCTCCGCAGGGGTATGAAAATGTTACTGATATAGTACCACCATATAATGCTTTTTCAGCACAAGGAGTGCCAGAGGTAAGAAAAGAAATTATGTAAAGGTACTATTACCTATTTTTTGAAACACTTTCTGGGACAGTTGCTCCAACTTCTCAAAATATTTGTTGCTGTAGTTTTAATTACCATTTGTCTTAATTAAAGAGCACTTAGGCACAGATAGGCCACATATTATGCAAAGGTTAGAAGTCTTTTATGACCAAAAAAAGAGCTTTCTCAAATTGCTAGAACTCTGAATCACATAACAAGTGAAAAGTTTTTATTCTGTTGGAAAATTTTGGATACATCTCAGATTGCTCCATATTATTCAGTCATATGTAGAGGACTTGCTTAAGGCACCAGTAGAAGTAGCAGTATTTAAATCAAGTTGGAAGACATTTTAGATTAAATGAATGCCTTCAAAGGCCACAAAAGTTTCTCACTTAATCTGCTAATTCATTATGGAACAGGTCAGGGACAACACTGCATTGGATAAATGAGTGAAATTATATAGTAGTGAGTGTTTGTATATGCAAGGCATGCCCTTGCTTTGTCACAGCCAGAGAAGTTTGTCAGTGTAGCAAAGTACATTGCTTTATTTTCCAGCCTGTTTTTAGGACTGTTTTTAAGTTCAGGATAATATCCAAACATCAGAAGTTTGAGCCAAAGCTTCCTATAGAATATTGTGGATATCTTTTGCTATTGTTTTTATGGACACTGGATTTCATTTGTAGAAATGCAAAAAAAAAAATAATCCTCTACCATACATAGTGAATGAAATTATGTTTCTGATTATGGGTATTCTGTTTGTTGACTGACCAGTTGCCATGACACTGCTTTTCTTTTCTGCACAGGCAGATCTGGTGTACGTGAATTATGGCCGTACAGAAGATTTTTTTAAGCTGGAGCGTGAAATGGGAATTAACTGTACAGGAAAGATTGTCATTGCCAGATATGGGAAGATCTTCAGGGGAAACAAAGTAAGGGTTGTGTTTTAATTTTTCCTCTGTGGGTCAGACACTTTCAGGGTAGAGCTTGAGGGAAGCAGTGAGGGCTGTTCGTTGGAACATATGAGCAGAAGGAAGCCTGCAATGTATCCATTGTGACTGCAGTCTAAGAATAACTTCTAAAACAATAAAACCAGATGAATGTATTAAACGCTTGAGACAGAGATGACTGCAAACTCCCTAGGCAGTTCTCGCAAGAGAATAGTTTAGGGAACTGAGTAGTTTGAAAAGCCAAGGCTTTTGATACTTGCCATCCATGGAACTGCAGTACTTTGAAACAGTAGCGTTTTGACAAGGAGTCTGATGCACAGAAACTGAGAAACTATCTCTTCTGAATTTAGACAACAAATCTGGCAAAACTGGTGATAGTGGGGCAGTGGGGATAGTGGTCAGGTTTTGTGCCTCAGCTTTATGTTCTGTGCTTTATTTCACAGCCTTGAGCTACGACTAAAGGTTTGACAAATAACAAACATATTGTGTTTCACTGTGCTTGGTTCTTCTGCTGAGTCTGGGGTAATTTTCACTCTTTCACATACTCATCTTCTAAAAATGTGTCTGCATGAAAGCAAATCTCAACATTCAGACTTATTGCTGCGTTTAAAAGAAAAAAGCCACATCTTAAAAGCAAATAATTTCACAGGTTAAAAATGCCATATTAGCAGGAGCCCAAGGGATCATACTTTATTCAGACCCTGCTGACTACTGTGCCCCAGGAGTAGATGCTTATCCAGGTGGCTGGAACCTTCCAGGTGGAGGAGCCCAGCGTGGGAATGTATTAAACCTGAATGGGGCAGGGGATCCTCTGACCCCAGGTTATCCTGCAAAAGGTGAGTGAAAGTTCTGTAGTCTAGGCCATCAAGTATTTTATAAAGTGCTGCTGAAAGTGTGTCACTAAAAATTCTTTTATTTTCAGTACAGATGCAGAGAAAAAAGCTGCTTGAAATTATTATTGACAGTAGTTAATTTTCTATTGCATAGCAAGTTCTATCTGTGTCATTCTAACTGGTTTCAGTTAGGCAGGGGAAGAAAGTTTCTAGGAAAATCTTTGTATGGTCCCACCCTTGTGACACTTAAAAAAGCAGGATGTGTAGGTTTACAGACTGTGAAGCAGCAGAAAATGACTGAGAATTTATAGCCATTTTAAAATATCTGTGTTTCTCAAGAGGACCAGTTTAAACTAGATTATACTTCGCCTTCAAAGAGGACTAATAGCTTTACTTGGAGGATCATAAATTCCAAGCAGAAAACCAGTTTAAAATCCTCTTTAAGGGGAATAAAATTCCTGTAGCAAACATAACAGAAGTCTGGAGTCTTTCAAAAGCTGGCACCATGTGCTTGTCTTGTCCTTGTTGGCATCCTAAACTCAGTCTGAACTAAGATGCTTGCCAGTGCTATCTGCTGATGGGATGGCTGTACAGGAGTGCTTCTGGAAAGCTCATGGGCTTGTGTGACCACTGTTGGGGGCATAAGACAACCTAAAACCAGGTGAGATCGTGTGTGCCAGGCCCACCAGTCTCCGAGGGACATTGCCTGTCTTCAGCCTGGGTAAATGCATCTGTGGATGTCCTCAGCAGCTTGTCAACCAGCTGCACAGGTGCCATCTTCACCTCACACAGCAGCTTGGTTTCCCCACAGCCAGCCTGGAGGAGATGTTATAATATGGTAGGACAGCAAACGTAACCTTGCATCAAGCGTGGGGACTTCTTTTGCACAGCTGTGCAGGGGCATTTCTGGGTTTGCGGTTCTGTCATTACAGTTTGGTTTCCTAGAAGTGAGAATGGTTTCCTACGTGAGAAATGATGTGAGAATTGCAAAGAATCATGCATGCTTCTGGCTGCACTGCTCAGATGTGTTTCCAGTTTGGTAAAAGTTGCTGAGAACGCTATAAACCTGATATTTTGTTCTGGTTTCTCAGAGTACGCTTTCAGGTATAAAGTGAATGAAGGTGTAGGGATTCCCAAAATCCCGGTTCATCCCATCGGATATCATGATGCAGAAGTATTACTGCAGTGAGTATACACCAGTCCTCCTCACCAGAAGTCGGTATTCACAAATGTATCAACAAATTTTTCTTATTAAGGTGGCAAAATCTATGCTGTTACTTGTATTTGCTACTCTTTTGTGGTTATATGTGCTTCAGAAAATGTGGAAAATTCATCCTGTTTTTGCAATAATGCTTTTAAGAATTTTGTAAAACCATCTTGGTTTTGCTGCAGTAATTATTAAGGGAATTTCAGGTTTTAGCCTACTGGTCAACTGCATTTGTCTTGGTTTTCACTTCACAGTGCAATGGGAGGACCCGCAGCTCCAGACAGCAGCTGGAAGGGAAGTCTCAATGTGTCTTATAACATAGGGCCAGGATTCACAGGCAACTCTTCTACAAGGTCTGTTTTAATACTTTCCTGTTTATACAATATTGCAAAAAAAAATATCCCTCCCGAAGGGAAAGACTCTGCAACAATACATCTAGAGATACTCTGGAGAAGTTTGCTTCCTTCTGCTAGGGTTACATTTGGTGATAACTATTAGAATTTGAAAATAAGTTACATTAAAAAAAGATCATAGATTAGGCCACATGACAATGACATTTGGCAATAAGTTGCAATAAAGCTAAAGATCACTTTTCTGTGATTTTTCTACATAAAAATAATTTCAGTTTACATGAGGTATTATTCAGTGAGGACTGGTAGTGGACCCTGATGAACAGTGTGTAAAAATGATGTATCATTATCACTACTCCATCTCCTGGATAACAAGAGTATGTCTGAAAATAAAGACTTCATTTATCATTATTCTTTCCTGCTCTGCTTTAACACTAGCTGAAAATGAATAAAGTAGGAATAACTAAATAAGAAAGCATATTTGACATAATTGCAGTGCTATATGGAGTATCTTGAAGAAAAACAGTGAGAAAACAATGTGATTCATCCACAAAACTTGTATTTTTGAATGGACTTTTTAGCATCTTCCTACTTGGTAGACTTACATTTTTTGTAAATATGGATTAATTCTGAATATACTTCTTTCTCTGAGTAGTTCCACATCAAAATGAACATTTTGATTCTAGGTAGAAAGTCACTTGCACATGGAAAGTGTGCAAGTATACACATGTTCAGGCACTTGTGTCAGTTATTTTCTGGGCAAAGATCCAGTGGCTGTCCTGAAGTAGGTTTTGCTTTTGACAGCTATGCAGATTTGCTGCTGAAAAGATAACTTCAAATGTGAAACTCCTGAGGTTTTGCCAGACACAACCCCCCCATTGTCTGGTGCTTTGTTTCTTCTGTAGGTTAAGGGGGCTGAATACTGAGTTTAATTTTATCTCTCCCAATACCTGAATTCCCTTTGTTTTTACAAAATTTCACAAGTGAATTTTACTAGTGGGGGGCAGGGAAGAAAAAACTCTGCTTCTAGTAGAAGGTTTCCTGCCTCTAATGGAAGATTCCCTGCCCATGGCAGAGAGGCTGGAACTAGATGATCTTTAAGGTCTCTGCCAACCCAAACCGTTGTATGATTCTATGACTGACAAATCTTGATCACTTAGATCTGCTGTCCTAAGCAGAGATTTCAGTTTATTCCTGGATGAATATTTCTAATGACCTCTTCTCCAAGTTCTATATTATTACATGGACCCGTGCTAGAAAACCAGAGTGTATTCTTTATAAACATATGCATATCCACAATTATAATTTTGGTCACAATGTAAATGTTTTTTTAATTGTTGCACATGTTTTTCAGTTTACTCCTCTAGTACACAATTATCTGATTGGCTCCCACAAAAAAAATTCAATAAATTCTGTAAGTTTTTGAAAATTTATAGGTTGGCCCAGCTCATAGGATTTTTTTCCTAAGGCATCTTTCTGTCAGCAGGCTAAGCTGAAATAAAAAATGGGACCCTGAGACAGCATAACAATGCTGAACACACACTGGATCAGTAATGAACACACAAAGCAGAACAGAAGCAAAAATTCTCTGGTTTATGTGTTATTAGCACTGGCTTTTTATTGGCTTGTTACTCAGAAATGGTTATTCCACACTGCCTTTCATTTCAGAAAAGTCAGAATGAATGTTCATACAAGCAATAAGATAACACGAATTTACAATGTCATTGGCATCCTCAGAGGAGCTCTGGAACCAGGTGAGCATCAGGTGCTTGATGATTTTAATTCTTTCTTTATTTGTGTTTGTTGAAATTGTGCTTGTAAGAAGCTTAAAATTTTTTAGATAGCCATATAATATGGAGTCTTGAGAAATTCTTAGTAGTTTTTCTGTCCTTCCCATTACACTGTGTTTCACTGGCATTCCCAAGAATGTATTTTAATGTGAATGCTACAATGATAGACATCAGAGAATTTTTTTTATGCTGCCTGTCATTTTACAGTAGGTTTCCCCTTACATCAGTCATACATTTTGCCTTTGCAAAAATTAACATCATTCAAATTACTAGTGATGTAATTTGATGAAATTACTTAACATTATACTGTTGATACTTAGTAGTAGGTCATACACATGAAAGACTTTTCGGTGGAAAAATATTTATTAAATATTTCTTGTCTTCAGTTGCATACCTCAGTAGAGTAAGTGAATGATTGCAGATTCCCTTAAAAAATAAACTTGTAGCACTGGTACTGAACTTTGTATTTCATTCTGTACAAGTAAGGATGCAGTCAAAGGAAATACAGGTAATCCAAGTGCATTTTTAATTATGAATTGATGCTGTATGTTTGTTTCTAGACAGATATATTATTTTAGGTGGTCACAGAGACTCTTGGGTGTTTGGTGGTATTGATCCAACAACTGGTGCCGCTGTTCTGCAAGAAATTGTACGGAGCTTTGGTAAAATGAAGATGGAAGGTAACTTACTACATATGTACATTGTTGGATATGGAAAACAGGAGCTTTGATGAACAGTTTCCATAAGCTGTATTGATTTAACTTTTCACCTCTACAGAAAGTTTTATTTCTCATTATGAAAGATGCAAATTCACTGAAGAGATGCATATGTAGCATTGCGTGTTAGTTGGCTGAATTTATTCCCTCGGGAGTGTAATGGTGCCCTCTTAGCTGTGCAGAATGAAAATATTGCATTAAGAAGAAATGCCTCTGCAATAATATGTTCCTCTAAGGATTTTAGAGAGGATTTTTTTACTCTTATATCAGTTAAGTACTGTTTTTAAAGCAATTTCAAGTAACTGTAGTTAGTAGACTTTTAAAGTTTAAGTTGAATTTTCAAGTTTAACTGTGTGATTGCAGGTTGGAGACCTAGGCGAACTATTATTTTTGCTAGCTGGGATGCAGAAGAATTTGGATTATTGGGTTCCACAGAGTGGGCTGAGGTAAATAAAAAACTGTGTAAAGCAAAGCAAAGCCTGCAAGTGTGCTGCAGGTGGCTGCAGTACCCAGCATCTATTCCTAGACTGCAGTCAAAAACTTCATGGTAAAATTGGAGCACAACAGATTCCTTCGGGTGCTGTGAGGCACCCTTGTATTTTTATAAATTACCTACCTACCTATCTACTTTCTTACAACACAAGTGCACTAACTCTTCTAAGACGTAAAAATCTACTTCGATTCAAAATTAATATCCTGCAGTGGTCTCTATGTGGAAATCTATCCCATCTTTTAACAGAATGATGGCATTTTATATAACCCAGATTCGTCTGTTTTCTAACTCTCTATTTGAGAAATTCCTTAGTTTCTATAAATTTAAGGCCAGATCCTGAAGCTGTGATCCATAAGCACGCCAAGCCCTTTGTGTGAAAATCAGTCCTACGGGCAGATGAAAGGATAGGTGATCTGTGAGCGAATAGTTCAAAATTCCTGTGAATTCCAGCTTTGTAGAGTCTCAGGGACAGGACAGTTGATTAATTCTGTAGGAGGATCCCTACATGACTATATTCCTGCCTGAGAGAAGAATGTTGGGAAATTCAGAAGTGAGGTTCTGAATACTTCCTTTTCCTGTTGGGCATGTTCAGTTCTTAGTGGATTTGTTCAAGCCCAATAAGAAAGATAGGTCTTACGAGAGTGTTCATTGCTTTGTCTGTAAAATTCAAATTAGAAATAGAGCAGGCAGAAAATTGCCTGATGAAACACATTTCTGCTGAACTATGTCAATTTATTAGTACTGAATGGTTTAATAGAAATGTGTTGTCTTGTTCTTCTATTAGAATTTTATTTAGAAGTTAGTATTTAGCTATGTGGATAGAGCTTTCAGAATCTATAAAATAAAAAATTTCAATGTTTTTAGTTTAGTTTATTGGCATGTTTTTCAGCAAATCACAAAATTATGTAGCAAAATGGCACATGTCAGAGGAGGTAACAAACCCAGAAATATGCTTCCAAATGCCAAAGGGATTCCATCATTCTTCTGTTAACGAAACGGAGGTTTCCATTCCTTCAGATTTGCACTAATTTTTTCATCCATAAACTGTTTGGCTTTCAGCTGTAACAGAGTCTCTTCATCTTACTGTTGGTTTATGAAATATTAGATGAAGAAAAAGTAATTTAAATTATTTTAAATCATTTACTGAGAAATTTTAAGGAGGTGGCATTAAAGTTTCATCCCACCTGAACTCCACTGGTGGCAAAGTATGCTGTATGTAAAACTTTGTTTGTGATTTCTTTGTCTATGTATCTCTGCATACATTTAGGTGCTGCCAAGAAAAAAACACACAATTGTTTTAATTATGAGGCATACGAAACAATGATACTTAAAAAGATCAGTTTCTCTTGAGCAAGTCATTAATAAATTAGGGAGTTTTCTTATGTTCTATTTGTTAAATATTGCTACTGCTGTTATGTAATGGGTTTTGTTTAATAATTTGGTATCTAGTAATCTATCATTCATTATTTCATGAAATGGCAGCTGTATAAGGTTAGAAAACTGTAAGCACAGTTCATATTTGAACCTGTGTTTTGATATTACTGTTTCCTTGCTTCATCTTGGTGGTGTGCATTACTACTCTTTTAGACTTAAATTAGATTCAGTTTCTCTAGAGACATTCCTCACAGCTTACATTCCTCTTCTCTGCAGCTGCCAGATCTGTCATGTATTAAATCTCGAGGAAAATTAACCCGTGATATTCACCATCTTCTGTGTAACAGAAAGATTGCAACTGTGGCAACATCCTTTGGCTGCACAGAGGATCTCCATGGCTCATAAACAAAGGAATTTCTTTATGCTGCAAATATGATTTTGCATACATGCAAGGCCCATGTAGGCATATACAGGCTTCCTCCCTTCATATCTTTTGCAGGATCTCCTCTACTGTTTTTTTTTTGAGATACTGATTTCATTATGTAGTTATCAATTACCAATTACAATTTTAGTTCACATGACTTACAAATTATTAGTTGGGCTATAAATTGAATGAATCAAGTAACAATTGCTAACCTAATTAAAATATCTGTCACAAAGCCAAAACCTTGTGAAATACCACTTACTGATTAGAACATCCATTTCAAACATAATTACCGGTTTGCAAAAAAATAAACAAGATGTTTGTGTATATTTAGGATGAAAGCAATGCTTAGTGGACTCAAAATAGTCAACTGCATTTTAGCAGAGAATATCAGTGCTTTGACTTATCCCTTTTTGAAATGGAAGATTGTAGAAATGACAGGAGTGCTCAGTTTATCGGTTTTAAAATTGAGTTCAGTGCTGGGAGTGCATATGAATAACTAGGGATTAAAAGCATGGAGGAATTCTGGCTGACCTCACAGTCACAAGCTGCATGTTCAGAAAGTCCAGAAGTGCAGAGCTAACATGCATATAATAACCCTATTCTACCGTGTTACAATTCTATTCAATAATTTTCCTGTTCCATCGTGCTCCTGTGTGATGCAGCAGGCAGCACCTACATTTTGTGGATGTTTTCCACAACAAATTAAGTCCCAGAAAGGAATAGTGAATTTCATGTGCCCAGATCATTTACCCATCCTCAAACAATATAATTAGTAAGGTACACAGTAGTAATTATCCTGACTGAGATCTATAAAGGCAATACTGTAAAAATCAGTGCACTTAGCATGCTCTTGACTAAATGCCACTAATTGAAAGTAACAATTACACATTTACAACCCTAGGAAAATGCCAAAGTCCTTCAGGAACGGGCAGTCGCTTACATCAACACAGATTCTTCTATAGAAGGTGGGTATTTTATTTTTAACCTTACCTTGCTTCACAGATGTAATTTTGAATAGTTCTCTGTGAATTATTTACTGCATGAGATAGGTATTGTGGTGTACAAAATAAGTGTTGCAAATACAGAATTAAGTGGAGAGGGAGAACAATTTAAATTTTCATGCTGCTTTCTTTTGCAAATAGTGCCACCCATGAGCTGCAGTCCACATGTCTGAGCCCAGAATGTCTCCTCTGGAGGAGTTTATTATTCTGTGTGAATGAACTGAGCATTCTGTATGTTAAACTGTCTCTTAACAGCATTAGCTTTAATTTACAATTGTAGTTTTAATATATGACAATCTGCTCCTTGTCCTGATCACAGCTCCAGCTCCCTTTCCTGTGGAATTATAATATTTTGAGACAGTAAGTTATTACGATTGTAAGATCTCAGGCTTACACTTTGTGGGGGTGGGAAATGCTTTGGTGCTTTGAACCAGTGTGCTCACCTTTGTTGATTGCCGGGAGCATGGAGTTATGTATTTATTACAGCAGGACTTTTCTAGAAAAATAAGCACTGAAGAGTGTTTCACAAAAAACCCTTATGCACCATTATTCAATTTACTATGTCCTTCAGACAATGAGAAGGATATGTCATTCAGGAATGCTGCTTAGAAACTGGCCTTTTTTTTGAGGTGGCCCAACACTACCATCTATATCACAAAATCCTTCTGAAAATACGCTGTGCTTTATTACAGAAAGATCTTTTTTACTGTTGTCTGTGCTGAAATAATAGTCAGAAGAGCCCTGTGAAGCTGCTCTGCATCATAACCTCAGTTATTCAGGGCATTACTCTTCCCACGTCAAACCCAACTTATTTGGGCTTCCCGTGTGTGAATAAAATGGATATCAACAGGCATATCTAGGAACTCTTTTTAGTCCCGTCAGCTGAAAATTTTGTCTGTCACAAAAGGATTGGAAAGGAAGAAAAGCCAAGCCCAGTTTCTAAATGCTCAGTTGGAGTTGGGGAATAAGGAGGGTTAGAGCTGTTCCTTCATTTATGCTGCCTACATGCTGTGTAAAAAGTAGAGCAGAATTTCACGCCTAGAAAATCTCAGGAATGAAATAATGGCTTTACAACTGCTTCATGTTCTCACCATGGATTGTAACGCATATTTTTTACTTGGTTTGCAGCCAACATGCTGCTGCCTTAACAATTTTCTTCTAAGTCTTGATTATTCAAACATTTCTCTTGCTTTATGCATTAAAGAAAATGTGAAAGCAAAACAACTGGAAAAGAAGTATGTAATAAGGGAAAGAACACAATGTTCAGTGCACTGGTTTAAGTGTCTTGGACATCTCTCACCTGACTGAGCAGTAGAATCCCCTGTAGACTCATAGCATCCATGTACTCTGAGAATTATTTTGTTAATCATCATATGTTCTCTACAACACTTCTTATACCAGTTTTTGGACAGTGAATTTTTTCTATTTATTGTCCTATAGCAATGACAAGAAGCAAAGTGAGTCATTGTTTTGAGCACTTCTGTGACTTGAATTTCCAGTTCTCAAATACTGACTCTCCTTGGAAACATGATTAACATTATCTGGGTTTTTTTCCATCATCTTACTTTTTGCCTTCTGTTTAACAAAAGCTCTGGGAAGTGTATGAGTGACAAGGGCTTGTAGCTAATGAGGGATAATTAGGCATACTTTAGAGCTATGGGAAAGCTTAATTACATTACTGTGGATGTACTATAATCAATACATCATTGTCATGTAGTGGCAGTAGCTCATACAGTGAGACCATGCAGTCTATTTCTGTATATATTCTGAGGCAAGACATAAAAAGTTTATCTAAGAAAGGACTGCAGGGTTTAAGCCACTAAGAAGATAATGCCACTGGTACTGGTAATTGCCACTGGAAAAATTTCCACGTCTTTTTTTTATTTTCAGGTAACTACACATTAAGAGTTGACTGTACCCCTCTTCTCCACAAACTGGTGTATAATCTGACAAAAGAGGTACAGAATAAGTCTATTTTTTCTGCCTTTCTAAGAATAAGTAAGACTCCAAGTTTATTTGATAAAATTGGATTATTGAATAATATCAGATTTATTGTATTGCTGTGCTGGAAGAATCTTGATCCCACCAAAATGAATAGCAAAACATCCCATCAGCTGTACACAGTCCATGCTCACAGTTCCTCAGTATTCTTAAAAGGACTGAAATGTGTCAGTGACATAAGTGGGATCTTATTTGCAATATATAGTAAATATAATAATAATAAAAACAGGATGGTAAAACACTTGAGCAAGATCAATTCTCTAAAGTGATAGGCATTGAAGGAAATAATTTTCACTTTGGCTAGCTACCATGTTCTCTCTGTCTGTTCCCCTGAATCTCCTCCATATCTCACTGAGTCCCTGAAATATGTGATAAATATTGAGGGATTGAGAAGGTTTTGTAACCGGTCTGATGGATTTGCATGGATTTGCATGATTACAAGTGCTCTAACCATGACTCCTTTACTTTCACCTCTCAGGATATATTACCATAAGGCTGAAAGGTTGTGATCCATTAAAGCATGGAACTGTATTGGCCATGTGAGGAGTTAACCAGATTAGGTACCTCGCATGAGCCACTGCCACCATCATCAGATGAGGATTCATCTCAGTTAACAGAAGACAGCTGTGTCTGACTTAAGCAACACAGGCTCCCTGTAAAGCCATTGGGTAGAAATAGGTGTCTTAAGGAGGAGATTAATTTGACCAAATGTGGTTGTATACTTTTGTATGTGCAGAACTCAAACGATTTCCCCCCCAACCTTAAGGGAACTCAGGTCACTTGGTCCAGTGTAAAAATCTGCCCTGTAATGGCACTTGGTAGGATGACTTCAGGTACCAATCTCCTATCCTGCCAGATGCATTCATCCTGAGTTATTTTCAAACACAGTACACTTTTACCACCTGAAATGCCATGGTTTAGATTTGGGGAGGTTTATCTATGCTATTCCCACGATTTTCTTTTCTGCATTTTATTTTCCAATCAATTCTTTTTATCTTAATCTTTCATCCTTGCAGATGGAAGAAGCCGTGCTGTTCAAGTATTAGCTCTGACACTTGGCATACTGAAAGAACATTCTCTTTTGACTATAAAAACTTTTGTGTCCTTAGTGCTGCAGAGCCCTTGATAAAACAATTTACTTTCTGTCTGCAGTAAGCCACTAACTCAGGAAGACATTTTCCTGCTAAAGATAAACAAAGTTTAAAAAAAAAGTGCTCTGGGCTAAAAATAGTGCCTCGCTCTTGATTTTAAGTCAACTATTCAACTATTGCTGGTTTGAGTACAAAACTTCCATTAAAGTACCATGCAAAGTACTTCAGACTGACTTAAAAAAAATGAATGCCATATTCACTGTTATTTTAGCTTTTAACAGTAAAAGCATGATGTAAACAATAGAAACCCTGGCAGCCTGACCCCTGATTATGCATGTCCAAAGGAAAGTTTATTCTGTTCATATTAAGTTGTCCAACAGGCAGTTATCCAACATTCAAAGATCTCTTTGCTCTTGTTTTTTAGTGAGCCAGTTCTCACCAGAAAGAAGTGTAGTGTACACGTGAAGTGTTTCCTTTCAGGGAGTTCCCATTCAAGTGTGGTCCTCAGCATACAGATGGGACATTTAGCTGTTGGCTGTCTTTTTGGCCCTGCTTTACTGCCAGGGTTTAGACATTTGGTCACCACCAGACAGTGTCTGCAGTAGTTCAACTCCAATTGCCCTGTGATTATCACTGCTTCTTTTGCATTTATACTTAAAGAATTCTGCATCTTCCCTTGGGTTAGCAGGAAGCTTTTGCTGATCCTAGATTTGGATCTAAGTCAGGGCAAATATTATATTTTATTATGCTCTCAGTGTTGTATGAAAAAGCTGACCACTGCTTTTTACACAACCAGAGCTGTCAGAATAACATCTTTGCCAGAGCATATAGTGCTTTTGCTCCCATATGTCAGAGTTCAGCTTGCTCTTATTAATTTGCAGTTTTCACTTTAGCCCTAGGACCTGACCACAGTACCATGAAAATGACAGCAACCAAGCAGTTATTTCACAAAGTTGTTATTTTCCTGCTAGCTGCTGACAGAATCTCAGAGGTCAGAACTCTTTGGAATTTCAATTTGGAGTCTGTATGTTTTTCAGTGTTGAATTTAAGTCTCAGCAGTATGGTGGGACTGTGTATCTATCCATGAACATTTATGCTTTGTATTTTGGAAAAAAAAAATTCCAATCCTCTGCACATCATAACTAATCTTAGAGGTTTAAATCTAAATTTAAATCAATTTAAAGGACTGTGCTTATTAAAGGTTGTTTAAGTGTAGGTGGAGACGAGGGCTGGAGTCTTTATTTATTTTTACTCTGCCACAGATTTTCTGAGAGCTTTGCTCAACTTATTTTATGCTCTTTCATAGTTTTGTTGGCAGCATGATGACAGCACTAATACTTACATTTTCCATCCTGGTTACAGAGCTTTTGGGTTTTTTCTTTTAAGGTAAGGGTGAGACCTACATTTGTACATACAGTGTCTTGCACAATGATTCTCCAGGCTTGGTTGAGTCCCCTTGGCACTGCCGTGGTATGTGTGTCTGGTTTGGACCCTTCCTTCTAGCACAGTTCTTTTTTACCTTTCCTGCAGAACAAGCAGTCAAAGTTTAAGTTTAGCTTTGTTGAGAGAATATTGCTGCTGTGCAGGGCAAGCCTCAGGGCAAACAGGCTTGTGGTTGTCATCTCTCCACGCCTGCTGAAAGGAAAGCAGCTGGGACATCCTAGTTTCTGGAGGAGTACCACAGTATTTTATATGCTGTTGTCTGTGTACACACACATTCCCCCTGTAGTAGATGAGCTCCAGGTAGCATCCTAAAGCTTTTAACCTGTTCTTTCCTACTGTCTGTGGTTGGTTCCAAGTGCCTGTGACATGCTTTCCTTGTTTGGGAATGCATAAATGTGTGGAATAAATGCCAATATTCATTTCCCTGTGCGCAGCAACACTGCTGGTTAAGAACAATGCAGGGAGCTGCGAAGATCTCCTTTGATAATGAATCGAGTTAGAGGTACTTCCAATGAGATTATGACACTTCCCTCTCCAGATTTTAAGCCCTGATGAGGGTTATGAAAATAAGTCTCTTTATGAGAGCTGGCTTGAGAAAGATCCCGCGACTGAAAATAATACCTATCCCAGGTAAGTTGTTAATATGTTTGGGTTTTTTTTCCCCCAATATTTTAATCATATCATGGCATGGCTACTCACCAGAATTTTTCGAGATGTGCTATTTATGGCGGCAATACAAAACCTTTTAGCACAAGGTGACTCTCTAGCAATATCTTTTACAGCAACACAAAATAAAATTTTATTATTTTTATTTAATGATGGTGACATTATTCCTGCGGTGAAATGAAACCTCACACTTTTAAAAGGCCTTTTTATTAGTAGAAAAGCAATGTGGAAAGCAATCAAAAAAAAAAGCAGGGTGGGGGAAGAGATCAAAACATAGTTTAGTCACCTACCAGATGAGATAAAATCAAAATTGTTAGGATAAGCAAATGCTCAGTTGAAAAAAGCTGCCTAGAGCAGTAATTAAAAAGCAGTAATTAAAAAACTTGTGATAATTATTCCTTGTTTATACAATAGGTGTAAATGTATCACATTACAAATCTATATATGAGTGTATTAAGACTTCATATTTGAAGGTATTACAACTCCAAAACACTTTCAGCTTATGACTCAGAAAGGCTAAATCTTATTCACGGTGTGGCATTACTGATGTAAGGTAAACAGAACCGCCCCTTTTTGTGATCTGACCAAAATGTTCTGCATGTTTCTGGCCCTGCTGCGATGAGTTTCTGGGTTCATTAGACTCACCGAGATTTCTTCCTTTTGAAAAAGCTACCAGATCTGATCTTTCTTACTTGATGCAAATAGTTCCTTGCAGAAATGTATACTAACTTCAGCTGGAACAGAAAAAAAACTTCTTTCTTTTTCTTTTTTTTTTTTTTTTAAGCTGAGAAGCACTTACTATTCACCAGACTAGACATGTAAACCTAAAACTTAACATCGAACGTAAATATTTGAAAATACTTAGAATATTACGTCTGTCTACTGCCGTTTTCCTCCCCCTGCCACGCCGCACCTCCGCAGCAGATGGCAGCAGTGGCCCGCAGGTGCCGAGTGCCGACCGTGCCTTCCGCAGTGGGAATTATTTATCGGTCTCGGATTCTGCGGCGGAATGTGCCAAGCACACAAACACATCTGTCTCTACACACACTGCTGCCCGACTCCTATTAGTTTGGAAATAGATGATTGATGTTTTAAGACGGCAGAGACATGTCTGGTACAATTTTATGGCTCCTGTGCATAAAGTGTTTGTTTGTATTTTTAATGCCATCGCTGCCATAATTAGGATTGCTACAATTAAAAGATCTTCCTCGCAATACTGGATAATGCATCAGAGTGTTGGAATAAAATCAGTTAAGTAATTAAGCTTGCCACTCATCTATTCTTTGATCCTACTAGTGTCCCTGATGCGCCCTTCACAAGAACTGACCTCAATTTCTCCGAAAAATCTGCATTTTGCATAAACTACTACCATACTGTTCAGTAAGTGCTCTCAATAAGATGTTGTCTTTTCTACATGCAGAATAAATAAACTGGGGTCAGGCAGTGATTTTGAAGCTTACTTCCAGCGACTGGGAATTTCATCAGGCAGAGCTCGTTACACCAAGAACAGGGTAAGTCTGACAGATTGCTTTAAGAAGTTTGATAATGCTGAGCAGTCATCCTGTTAAAAGCATTTATTCATAATTAATAAAAAATCTTCAAAGCATCTTTGACTGGTTTGTATATCAGTGACAGTTCTTAATTTAGCAAGAAACCTAAATGTTTGGAGAATAAAACATGCTACAATGATGTGTATATTCTATAGGATGTCAAGTTCATGGAAAGGTATTTACAGAGTCTGATTAAAGGTGGATAGTTTGTTCTACCATGCTATTAATAGTCCTCTTAATATACAATCTTCCATAGTTGTGTTCAGAAACAGCTACACAAGGTAAAAAGGGGCTGTGTTTGAGGACTTTTGCTATCTGAACTCCAAACTATTTTCACTCTTGGAGAAGGCAGTCTCTGGGCAATGGAACTGAAGGCAGGTCTGTGTAGGTAGAGAGAAGGAAGCCTGCTCACTTCATCCTGTGCAACAGCCCACGGATTCAGGTTGGTTTAATTTTTAACAGGAACACACAAAAATGAAGGATAGTAAATCGTGTTTTGTAGCAAATAGCTTTTTTGCTTTGGAAACCATCCAAAACATCAGGGTCATAAAGTGATCAATGCATCTCTTAACTGCAGTCAGAATAGAGGGCATTGATAAATTTTCTTGCTCTTTTCCAGAAAGCAGACAAATTCAGCAATTATCCTGTTTATCACACTGTGTATGAGACATTTGAGCTAGTGGAAAAATTTTACGACCCCACTTTCAAGAAACAGCTAACAATTGCCCACTTACGAGGCAAACTGGTTTATGAACTGGCAGATTCCCAGGTCATTCCATTCGACTGTAGAGACTACGGAGAAGCCTTAAAAGGATACAGCAACAGAATTTATAAATTGGCCAAGAAGCATGAAGAACAGCTGAAACTTTACAACGTATCATTTGGTGAGTAACAGCCACAAGACTGTTTCTTAAGTGCATTAATTAGAATCGTGTGGGGACATGTTACATCTGTCACAGCTCTGCAACTGAATTCCTTTCTTCCCTGTTTGAATTTTGCCATCACAATAAAGAGCCTCTAATATTTTTCCTAAACACAATGCAGGCTTAACACATTGTCTTGATGAGAGGGTTGTAACAACCTTCATGCGTGTTATTAATGACAGGCATTATTACGGTGCTCACGGGCAGCCAAGGACCTCAAATGTAGGACAAAGAGGTATCTCAGCCTGCTTCTCACTTCCTTGCTTAAAAAGGAAGACAAGTCAAGTGCTCATGGCAACTGCTTGGAACCTGAGGGACACGGGTGTCCA
Source organism: Gymnorhina tibicen (assembly GCA_013399875.1). NCBI lineage: Eukaryota > Metazoa > Chordata > Aves > Passeriformes > Artamidae > Gymnorhina > Gymnorhina tibicen. The sequence goes on along the minus strand of VXAZ01006775.1, from coordinate 1,999,645 downwards.
TTCCTCTTCAGCCAAAGACTTCATCGGACCCTGGGGAGCTTCACCATCCCCCTCAGTGCCTGGTTGCCGTTTTTGGGCCACAGGAGCACTTCTCCAGCTCTCCTGCATTAATACGTCCACTCATACATTTGCTGAGCACTTGAGCACATTGCTCTGGAGCACATAAAACAGGTCTAAAGCAGCAGGGTGTATCCAGGCTGGGATAGCTTACACAGTCATTTTCTCTCTATCCCTTTTGTCTTCTTTTTTCCTGCTTGCCTCGATCACTCCTTGTGTTTCTGCACTAAGGAGGTTTTTCAGTCAGTCCTAATTCACTTGCTATCTGACAAACCCATGATTTAGAGACATAAACTACCTTTTGGAGATGCAGTCCTCATTTGGGGTATGTGAAACATTGTAAGTAACTCCAATTGAACCCACATTTGGGGGGCATTAAAAATTACATTTGAAACTTCATGTAATGGTTTAGGTGAAAAATTCTTGACTATTTTGAAAAGACACCCTTTTTTATAAAAAGGCCACTTGACACAGAGGAAGCCTTGTGTGATGGATGGATCATCTGGTCTGAGATTCTGCAAAACACAAGGAGTTATTTCAATGTGTTTTAGTGTTCACTGCAGCATGTCTGGTAAGATCAAATCTAATTTTTTTTTGCAGTAGTAGAACATCTATCAAAATTTCTGTGAAATAATTTATTTTCATTGTTTGAGTTTCTATTTTCAGATTAGAAGTTGCACAAACTACCTTCTGACCAATGCATCTATTCTTGTTCCTAGAATCTAGAAACATCATTCTTTTTTAGCTTTTCTTTTCACCCAGATAACACTGAAACCTCTCCTTAATAAATTTATAAATGTGTCATTTTGACCACTTTTTACAAGACATGTTTTTCAGTCTTTTCATTATTTTCATGGCTCTTCTCTGATGCCTGATGAATTTTAAATTATTTCTTGAATGAAGCTATAATTTCTAATTTTTTATTTATTCTACTGCACCAGAGTACATTAAATAACATAGGTGTTTTTTACAATACTGTGAAAATTAAAATTTATTTCACTCGGCATTTTCATAGAATTGCTTATTGACAACACTGAATGTCAGAAAATTGTTGATTAAGCCTGAATAAATCATAAAATTATCCTTTAAAATAATAGATGAAGGTTCTTATTTGAATTTAGATTCACATTTTAGCTGTTCCTCTGCAACAATGAAGGCTAGAAACCTTCATTGAAAAATTTTATTTTTTCATAATATGTGCTTGTAGTCATATGCTATGAGGAAATAATGTTTTCAAGTGGGAAAAAAAGAAATGTGATGTTTTCTAAAATAGCCAACATTGACAACACTGAATAGCTAGTGAACACGAACACAAAGTTTCTTACATATTTTCAGATGATCTTTCTCTTTTTCTTTTTTTTTCACTCTTAAATCCCCTCCTACTGCTTCTGAAATATAATCTGTTGCTGTGATATAGCCATGATGTCAGCAGGGCAGAACTCTGCACTCTGGCAAACTTAGAGCTCTTGCCACAGGGCTGTGGACAAGTGTGAATTCTCACCTTCACAAGGTGACGTGTCTCTCTGAGCTGCAGTCCATAAACAACTTGGATACACAAAATCTGTGCCTCCAATTGCATCAACTAAACAACAGTATTAAGACAAGAAGAAGCAAGTGTAGGCTCGTGATGAATAAATAAATTTGCTAGAAATAGAAGAGCAAATGAGACTGAGGAACAGCTTTCAATAGGAGTCCTGGGAACAGAATGCCTGTCACATGAAATTGGATGATAAATTTATCAACAGTGAAGGGATAATAGTTGCCAACAGAGGACTGGATTTAGGAGATGATCTAATCATATGTCCCATCTTCCTGTACAATCGAAGAGACGATACTCTGGTTTAGCCAAAGTTTTCTGAAACTCATGGGCAAAATCTACAAGTTTTAAATTTTCCTTCCTTCTAATTGAGTTGAGTTTTGGTGGGGCCAGAAGTTAGCCTCGTAACATCCACCTGTTATTTATTCTACAAAAATTACTTGCATAAATTGATACTTTTCCCAGGTCTGTATTAAATAGAGCCTTCCGCAAGAAAATCGTCACAGCTGCTACTGCCATTAAAAGGGAGGCCTGCTGCTTCTCTAAGTTATTCCACATGTCTTGAACATACTGGCAGGGACAGGGCAGGAAAAAGCAGCAGCCATACCTGCCAGCCTGCCTGCACACAGCCAGGCAAACCCCTGGGGTCCGAGTGGCAGCGCGGCGGGACAGCGGGGAGGGACGGGCAGAGACACCTCCTGTGCTGCAACTCCAGTGTGCAGCAAGCTCAGGGCTCGGCTGCTTTAATCTACTGGGTCTGTCACTGGGTGCCACGGCAGCTGTGCCTTCTGTGCCTCACCTAACACTGTTCAGTGCACGTATCACACCCTCCTGTTGTGCTGTGAATAGGACATCTCTCTCCTAGAGCAAAATCCTGCTGTTCTTCCACAGCCCTCTGGAACAGCTGGTATTTTTGATGGAAGTCAGGCTTTTTATACCTGAACACTGCAGTGCATTTGTTAAATAGGAAACTGCAGAGCTCTCAGTTTGCAATGACAGCCAATTTTTTCCTTGCAAGGCAGAGGGAAGATGTATGGTTTTGAAAGCTTTACCAAGCACTCTGCTTTACTGTTGGTCTTATTGCAAAAGGTATTTGCTAGTAGTGCAGCTCTTTAAAGTCTGCACAAGGGAAACCAATCAATTATGTAAAGACAACAAAATGAATCCTATTATATCAGCAAGACAAATGTAGTTCTTCTCCCACTGGGCAACTGAATGGTATTTTTGGCTTAGTAAATACTATGAAGTTGTTCATGTAGTCCTTCCATTCCTAGATCCTCTTTTTTCTGCTGTGGTGAACTTCTCAAAGGCTTCTGCTGAATTTCACAGGAGACTTGAACAAGTTGACAAGAAAGAGTAAGTCTGAAAAAAAAGTTATATATGTATATGTATATATTTATATCTGCCTTAGGTACCCAGAGTGGCAGTTCTTTATTTCTTCTATTACACAAGGATTCTCTCTGATTAGTGTAGAACAGAGCCCTTGAACTCTGAGACAGGCAGTATCTGCTAAGATGAATTAGCAGATATGTTTCCTGTGATTGATAGTATGAGCTGTAGAGCTTATTACTAGTATCAGGTTGTCATTAAAATTACTGTAATATATGGAATGGCAGGTAGCAATGAAAGTTAGAGTTGGACTGAGATCTCTATTTAGACACCTACATTTGAGTGCTGTAGGTGATGCCAGAATTTGTACTTTCAGCACACTTTTCAAGGAGAGAGAATGATGCTTCATAGTATTTGAGATATCTATATGATGCTTACAAGTCTAAGGGCCCTGCAGGACTCCTGTGCCCTCTGAGTGCAGTGACTGGAGGCCACATAATGGTACCAGTTCTGTTTAGGCAGCTGAATCCCATTTACTATGTTACTGTATAGATTAGAACAGGACTATGGACATTTGGCTTATGGGTGGACACCAAAATTTAGCTATCTTCATCTTGATGTAAATCTCAGACTTCCTCTCCCCTCTCTTAAGTGGCATCTTTCCAGTGCCATTTAATACCAAGCAAGTATCTGACACTCTCAGAAAGTTTCCCATTTTATTTTGCATAGTGTTAAATCTTGTTGCACACAGAAACACCAATGCATTAATATAACACATATTCAGTAGCTCCATTTGCAAAACCTCAATTTTTTTTGTGAACTGTAGATCACACTTGTCTTTTTTTTCTCTTCTTCTGTAAAAAAAAAAAAAAAAGAAGAAAAATGAAACTGTTTTAAGTGAAACTGGGAAGTCATGTTTCCCCACTGTGTGACATTTCTCTGTCTCTCTCTCCTGCAGTTCACTTGCAGTGCGCATCATGAATGATCAGCTGATGTTGATAGAAAGAGCTTTCACTGACCCTCTGGGTTTGCCAGGAAGGAAGTTTTACAGGTGAGGCTAAAATTTTCTCGACCTGCTGTCTAAGGCACTGTATTTTTGCAGCTGACTGGTCAGCTGAATTGCTGTATAGGTCTCACGGGAATACACATTGCTTTAGGTACAATCCAGTGAGTAGTGGGCTTTGTTTATAACCCTTAAGGAGAACTCCTTGGCTACATCAGTCTTGTGGAGCCAAATTCCTCTCTTTTGGCTTTCTTTTTATCAGCTGTGGTTAAACCACAGCACTTTGAATTTTACTTGTAGGTGTGCATACTACTGCTGTTACAACTTGCTGTTGTGAACATCTGCAAAGTGAGGATTGAGTGGAAAATTAACTGTATTGAAAAGAAAGGTGAAAAGAGGGTAGAGTAAAAGGGAGACAACAATGAGAACAGATGTGTAGTGAGGGTCAGTTAAAGAGAGAAGCCGAGAAGGGAGAGCTTGAGGAGAGACCTTTTGACACAGGATAAAGGCCCGTGAGCTGTGCTGCAGAGCCCCATCTGTCCCAGCTTTGGCTGCTTCTACAGGTGCTCCAAAAAGCTTAAACCACTAACTACTATATCCTTTGTAGAAAGCCAGTGCTTTTATTAGGAATACCTGACAAGAACCCAGCTTTCAGTGTCAGGCGTGTGACTACCTCACTTTGCTCTCAGTATCCCCCTTTTCCTAACGACTGGATATATCTGACTCCCTGATGGATGGCTTTCACGCCATCCCAGAAGTCCTTCGGGCAGGTAGAACTAAGAATCACACTTCCATCCTCCTAGGATAAACTGTCATTCATGCTTAGGGAAGAATGAAGTTATTTCTTTCTGGAGTTCTTCTTGTTGGGTGTAAGGTATCATTTAGAGCTGTCTGGGGTTTTTTTTTATTATTTCTTACTTGATTGCATTTATTAATGTAATTTTAATGTTTCTTTTCATTTGGGAGGACTCTTTCACATGCTGTAAATATGCTTTGATACTGCATAGTTAAAATCAATTTAAGAGCAGATCTGCAGCTATTCATTATTTCGGAAAAAAACCCACACCAAAAAATAAGATTGATACTTGTGCCTTTCTGATCCAATATGATCACTTCTTTTCTGAAGAATTTATGCTTTTCTCAAGAATTCACCCGTAGATTTTTTTCCCCTCCTTTTCAATTCGTTTACCAGGTAAGTAATCTGCTGATTATCATGCAGCTACTTAGTTGTTTTTGAGGTTTCTGTTCCATTTCTCACAACACACCTATAACTAGTTTTGTTCCCTGTTCCAGATTGCCAAATTACTTTAACAGGTATGTTGAGCTCCCATTTTCAAAAAGTGTAACGTGGTTTTGTTCCTAATTAGACAAATGCGTCATTTCTTCCCAAGGAGAAGGCCACCTGACCTAAATCTGTGCCCTTTCCAATAGATTTTGCTCTTGGGAGCAAATGGCAGGATTCTGCTCCTGTCCTTTTAAAGACCAATTTCCTCTGTATTTAGTAAGTTCTGATCTTTCTTCCTGGGGTTCACAGCTGCTCTATATAGCACACATACAATGAACATACATGCCATTAATAGATTCTTTTGTTTAGTACAATTGCATTTTCCTTCTTTCCCCACAGACATGTCATCTTTGCTCCAAGCAGCCACAACAAATATGCAGGAGAATCCTTCCCAGGAATCTATGATGCCATGTTTGATATCGAAAGCAAAGCTGATCAACAGGAAGCCTGGGAAGAAGTGAAGAGGCAGATTTCCATTGCAGCCTTCACTGTGCAGGCAGCAGCAGGAACGCTGAAGGAAGTAGCATAAGATGATGGCTTTGAAAACTCCCACCGTAGAGTCTGGCATGCAGAGTTGCCCGGTGTCCCTGACTGCCTGCCCCACCTGAGTCTCCAGCCTCCCAAACTGCATGGCAGGTGAGCAGAGCTCTGTGTGTCAAAGAACTCCTGAGCTAGGAATTGCTGCATCTCTGGTACCGACAGAACTGTAGCTTTATGAACAGCCCTGGATGGAGGCAAATTGGGTGTGGGGAGAAGTGGGAAGTGGGGGAAGCAGGAACAATCAGTTTCTGGTTGAAATTTTCTGAGAGATCTGCAAACTTTGAGGACCCCATGTGTTGGATGTACAGTTACAAAAAACATTATTTGCCAAGCTACCTGGAAATTTTGTCCATAGCAGTGATCAACAGCACACATTTAGACAGAAAAAATGTAACACTCGGCCTGTCCATTTGTCTTGTTCTGATAATTACTTTTATAATATTATACACCAGAGGCATCTCTGCATTTCAGAATCTATTCTGCAGGACTGGTGAATGCTCTTTACACTGATTCGCTTTCTTTTCCTTTAAAACATAAAAAAGTGACCCTGCTACTGATTTCCAAAGCAGTACTGGCTATTCTTGATAATCAGAGAAATCGGCTGCTTATAAGCAGAAATCCAAAAGCATGTTCTCAGTGGAGTGCATGTCCATCCCTCTGAAAGTCACTATGCATCTCCCTCCTTTATCTGCACTTTGGAAAATAAAGATTTTGGCGGGTAACCAAAAGCTGAACTCCCTGCTCTTTTTTGCCCTTTTTCTAGTTCCAAACCCAAGGCAGCTTTTGTTCCTATTTTTTCCCGGGCAACCTCTCATATTTTTCCAGTCTGAAGGAGCTGGAGGACATTGTTACTATTAGCATGGGGCTTGAGATAATTCTGTCTTCAAATAAGACCTGAAGAATGTTTCCCACCAGGAACTGATTTTACATTCAAAAAGGAACTGAAATGCATGAGAAGGCCAGTTGTACAAAACTGTTTAATTTGTATTAAAAAAAAAAATCTTGCTTCATTTGCCCTTTAGATGTAATTCTCATCTACATGTTTTAAAACGAATAAAATTGCTAGAAGTTTACTAAATCACATTCCAGCTTGTGGGAATTGATACTAACCAATTTCTTCTCTTACACAAAATATACTACAGTTTTTCTCACAACCATAAATTGCACCAGGTTGTGAGAATAAAATCCTCTTTGTTTTATGGGGAATAGAACAGATGTGGTTCTAAAAAGGACAGAATTAGAGAAGCAGGACAGAGGAGTTGTTCTCATCTCAGAAGCCTTGAATTCAAACAAGGGAACCAGAAATTACTTCCTGTGGAAAGTTGTTTTGGGGGACATATGCCCACAAAAAGAGAGGCTTTTGCTGGCATCCCCTCCAATAAGCCTCCATGAAAGACAAAGAATTGTGTGCTTGTGGATGTTGTTCTCATAATTTACTGTTCATTTGCTTTTCACAAGTCAAGCATTAGGCACATGAGGAGGAAATTACACTTCTACAGTCCATGCTTTACCTCTTTTGTTGGGAAATGGAGTGCAAAACTGACCTTTGCCAGCCCACACATAAGAGACAGGAGTAGTTGGTGCTGGGGCACAGAACAGGCGTTTTCCCCCCTCTGTGCTGGTGAGGCCCCACCTGGAGCGCTGCTTCCAGCTCTGAGACCCCAACATAACAGGGATGTGGGCCTGTCGGAGCAAGTCCAGAGAAGATGATCAGAAGGCTGGAGGATCTCTCCCATGAGGACAAGACTGAGAGCAGGGATTGCTCAGCCTAGGAAAGGGAAGGCTCTGGAGGAACTTTATTTACAGCTTTCTAGTACCTAAAGGGGCTACGAGAAGGCTGGAGAGGGACTGTTTACAGGGACTTGTAGTGATAGGACAAGGGGGAATGGCTTCAAACTGGAAGAGGTTTGGTTTAGAGAAGAAGAAATTCTTTACTGTGAGGGTGGGGAGGCACTGGCACAGGTTGCACAGAGAAGCTGTAGATGCCCCGTCCCTGGAAATATTCAAGGCCAGCTTTGAGCAACCTGGTCTAGTGGAAGGTGTCTCTGCCCATGGCAGAGGTGTTGGAACTAGAGGATCTTTAGGGTGCCTTCCAACCCAAACCATTCTATGACCCTATGAACAGTGACTACATTTTTGTGGTTCTCTTTACTTTTACCTAACTGGAGACACTCACAGTCAAGAAGCTCATCTCCTCATCTGTAGCTGAAGTTATTGCTTAAGGATATCTTGCAAAGATGTGACTGGTACCTAAATGCACTGGGGGTTTTTTTCCCCTTTCTCGGAATTGTGTGCCCTTCCTGCTCCATCATAACTTTACATTAACTGCAATGAGCAGTATTGAATGTGTCCCCAAAGGAGGGTTAGGATATCTAGATGGTGGAAAAAAAGCCATTAGTGCCTCTTCCTTATGAGCAGCAGCCAACTTTGGATCTGTCAGTGGTTGCTGCTGTAGTATCATCAGAGTATAAGGCAAACAAGGAGTTTCCACATAGAAAGGAAATATTTGATGAAACTTGATTCCTCCTTCATTTACCGAAATGTATAAACCAGTGAACAAATGTTTCACCAGTAAACATACTCTTTCCTTTCAGTGGTAGCTAGCCTTTGAGGTTCTGTACTATTACCTTGCTTCTGCAAAAGAACATACAATCTCTCCTTGTTTCCCTGCGCAGTTTGAAGCTGTAAGGATAAATTACAGCTCACGACAGGCTGAGTGCACAGCTGGCATTGATCGCTTTGTTCCTCTTGTCAGCTTAATTGATAACTGTGTGAATGTGAGATTCATCATGACCAGCTACATCCTGAGAGGTATACAAAATAGATTAAATCTATTTCCATTCCTGTCTATTAATTTCTACTGAGGGAGAGTGATAGCCAAACCCTTATAAATAAGGAAACCAAACCACTTATAAATGGCTTATACTAACTGATTTCCACAAAATCCCTTATTCTTGGTATTGAAAGGATCAGTTACTCAGAGCTCCAATTGCCTTTCCTTCCTCACTGACTAGAATCTTATATGCTATAGATAAGCAAACGAGCCACTGTTGCTCTCCCCCAGTAGCTCTGCCTGCCCATAATTTCAAAGTGTGGGAAGGGAATTTTTCACACTCTCTTTACAAATGGGTAAGACTGGATCACCTACTCTGTCCTTCCCTAATTCCATTTGCACAGTTCCTTCACTCAGCCTGGCTGAAGCAATCAGTGAATCCTACAGCTGAGAGAAACTGACCCTTTAGCCTAGACTCGGGCTGCAAAACAATCTGGCAAAATTAAACTTGGATGAACCAAGTATCACTTGGATATTTAGGTTGTCAATTGTCTCCTTAGAAAATCAGTTTCAAAGGGACAGTGCCTGGAAGTTTATTTCAGCCTGGAGACAAACTTTTTAGCAGGACCTGTTGCATTACTACAAGAGGTAACGGTTTTAAACTGGAGAAGGTCAATTTAGATTAGATACAAGTAAGATTTTTACAATGCAGGTGGGGAAACACGGGAACAAGTTCCCCAGATTGATGGTAGATGCCCCATCCCTGGAAACATTCAGGGTGAGGGTTCTGAGTAACCTGATCTTGTTGAAGATGGCAATGCGGTTGGACTAGAAGGCCTTTAAAGGTCCCTTCCAACCCAAACCTTTGTTTGAGCCTATGATTCAGATTCTCTTATGGTTGAAATACCTTTGGTTTGCCTTTGGAAAGAAATCTGTAACACTGGGTGCTGGAATCTCCAGGTGACACTGTGTCAAACTCATCTGGGGACCTCTCTCTGCAGCTGGAAGGAGTTGGACATACCCACCATGACCTGCTTTTTCCCCTAGTTCATTCACTGGATTTCTGTGTACAGTTAACAGTGCTATTGAAAAAGCTGAATGATGGTGAACATCATGAACTTTCCTATGGCCAAGCAGAGAAGACAACACTTATTAAATGGAATACAGAAATCTTGCTTCTGCTGTTCTGAGAAGAACCAAAGTGCTCTGTTCCTCACTGAACAGCACCTGCTCACAGCAAGTGTCCTTAGAGAAACCAGTAGGAGCTGAATTTAGTGAGCAGTCTTTGTTAAGGTAGAAGATTGTTCCTATTACACCACTGAGACTTGTGCCAGTTAGAATCTATGAAGTCAAGGATGCTCCTGTCAGCATCAACACAGTGTTGCTCCTGATGGATCCTGCACCCTTAAACATCTTCTTCTGCTTGAGGAGCTCAAAGAATCTAGGAGGAGGAGGAGGAGGAGTAAGAGTGCTTTGTTAGGCACTTCATGAGGGAGGGCTGGACTTGGTTGAAATAAACACGTTCCAACCTTTCACTAAGGGAAAGAATAGGAGAGGCAATAATAGAAAAGCATTTCACAGGAGGGTATCGGATAAGAACAGACTTGCCAAGTTTACATGGCACCTTCCCAGATGTGCTTTGGTAGCTTGCTGACAGTTCAGCTGATGTATTCCTGATGCTGCCATCCATGCTTCTTCCAAACTTGGCTGTACTTTTGGAAGGAAACCCAAGTCACAGCTGCTGGACACAGTGACTGTTGTGACAACACACCCTTATGTAACCGATAAGAAGCAGGAGCTCAAGCAGAGGAAACATGGTCAGCTGTGAACACAGAGCACTGAAAGATTTAGATCTCTCTGAGGTCGCTCATCCCTTCAGATATTTCTGGAACCAACACCCCCCTACTGAAGCACTGCTTTTGTTTCCTCAGCTCTGTCTCCCAAGCCATACTTCCATACTCTGCCGGAGCCTGCATGCCTGGATACCTCCTGCCTGCACTAAAGTTCTCTTCAGCCTGCAGCATACACCAAATACCCTGGCACTACCCTTGCAGGAGTGTGGGCACTGACAGCAGTGGTAGTGTCACCCACTGCCAGGCAGAGGACTCAAACACAAACATCCTGCCAGTCTTATTACAGGCAGGAAGAAACACACTTCGTAAGCAAAGACAGGTTCGTTGCTGGTATGCTTGAAATCTTAACTGTGATCAAAGAATGATTTGTCTCTATTATTAAAGAAAGAACAAAGGATACTGTAAACCTTTCAATAACAAAACAGTTATAATATTTATGAGCCCTTTATTTTCCTGGGATCTCCATTATCCAGAAGTGCCCCTTTTCCAATCATCTCATGCCTGTGGTCCTCTATACCACATCCCATGCCCCAGTTTTCAAGGCCCCTGCTTGTATCCCTCTGCGACATGGCACTAGAATCAGAAGTATGTTGCTCTACACAGTAAACCTGCTTTAGTTTTAGTAGTTATATAAAAAATGTCTACCCAAAGCAACTATAGAATGAGAAACAAGGTAAACCAAGTAAGACAATAGCCACCTGGCCATGAGAAAACTTTTAACAGCCAAACAAGCCAGAACAAAGCAGCAGGCAGGTTAAAAGTTCAAAGCAAGCCTGGCAGGTTCGGGGACCCTGCAGAGCTGGAATGAAGCTTCTGCCGTGCTACCAGCCATGGGAATCCTGTGTTCATTGAACTGTGAGCAGAGATCAGCACTCGGGGACTACTTGGGGGAGGTCCCAAGTTTTTTAAAGAACAATCATTAAGGACAGCTACTTATCCATAGCCATATACACACTTAGTGTCTGGTCCTGGTAAACCTGAGAAATGGATGAAATGAACCCAGCTTTTCTTTCTGTACTTTCAAACCACCCCTGCTCACCTAATTCAGCCTGACTGAACTTTGGTTTTGCAAATATCATTCTTGTCATCTGCAGTCTGATAAAAAACAACCTCCCTGAGGACCAGATATTTGTATAGGATTCAGAGTGCAACTGCAGGATTTGGCACTTGCCTCTGAGGCAGCATTACACTCTGTTTTGTAGTAAAACACAACTACCAGAATATGGAGAATCTGGCAAAGTCTATCAGCTTTCTTATGGCTACTGCTCAATCTGCACAAAACTGTACTTACAGCTTCAGTGAAGAACACCTGCAAGGCATGCAGGAAAAGGGAGGACATACAACGCCGCAGGTTGCAATATAGTCCTGAATAGTTATGCTTATTTTAAGTACCCTTATGGGACAGTTTAAGGTAAAACATATGTGCATTATATAATACAACTGTGAAACACAAAAACTCATTAAAATTACACATGGTTTAGCTTAAGAATTATCCACTCAGCATTTCGGTATTGCCACTCAACCACACTGAAGTTTTTGGCCACTTTCCATTGTACAAGTCCCAACCATACCCGTATCTTCAGGCAATGTGTGCCGATACAACTTTTAATAACAAATACCACAAATTTAATTGGCTGTTTTGTAAAGTAAAATGTTGAGGAAAAATAACAGCAAAAGAAGAAGTGCTGACCAATGCCACAGTGCTCACACAGCAAGGAAGTGAACCCTTACAAAGATACGTAAGAAAACGATGAAACACTGTCAAGTTTAGCAGTTGGGAGTTGTTGCTTTGTATTATCCTTAGCATGCTTTCTCTGAATTATTTCATTTTTCAATTAACATGTGAACATTGTTCTCTTAAAAGCTTATTTTCAATTACATTTCAATATCCTCCATTCATTTTACCAGCCTTCTCTTCTTTACAGCTAATTGCTCTTGGAAAGCACAAGCATCCCAGTTAAGTTACTAATCCAGTGAAGTGAAACTCTGGTAACAGAAGAGCCAACAAGATTCCAGTTCACAAAGCTGCAGTTAAAGAATTAAACTACCTCTTTATTGTAGATTATGCTCATGAGTAGAAACTCCAAATGTTAACTGCTTTCACTATGGGCAGAACATTTAAAATTCAGGTTGTTTATGTATATAACAATTTAACCTGATTACAAGGCATTCCCTTGAAAAAAATCCTAAAATTAAATCCCTTGGGGTATAGAAGCACACTATCAACTCTGGCTCCCCATACACAAGCCTGATTTCCAATTAAGGAGGAACAAATTAGGTTAAGCACATTAGGCTAGAAGCACATTAGGTTAGTTTTTTCCCAAGCATGGAACTCAGCAATAATATTGCAGTATCAATATTTATCATAGGTTTAAATCACATTTCAGAGAACAAGGTTTCTGGACTAAAAATATTTCATAGATCGTTGTAAGGTAACAGACCTGCCTCCAGGTAGCTTTAAATGAATTTTGTCGCAATACAGCTTTCATTAAAATTTAACAAGGAACTGATTTTTCAAATACTTGTTTCCAGTAGGTAACAAAAATAATTTATTCAAAAGAATGCTTCCTTTTTTTGCTTTACACTCATTTGACACTGCGGATTAGTTTGTAATGTCTGTGACAGTACCTTGGTTACCCTCTGGTTAAAACACCTACCCAACCTTTGGGGAAACTCCAAGTATTTATTACTATAGAAGATATCAGGCTTCAAGAGGTGAACCCTTTTCTACACTGAGTGAATGCCAGAGGTTTTGAAGCGTATCTTCTTCTTCCAAGAAACCAGAAAAAAAAAATCTGAGCAACAGTATCTTCAGCAACTGTAGAAACAGCCCCTGTATCTGGAATTATTCCACTTCCATTAAGTTTGACAGTTCAAAATTCTTGGACTGAACTATTTCTGTGAATGAGACAGTTATCTCATTAACCACACTCAGATTTCTGCAAAACTCACATATCCTGACTGGGCTGTAGCATTAGAAAGCAACAGGCAAAGAAAGCACATACACATGGGGGAAAATCCCTTGGCGATGCAGTTTTCCTGCTACATAGACTCGCATGTGGAAAATATCCACTTATATTTTATTTCAACAACCAGGCTGCAAACTAACAGGGAAGTTCTCACCCATAACAAAAGAAGTCAAAAACCAACCCCAAATGCAACCAGCCTGTAATAAGAATTTTATTGAATACATTTAGAAAAAAACTAGAGCATGAAGACATAAGATTAATTTCTGCGTGTAAGTTTTATGAATGTGCACAATCAAACAGCCATGCGAAAAGTCATCTCCTCTTCAACCATAATTCAAGACTCTTATAATGGCAAAATTATTACCACCCTAAACCAGTGTTCCAGACACATAACTCATTACTTTAAAAAGGATCTCCTTCCTGAACAGAGGTAAAAAAAATTTAGTAGCAAATTGGGAAAGACCAATGATTAACAGGTACAGTATTTAATCAATACTCATGCCATGTTTAGAGAATGCAAGCCAAAAATGCATCATTATGTAGAATAGGTAGATTTTTTTTTTCCAAGGCAAAATTCCTAGTAAAACTGATTCCTAAACTACTGAAATGGTGACTTGATAATGTACATGATCCAGAACACCATCCAATGGAAGATTTTTTTGTCAAGTTGTATCAGTGCCATGTATGACCTAAGTCAGAGTAGCTGAACAGCCCTGTGCTTAGAAGTGTATTAACATTTAACATGAATTCCAATTCCTCCAAGAAATGTTACAGATGCAAGATCACATTATTGTTAAGACTGGAAAAACCTCTAAGATCACAACCACCAAGGTATCACCACCACCATGCTCACCATTAAACCATGTCCTTAAGTGCTATATCCATGTTTTTTGAATACCTCCAGAGATGGTGACTGCACAGCTTCCCTGGGCAGCCTGTTCTAATGCCTGACAACCCTTTCCATGAAAAGCATTTTTCCTAATATCCAATCTAAACCTCCCCTGGCACAACTTGAGGCCATTTCCTCTCATCCTATCACTTCTTACCTGGGATGTAATGTTATGTACAGAAGGTGTTATGTTAGGTAAGAAAACGGGCTTATACACGAGGGAAAAGATTAAGATTTCTGTCATAAACTTGTATACCCATGCAATTTTTCATATTATAAAGGGACTGTGAAGGTAAAGTTTTATATGCACTTGGACAGTCAGTTCTGACTCGTGTAACATGCTTGTCTACATGTGTAACATGTAAACCCATACTGAAACACACTACAGCTCTTTAACGCTTATTTATAAAAACATAGCTAGACTGTATCAACCTTATCAATTTGATAAATACAGCACAACTTCTGAAAACATGAAAAAAGGATAAATTCAACACCAAGTATTCCTGTTCATACTGGTTTGCAATTTAGTGTCGTATTATTAGGCAGGTGAAAGCCTGTGATCAAAAATCACTTTGCTTACTTGACAAATCTTGCTTTTGGGAAAGTATCATGATTGGTTTAGTACACTACAGCTGGCCTCACCTTCTCTCCACACTTACCAATGAAAGTTACAGCCAAGCCAATATTCCATCAAAGTGTCTGCTACCACTCTGCATGTCAAGATGTCATTGCATGAAATACCAACTTTTGAGCAACTGCTCAAAACACACTAATTTAGTGGTGATACAGATCTTGCAGCTTCAGGACAGATGCAGACATATGGTTATAAAAAACTGCTATGAATTGCTGCAGTTAAACAGACAGTTTATGGCAGTCTAGGCAACCTGAAGGTTTATCTTTTTATTTTGAAAAGCATCCCAGGCCACAGAAACTACGCCATTATTGTAAAATCTGTACCTTCTTGCCTGACCAAAGCTGATGGGGTTTTTATGGGTTCTTTAATTTGTTTGCTTGCTTTTTTAAACGGGTAAGTTTTAAAAGTGGTTTTATTGACACTGATAGGGAGAGTTATTATAGAATACCTGAAGTATCTTTAGTTTTGTGCTGAAAGTACGAACAACAGGAGTAGAGCAGGAGGAATAAATAAAAAGCAAAAGCAAAATTGGGGACCATGTTTACAGGAGCTTTCTCCCACTTACGGCCAAGGTGACTCAACTACCGGCAGAACGTAGTTCGAAGGAGTGTAACAAGTAGTTACAGGATCCCAAAGTCTGCAGCAGCCACAGCAGATGGTCCATTCATCCACATTTCTCTCTATTTAGGGTTTAGGGTATTAAGGCAGAATATTACTTATTTAAAAACAGAAATTCTGTTTTCCCAAGGAATTCAATTTTCCACATAATTCTTTAAAATGGGTTTTACATGATGTAAACCTACTGCATGTGAGGATGCAAATTACATGACAATATGTTTTCCACATTTTTTTAATATATTTAGGATATTTATATATCCATATGGATAGACACATTTGAACTTGCTTGTTAAATAAGAACTTTATTCTGGCATTTAAACACTACTAATTTTGCTGTCCAAGTTCAGAGTTCTGCACACACAAACACAGATGGCATGCTAGCAGCTACAGCTATCTAGAAGTTTTCATCCACTCAGTGGCATACTAGTAAGTGCTCCACTTGTTGGTTCAGAACACATCAGGGAACATCTGCTCAATTTTCAGAGGACCACTTGGCAGGCACACATTTTATAAGCTTGTACCCTATCACTTCGCAGTACCTGACATTTTCAGTAAAAAAAAAAGAAAGAAAAAAGGCATTATTAGAGTTTAATAGAACCTGTTCAGCAGAACTTAGAGCTGGAATTTTTAAAAAGGGCCCAAGGGAGTAAGCAACCATGCTCAAACTAAGTGACTGAGGAAAAAGGATCTTGAAATGAAGGTAGAGAAGCACCAAAATTTAATATGTGTGTATATATACATATATATATATATATTTGTATCACTGGTGTTACTGTCTTGGTGTTCAGGGATGGTTTCTTTGGTAATGTATTTCCTACTAATTTAAGCACGAAGTAGGACTTCAAGTACTGTTAAGAGACAGAAGTCTGAGCTCAAGTCAAATTATACCCATTGGAAAACAGCACAATTCTTGGAAATCTGTATTGCACTTCAGAATGCCTTTATGACACTCTGTGTTTCTCTTGGCACTATTCCAGGTCTGCCAAGGCTGGTAGATGAGCATCCATCATTTTAACAGTCCACAAGACCTCTTGTCTACATATACAGGATTAGGCACAATAAATAATGGTGTGCATTTTGTGTTACTTTTATAGGAAAACATTTTTATTTCAGCTGCAAGCCAAAATTAAAGAAATGTTCCAAGCAGAAAGAAAAAGCAACATTACTGCGTGTGTTGCTGCTTGGATTAAAAAGAAAAAAAATCTCACCTTTACAACTATCCTGCTTTGAGCCACATACCTTTACTGATGAACTGTACACAAAACTAAGGTCTTGATTTCCAATTACCTCAAAAGATCCAGTATTTTTTAAAGTATTTTGATTCAAAGGTACAATTATGATTTGAGACAGACATTTTAAGCATGTTGTTTCTCCTAAGATTTGTCCTGTATATAAAATGCAGTTCTTAGATTACCATCCTCAGAGTCAAAAGATATACACATCTATGTGGAAATTATTTTACCAAGACACATACAGTGTGTCCTGGCTTCTCCTACTACACATATCCACCTACTTTGAGAAGAGTCTTGAGATTTTCAATGTTCTAGAATAGGATAGAATATACATTCTAAAGACTGTCAAATATATACTTTGGTAATTTTACAATAGTTTGCTGTTTGCATACTCTTCACAGCTGAAATGCTAAGTTACCCAGCCATTTCACTGTCCATTTGCTTTTATATTTAACTATTCAAATAGCAAATGTAAAGAAGTAAAAAAAAAAATCCCTTCTTGCCAACATTTTTTAAATTTTAACCTGATCTGCTTTGATACATGAAAGACAGCAGGAGTCAACAAATACTAAAATCCTTGAAATAATACCATTTATTTCACCCCTCCATAGTCCACAGGTATTGAAATAAACCTTTGTTTCAGAACATGGAAGTCTACGAGTGTACAACTTCTTATTTCTGTTTATGTAACCTTTTACTCTAGATGTGGAATTGCATGCTAATCAGTTCAAACTCAGATTTTTCTATCTGCATTACCGTATGCTTCATAACAGTGTTGAATTTAACACGGGCTACCGAATGCATCCAGTCTAAACAGAACAGCTGAAAAACAAAGACACCCACTGTGAACAGAGAGCACATCTACCGGGATAGTCAGTGCATGGCAGGGAAGGTTGCAAGCAAAGGGCAATAGCTGTTTTACTCTAAATTCCCATGGAGACACTGCATCTAGCATAAAGATACCCACGGGAGCAAGAGCAGAAATAACTGTTACCCTTTTAAGTTTACACCCCCATTTACTGTGCATCAAATTTCTTTCTAGAAGGGAACAGACGATCTAGCATTAAAAAAAAAGGAATCTATATAAAAGTTAAATATTTGATTACAGTAGCAAGTCACCACTTCATCATGGGAAATAACTTGTCTCATGGAATCGTTATTGATCTGAACTGTCCTGTTTTGGTTGTGTGTTGGACACTGGCAATTCCAGACTTGCCCATAGCAGGGGCTCTGCTTTTCTCATAGTGAGCTCAATCTTTGTAGCGGTCATGTTCACGTAACTCCTCTTTACATCGATCACCTGCAACAGAAAAGGTATTTCACGCTCCAGTTCAACAGACTGACAGATAGTTGGGATCTAAGTTAGGGAGTACCTCATCACCAAATTTCAGTAGATGTTTAGGTAGATGAAGACGTCTCTGGTATCTTGAAAAGTCAGCTCTTTCCCATTCCCAAGCTATGGAATGTTTATGGCATAAATATGTGCCTATGCATATCTAACATACACACTGGCTAACATACATAAGCACAGGTTTTCTGCAACACCACTACCATGGTGTTGGGACCAGAAAGGACCTTGGAAGGTCACCTTCTGTGCAAAGCAACGTCCATGATGATGTCACATTGGATCTCCTGGCACATTATATTTGGATTTAAATGTAATTACTCAATGTCATGCAACTGAAATTCTTTCAGTAAACAGAGTAATGAGGAAAACCAAACCATTCTGGGGTTTTTGTTTGATTTTTTGTTTCTTTTATATAGAAAAAAAAATTTTGTACTTACTCCCCATAACTTCACACTGCGATGAAACTCCTTTTCTCCTTCAAATACAATATGGATATTTATCTTAACAGGAAAAATAACAGTAAATTAGAAAATTTTATCATGTTAATGAAACATTTGACACCTCAAGCATTTTAAGCAAAATATACCATGTAAGGGCTTGGATCCTACAATGACCAAAGTAATGAAATTGTCCCTCAGAAACAGAAGTGGATATCTATTTTAATAGATTCTGATACAGTTGCAGTCAACAGTGACCACTGGTAGCTTATCATTTTAGATTAAGAAATCAGAGAAGCATTTTAACACCTATTAATGTAATATTAGTAGCTGTGAAACAGCACACAATGAAGAATGATATTAAATTACATTAAGTCAAATACAATTAAATGATTAATCTATAATTATTTATATGGTGATGCAAATCCATCACGCTTGGGTTTTAATTATGGAAGTCAAATTAAAGGGTTTTTTTTTTCTGGCATACTGTATTGCAGCTTTTAAAAAACCCACACATTAAAGTGCAGGTGTCCAAACAGAAGGGAGAAAAAAAAGCTATACACACTCGAACAAACGCAAATGCCAAGAAAAAGCAGTTACTCAAAAAAGAGTCTTATGCTATCTCTGCCTTGAAAATAAAGCTGAGAAGATTTTCCTGAGTTCAAGTTGCTGGTCTTAAGGTAGAGCCTCACCATTGTGCTATTAGCTTCTACGTAGCTCAGATCAGGGACAGAGTTTTTAGCATATACAGAAATAGTCACTTCTCCTCCAGTCTGGTGCCAATCATGCCTGCATGGAACTACTTTCTTACCCTATATAAGGAAAAAGGTACAGAAAAAAAGACTTTGAATTACATTAGAATACTTTTTTACGAGATTAACAGCATAAATGCCCAGGACTTTCTTTAATAGCCAATTAGCATAGCTAATAAAGGATTGTATTTCATCTTCACAGGAGATTGCAAGACTCCACTTGCAACTGTTTTTACTAAGTCTTTCAGTATCTCCCCCTCAAACAAACTATACCAAAAAAATGTTACTTGGTGGATCAACTTCCTTTCCAAGACTACAGTTAGCCAGCAGGTTATAAAAGGAACTGAACCAAGAATGCCATGACTCCAAGAATGCTTCATATTCCTGCAAAAAAAACCTATTACCCTTTGTTCTCTGATGCAGAAAAAATAAACTGTGAAAAACCTCTCAAAATAAAAACAAAAAGCTAAAGTAAAAAACCCCTTGTTGGATAGAAGCCCATTACCTCAATACACATACAGTTAATGTACACATAGTTTCTTTAAATGTGGGTAAATTCTTTACTCTCTTTTTCTACACTCTCCTGCTTTAGGCTCACAACCTCAGCTTTTTTTTAATCCCTACTTTCTGCACTTGCAAATAATTCTTGAACAAAAATATAAATCTTCAAAGCAAGCAGCAATTTCAGATTTAAAGGAAGTAAACGATTTGTGAATTGCTCTAGCATAAGGTAAGGAAACTATACTTTTTATGATATATCTTTATTTTCTTCTGTTAAACATCCCTGATGTTTGCAGTGTCAAACCCATTTTGCCTCAGTAACAGACAAAGTCATAACAAGAATTTTGTGTTCACCTGTATCCATCATGTGACCAAGTAATGTTTTCCAAGTGTTTTGTTCCATTATTATATTCTATATCATTCTTAAAGAATCAAGTATACCTGTACTGCAGACTACTTCACACTCCATTTCTCAGTTTTCCTGCTGTGCACAGTATCCTCCACATGATGTCAGAGGTAGCGATCTGTAATAGCTTAGCTGCAGTAATAACTCAATCAAGCTACAAATTGCATTTCAGTATTCAAAATTCAGAGTGGCCAGTTACAGAATGCAATCTTAATGCTACTTACTGCATCCTTTTTAGTCCAAATGTGTGTTCCTCTTGTGCAGCCTTCTTGAGCTAAAAATGTATTGAAGTCAGAAGTTTTTCTTTTACAACAGCTCCAATACTTCATCCTTGAAAGTTTGCAAAGTAATTAACAAACAATATTTAGGATACTATTTACTGTGAACATTTAAGATCTTTCCTTTATGCAATATTACTGTTACTTTTGTATACCCTCTTCAAGCATTGCCATTTTTGACTGAAGAGGGAATACAGAATAAATCAAGGCAGTATCTACAAAGAAAGCATGAACACACAACAGACTAGTTAAAAAAACCTGAAGGTAACTAAATACTAACCCTTCACAGAATACAGGTACAAAAATGGAAGTTAGCTGAATACTAACCCTTCGTGGAATATAGGTACACCAGAATGGTATATACATACTTCTTCTGTGCTGTGTGGTCCTTCGTATGTCTGGTGGAACAAAGAATTTAAAGTGTATTACTGTTACAGGATTTGGAGCAAGGGAAAAACAAAACAAAACACAACACAAACCAGAAACAACGACCAAAGTATGACAAAGATTTTGGGTAAATAATCTAGATCTAATGGTTTGTCCTAGCTTTTCAAAGTAACCATTCAACCGTCATTCACACAATAAAGACACTGCTAAGAAGCTGTCCTTTGTGCTAGTTCAGTGGCACACATGAATGGTGACACCATCTATGCTCATAAAGGTCACTTTAGATCCTCAGAGACATGCGTGTTTAAAATACTCTGAGCATTCAGAGGAAACAAGAACTTAACTTGAAAATAAATTAGATTTTTCACGAAACACATGAATTCTCAAAATAAAATAAAATAAACAATATACAACTGAGCCACTGAATATCAGATCAGTTCTTCCCAACACAGAGATGCCGAAGTTCTCCTCCCACCAGAGCTTCAGTAGGTAATACATGATCTTTGAAGTAAAATAGCTATTTAAATCCTAATGTCCCATTTTGCACAATGCAAGGGTGTCAGTGTAACTTTCACTTATAATGACTAATTTTGGTGCTGGAAGTGTTAAAACACTGACTTTTTAATTATTCATTCAGGAAGCATTAACTGATAAGATCAGTAGATGCTTCTGATCTATACACAGGTTATCAAGACCAACTCAAGTGTTATCAGTAAGCCACCTCTCACCAATATTATATTTAATATTTTACGTTGAAACACATCAGCACCATGGATTTGACAAGCTTACTAATTAGAAGTTCATGACAGGTTTTAAAAAAAAATCTTAAAGAGTATCTGCAAACAACTCACATTTGTCCATACTAAAGCATGTTATCAAATGCGCATTTCTTAAACCCAATGGACTTTGTGCCTTTTCCAAATCAACTTGTAGCACACAAAAAACCAAAACTGCTCACTTAATAGCTGAGCAGCTGGATTTAGAATACAACTGAACTACTTACTTTTGAACAGCCTGCATTTTTACATGCTGTCCCAATCTTGATTTCATCACTATCTTCCTCTGTAAACAGAATATTACAGAAAATAGCAAATGAATTGTGTAATCTACTGAACACTTTGCTTTTATTAAGAATTAAAATGAGCCAAGGAGGAGATTAGAAAAACCTCCCTCTTCAAGCTTCTGTTTTCTGCTTGGCATTGAAATCTGCCAGAGAGGTACAAAGGAACATTCCAAATGCTGTATTACCTATGCATCAAATTCTAGGCTCTGTATCTTTACACATTTTAAGTGGGGTAAATAGAAAAAGATAAAGAGGATCATTACAATCACAGGGGAAGAGAACAATCATTCATCTTGTTCAGTTTTATAAAACTAAGAATGTGAAAGGCTTCAACTGCTGTCTATAAATACACACAAGGAAATAATTTGGGTACCATGGAGAAAGAAGAGCTAAATTAGTTTGGCACAAGAACAAAAGAGCATAAAATAGCCACAAGCGTAGGTTGAAATTATAAAGTTTCTTAAGGAGCAGTGTAGTTCTGGAACCAAATTCCACATAAAATGTGGGAGGAAAAAAGAGGAAAAACAGATGAGGGAGAACCAACTAGTCTTCAGAGGAATTTCACCAATTTATGAAGGCTTTATATGATACTATGTCTGCAACAATAGGGAGTAAAGTTCATTTCTTGGTAACTGTCAGTCACATATTCAGAAATGGATGTTCCCATTATGTCCATTCTAACCAGGAAATCTTAGAAAAAACACAGTTCAAATAATGTTAAGGACAATGTACTGCTCCTGACAACCAAGTCTCCATGTTATCCACATTTGAACTTTGATCATGATTCCCTGGACTGGAAGGTATTTCCCAGATTATTAAGAACATAATAACGTGAAACTATCACTTTAGAAATGACAAGATCAGCATTTCATTTATTTGTGTGACAACTAGCATCGCATACCTACCTAATCTCCTGGTCTCCTTACCTTTTTTCCCTTCGTTTTCTGATGACAATTTCAGTTTATCGAGAGCTTGTTTCAAGGAAGCTGACACTTTCAGCTGCAAATTTGTCATTGGCTCATCTGGGCTAAAGAAGTCCATGCATTAGTGTCAATTTCATGAGAAAGAATTTATAGAAGACAAAGTAATAACTTTTAATCTTCCCACAAGGCTCTTCCTTTCAAACCTCCCTTCAACAAACAACTGTATATGCCAATCCTTACTGTTTATGAAAAAACAGACTAGAAACTTAGAAGGCAGACTTGGCTTTCAACTGGAAATCCTGACTACTCTACAAAAATAAAAAAAAAATCAGAGATACAAAAGAATCTAAATACAAGCACCCCAGGATTATTTTTATTACTGTTTAAAACACTAAACACAGTTACTAGAGGCATTTTAATCTATAAGGTTATAGACTTAAAATTTTTGCTTCTTGTGGATCTCAGTGCTGAGAGATCCAGTACTTCCTTGTCATAACCAGAATTCTCTTCTCTTATTTTGAAGCTTAAGAAAACATCATCACTGCTACCAAAACCAAGGTCTTCTAAGGTTAACTTTGTCATTTCTACATTGTATGAAATGTGCAACTCTGAATAACCAAACAAGCTTTAACTTGGCCAACTGACTACAAATTTGGAAAAACTTAAGTTTCATGTACCATACCTTGGCCTTTTAATTGTTTCCAATGGTTTTGGTGCCTGAATTATGTGTTCTTGAAACTTGGGTTTCAGTTCAGCTAGCTCCTTTCGTTCAGAGGTAGTTTTGACTTCTGGTTTAACAGGCTCAGGAGGTTTCTCGCTGTTATGGAGACCCTTTGTACAGCCCTATTGTGGAAAGCATACGTTTTCATATATATATATGCAGTGTAGTTTGTGTGCATTAAAAATTAACAAAAACTGCAGCAAGTTTTCTTGACTCATTTCTTCAACTCCATCTTCTCCTTTAGCCCACTCTAAACACTGGTTGCAAAGGAAATCCTACTGCTGAAGTGGAAAATATCCTCATTTGGATGTAAGCTAAAACAAAAATACATACTTTCAGTAGTCAAGCAAGGCAGCAATAAATGTTGCCTTTCCTTCTTTATTAGCAAGTAGTTCTATCAAAACCTATTTAGATAATTTTAATCATTAAAGCTTGAAAATGAGACTTGACTTCAGCATTATATAAAGAAAAGTAGAGCATGTAAGAATTAAGACAGTTTCAACAAAAGTAGGCAAATTTAAAATATGTAAGTACCTGTACCGTTTAATATTAATCACTATCATTTGACAAGTATAAAAATTGTAAATAATCATGAGTACATACCACAATGCTTAAGAAGTCAGAAAAGTCTGTTGTTCTCCTCTTACAACATGACCAACCCTATAAACATTTTGGAATAAAAACAACACAGGAATGACTACCAGATTTGACAACAGCTTTTAAGAAGCAAAATATTAATTATATTCCTTTAAAAGATGTGGCACATCTGCCACAGGTTTGCTCATCCTGCCTTAATCAAAACGTTCAGTAAATGTGAGGCAATAGTTCCATGACAAGTTAGGTGCCAATTCTGTACAACAGAAAATAGGAACATTACTTTACCTCATAAAGTAACATGTAAGCAAAACAAACAAATACTACACCTGAGACCAGGCTCACCTGTGGCCCAACATACAGGCCCTCTTCCAAAAATGATAGGGATTTTTTTTTTCTGAAGCACCACTCAAATCTTTCAATTGCTTATTTCCCACCAACAGAGCTGGATATGTGCATTGCCCAGCTATCCAACTACATCAATCAAGAGCACTTTTTATTATATAAACCAGAAATTCAATTTTAGAGCAAATTGTCTTGCCACTGTGAATAATATATCTTCGATCTCAAAGAACCTTATTAGAGGCAACAGCTTGACTAATGCACCACAGCTTTGAAAGCTTAAGTGGTGCAACACAATGGGTTTTAGGTAGGTGGTTCTAAAATACCCTCAAAATATTAACCATTTCCATGATTGAGGAGACAAAATGTTCACCCTGCCCACCTAGATTATCCAGAACTCACAGCAGGAAGAAAACTGCTCATATGCAATTATGATAAATTTTTAATTAGGCCAAGACTGGAGAAGGATAACGGGGAAAGCGGTACCTGTTTATAAACAGTGCATATGTAAGAGAAAGTGGGAGTGAATGTAAGTTTTTGAGCTAACTGTATAATTTCTCTCTTTATAATAATGTAGAAGATTTTTGTACTGTGCTATGAGTACAACTATAATTTTGTACAAAACGAACTGCCATAGTCTAAGCAATTGTACAGTATTTGATCTAGGAGTATTTGTCCCAATTTGCCAGTGGCACACGATGGCTGATTCCAGAGTCAGGTACTGCAATATAACCAAGAGCTCACAGCAAACACACTGCCCAGCACAAATGCAGAAGCTTTCACAAGGCCAAAAGACATCACTTTGTTGGCATGAGATGCACTTCGAGTAGAAGCAGTTCCTAAGTACCAAGAAAAAAAAAAACACTCGCCTCCTCTCAAAGCTCAGCTAAATAGCAGTTTAGTGTTCTAAGAAAAGTCACTTAGGCTACGTCGATATTAATAGAGTAGAAAGTGCCAGGCTCCATCTTTGGACACCAGATTTTTGACTACACACAACCAAATTACTAGAATGATTTCCAGTACTGTTTTGGCAGTTTTACCTCAAAGGATTCCCTGTAAGCACTTTGTATGCATCCAGGAGATCCTGAAGTAGTAAAACAGTTTAGCACAAAACCAAGCATGAACGTTGCAGCTGGCCTAAGCAGCGGAGACCAGTCACAGGTATATTTAATTCATCACTGAACATAGAGCCCAAGAATGCTGGACAGCTGCATAAGAGGCATGGGTGATCAGTCCCAATTTAACCAACATCCTCATTTGGCTGATTAAATGAACGTGACTGTTTTTTACAGCAGACAAATGTCACATACACATTAGTGCCCTGGCCACATTAGACCACAAGCAGCTGCTCTGAATTCCAAGCAGGTTAATTAACTGAAAGAGTATGAAACCTCTCAATGGCTCCACAGTCCTATTTAGAGGACCTAATTAAACTGCTGAGACCTAAAGTCAGTCAATCAACAGGAAACAAGTCATCTAGACTTGCATGGCATTTAGACCGTATGAGCAGCATTTATAATTTCTTCTTCAGGAATGAGTAACTGTGCTTTTCTAATTTCATGGGGGTGCTCATGATAGGCTGAACATCAGTTTCTGAACACCGAAAGATCTGGAATTAAAAAGAAAAAGCAGCACACTATTTTACACATATGAAAAAACAGAAAGATAATACTTAAAAGGATAGTTGCCTACTTACTTTGAGAGCATCATGAAAGACAGGCACACCTGGATGGTAGGTGCATGAATCTAGAAGACAATGATTATTATTAATATTGAGGCATACCAAGAATCTTTATTCATATGATTACAAACCCAGCAAAAATCTCACATTTGCAATTCATGTATGCCACGAGCTGCCCCGCTTCCCGAGTGCACATCATTACTCAGAAAAATCCACTCCACAGAAAAAATGCTCTCTGAGTGCATATATTAAACATAAATAATCACAACTTCTTTCTTCTTAAGTATTATACAACACAAACTGGAAAGCAAGTATCTAAGACAAACTACTACTTCCATGTGGAGCAAGTAAACTTTCTATGGACCATCCCTGGCCTTCGTCAATAATCAGGCCTTACTGGCAATTTTGCAGAAGTAAAAAGGTGACCCTATGGCTGAACCTGACAGACAGAAAATACTGGTTTACTGCTTCAAATACATCTATTTGCACCTGATCAGACCTTTCTATTGAGAAGCATTTTGTTAAAAAATTCTCTTAATGGAAATACTGAGTTCATGATTTTAACCATAATTAGCTTGTTCTTTTTTCAATGTTTGTATCCTAGGCCACCTCAGGACTTGAACCCAAAGGTTAGTCTTCCACATGCATAATTTTTTACATGTCAGTACTATTTATTACTAACAGATTCCGTACAAACACTACGCTGAAGCACAACCTCCATTAATGAAAGTGTTTATATTCATAGATGTTTATCAACATTACACAGCTGTTCCTTTTTACTTGTACTCCTTTCAGATGTAATAGAATTGCTCTGATTATATAATGTCTCACTGACGTTTACTGCATGGCTAGTACTTTACTGACTTGACTCTAAACACTATCTTCTAGCCTTTAAAGTAAACACTTAAAAGTGACACAAACAGTAACAATGCACATAATAGGAAGCAAAAGAAAAAAGTGATGAATAAGTTTATTAGCAATCTGCCTACAGATATTTAACAGGCAAAAACCCAACCCAAACTTGGTTGCTTTCATCTTTTTTATAAACATGTAGATTTTTTGAAGAAACCTTGTTTTGTATGATTTTCTTTGATTATATATTCAGTGCCCAAGTCTAATACGCTAATATAGTCTGAGGGACATCAGTTCCCACCTTACTCAAAAGGCACATATTTTGGGACATTAGTCCTTCAGCAAGACTTACAAATATATCCATACACCTCTATCAATTCCTTCAGTTTCAGGATGAAAAGCTAATGCTGGTAAACCTCATAGGAAAATTAAAAAGAAAAAAAGTGGTCATTTTGCATGGAGACGAGGACTTCACTGTTAAATTAAATAAAAATAAAAGTAGAGGTTATTCTTTTCCAAAAGTATGAAAGTATGTCATTAGAAGCATCATGAGAGTAAAAATAAACTCTGTTTGTAGCAAAGATTATTTCTGAATCAAAAGACTTAAATGAATATTTCTAATTCTTCATAAGCATTCTTCAATAGAGAGGTGCTGTTAATAACTGCAACTGTTTTAGAGACCAGAATCATCTCATAATCAATTAACTGAGGGGTGGCTAAGCTCCAGTTCACAAGGCAGACACAGAGAAGTGTCTGGTCGTCCATCTGTCCAAGGGCAATCCTTTTCCTTGCTCCCTGGAGCCTGCTCTGCAGCAGGTACATCATGGAGCAAATGACAGCCCACTTGCCCACTTAGCTGCTGCCTCCTGAGGGCCCTGCGTGCTCCACGAGAGAAGATGCCAGGACAAGGAGCTCTGCAATGCCTCAGCAGAGCCAGAGGGATTTGTCCACTAAGCAGTCTGAGCATTCTCCCTGCTAGAGGACAGCAAAACATCAGTCCAACAGCTCTTGTCTGACAAGAAGAAGGATCCCATCTCACACAAGGTGGGGAAAACTGGAAAATTAGGATACAAGCAGATAAAGGCATATTCTAGTTCTGATTTGTATGAGATCAGATTCCAGCCTTCGGTTGCTATTCTACATTTGTCACTGAAAAAAACCAACCCAAAACAAGTTACCTCTCCACTGCTGTTAATATCTTTCCTTAACCAGGAAAACTGAAGTATTTCAAAGCCATTTTCTCTAACCCTCAGACAATTTTTGGAGACACAAGTACCACAGTTTTTCAGGTTTTTTTTGTTGTTTGTTTGGGGCTTTTTTGATGTCATTTTCATAGCCAAACTGATTCTACTGTGCACATACTGCTATCACCTTACTTCTTTCATTAAATATCAAAGTAGAAATTTGTAGGGGTCACCCAAATGCAAAACCTGGTTCTCTGTAGTGATCTGTGAATAATTACATTTACCTTCAAAACTGCTTAGTCTAGGACGCAAGGATTCCACTATGTGTTCCAGTCACTTACTGAAACAAATTTCATCGCATGAAATTGTTTTCCCTAACCCAAGCACCACAGAGTTAGCATATGGCCATGCCAACCTGACCTAGTTTACTACAACTTGATCACAAACCGTAAAGAAGTGTTACTTTTATAACAAGAACAGGTCACGAAGTCCTAATAAGATTTTTTTTTTCCTTTTACAATAAATACCCCTATTTGCTTTGCCCTTTGGGGCAAAGAGGTGTAGGGGATGGTGGTGGAAGAGATCACTAAATGGAAGCATTCCACAGCTGTGCTTGCTTTTCCTGTTACTAACATTAGCAAGTCCTACTCAATACGTTGCCCCTCTCTTTGGAAGACACTTAGCTCAGAAAAATAAACACATTTTATTGCCACGGTTCTAAGTCACAGAAAATGCACAGGCTAGAACATGTTAGACTACTTCTAACCCTGTGGGTCCCTAAAAATTAAATTAATACAAAGAGGGCGCTCTAGAAACTTAACCAACAGAATTACTTTACGAACGACGTGAGGGCAGGCCTTCTGAAAACTCAGATCACCCTTCTGCAGCCGCTGCGGAATTATGAAACCCCAAATGACAGAGCTTTAAAGATGTTTCACCAGGATTCCCAGCACACACAAGAGAAGCACCGCAAGCGCTCAAGGCACTTGGCAAAGCAGACACACGAGTGCCATTCAGACACATTTAACTACCTGATGCAAGTCCACACATTTGGACTATTAAAAAAAAAAACCCAAACCAAACCAACTAACAAAAATCCCAAACAAGCAAACAAAAAAAAGCCGCTGGTGACTGCGATGTATGCAACACCCACAGAGGCCCTCAGGAGAGAAATCTATGTGGGCCTTGAGAAGCTTTAGCACCCACGACAGCGATGAGCAGCGCCGGGCCATCCCCGGCCCCACACGCGTGTCCCCGGGGCACCCCGCGGGGCCCGGCAGCCGGGCGGGACAGGCTCGCACCGCCCCGCAGAGCCCCGGGAGGCCGCCCCCGCTCCCCGCGCTGTCACCGAGGGAGGCACCCGCGCCCCGGCCCCTCCCGCCGCTCTCACCCTCCGTGTTGCTCTCGGGGTCGAAGCGCTGCCCGCAGCCCCGGTTGTAGCACAGCAGCGACATGGCCGCGGCACCTCCGACCCCGCCGCTCGGGAGAGCCGAGCCCGCCGGAGCACGGCGGAAGGAAGAAGGAGGGAAGGAAGGAAGCCGGGCAAGCAGCACCGGGGGCGGGGCAGCTTCCGCGGCGGAAAGAGCCGGTGGGAGCCTTCCGGAATCTTCACGAAGCTTCGGGGGACGGCGAGAGCGGGCGGGCGGCCGCGCAGGCGCTGCTGCGGGGCCCGGAACCGCCGAGCGACGGGGCCTGGGAGTGGTGCTGCGGCTGTGGGAGAACGCTCGGCCTCCGGAGAATTTATGGCGCTTTTTTTTTTTTTTTCCTTTTCTTTACTTTAAAAATTTTTTTGCCCTTCTTATTTTTTGCCCTTTCCTTGCGTTTTTGGTAAGAATACAGGTTTTCTAAGTCACTTCAGGAAAACAAAAAGGGGCTACGTAAAAAACCAGTAATTAGAAGAGACTAATGCTTACTTCCTAAATGAATGTGAGTTTGATTTGAAATAAATGCTTGTGTGTGTGTGTGTGTGTATTAAGAGGCTGTCTCATCTGCACTGAAGCACAGATGCCAGCATCAGAAAGCTACTATGAAAAATACTAATTTATGTTTAGTTCTCTGACGGTTTGCCTGGCCAACTTACATATTCTCTATAGTGTGCATTATAGAGGTTGTATTTAAAATCATAGAATAGTTTGCTATGTAAGGGACCTTCAAGATCGTGTAGTTCCAGCCCCACCACGATAGGCAGGGATACTTCACTAGACCAGGTCACTCCAAGCCCCATCCAACCTGGCCTTGAACACCTCCAGGGATGGGCTGTCCGCTATCCCAGTTCCTCACCACCCACACAATTAAGAATTTTTTTGTAATACTGAATGTAAAACTTTCTTTCAGTTTGAAACCATTTTTTCTCTAGTCACTACATGGTGTTCTATATATGTAACTACAGACATTTACATTTCTGCACGCAATTACAAACTGATTCCTTTAGTTAAACATCTTTTGCACAGCCTTTTAAATAGAATTGCCTGGGTGTTTGTATGGCATATGACAAATCCTGAAGCACATGCACACAAAATGAACGAAAAAAGGTGCTTCTTTAAACAGAGTTTCAGAATGCAAAAAGGATCGTCAGGAGACTGCTCCCGATGTAGCCCTGAACTTCTGCAAACTTGTGAGTTTTTGCCTGATGCACTCCGCTGGCATCTCTTTCTGTGTGTCTCAAATAAAGATACACGTTTGTTTGAGCCATCGAATGCCGAGTGCTTGCTTCTGGTCTGCAGTTCCCATTGAGGCCTCTTGTAGTTTCAAGCAGAAAAAACCCCACTTTCTTGCTATTTACCAGAAGCATTTTAATGTATAAATTCAAGTGGTGATACGAGTTTGGAAAGAAAGGGAAGATGTAAGAATGCTTCTCTTTCTATATAAAAGCACTTAAGTTGTTTCTTTTTGTAAGATGCCTTACTTTATAAGTAGAAGATTGACAGAAATGTTGCATATTTAAAGTAGGTGTATGTGCATCATTACCATAAGGTGAAAAACTGTCCTTAAAAAATAAAATTTACCTGTTTCCCTGTCAGTGAAAGTGCCACATGAGAATAAAATGTGATTTATATCCATAAAATTAAGTTCTGTTCTATTTCTGTGACCATGGTTGCATTTCATCCATAGTGCGCAAGCATACATCCGTTTTAGAAGGAGCCAACATTTTGCTGGCTTTGTGCAGTGCAAAAAAAGTTACGTTTTTGTAGAGGCAGCATCAATTTCTGTTCTAAGAATACTTTTTAAAAACTCAAAAGGAGTTATTTTAGCAGCATGGTATTTACTGGATTAAGCAGTAGCATTCCTCTGACGTTAGCAAAGGAGTTTGGTTCTAACACTCAGAGAAGACTTGTGAAAAGAAAAATACAATCCATGTGTTCCCAGAAAGTATCACGTGTATGTTCCACACCTATTTGCTGTCTCACTGATATGGAGACATGCCTTTATATCTCCCAGACAGAAATCAAAAAAGAATGTATTTGCTTCATAATTCAAAATTCTACAGCATATCGCATTAAAGAAAATTAATCTGAAAACTCAGTCTGTTGTTAATTTTAACACACAGTCAGATCTCTGAAAGTTACTGAGCTGTATCCATCATCTTTGTACGTGATGTTAAAAAGAATGAGGTTTTTTTGTTTCACAGAACACTGTAGAAGCAAATAATGATTTGTAATCAACTCTTGAAATTGCATGTATTCGGCCTGCACAAAACACTACAAATTTACAGTACATAATACTCATCTCAGAGAAGTCTGCCTAGCTTCAAAAAGGCATTTTCTGTGCTTGAGAGGGAAGCATGAGAGGCTTTCAACCCAGTTTTGGAAAGGTAGAAAGTAACTTGTTCAAATAAGATTTAGATAACCATCTTGTGGGCATGATAGACTTAAATCTAATTTATTCCTGTATATTTTGTGTAGAAACCTTTCATTTGAGATTCAGAGTGATAAGGAATAATGGTCTAATGGATGATCACTGGATTTTGGTTCCCTAGAACTCAAAACATGGAAAGTACTTAGATAATTCTTTATGTGTTTTGTTTTTTATTTTCACCTTGAACAGACGTAACACAGGAGAATGTGTGCTCTGGACTTTATGTATATATGCATGTGTCCTGACCCGATGAATGTGTTTTCTGGCTGATAGCGGAGGGATTTATATCCCCCCCCTTTTTTTTTTTTGCACAGAGCTAGATTCTGTACAAAGACTTCCTGTAAAAAAAGCCACCCTGAATTTCTACCAGTCAAAAGTCATTCCATCTCGTCCATGGATAATGGGACTTAGGCATATTTCCAAGCACTGGAAATGGCATGGTTTCCCTGTAGAACTGGGACCTGTAAAGAAACAGGATGTTTCAGTTCACTTCTCAAAATGCAGAATCTGCTGATTTTCTTGCCAGTTTGTTGGGTGAAGAGTCTTTCTCCCTGGTGTCTTCAAGTCAGGACTGTTCGTGCAGAACTGCTGAACATGGGATTGCAAAAAAGCCCCAAACTAAACCACTTTTCAATAAATCTGAAGGAGGGCAAGGAGAAGGTTTTCATGGCTCAAGCTTCAAGCTAGAGCTGTTGCGTTGGTGGCACCTGTCACACCAGAATATTTTGGCTTCTAATCAGAGGCAAGGAGCATTTTGGGCTCCCTCAACTTCCTTGGAAAAGGGAGGGAGTCTTTGAAATTTAAATGGATTCTGAGGACTCATTTAAAATCAAGTCAGGTAGCTCTGTTTCAGATCTAGAAATACCGAAATGTGAAATAATTAAACAAATCTTTTCCTTAGGAAGCTTAGCAGAGGTTTAAAATACAAATGTAAATCCCTGTAAAGCTAAAAGCCAAAAGCCTGCAGAGTTTGCAAGAAACTGTCCTGTTCAACTGAGTATGTTCAGATTTGATGGGCAGAACGTCTTAAAATGTCACATCTCATGGAGAAGCAGAACAACTGACTTTTTGGGAGAGAACACTTTTCTCCCCCTTCTGTGATTTTTTAAATGCCAGGTTTTCCCAGGAGGTAAGAGAGATTAAACAGCATCCGCTTCTAATAATCCACCAGAGTGCTTGCTGCTAAAGCACGACCTGAATTTAAGTAGATACTTCATTAAGGCTCTCCACCTCCTTTGATATCAGACTTTAGCATAAGCTTGCTGTGCGATTGTTGGAATTCATTTAAGGCAGAATTTTCAAAGGTAATTTTCTAAGTAACCTGGGTGCCTGAAATATCTAGAAAACATTATAATATTTTAAGCAGTTTTCAGAAGTCTGCTTTCAGGTGCTAGTAAGGAGACTGGAAATTTTGTTACTGAGTTCAGTAGGATATGGGATAATATGTTGATGCTTTCCCATTTTAAATTTTTCTATGCCTCTGACCTCGCTGCAGAAAGTAAAACCTGTTTGATGCAGTCTGTATAGCCAGTTTCCAGAGTGCTGCTTTGTCGCAACTTGCAGTGATGCATGTATTATAATGACCTTTTTCATCCTTCCTGCAGCTGAAACAAGATTGAAATACTACACAATCTGTGAATAATTAAACATAAATGCCGTGGTGAAATTTAAAAAATTCGACTCCCTAGATGACAGAAAATACTAAGATAATGCGTGTAGCTACATACAGTGCACTAATGCTGTGACCCAAATCAGTTCGAACACCAAGCTGATGGATTACAGGAATACTGGTGGGAGAAGAACTGAAACTAAATGTGCCATCCAGAGGGACCTTAACAGACTTGAGAGGTGGGCCCGTGTAAACCTCATGAAGTTCAACAAGGCCAAGTGCAAGGTTCTACACATGGATCAGGGTAATCCCAAGCACAAGTCCAGGCTGGGCAGAGAATGGAATAAGAGCAGCCCTGAGGACTTGGGGGTGTTGGTGGATGAGAAGCTCAACACAACCTGGCAATGTGCACTCACAGCCCAGAAAGCTGACCATGTCCTGGGCTGCATCAAAAGCAGCGTGACCAGCAGGGCGAGGGAGGGGGTTCTGCCCCTCTACTCCACTCTCAAGAGATCCAACCTGCTGTGTTCACCTCTGGGGCCCCCAGCACAAGAAAGATGTTGGCCTGTTAGAGCAAGTCCAGAGGAGAGCCATGAAGATGAGCAGAGGGCTGGAGCACCCCTTTTTTGAAGACAGGCTGAGAGAGCTGGTGTTGTTCAGCCTGGATAAGAGAAGGCTCCAGGGAGACCTGAGAGCAGTCTTCCAGTACACTGGAAGGCTACAAGGGGACTACAAGAGAACTGGAGAGGGACTTTCCACACCGACGTAGAGTGATGGGACAAGGGATAATGGCTTTAAACAGGAAGAGGTCAGGTTTAGATTGGGTATTAGAAAGAAGTTCTTTACTATGAGGATGGTGAGGCACTGGAACAAGTTGCTCAGAGAATGGAAGTGTTCAAGTCCAGGTTGGATGGGGCTTTAAGCAACTTGGTCTAGTGGGTGACATCCCTTCCCATGGCCGGGGGTTTGGAACTAGATGATTTTTAGGGTCCTCTTCCAACTTAATGGTTCTATGAGTCTCTAAATACAGATCAGATATTTAAAAGTTACAGTATAGTAGCATGCTCACTTTAACTTGGTGGATATTTTCATGGAGTGTTTGAGCTTCCATCTCCAGGTTTTTGTCCTTTTTCCTTCTTTTCTCTTGGAGGTGACTAACACAACTAAATCTGGTTGAAGTTCTCAGCACCAGTTTCAGCAGCAGAAAGGGCTTACATTAGAAGTGACCTCACCTTAGTTCTGGGAAATAATGATGACCTTTACTTTGCTCCTCTACACTTTCCTCACGATGACTCTCACTTGGTCAGTATTACCAAACTCATTCAAGGTGCTCTCTTGAACAGTTCCCCACATTTGATGTTGTTTTCAAAATAAGGGTATTTTAAATGTGTAAATATACAATGTAAATTTCTTTGTCATAAGGGTTCTGAAACTTGAATCTAACAGCTTCAGGCTTTTCTGGAGCTGACATCTGGCTACTTACTTAAGAGCAAAAGAAAAAAGTGCTGATTTTGTTCGGCAACTACAGAAGTTTTAGGAATAAATTGTGGCAACGGTAGAAAAGGTCATAACACAGCTAAGGAGGCTATGATCTGGTTATGCTCTTTTTTTCATTCAATTTACTACAAGCAAGTGTATTCAAGTAAAGGCAGCTATCCAGCATACTGATCACCTTTTTTTCTGATACTGTGAAGTTAGTGGGACTAATTGTACATGCAATGGGAAAGTGTGCAAAAGAATTTACAAGACTGCACTTTTTGTGAAGTATTTCTTGTAGTGATGTTAACAATGGATTTCTCTGTTCATTGATAATGAAATAAATTGGATTGAATCACAGCACTTTTTTGGGAGGGATAAGACGTGGAAAAAGCCCACTTAGTTTTATGTCAAGAAGTTTCATTTTGATTATGAAAAATTTAAATCTTCCTAATTACAAAACAGAAAGGTTTGCAAAATGACAGTTTAAGTTTTTGTGTGTAATTCCTATTTGTGTATTAAAGAAGATGGGGCAGTAACATGTGAAGAGTGCAGACTGAAAAACAGCAAACACATTATGAACTCAGTGTATGCTGGTTAAGTAAGTGCTAAGAATTTCTGTCAGCCAGAAGGTGGTAGCAGAATTCTCCTGTAACAGCTCTGGATTGTGTTCCAGAAGGCATTCTCAATACAAAGTGATTTTGAAATGCAGTTCAGAAAACATATTTTTTTTAGTAGCAGGAACAAATAGCACTGACATTTTTTTCATTTGGCAGCATCTTTGAGTAGAAAAGTGTCTGCACTTATGCCTGAGATGTCATGCATTGGGAATGCATGTAGGATCTGTTACTTGGGTTTTGTCTCTGTTTTTTTTGCAATTGTAATTATGGTTTTTACAGACTTTTTAATGCCAAAGGGAGCCATTTATGGGCTGAAATGACAAGAGATTTATTTTCCTCATAGTATCGCAAGGCTGGAAGATGTCAGTACCATGAGAAGCTCAGATAACACATTATTTCCATCCAGAGGAACTCTGTCATTCTTTCACAGATACAAACAAAAATGCGAAGAGTGATATCCGTCAGCTGGGACTGATGCAGCACCCCAGTCATACTCTTACCAAGTGTAACAACTTGAAGATGCGAAGGGATAAGTTTTATTCCTCTGTTTTATTGTTTTGTGATGCACTTGTGATAGACTTGTGATACTCTCTGTGCACATAGCCATTCTTATTTCAACAGAGACACTCTTCATCCCTGCTAGAAACTTGTGAGAAATTCAGGCTCTGGAGCACAGCCTGTCCCTCATTTTTTTCTTAACCATTGTGTCACAGCTCTGATGATACTCAGTACTCCTCTGCAGACTTCTTTAAGAAATTGTTCTGTATCTTAGAGATAGTTTCTATGGTAACTATGATTGTGATTTTTGTGGTTTGTTGGGGTTTTTTGTTTTGTGGGGTTTTTTTTAAAACTTACTGGATAGTTTGGAAATAGAGGGAGCCAGGCTTCAGTGTGACATTAGGAAGAGTCACCACAATAAAATAAGCTAGAAAAAGAAATAATTCTTTGCTTTATCTAGCTATCGGTAAACTGAAACAGTAATTCAAAAGAGCATCAGTCTCGTACTTATAAGGTGCCTGGCTTATAAGCAGGCTGGAGCTGCTGGAGCTATGCAGGAAAGAAAAAAAAAGAAGAGGCTCAGAGCAAGCTCTGCCACTTTTACAATTTTGCACCTGATAGTCTTTTTAAAATTGGCTTTTTACAGTGACTGCAGTTTTCCTAGTCTCCTCTTGCTGAAGTTCTGACTGACAAAAACATTCACCCAGAAGAAAACAACAGCAGACTATTGTATCATGTGTGCATCTCCCCCCATTTACTGTTCTTTACAGTATAAATATGAAATTGGTTGGGGCACTGTGTATACGGCCCCAAACAATGTGTACAGAATTTCTAGTGGAGCCACAACAATGACAGTGATGAAGATATGAGCTGGTTTAGAACACAGCAAAAGATGTCAGGAAATACAAATTATAAGTAGATATAGATATCAATAGATATATAAATATTAAAATACAGATATAGAAAACATGGTAAAGACCCATGGTATGTACCATGGGCACATAAGTAGGTATGAACTGTGGGTATGTACTGTGTGAAAAACATGCTAAGATACTGAGATAATCACAAATTTCAGACATCCATTTTGCATATATGTTGGGAAAGCATATTCATAGGAAAGGTCTCTTTTAGGCAAACATGTTGTTGTAAAGATGCCAGAGGTAGGATTGTAGATTACATTGCAACACCTGGGCATTTGAAAAGCCCCACTGTAGTTTTGCCAACAGCCCTGTTTTCTCTTGAGACAGAAGCTAGGAGAGGGTTAAGCCAAAATGAACTTATTTAATGAAAATTCAAATGCTTGTAATAAATAATGAATGTTCTAAAATTGTATTTAGAGATCATTGCCGTAATGCTTACCAGTTCTCTGTCTGTATTTAACTGTTTCATCTCAAAAGAAGGAGACAAAATGTTTATTTTGGGGAACCAAAACAGTGATATGAAATCAAAGGGAGCTGATGAGGGAAAAGATGCTCTTAGTGGAGTGCTTTGATATTTTGTCAGTACTGTTAAAAAAATACATTATCTTTCTATTTTGTTGCAAAATTGGGGAAAAAGAACCACATTATTCAAAAATGCTTTGCATATATGGAGTTCAGTTCAGCACTGTTCTGAAAAGCACAGTGACTGAAATTTCAAATGTGCAGGGTACAAAAGTGTAATTTCTAGATAGGCACAAGTGAATCTTTCAGAAATAATATATGATTTTTTTATCTCAAAGTCTGAGAAGTCCTAATGAAACCCAAATATTTACATTTACTGTAAATTGGTACTTGGCATCTCCTTTGAGATTATTGAATGTTATTTTATCTTCATATAATGCTGAATGACTATTTGCTGAAAAATTTAGGTTCTTTTAAGGTGCCTTATGTTGGACACTAAATTAATTGGGTTATCTGAACTCTATTAGTCATCTGAAACAACTTGGTCTCTATTTCGTGCCCATAGTGACTTATTAATGTGGCTGTGGCAGGAGAGGAAAAGAGCAGAGGAGAGAATGTCAGTGCAGTTATTTGCTTCCATCTGGAGAGCAATGACCACCACAGTTCTTGCAAAGAGGCTGGATTGTAAAAACCTTCTGGAGAATCGCTTTCCTAGAACTGAAGTGAAAACTCTACTGCAGCTAAAGGTGGAAAAGACCACATTGTCTAGAGTGTCCTATGTTGACCCCTTTGAAATTTTCCATTGCTGGCAGTGAGAGACCAAGTGAGGAATGACGACACCCAACTACCACTTGTCCTTCACATAGCTCGTATTTCCCTTCATCCTATCACAATGATGTAAGTGAAGTCTGCAGCCTGTGTCTATTAAGCTGTAAATAAATGCATCTGTCAGTCAGTGAGAAATTTTAAAAAGAGGAAGGCTGTGCAATTGATCATCTGTAACCACTAGGAGAAACTTAAGCACTGAAAATGCTGACACTGATCATGTTCTGAGGCATGAGCAATTAGAGGTAGGACCAGCAAAACCAGGCTATGTGTTTGTAATTTCTGCTGCTGGGCTGGTCTCAGAATTCTCCAAAGAAGCATGTAAATAGTCACGTGACCAGCTGTTTAAGCCTAAATCCATAATAAAACTAATGAGTTATTTCAAAATATATGTGAGCAGGCAATTAGTTATTAGAGATGTTAAAAAAAAAATCCATATTTGTTGTGCAAGGGAAGCTGGAGGTCGTTGTATCCAGGATTTTGTGGTTGTAGAGTAGATCCCAGTGGGTGTAAGTGCTTTGCACGCTGAACTTGTACTGGCAGTAGAAGAGAAGAAGCTTTGGAACAGTTCTTCTGAGTGGGTGCTCAGCTGCAGAACAAGTGATATGATGGCCAGGTCTGCCTTAGATGGTCTCAGCACCATGGATCAAAGCCTCCACAGGAACAGTGACTTGCACTAATACCTAGTGGCAGGGTAAGCATGTGAGCAATGGGCCTGTGTGAACTACATGGTGCAGTTTGAGCACAACAGCACCTGCCAGAGGATGGGTTCTTGGTCTAGAAAGGCTGACACACTCCATGTAAAAAGTGTGACATTATGTGATACTAGACTGACCATAGATTTTACTAATTTCAAGCTTATCTGTTGAAATTGTCTGTTTTGTTTCATTTTGGTTTTTTCCCCATATTGTTGCTCAGCTCTCTGCAGTTGATGGCAGTTTCCTTTCTGTGTCATTTTGCCTTTTTTACAGTGTGCCATAATCCTTGCTTAACGTCTCTGTCGAAAACTATATTAGCAAGCAAAATATTTATCTGCAGACTACAGCCTGTTTCAGAGCTTAAGGTTATGAGATGGGTATTTTCCTTGTGATCTTCTAGGTATTTGCATTGCTATTCCACATTGGAAGAACAATCTCATCAGTAAGAACTGTGAGATTTCCCTGTTTTCACAGTTATATGAATGCCACCCTTCCTCAAGTAATGATCACTCGCTAACCTTGCATTTGTTGCTCTTTCAGATTTCGCAGCCAGAAGTGACACTGCTGACAGCTTGATAAACAGTTTGCCACTTATGATGGCTTTGCCTCTTCCAGGAACATTCTTTCCCGTGTAAACTCACTTTGAAGAACCACCCTGATTTTAATCTGAAGCTTCGGGGCAAATTAGGCAGCCTTTGCAGGCAGCTCCTGCAAAATTACTGAGCGGAAAAAAGGTGAAATTGTGGCTCAAGAAAACATAGCCTATAATAAAAGAACAAGTTCATGTGGAAGAAGAGTTCTGTGGCACTAATAATGTGGGTGCCCCTTGATGTGGGTCCTAGTTTCACATGGGTCTTGGGAGTAAGATGATACAGTAGAAGATACAGTTTGCAGGTTATATCTTGCATTTCATTTCATGGTCTGCTTTGATAATGTTCTGTTTGCTTTTTAGGTAATTTGGTGACAAATTTACCGACAGGTGGTGCTGCTGCTCTAAATCCTCTCTGTTCAGTCTCGATTTGAGAAAGGAATGCTGGCACTTGTATTTCGACATTCCACTGATTTCTCAGGCTCTGAAGAAAAATACTATGAAATATTACTCAGGTATAGTCTTTTCTATGTATTCCTGGGAAGATAATTACAATGATGAATCAGGCTCTTTTATTATAACAATGTTATTGTGCTTGTATATGGCATCTCTCAAAACAATTAGACTAATCTCACATGTGAAAGATCTTGGACCATCTGACTCTCCTTGTCACAGTGTCAAGTAACAGGCAATGAACGTTTTCTTAATACACACTGAAGTAATTATTTTCATTCATAACGCTCGGGAATGGAGAGATATTAAAAATTACGTATCTGAGTCATGTGGGAAGCCTTTATCAAGGAAAGGAATAAAATCCAGGTAACTCGTGTCACACCTAATTTACTTGCTGTTGGTCAGGTACTCCTTCCTTAAGAAATAATTCGAGAAAGGATTTCTGTCCTGTCTGGCACTGACGGAAAAATCACTGTAACATCAGAACAAGCAGGAATGTGGTTATGCTACCTCTCTCCTCTTTTCTAGAAACAATGAGGCATAGCTATTTTATTACGTTTGTTGTCATTAGTCAGGGCTACTGCTTGTTTGTCTGAGGCTACCAATAAACACAGTGTGATTCATGCAGAACTGCTTGAGGGATGGCTTGACTCCAAAAGCACAGTTTAGCCTTTATTTGGCAGTTGTTTGCTTAATGCAGAAAAATGTGTATGAAAGCTATGAAAAATGAATCTGTGCTGTAACACCCAGCTTGTAAAATCCACTTGATTTATCCTGCAGAAGATATTGCAATATAAAGGAATAATGAAGACAATGCCTGCCTTCATTTTCTCTTATTTTTTCGTTATGCTGTCATCTTCGATATTATTGCAATGGATTCAGGCCTACATGGAGTCATCATGACTAATGAAATGTCTTTAAAATCAAAGATGATCTGTGACGCTGAGCTTTGAAAGGGCATTTTTTTAATCTAATTGTAACATATGTGGAATTTTCTTTCCCTTGTATGATTACTCTGATTTAATCATGAACCGTAAGGGAGAGATGCAGTGGAAGAGAGCAGTAGAGCATTTGAAGAGGCATTGTTGCCTCTCCAGAAGTAGGTCATCCACCATAAGTGCTGTGTTGCTGTTGCAGGCTGATTATTGCCTCTGTCCTTTCCTCTGTGGGGAACCTTAGAGCAGTGGTTTCTCTCTTGGGGCCTCTGAATCTCTGGAGATCTTTGGGCCCCTTCCTTTGGGTCCTTGGTCTTGGAGAAGGTACCAGAAAAACACAAGTATATTTCTTAAATGTGATATACAGGGACTGCCATTTCAATGGAAAAATAAATATATCAGGGACAAAGTAGGAAAAAGACAAAGTAGGAAACTTTGAAATCATCGATATAAATGATGGTCCCTGCAGAAACTGGGAGCATGAGGGTGAGGAATGCAAAAGTAAAAATGCAGAAACAAAAGAGCTTCTTTCTGGGAATAAAGCCCAGATTTTTCTACACCCAGGTGAAGAAGGCTAAGAAGGCAATTGCCTGGAAACTCTGAGCAATTGGATTAATCTCCATTTGCATTTAAATTTGGATCAAGAGTGCACTTTTGAATTGAACTCCCACCATCCACATTTTCTCTGCTTTCGTTCAGAGTGATCTCAGAGCACCTAAACTAGAAACATCTCAGGTGAAACCAGGATGAAAGAGGTAATCCAGGAGCACACCTGGTCCATTTTAGTTGGTAGTCAGCATGCAGAAGACAGGAATGGACTAGATGAAATCTAGTCCATTAATCTGAAAGAAACCTCCTGAAAATGTGTGGTTCAGGCATCACATGATAATGATCATATGAAAGCCCTTGATGACAGGGCTTTTGGTCTGCTGATGGTGGTCACTGCTAAGTGCTAAGGACAGTGTAGCTTGGTGGGTAGTGTGCAGTGGGGTTCCACCAGTGACCACGCTGAGGCTATCGGCCCAGTCTTCACATGGAGATGCTTCCCAGTCTTCATGCTTTCAAAGCAGCCTTCCCAGAAACAGGCTGGCTCTCACCTGTAACGGGGGGGCTATTACAGGTGAGAGCTGGGTGGGCACTGATTGACCCTGTCATTGTGGGTAAAGGTGAGCATGGAGCTCCAGCCGGCCGAGGGGATTAACGTGGGTAGAGGGTGGGCACCCCACTGAGAGACGGGACAGCTGCAGGGCCAGGGCCTACCTGGCTGACCAGCAAGGGAACAAAGGTTTTAAGAAACTTGAAGAGTATGGCAGCCTCCTTGCTGGAGTCATAGTTATGCAGTACTGTTCCCCTGAAATGTTCATATTGTCTTGCTGAAGTAGTTTTTTTTTTTTTTAATTTGCAGGTCCTGTTAAACACAAATTGGTTTAGCTCTACTACATAGTGTGAATAACTCTCTTCATTCCTTGCTATTGCTTCCTTCAGGGTATTTAAACTGTGTTATCATCTCCCTTCAGGCTCCTTTTATCTGACAGTATATATTAGACTCCCGTTTTCTCTATTTTTTATGTCACAGTCTCAAATCTTTTCTTCATTTATTTGCCTGTTTCTGTCCTTAAATATGTGGGATAAGC
The DNA here is from genome assembly GCA_013399875.1 of Gymnorhina tibicen. Lineage (NCBI taxonomy): Eukaryota > Metazoa > Chordata > Aves > Passeriformes > Artamidae > Gymnorhina > Gymnorhina tibicen. The sequence goes on along the minus strand of VXAZ01006775.1, from coordinate 1,956,883 downwards.
TAGCATACTGAATAGAAAATTTCTTATAATTCTAGGTAGATCATTACTGCATTATATAAAGCTTCTCAGGATTTGACTTAGACTGTTTTAAATATATCTACTGTTCCAGTTTCTTTTACACAAATAAGGCAGATTTATCAGAGAAAAACATTTTAGATGTAAACATGGTTGTTATGCACAAGTGCATCCACCGAGGAGATCTGACTGAAGAAAACACCTCATGACTTTTGCTTGGACCTCAAGAATTCACTCAACATTTCCCAAAGCAATTAGATGTGTTGATTCCTGTAGCCATGGAGTAGTTGCCCATTTTCCTTCCTCCCTCCCTCCTTTCCTCCCTTCTCCCTCTCAATTTTCTTTTACTTCCTTCCTGCTTTTTTCTCTCCCTTTCCCTTCCTTTCGCCCTGTCTCACACATCTGGAGACTAACAGCCTACAGACATGATTTTCCTAAACATCCAGTATGTTACTACTGTAATAATACAGAAGGAAAGGGAATGAACCATAAAATCATTGGCAGATCAAGGAAAAACCTGGTCTGTATCACATGGGAGCACAGGACTCAGAATAATGGAGGGGTTTTTATTTCTAAGGAAGAATTGTAATGATATGTAAATTAAAGGCAGAAGAATGGAGGCCCAGACTGCTGCATGAATAATACTTCTGTAGTTCTGAACAATGAGGATAAGAGTTTTTCAGATGGCTCCATACAGCCACCTCTACACCGGTTACATAGAAAACCACATCCAGTTTAGTCCAGACATTTAAAGTGTCCATTTGGGGATTTCTGTTCAGGAGGTGTTCCTGATGACCTCACACATTGGTGAAAGGAAAAACAGAAAGCTGGACACAGACAACATTGTTGAGTCCACCCGAATGAGCGTAGGAGATGTAGTTGCTCACTTTTCAAGACAAGTCGGCTGTGAACATCAAGTCTAATGTTCTTCAAATTATGAAAAGAATTATTAATTGTCTTACAGCTAAAGAATATTTATTGGTGTATTCAGTGGCAGGGCTTTTTGTTTTCTTTTTATGTATAGTGCGAAAATAATTGAGGAATGAAAAATTCTTTTTAGGACTATAATAACAATTAATCAAAGTTGAGCATGTTATAAAATATGGCTTGGATGTTCATCTGATGCAAATAAGCTCTTGTTTGAAATCAATAGAGCTGTAGCAGTTTATGCCAGCAAAGGTCTTGGCTCTTTTTCTTTTGAATGAATAATAAACCCAAACATTAATTTTTCTTTCTTATAGGTAAGTGCCAGATTTCAACCTGTTCATTCACAAAGCTGTGGAACATAATCAGTTGTAAACCCCCCTGTCTCCCATAATTCAGTGCTTTCTAGGATAGGGTTTGTCACTGTCCATTTTTCTCTTTGGTTTCAGCCAGGTGAAATACTGTGATTGTGAGTTTGGTCATGATGCTGGTCTGAAATTAAAAGTTGAACAGTACTGGAATTTCTTCTTAACTTTGCCTCCAAAAATCTGGCATAATACTCATGAAGTCTTTAGTGTTACAGTAGTGTCAAATATTTCCTGCCCTCGGATATTTACTGACATGAAAAAAACTGCAGATCTAGGCTGATAAGGAGCTGTTTTTTGTCAGAGACGGAGAGGTGCTTTGTCAGAAACAATGCTGCAGCATTGTAGCAACAGCAGAGGAGATCTCAGCAGGAGATCTTAGAGAGGGGAGGGTGATTATATTTTAAAACAGAGCTGATTTAATTCATTAATCCACACATTTCCACAGGCACGTGCAGCACCAAATCATGTATGTTCAAATAGTCTGTCTTCCCTTGCAGCACCAGGATGCTGATGTGCAGGCAGGCAGACTGAGATTCCCAGTGCTGCCCCAGAGACGGAGTTGTATGTCACTCCCTCAGGTAACAAACAATAGGACAAACAGAAATGGCCTCCAGTTGTGCCAGGGGAGGTTTAGATTCAACATTAGGAAAAAATTCTTTACTGAAAGGGTGGTCAAGCATTGCAACAGGCTGCCCAGGGAAGTGCTGGAGTCACCGTCTCTGAAAGTGTTCAGAAAATGTGAAGATGTGGTGCTTATAGACATGGTTTATTGGTGGACTTGGCAGTGGTGGGTTAATTGTTAGACTCATTGATCTTCGAGGTATTTTCCAACCTTAATGATCCTATAATTCTATGACACAGAGGACGAGACAAATAGGCCAGGTTTTCTTCATGTCTTTTGGGTTCGGTTTAGGTTTGTGATTTTGGATGTGCCTGTTTTGTTCCCCATATAAACTGGGGATTAGTCTCTGCATCCTCTTCCACCTGTGAGCACTCAGGATTTATACACCGTCTTTTCTTCCCCAGTTTGGGTATCCTGGGAAGAAACATAGATATGTGCTGGGATCTTGATGATCTCCTGATCTGGGTGACATCAATGCATCATTCTTCTAGCCCTCCTCCTGCCACGTGATTCTTTGTAGTTCTTCCACACCTGTACATATTTATCTATACCAATTTAAACACCTCTACTGCAATTCTCTGCACAAGACAGATGCTATTCTCCTAATACTTAATGTAGACGTTCATGATGAACCGTAATGTTGAAAAAGACATTAATAGAGGCATTACAGAACTGATATCCAACTCTTGTCATAAATTGTCATATTAAATGGCAGTATATCATCACTGGTGTATTACTTCCCACTAGAAGGAATGTTGCAGTAGCAGGACTATTATGGACTTGAAGGCAAAGGAACATTAAGCTTGTTTTTCATTTAATCCACAGCTGAGTATACCTCATAATATGTGTAATTGCTGTTAAGAGGTGTTAACATAATCTGCATATCTTCTTATCCTTGGGACTGAATTAATCTCATCTAACTATAGACATCTGCAGTGCTGAGATTTACTTCTGAGATACCCAAAGTTCCATGTTACTGGTGAAGAGAAATGGACACTTCTAACTAAGGTGCAGTTTTTTGGCCTACTTTAGATGCCTACTTTAGCATAAGAAAAGTAACAGGTAAATATTTTTATTTCCCCCTCTCTTCCCGATTATGAAGGAAGCCTATAGAGACTAGTTCAAATATGGAAATCTACAATTAGATAGTAAATACCACCCCAGATGTCTACTTTCTGTAATAATGGCCCCACAGCTATTATTAAGACCACACGTGGACAAAACAAAATTTACCTGCTGCCCCCAAAGAATCAAATCAGTGATGGAAATACTTGTGGAATATAAAGAATTTGAATTAAAATATCTTTTCTATGTGTATAGAATGGAGGGATTGACTTCTTTTGGGATTTAATTGAATGTTTTTCCTTTTAGTGAGTGGGGACAAAATCCATTTTTATACAAAGGGAGAATTTGATCTGGAATCACAGTTTTTCACCTGGCACATGATAAAAGTCAATCAAATGTCTCCTGCACATGACAGCATTTTGTATTCCATTTTCTTCTTACTGATAATTGAGTTGATAACCCATTTAGTTCCTCTGGTAGGTAAAGATCAGCACCCAACACAACCATCCAAGGAAACTGTGTTGAAGCTGCTGTATCTTTAATATTTTGGTTTTCAGTGGCTTTGACCTACTGCTGCTCTTGCTAGTTTAAAGGCTCAGATTTCAACTTTTCCAGATGACCAATGGCTCTCTACGTTGCAATGTCTGTACAACTCCTGTTCAACCATAATGGCCAAGGGTTACAATGTGGCTACTAATTTTCAGTGCTCCCTCTGGAATACTTGAATCCAGCCAGAGTGGCATGGGTCTCCTGATGACATGGCTGACAGCTCCATACTGACGTTTGAATATCCCAGTGGATCCAAAATAGTGCTATATGCTTAAGTTTAGGCATTTGAACCCTGCTCCATCTGGTTTTGAAATTGCTGGACTAAAATACTGGACAGGGTTTTTTTGAGCCACATTTCAGTAAGGTAAAGGAAAAAGTAAATAATTTGTCCTGAATGGGATTCCCTTTGAATGACTCAAGGCTCATTCGTCTACTGAAAGCCACCTTTCCTGCCCTCTCAAAGCCCCAAACCCCAAGCTCTTTTCAACGTGTGTAATTGCTATTAAATCTGATCCAGATGTTAAGAAATAACAAACTGGTATTAAAAGCTCAGTGGAAACATTTCAGCAGAATGCAGTGAAGATAGTCACAGATCTGAGGTGTCCAATGCTGCATTGCAAGTGCTGAAGCATTTTCCAGTTTCTGACTGCAGGCCACATTAGCAAACGAAGCCTGATTCATTCTTTTCTTTTATTTAGTATATTTTTGAATGTTAATTTCTTTGTACAAAAGACCTCAGCAAGTCAGGCCTTTGTAATGTTCAAAGAGCTTAACTACAGGAAAGACTTGAGTTCTTTGCAAAAGTGTGTAGGATCAGGAACACTGGTTAATATTTACTGGCTTACAACCGTAGATGCTAAATAATAACCAGTTGCACAGCAACACGAAAATCAGAATATTTCACAGAACTACAATCAGTCCTTGAGCCTTTCCTCTGTTCTAGCAGGTTCTGTCAAAGCAGATCAAGAAGAGGTGGGATCAGAAACAAGTGCTCCTTCAAAATAAGAGTTGACAGCAAAAGGAGTTATTGTACCATGGAAGTGGATTGTGCCATTTGAAATGCAGAGAAAACATGTAAGAACAGTTAAACTTATCCCTAAGACAAAGCTCCTGGAAGCAGGCTGAGTCCCAGAACTCAGCTGTAGAATCAACCCCTATGAAGTGGCAACAGACAACAGAATGGGTGTTCAAGTGCAATGCCTTTTGTTGGTGGCAGTGTGAACAGTGTATTTGAGAGGGAAGCCCAGCAAGGACTACTCAGTTACTGGGGGAAGCTGATTGTGGGAAGAGCTGCTAATACCACTGCATGGCAGAGGTTTGATTATGACTTAACAGCCTTTTGGTAAAAGGATGAGACTATGCCAAGGCTCTGCTCCTTGTATGACCCAGCATTCCAAATGAGCAACATGTCTTGTATGTAGATGAAGAAACATGGTTTAACTTCCTTGTCAGGAAGGTTTACTGGCATTTTTTATTTGTCTCTCTTTACAGAAGAACTTGCGACATCTCCTGAGTGGCAGCCTTGACAAAAAATGAGAAACAAAAATTGGGGAGAAGGAAGTCCTTGAACTAACATTCTCAGTAATGCTTCCCATCACGTTGACTCTCTTCTTCTAATTCGCACTAAAATTGACGTACTTGTTTTTGTGCTGATGTAGGCTCCTGTTCAGCATGATTACGAAGTTGAAAACTATGGCTTTAGCTGCACTGGAGAATGCTTTATTGCAGGTTCTGTTACATTATGTCAATACTCTCATGTCATTAGTGCTGTGCTTTCATATTGCTCATTGTGATGATCCCCCTCGAGTAGTCCATGCTGAAACTTTGCACACAGATGATCAGGCATTGCTCTCCTTATGTACACAGTGCGTTAGAGCCAATGGGTCAACAGCAGCTGGCTGCAAGATCAAGCCCTGAATTCTGAAATAACCTTTGCCAAATCTGTAGTCTATGAAATCAACAGTATTAATCTTAAAATACCTTCCATCTATAACCAAAACTCTGAAGTGCACATTTGAGATAGGGCAATACTTAATGAAATATGAATTTTATATGTGATGGATACTGTCCCAGAATGAAACAGGTAGAACATATCCAGTATTCTCAGGCAGAACATGTAATTGATACCAAAGACAAACCTTGCTTGACTTCAAGACATCTCTTGTAGAAGTTGTATGACACTCTCCCTTCCAAAAACCTATCATTCTTAATTAGATAACAGTGGATATTGATAGAGAATGGAATAAATATCCACATGGTGGTGCTTTATTAGGACCTTTCTGGATCTGTGCCTTCATTACATTCTTAGTTTTGCACAGTCCAGTATGTAGAAAGAAAATTCTTAATTGCTGTTGTGCTGTACATTTTGTGTCAGAAATGCTGGGAAAATATGCAGAGGTGGAGGAGGGGAAAATCTTCTTTCTGCAAATAGCTTATATAAGCTGTGTACATGCTACCACCCTGACTTAAATAACTGAAGGTACTCTCCTGGCTGTATTCATAGAGTAAGAAATTTTACCAGCATCATTAAAGTGAGCTTTTTAAAGTATGAACAGGCATTTAAAGGATGGCAGTGGAGCTCTTACTTGGCAATGTCTCACAAAACTCTGAATCTGTGGAAGTAATTGAATGTTAGGGGTGGAAATGGGGTAATTTCCTTGTCGTAACTCAAGCAGCTATGAAGACCAAATCTGAATGAATCATCACAGGCTCCTTCTATAGCTGGGGTGTGATTCATCTTGTGCTAGCACAGAAACTTACAAACTTAGCTCCCAGGACTCCTAAGTTTCAGAATTCACCGGTTTACAACATTCAGCTCTGCATATTTCCACTAGCCTATTATTACACCCATTAAGAGCTTTTTAACAATTTCTTTTGAGTCCTTGAAGATAGTTATTCCATAAAGTTAATGAGCAGACTTTCCCTGCTGTCAGATGTGGTATGATTCAAAGTTATTGCCAAGAGGTCTGAAAGCTCAAGAAAGTAGACACTTGAAGAAAAGGTATTTCCATATATGAATTAACCCAAATGAGTGATGTACAGAAAGGCATTAGATGATATAAGAAGGAAGCAGTCCAAGTCCAGTGCATAGATGTGGTTCTCTTTCATTCAAATCAGTGATTTTGCACTTTTTACAATTTGGTGTCAATAGCAAGAGCCAGGGCCTGTGTTTACCACACACTTTACCTTTCACAGGGATTTTCACAGTAGTGATTAAAACAATTTTTTATTGCCAAATATCAGCAAAGTGCCTTGGGCCTTGAGGCTACTTTGCCTCTTTCCAAGTTCCTTAAGCAATCTGTTGCAAGGTAAGTCTCGCATTGGGTGCTTTGCCTCAAAGGCCCTGGGAGTACTTTTCTGTCTTCACTGTATACGGAGCCAAGATCTGGGAGTTGTGGACAATAACATGGGTTAAACCCCCTGTTAGGGTGCCACAAGATTTTTTTTTGAGCTTTGGCACCTCAGTAGTTATGATGACGAAGTTCAGCATCTCTATTAGCTGGGTTGAAAGTGGTCTGCAGTGCCTTTTCACTTGAAAATTTGTTGACAAAAACAGAACCCCAAAGTGGACTTTTCTTCCTCTTAATATTAAACTCTTTTGCTTTAGAAAACTGGTTTTATGGTTTAGTTAGTAATTATTACTATTTTTCTTTGTAATGGGGTTTAGCTCAGCATTTCATTTCACAGTAACAAAGTAAGCAAATGCTGCTGTGCAACAAAGCCTTCCCATACAATAACAGTATCACCAGCTGCTTTTTTGGGGGAACAAGTAACTGAGAAATGTTTACACAGTCAATAAACATCAGAGCTATGTATTATTTCCTGGTAAACAGAGACACAGAACCTCATAACACTATAAATTGGTTTCTTAATAGTGAATCAGCCAATCTCTCCCTTTGTTGGTCTGAAGTGCAATCTAGTATTCTCTGCACTCAAACTCTGATAATATTGTTCATTATATATCTCAAAGGCCATTTCCATGCTGATTTCACAGGCATTAACATCAACCAATCTGCTTGGTAAATATCTCTGAGATGCACTATTGCTCAGCATCCTGGTAGTCTACTTATGTCCTAACACCAGCCACTTTAAACCTTCTTCTGACAGGAAGAATAAGTCATGGAAGGTCTCTTTCTCAAACAGGGGCGTGTTGTTTTCATTTAGTTTCTTTTGGACAGAAGTTTGATGCCCAGAAGTGGTGTTGTTGGAAGCAAAGGGGATACGCGGGCTTGTACCAGCCAGTGTGATAGCCCAGAGCTCAGGGAACAGGGATGTGCTGCTGGGCTGTAGCACTGTTCCTCTGCTGTGGGAACCCAGAATGCAGAGAGTATTTCCCTGCCTGTTTTGAAGAGTTTTACCCCCCTGGACAACACTGTTTTTGACCTTTGTCCATGGAGAAAACTGCCAGCCCTTTGGGAAGAATTAGAACACACATCGGTGTGAACCATATGATAGAATGTTATGTAAGGTTATCACGGGGTGAAAATCTAAAGGTTTTGGGTTTATTAATGTAGTAAATAGATGAAAAGCAAAAACTCCAAAATGGAGGATTGTTGTTGTTCCTAGACCTTCTTCTTCTATTACTCCATATTTTGCAGTAAAAGTTGTTTAAGGTGATTGGATAAAGAATTCTGCAGTTCCTGTATATGTGACATAAACATTTGTTGAACATTGGTAGAAAAGTGAAAATATCTTTCATTTTAAGTTCTTATTGGATGACTTACCTTTAAGAAGGCTGTGTTATCTTGATTCTGGGGAGATTGGGGACATGCGGGACATTCGGACCATTCTGCGGACTCTCTCAGGACATCCTGCTGCATTCTCTGCTCTATGCTCTACTTCTCTGATAAGACTTAATAAACTATCTGAAAGCAGAGAGTGCTGAAGGTCTCGTTAGTCCCTAGGACTCCTGACAAGGACTTCAAATTCCTCCCCCATCAGGGGAGGTCTAATTTAAGGCACAGCAAAGTAACAAGTAAAAATCCACAAGTGATTTTTACACTCTGCATGTTCAACTCAGTGCTGGTGGCAGCAACCCTCAGGAAGAGAAAACAGCTCCCTTCCATCTTCTCATTTCATGTTCTCCTTGCTAAGATCACGCACAGGAAAAAAAAGTTTTTTCAGTCTGTAGTTTGAATAATATGGTTTGCAGACTGAGTCCTTGTTCCAGAGTACATGTCCCAGGGCTTTAGGGAAATGCCCTCCAACTCCCACACATTAGCCATGCTGAATGGAAAAATGCTCTGTATCAACGGAAGAAGGAAAGACTATGCAAGGTGTCATGGCTGCTTAGGAGGAGGACAGAAACCTAATATAAAGGCAGATGGAGGCTTATGGATAGAAGAAGTATAGAAAATGTCAGTATAAGGCTGGATGACTAAACCAGTGCTGACACATTCCTTTTATGAGGGAAGAAAGGAAATAAAGACATACCTCTTTGAGCTATTATAAAATGAATTTTTGGAGCAATAAGAAAGGGAAATCATGGCCTGAACTAAAACTCCAATCTGTGCTGAGAACCATTTCTGTTGGGGGCACAGATGGAAAGAGCCTAAATATCAGACCACATGTCCTGCTCAGGACCCAGCTGTGATGGGGGAAGAGATCACCATCACTCTCTTTGCTGGTGGCTGTCATTCCTTTAGTTCTGCTTTTTTGAAATTTGAAATAATTGCCTTTAAGCAAAAGTATCTGGATTATAATAAACAGTGTTTTATCCATAACCAGTGCTACTGTGAATGAAATTGAAAAATTCCATGTAAATATCTCAAGTGGTGGATGGAGAGAACAATATCCAGCTGGTGTGATGACATGCACCTGAGGTAGCATCATCCATGAGGCAGCTTGTCTGCTCTTGGCTTTGAGAGTCAATGGAATTTAAAGATTAGCTACGAAATACTTACTCCTTGGTGGAAAGGCTGGTAGAGGGGACAGCTGGCTAAAACCATGAAATATTCGTGTTTGGTCTCATATCTTCTCCCACATTCTCTTTGTGCTTCCTTCCTGGTCCTTTTCTCTCATATTCTCTCTCCTCTTCCTGCCTATCAGGAAATGGGCTTGAAATGTCTTGAAATCCTTAAATTAATTTTCTTTTTCCACGTTTTCCTTTCTCCGAGTTTTTCTGCAAAGAAGGTAATCTCTTGTGTCTTCCCATGATATCTAACATTCCTCTGCTAAAATGAGCTATTATAAACAAGACATTTGTTTTTTGATTCTTTCTAATTTGATTTTCAGAGGTAGGATATAGCTTGTAAGGCCTCTATAAATAATAGCAGAATACAAAGACAATCCCTGGTACCTATTGACTGCATTCAAAGTGGACCTGACTGGAGAATCCAGGTATATTGTTTGGGGGAGAAAAAGGATAAAAAGAGGGAAATCTGGTTTTGTCTAAATAGTAATTTAATTTGCTGTAGGTATATGGTAGACAACATCTAATATGCTTAAGTGCTACCTATAGAAACTGGGTACTTCTAGATTTTTAGAAATCAGGTATTCGAGTTGTATTTAACCAGGGAATTTTCACTCATGGAATTTCTTGGTCACACCAATAGATGGCAATCCATCTTCACGTCCCTTTGCTTCTTCAAAAGTGAACTAAAAGGTGAGGAGGAAAGAGAGAAAACAGTTTTCCTCAAATGCTTTTTTCCCTTTTATGTGTCAGAGTTTCAAAGCTAAATGTTCAAATGCCCTGGAAATGAGAAATTATCTGAAAACTAGTACACTGCATGCTACCACAGCACAAATTACCCCATGCTGTCCTGTCAGATTTAATCTGCCTGAATCATTTTTGGAAGGGATGATATGGGATTTAGTTTCCATGTGAGCTAGTAAACTGAGATTAACACTGTTCTTGATACTATTGCATATTTTAATCTAAGATTCTAATTTATTGCCCAAGTTCTACATTGTGAGATCTTCAATAGATCTCAAAAAGATAGGGGAAAAAAAAAGAAAAGGAAAAGAAATCTCAAGTCACATGGAAGATATTTGATCTTCCAGTCTGACTGTGCTTTGTGCTGCAGCAGTGTAATTCAGCAATAACTACAAATAACATATCTCAGTGTCAGATTAACAAATGTGATTGTAAAATTAAACCCTAGTTGTTTCTTGTTTGCTCTGCTGCCGTTGTGGGAGCACTTGTGGACTTTGGAGATAGCTTTTCTAGCAAAACTGGCCTCTGTTTGGATTAGAGCATCTGACTGTTGAATTAATTTAAACTTTTTACTCCCTTTATTTACTCATATACTACCACTACTGCCACAGACCCCATAGGCATATGAGATAGTTTTTTAGGAGATATTTCCTACAAAAACTAATTTAATTGCTGCGAGTTTGTTTAAAAACTGAATACAGGGAAATGAATGCCTGTGCCCTGGCTGTGAAGTTCTCTGCACCCAGGAGTAGTCTGGGACCAACAAGTTCAGTTCATTTGGCAAATAATACTTATTTCAGCTGCATTGTCTTGCTGATCCAGAGTGTACCTCTTGCTGCACAAAGGATAAGACTTTATGTGGAAAGCAGCTAAACAGTTGCTCCCTCTGGCCTGATAGCTGGGACAAAGCTGCATGGATCCCAGGAGGCAGGGTCCTCACTGGATAAACAGAGCAGCATCACGGGCAGCCATCCAGCCCTGCCACAGCCACAAAGGCCTGGGGCTGCTGCAGAGCTCAGTGCTCACTCCACACTGCTGCCTGAAAGCCTGCCATGATCTCTGCACCCACTGCCCTCTGCTTCACCCCCAGCCCTTCTCCTGGCCTCCCGTGGCACTGCACGACCTGCTTCCCTCCTGCAGTGCTTGCACCAGGCTTTCAGAAGATGTCTGTGCGGGTCTCTCATTCTGTCTGGCACCATGTGAAAGCCCCACACTATTTGGGAAGAAACTGTGTGCTTCCGCAGTACATACTTTTCCCTGAATTCTTGGCATCCTGTAATTTATTCTGTCCTTTCTTGCAGTACCAAACAGAATACTGCAAGTCAGTAAACAGGCCTGAAACTAGAGCTATTGTTAACGAAATAATGCAGGTAATTTCAGTGCTGAAAATAAATTGCATCTACTAGCAGTGCACATTATGAAACCAGGCATTTCTTATGGGATCCTCCCCTTTACCAAAGATAGTGCCTTGTGTATAAAGAATAGCTCTCTTATTTAAGCCACAAGTGTTTTTGTTGGGGGTGCTCATAGCTGATGAATAGACCTGAGGCTCAAGAGGTTATTGTGGATGCTAAGCATGGCAATAGGGCAGCTAGAACAGTAAGATAAAAGAAAATGATGTTTCACTCATCAATTACTAATTCTTTTGGTTTCCAAGTGTAAACATGTTGTGCTTCAAAGGGCCATGGGCCTACGGGTACAGAAAAGGGCGTAAAGTGCCTTGCACCGTTCTTACCTTTCATAACATTTCTGCCCTGAACATATGCTCTCACTTTATGTAGGCATTTTATGTATTTTATGCGCTTCAGAGGTTAGGTTTTTTTTGTAGTAGGACATCCATTTACTTCCAGAGGGAGTATTATTCTGCCTGTTTGCATTTTATGAAGCCTTTTCCTTTAAAAAAAGAAAAAAAAATGCCCCAACCACAGTCTAGGATTATGTGAAATGGGGAGAGAATACACAAAACTCGGCCTTCAGCCTCAGGGATGAATCTCCATAATCTGAAGGCAACACCAGATGAACTGCTGAAGGGTTGCTATTTAAGCCTTGATACCATTACCTCTCCTCTTTGACCTGAAGGGATTGATTACCTGCTCCTGGAGTATTAATGAGTTTGCTGAGCTTCTCTGCAGCAAACCTGTGGGCATGAACTTTGTCTTGCCTGAAAGAAAGGAGGAGAAATCTCTGAGCTTGTTTTCATGGCTCCAGTTTAATTGCTGATACAGGGGATTTTGTCATTTCTTCAATGAACTGTGTCAAAATCTAAGAATTTTGTATTTCCTCAAAAAAAAAAAACAAAAAAAAACCGCTGAGCAGTCAGGTAAATGTAAGGAAGGAATGGAAAAAAGGAGAAAACACACTAGCATTATTTTTCTGGTCTCAGAAATGCATTTGCTAACATAGTGAATAAATATTAACAAGGCACAAGTCTCTGTGTCTCTGTGCAGCCCCAGCCAGTTCCCCAGTTGATCCAAAGCACTCTGATCTGACTGAAAGAGTGTCAACTTCATTAATGGCAGCAATCTCCTGATGCACACAAATTAATCAAGCATGTATGAGAAGTTAATGAGTATAAAATTAATGGGGTATTTTTCATGCCTTTTGCAGATATTTCTAAGTAAACAGGGATGCTTATTTCCAGAGCTAGAGAGCAAAGTCGGAAGACCACTAAATCAATGGTTTTTTTATTCATTTTCAGTGAGCTTCTGAGCAGGGTCTGGTACTATAAGCACAGCAGGGAGATGGGGCTCTGGGTACAGCACCAGGCTAAAAGTTACAAGATTCAGCTTTAAATTTAGACTGTTAATCTACTGAAACTTTATGGGTCACTTTACCCTCCATGCCTCAGTTTCCTTCCAACAGCTGCTGTCTTCTTCAGGGTGGAATTTACTCTTCCTAATGGAGATTTGCTGAACCCCAGTAGTGAGAAGGATGTGGACTTTCTGGGAGACCATTGGGGTACTGTAATGCAGAATGTCTGACCTGTAATCACAGGATAGGAAATTCCTGAGCATCAATAGAAGCCCAGGGTGCACTGCTGACATCCACGTGCTCTGTTCTGTGTCACTGCAGGCCTTTGGCATTTCCTCTGTTTGGGTTCTGGGTCCTTTCTGAGCATGGATTGTCAATTTTGCCAAACAAGGGCAAAAGGACTAAATGCAAACAATTTTCAAAACAAATGCTGAACATATCAGTTCATGCAACATTAAGTTCACTATTTTGGGCATGTTCTTTCAGCCGCTCTGTGTGTCCTGTTTGTTTCACAGCATGCTTGCACATTCAATGTATGAGTTTGGAAGGGAGAAGGAATGTAACTTCACCTGTCACCTGGGGAAAGTTACCTTGTTAATTTTCTGTTGTTTGGCATTCTGAGCTCTTGAGGAAAAGCACCGGGAGGTTTATCCCTGCCAAAGGATATGACCTTTGGTGAACTGAGAAACACAGCATGCAGTCTCTGTCTTAAACCAGCTGTTGCATTGCTTGTCATATTTATTTAGATGTCCTCCGGCATAGTGCGAGAAACCAGGAAGGTTCACATGCAAACTCACCGGGATTATGTTTGTTCATTCCCCAAAGAAATACATACTTTCACACGAGCACAGCTTTTCTCATAATGAAGAAATAGGAGGAATCCTTGTATCACGTTGGAATGACTGTCAAATGGAAGCTGCGTCTTCCACTGACAGGAGCAATGGGACCATGTTTGGCCCCACAAGTAGAAGCTGGATTTACTCTGAGCCATCACTCCTTTTGAAACATTTCTGTTTAGCCAAGGACCTGTACATGGGACAGGGAATGATAGATAGTCATATTAATTCTATCTTTAGTCTGAGCTGAGACCACCAACATTAAAATGCCTCAGCATTTTTTTCTGTAGCATTTCTCTAAGCTAAGTTTCTGCACAAGCCCTAAGTGTAGATTTCCATAATATAGTATATTGTGATGTCTTTAACATGTTGCCTTGGCACTGATCACTGAATTTTCTGGGTTTATTGTATTGCTGGGCTTAGGGAAAAAGTCCCCTTAAGGAAGAAATGTCTATAAAGAAAAAGTAAAATAATGATTCCTTAAGAACCAAAAGGGCAATACAGGCTCCTCTACAATCCCTAGAAGAAGATTATGCAAATCAAGGGAAGGAGAAAGGGAGCATTGCAAGGGAGCTGGCAAAATATCTTATGAGAAAGGAAAATTCATTGTCATCCCAAGACCAAGCACCTTTTCTTTCATAGTATCCCCTCAACACTTTTCCCAGCTTCCTTCCTGATATCTCTTGTGTCAGCACTAGGTCAAAATTTATGGAGGATTTGGATACAGTGAGTGTCCCTTCATTTTCCCTAGTGTTTGCATGGTTCAGTATAGTACATTCTTCCCCTTCAGCCTTTAAATTCTGTTTCCCTTCAGGAAATCCTCTGTTGCTTTTAGAGAATCTCTGGAGGGTTTTCCCAGTCTTCTTTGGCTGTTTTTCTCAAAAAGACTGTCTCTTGCATTAATATCTCTGTCCCCAACCTCCAGTGAGCAAACTTAAGGTGGCAGTTTATGTCCAAATAATTTTGCTAAAGGGTCTTATTTATTTGAACTTCTTCTGCCTAAGCATCAGGACTTTAAAGCATCCAACAAGGGTGGAAATATTTCAGTAATGGAGATGGGACCCACAATTTGTTGTTGTTTCATGTTTTTATTTTGCTAAGAATATCTGATATTTTCATTAATAAGACTTTGCCTGGCTGCTTGGGGACAGAGTGCAGAGGGCACCAGGCATGAATATAGTGAGTCACTCCTGAACTCTTTCTAATGGCCTTGTACCTTAGCAGCCCTCAGGTCAGCAGTTTCCAGCAGACCTGGATTGTGATATGGACAGTGAACAGAGAGGGAGCAGAATTACTGAGCCTGGGCAAAGATACTATGGAGAATGAGTGAAAACATGACCTAGATGATATGGATTGGAATTAGAGGGCAAGGAGCAGGTCACTGGTGCACTGGAGGTGAGATGGCCATGTCTTGGAAAAGGATCCAAGTTAGGAGGGAACTGGGATTGACTGGGCAAGGAGCCTGGTGCAGGAGAAAGAGCAGGGAGCTGAGAACGGGATGTGCTTGAAGTCTGATGGCTGGGATTGGGGTGAGAAGCTTGGATGGAAACTGGTGCGGTAAGGATTAGGAGAGGCAATGACGATGAACCATGTGGAGTGGGATGGAGAGCAAGAGAAGAGCAGGGTAACATTGGAGTGAATCAGGCTGGGGCAGGTGAAGGGAAGGGCAGACACTTCATTCACTCACTGCTTGCCTTCCTGCACCAGGCTGGGGTTTTCATACCATATTTCCTTGTTCTCTGCACATGTGAAGGCTTCCATCTCCCCTATGAGAGAAGCATATTCCCCACTCTCTATGCTGATTCACATCAAAGATGACAATCAGCGCTTGCTTTCAATTACTTCATTAGCTTGAATTACTTGAAAGCTATTTTTGTATCCTTCAGGGATCCAGCCTGGCCTGAGCTCTATGGCTGACACCACATGATAGAAAAGCTTCTGCCTTTTCCAGTTTTGCAGTTTGTCTGCATATTGCAGCAAGAAATACTTTCCCCAAATTCCACTCTTTCTTTTGCACATTTCAAATTAATCTCTTGTCCGTTCTTACAAGCTGAGTCTGGTCTGTTTATTTAGCTGAATAAATGTCTGATATAAAATCTCATTAGCCCAACAATTACCTTTGACACCATAGATGAATAAAGTCTCTTTGCCATGTAAATTAGGAAATCGCAGTAAGTCCTCTCCAGTTCTGAGAAGGCACAGTTTTAAAAGACATTCAAAATGCAGAAAATCAGTTAGAGTCATTAATATTTCTGTGGTGGGTACAGTTCATATCAGACATCCCAGATACCACCAGACATAGGATTTTATTATTACTCGTCATGATAAAGCTGTCCTTATGCATCATACACAGACCAAAAGCCTAGTTTCTACATTAGTCATTCCACTTGATGGTTCTCTCTTCCTGTATGGCATTTCTTTGGAAAATAGCAAAAAGAATAAAAAGAACAAGAACTGGTCTACAAAGGAAAGGAAAATCAGAAGGTGAGTCCATTCTTTGCAGCGCTTCTATTATCAATCCCCTTTAATAACTAGTATTAAGCACTATTAATGCAAAAAATTACTTACAGTATTAATGCAAAAAATATTTAAAGTGCAGGAAATTTGGATTTGGGTTTGATTTCCTCCTCCATTTCTCAGGTATTCTCTCTGATGTGGTGAAAAACTCTCTGCTTAGTGAATATGCAAGAAGCTCAAGATTTGGGTACTGAGGGAGCTGGCAGAACTGCTCACTGAGCCACTTTCCATCATTAGATTCAATATTAGGAAAATTTTCGTCATGGAAAGGATTGTCAAGCATTGGAAAAAGCTGCCCAGGGAAGTGGTTGGATCACCTTCCCTGGAAGGATTTAAAAGAAATGTAGATGTGGCACCTGGGGACATGATTTGGTGGTAACTTGGCAGTACTGGGTTAACTGGTGGACTCAATGATATTAAAGATCTTTTCCAACCTAAATTTGATTCTATGATTCTATAATTTCAAAGAAGCCCAAATCCCGTTCATAGCCAATGCCATTCAAATGGCTCTGAGACTGATGTTTTGAAAATTTAGTTGGAATCTTTCTGAAGTGACAGGCATTGGAATCTTCAGTGTTTGGTTTCCCCGTCCCTCAGGTCCTTTTACAAATATTATCCAAGCAGTGTTGCTTGGAAATGGGAGCTTTTTAATGGGCTGTATTTGTTCAGAGAACCTGTAAAAGCGAACATGAAAGTGTGCGTGCACAGAAGAAAAAGAGCTTTGTATGAAGTTTCCCATTCATGTGGCTGTGTTGTGTCATTCTTTCATAATAAATGGAGCTATGTAGGTTTTCCTACATGGTAGAAGAATAATTGGATTTCAAGTAGACTTGCTAGAGCCTTGTTTACTCAGATGTCATTCCTTCACGGTACAGCACCTCTAATTCTGTAGGGCTGTTCTGGCCATCCAGGTCACCAGCAGCCTCATTATTGTGTACAGGTATGGTATGCCTGGAGTGAAAACTGTGACTGGCAAAAAGAACACATTGTAATTAACCCCAGCATGGCTCTCAGCATAGGATGATGGTTTTTAATCTTGAAATTACATTTAATCACTCCAGTAGAGATGGGCAGAAAGCAGGAGATGTAGAAATAAGCAAAATAATAAAGTGATTAATATTCACAGTATAAAGAATTCACTCTTCCCATCTGTTAGAGATCATATGCATTCCATACTTATCTGTCTGTAAATCAGAAGCAGACTGTTGATTTGTAAAAAAAATAGTGATTTATTCAGAAAACTGGACCTCTCTTGATGTTTTAGCTGGCTGCCTGTTGTCTGGATTTTACAAATGTGGTTAATTGTCCATAACTCTACTAAATTTTTTTGAAAATATATTTTCAGCTTTGGTCAGAAGGTGTTGTGCAAGATTATCCTAATAATTATGGTAGAACTTGACTGTTAAGTGCACCTCTAATTTCTGCTGAAGGCAGTGGGATTTACAGCAATGAGCTTTAAAGATGGTTCTCCTGCTTGGCCCGGATCACTTGCTTAATCGCTACAAACTATATGGCTTTTGCTAGAGTAATTTCTTTGATCACTGCCCCCTGGCCCAAGCCATTAGTATTTGGGGACTGGCCAGGTTTCCATTAAGAAAAGAAATTGATGTCAGAAATCAGACAGCTTTTTTTGCTGCTGTCCTGCTTATTTACAATGAATATTCACGAAATTATGCTTCCCTGAACCTGGCAGAAACCCCTAGAGGCAGCTCTTGAACACAGTTTAAAAATCCAGTGCCTCAAATGCCTTTAACTTTGTCCCTTTTTCAGGGCTGCCGGCACAAAAGTGTTTTTCTTTGGTTCAGCACTTTATTTTGTCTTGTTTCTCTGTGTTTCACGTTCCACCTGAACATAAGGTACTGTGCAGGTGACTGTGCACTGGAACAGGCTGCCCAGAGAGGCTGTGGAGTCTCCTTTCCCAGACACATTCAAAAGCCATCTGGACACAAATCTGAGTAATCTGCTCTAGGGGACCCTGCTTGAGCAAGGAGGTTGGACTACATGACTTCCAGTGGTCCCTTCCAACCTTACCCATTCTGTGATCCATTGATTCTGCCCTTGCAAATACTATCTCGCTGCCTTCGGGGCCAGACTCTCAGTCTACAGACACCAGCTCAGCCAAGGTCCAGTCTTGCTTGTCTTGACCATCAGCTACCATGGCCACCAGGTACCATCTTCCATAAAACAATGTAATTTCTTCCCCTGTGGGTGAAAGAACAGTATTTAAACAATGCTGTAGTAAATGGCAGCTACTGTAATCCCTTGTTTGCAGATATAACCCCATTGAGTGTCTATATTTTAGTTTATTTTTATAGTAAGTATTGACATGAGGTGCCAGTAAAATACAGGTTTCAGATGAATTTCTGAGTTGTTACCCTTTTTTTTTCCTTAGCCTTTGAGCTTGCTGTTCCTTGTGGGTCCCTTCCAGCTCAGGATATTCTGTGATTCTGTGATTCTCAGATGGGAAGTCATCTTTCAGAAAGTGTGTATGTACACTAGTTTCTCTCTAAGCCTTTTTGGATATCAGCAGTTTTATAACTTATCAGCCATTCTGTCTCTCTTTCACATGCCTCTCCACTCTTGTGGCTTTCAACTTCTTTCAGTTTCAAACTCTTACAAGTTTTTCTGTGGAAGTGTAGACCTCTGTGTACCATATTCTAGCCTACAGACAAAAGCCTTTTATTTCTTAGTTACCCTTTGCAGATCCCTTAGAAATTTTCTGTGGGCTGCCAGACTGAAAAACCACAGATCTGCTGTCAACCCACATCAGCTGGACTGTCCTTTTCCTTTTCCCTACTGCATATGCATGCTTTTACTTGGAGTATATATATTCTTGGCAAATGCAAAGTTTGTCTCTGGCCAAGGGATTCCGAAAGAAAAGCCTTTACCACGATTACCCTTTTCAGCTTGTATTGATTTTGAGTCTTGAGAGATTTCCTCCTAAAGACTACTGAGGTCTTGTGCTAGCTAGAAAAAGAAAGAAAAAAAACAAGCTTTTTTTTTTTTTTTAATCAAAAGAAAAACCAAACTTGAAACAGTCAAACATGAGCGTTTCCAAGGCAGCCTCAGCACCAGGAGACTTGACATTGCTCAGAACCAGTAGGTTCGGTTTTCAATTCTTCTTTACACCATTGTCTTCAGCGCCAAAACACTGCTCTGTTACCACAGTTGTTTTCTATATCACTGCAAGGTCTTGTATGCTTTCATTAATATTAACAGGGATTCTCAGGTTCTGAAACCCTGTGTCTTACTGTGAGGACTCTGCCTAGACACCCGTGTGAGTCAAGACCACTCTGAAGAAATATTGACATTTCTTTTGTGTCCATGTCAGCTGTCTCATCAGTAGAACTTCAAAGTGCTTGCGAGACCTCTAATGGTGCACATGGTGCTATATATATTATAGAAATAACCAGAAATAATGCAGGAGAGACTGAAAGTATATTGCTAGGAATGGTACGTTTGTGTATTTGTTGTAAAAAGTTATGAGCTATGACTATGCCCTTGTGTCTCCTTTGCCTTGATTTTTTACTGTGCAAACAGCAAAAGACCAAAAAATAACCTGCCTTTTGTGCACCTGTTTTATAGAGAATCCTTAAAAATGATGCAGTATATGGTGTGTGGGATGGTTTTGTGGGGTTGTAGGGACTTCTGTTCTCTCCTTTGGGTCTCTCCTCAACAAAAGGGTACCACCGTATTGGCTAACAAGGAAAGTGCTTGGAACAAACTGCACATACCCACTCCTCTGATTTTAGTGTAACAGAGGGGATGCTCCTAGCTACAGTTCAGGCTCTGCCTGAACCCTCTTTATCCAGCATTAAGTCTTTTGAAGTCCTCCACAGCATGAGCTTATTGGTGATTTCAATGCTCTTTATTTCTGAATATAAGAAAGTTACTAACTATGACCTGGCTTCCCAAACAATATCAGGAAGCTTCAAAGTAATGTGTGCAATTCAACTGTAGCTATTGGGAACAGCCAAACTGGTCCAAAGGGGAATTTGGAAAAGTATGCAGCTCCCCAGGCAGAGAGTGTCTCAGAAGGCACTGCAGGAGCTCTGCTGATTATTCACCCAGTCCAAACTTAGAAGGGCAGTTTGAAACCAGATGGTGTTTGGAGCTTTTTAACGAGCTGGAGGAATTTTGCTTCAGCCATACATGATTATGGTGACTGTGAATCCTTGACACAGATCTTTGAATCAGACAAGGTGCATGGAGCACTCATCGGACCCCACGGACAGTGGCTATAAGTAAAATTCCAATCAAGGGCAGTACGGACTCTCTCTTTGCATTGGCTCAGGGATCTTCAATTTTGCAAAATGGAAATAAAAATTGAATGGGAAGAAATCCAGTTTTGAAGCTCTGAGAAGGGAATTGCAAAATAACTGATCTGTTTTTAAAAGCCTTATATCCCCTGAAGCTTCTGATTAATTTATTGAAAAAGTGTTCATAAAAGATGTAACCAAACCCAAATCTGTTGCTTCGGTAAAGAACATATTCAGGATGAAAATCCCAGGGCTTTGCCCTACCAGCAAAGTAGGCACCTGTCACTCCCATCACAGCAGGAACAGCATGATTTCTGCCCTAATTTCTAGAACATCAGTGTTGTTGAATGGGGATCTCAGACACTATGCAAACCAGGACCCAAAACTACAAACGCTGCTTCTTTTTTTCTTTTTCTCCTCCCCTATGAAAGCCTCAAGGAATATGAAGTCATCCTTCAGTCTGTTTCTGTTCCCCAGGCTTTTCTTTCCACAGTGATGGGCTGATCCTCATATATTTGCATGATGGTCTGACCCACTTTGAACGAAGTTATATGCTGATCAGTGAAAAACAGAATATGCTTTCCTGGCTTTTGGATTATTATTCAAAATGAAAGGAGACCCAGAGCAGCATGCCATGTTCCCTGTTGCATTACAACACATCTGAGTAGCCAAGCTTTAGTAAAACAGACCCATGGAGGAACCGGAGTCTGCCTTAATAGTATGAAAACTTTCTGCAGGCATCCAGCTTAGTACCATCCAGAACAACTCTGTGTCAGGAGCTGTGGGATGTGAGTTCTATGTAGGAAAATGAAGTTTGCTGTTTGGTTATAACTGTGGCTTAGCTGTGTGTCAGGGCTGTGAAATCACAATGCACTCAAGACATTAATTCCAGGGGTAGTCCAGCAGCTCCCCCTGGTTTGTCACCTTCACAGACAGGAGAGTTGACAGCATTGTTCTGCAGTGAAAGTCTCTTTCTAGTGATCTTGTCCATACCTGCTGCTTGTACTGCTGAGTCATGCTGTCATGTACTGTTGTTCATGCCTACTTGGAATTCTGTCTTGGAATTTACTAATCTATTCTTGCTATCGAATCTGTAAGAATTAAAGGAGAATTTAATTGCTAAGAAGCATTTTGTCCTATCCTAAATTTGATTTAACTGCGAAGCAAATAGGTTTCCGTGAATGTTTTTGGTTTTGGGTTTTTTTTCCCCTGAACAGTGATCAATAGAGATTTAAAAGCAATATTCATAAATTACTCAGCTCTTTTATTTTTCGTGCCAATGATTTTGTGTTATGTTTACATCACTGCTCTTGTGACTGTATTAATTGCAGGGACTATACGATATCAAATGCTGAACAAATATACAGGTCATGGATCTGCAGTTCACCAGATCCAGTGGAAAGGCTGGAAGCCTTCCTTTTGGCTGCTCTTACTTAAAGCAAAAGTAGAGGTGCTGCATCTAATGTATAAAAAGGAGACGATCAGCTCCATCTGGGAGGTCCAGTCGTTCAAGAATTTGCCTCCCAAGGACTTTCTGTGTTGAAAGTTCCACATTTCCTAACATTCAGAGATCTCTGCAGAAACACATTTAATTGTTGCCTTTATGGGACCTAGTCATAAAAATAATAATAAAAGCATGGGTTTGTGACAACTGTAATGTGACAAACACTTGGCAAATCTCTTGGAAAACTGTCTTTATTTGTGCCTTATATAGACCAGCACTCCTCCATAAGAGCAGGAAACCCCAGTAGAGATGACAGAAAATAAAATTTTAGAGATTGTCCCAAGCTAGTTTGACTTGCTACAGGTACCTGAGTACTTTTGGGGCAACCCTCTGTAGGTTACAGCTTCTGTAAATGAAGAATATAATGAAGGATTACCAGGACCAGATGAAATATTTCTACCAGTTATGCAACATGGGTGTATTAGGGTCAGTCCCACATGCCCTAATATAGCAAACCCCTTAAACATCTGCATACATTCAAGTCCAAGTATATTTTTGCAACTGTTATTGGGTACAGAGCAGAATAATTGAAAGATTACTCACAGATAAAATGCATTTGGCAAATTACAAATGGGTATACAAGCTACTAGATTTCTGTTTGGGATCATGAGGTTCAATATCCCTTAACACATTGTTTTAGGCTGCTGCATACCTGACCCATAATTTAGATAATAAGGAGAGTTAAGACAGACTTCCTGCTATGTTTACATTTATCCTGCACTGTAAAATTTGCAGTCAGTGCTATTTGATGAGAAATGCACTTGTGGCAGCTGTGTTACAATCCTGAGTGAATGCAAATTATTTGAGCCAGACAGGGAAGCAGGTAAGAGGCATAAGAAGCCTCCTTGTGCCTTGCTCTACCTGATAAGTACAATCATAGGTTTTACCAGCTCTAAATCTTACAGAGTGTTCATTTTGAACCCAAATTTGACAGGTTTTTAAGATGCCATGAGCTAAATAGTTTGAAATGGCACTTTATCTTCTGGCTGTGTTTTTGAGCTCAAGTACAGTGGTTGCCATGCTTCATGCTGAAGTCAGGGCTGCCAGCAAATGTGAGTGTGATCTCAGCACACCTGCCAGATCAGATCTCTCAGGTTACTTTGCACAAAAAGACACTCAGATTTTGAATCCCAAATAGCCTGAAGCAGGAGATTTTCTTGAACCTGAGCTGGGATGCAGGAGTCCAAGGCGTGCAGCGTCACAGCTTTAGGCACTTGCCTGTACCAGGGAAAGGCAGGGCTGTGGGTGCTCAGCTGAAATAACATGTCAATAGCCAGCCCAACTGTTTCTTGGACTCCTGCTCCACATGCCCTCCTGCTCCTGCTCCACAGAAATGAGGAGTTCTTGGTGTTTTTACAAGGTGGCATTTAGCCCTGTGTCTGGCCTCCTCTGGCAATGTTTCCTGGCCAAGCATCAGTGACAACAGCTTCTTGTCATTGATATTCAAGTAATGTCTTGAGTATTCAGGATGTCACATTTGTGCACACCCTGCATATTTTATACTTAAACGTTTCAAAATTAACCCCTTCTCCAGGAATGATCACTCAAAAGGATCACTAAGAGTAGAAGTGAAAATAGCTAAGCAATGTTTTTGTGAGTCATTAATTCATATGAATGGCATAAATAAATAAATAACATGGCAAAACCAAATATGGTAACAATAAATTGATTTTTGTTGTAGTTTGTGCGAAGAGTAAGTAGTCATTTGGTCTCAACACTACTGCTGTGACACAAGCAACTAGTTATAGCCTCATTTATTATGGGCAATATATAGTGCAGAGATGATGAGTTCTTTACCAAGGTCAAGGATTAAATAGGGAAGGAAGTTGCATGTAGGGCCAGACATCTTGACACCTTTATGTGAGAACTTGTGACTTCCCTATTATTTGGTCAGTATCTCTGTTAAGTGAATTAAGAGTGAGATTTTTCAAGCCTCCCTAAGACATAAGTTGCAATTAAAACTATGGCTTCCAGTTCCTTTTCTCTACTTAGTAAACCTAAGGCATTTTATTTTTATTGGCTTTGCAGTATCTGCAGCTATAGACTGAGGGAAACTAGTGAAAAAACAAAATGCAAAACAAACTAGCAAAACCAAACAGAAAAAAAAAGACAATTCCCGCTTCCAGCAGCAGCACGGAGCTAATCCCTGCAGTGGGCATTTTTAACAGCCAAAGCAATGAGGGCTTCCACATATTTTAAAACTATTTCACAACCCTTACTGATTTCTAATGAGGCTGAATTAGCACCTTCTGTATTTTCTAGGGGCTGCATCTTAGCATCAAGGTTGTTGGAGAGGTGGGGAGAATTAAGTCATGTAGCTGTGCACAGAGAAAGAGCAGCCTCTGAAACTGCTCATGCTTGGCTGGAGTTCACAGAGCATAAGCCAATTTTTGCGCCCACAGAGCAGTTCATTTCTTGGCAGCTGAATCGGAATAAAGCTCCAAGGCTACAGCGGCCCACAGCCTGCTGTGACTCGGTGACCACAGAGCCTAATTTGTGCTGGATAAAGCCCTAAAGAGATTAACTGACTCATAACATATGCTACTTTACCTTCTACAAATGAACCTCAAATACAGTGCCATGTTTCTGATCTCTCTCTAAATTTTGCAAATACCCCACCACTTAGTCACAGATATAGGGGAACCTGAAGAAGAAAAAAAAAGATGTAATTCATACATTTTTTACAAACACTTCAAAGGACTATATGCTTTCTCTGCCAGGAATGTGACATTTCACATTAAGGAATATATAAAAAATGCATACATTCATTTTAGGAATCCTCTGAGCAGCAGCGGTGCAGGTGTCTTACCTGTGGCACAGTCACGTAGGAGGGGCAGCTACATCCAGTGTTGAGTTTAGCCAGGGATGGCCACATATAAGTCTGTAAAAGTCACTGAATCTCCTCCGTCTCCCCAGGCCCATAAAGAGCTCCTTGGAGTTGGTCAGCACCTTAAGGACAGACCCTCAGGAGCAGGAGTGCCAGCCAACAGTCAGGGTGTTTCTAAACCAGACTGGTGAGTGTTTGCACTGTGAAGCAGATACACTCAGTGGTTCAGCAGTTCCTGACTCCACACCACGGACCTGGCAGGGATGAGTTATTCTTCCCTGGTAGCCCACACACAACAGTATTACACTGGGGACAAGGTGCTGTTACTCACCCAGATGTCATTCCAACGTGGAATTTGAATGTGGGCCCAGGGATATGCAGTACACGCAGCATAAAAGACTGCTAGGTTCAATTCATTTCCATGTCATGAAACCCTGTCTTCCCAAAGGATTCAGATGAGGGCAGCTGGGATGGCCATATGTACAGGTCGTTTTCCACAAAAGCAAGAATCTGACAATATTGGTCTAACATTACATAAATTCTATCAGGTTTTCAAACCCAGCCCCACTGAAGTGAAAGACATTTATTATCAGTGATTTCAAATACAGCTAACTGCATTAAATTCAAGGCTTTCTGTCCTATCGCAATAACAACAAATATCAGCTCAAACAGCCATTTTAAATGAGGTAATAAATACTGGATCAAATAAATGATGTTGCTGATTAACAGGTCTACATTTTTAGCCTGCTTTATTGTCATATCTTAAAGCCAAATATATCTGCAGACTTTAGGAGCAGTGTCCAGAGGAGGGTTAAATAGGACTGAATCTGTATTAAATAGGATCTTAGAAAGGTTTTTGGCTCTTGTAAGATAGTTCAGACCTCATACACTAAAAGCTCTGTGTGTCTCCTCAAAACTGGAAACATCATGGTTTTAAAGTTAACAGTTAGGATTCTTCCTGGTGTCTTTTTTCCTGAGATTTTCTGGACGCCCTTAAAAATCACATCATCCAAATCCAAGTGAGAACTGAAAGCCTAACACATTTAGTGCCTTTTTAAAAGCATAGTCTTACACTGCTGTTCTCAGCAGATATATGTCAAGAAGTTGAATTATTGCCTTTTACCTTCTAGGCATTCACTCCAAAGACTGAGCAAAGCGTGTCAGCTTCCATGATGCAGTTGCACTCGCTTTGGGGTTGTGATCATGGTCAGTGGCTGTGGCTGAGCTGATGAGCAAGAGCTCATGCTGAAGTAGAGCAGTTGCCAGTAATTGTGTGAATACAGTCTAAAGTCCAGCTTAGTGAAGTTCCCAGTATCGATGGATTTAAGGGGGCAAATTCAACACCATATTCTACCTCCATTGTGCCTCCAGGATGATCCAAACCCTCAATTAATATTCTGTCATAGACCAAACTTGTTTTCAGCTCAAACAGACAACAAGTGTGCACAGGCTGCACATTTTTACACTAACAAAACTGTTTGATTTTTATATCTGGAATCTTCTTGATATTTATATTCATTCCTCTCCTAAAATGCATAGTGGGCTGAGCAGATCAAGTCCTTACCATAACTGATTAACTGAATCTTCTTCCTCTCCCTTTTCTTTCCAAACTTCTCCTGACAATGAAGTTAGATCTTGCAGCCACCAGAAAAACAAAGCTCAGAAGGTGTCAAGCTGGTAAGATGTTTAAAACTGAGTTATTTATGGAAGTGAAAGAAGCGCAGAAGTTTCTCCCCGCCAAGCACAGAGCCTGTGCTCCCCAACCTGTTACATGCACGTATTGAGTCTAGGCCCAAGTGAACAAGGCAGTTCCTGAAGGACCATAAAACTGGCACAGGCCCATTGGACTCAGTAGAACTATGTAGCCAAGGATGCTTATTTAGCTCAAGGGGGAATTATATGATTTTAATCTAGGCGAATTTGAGTGCTATAAACTCTCCAGTAAAAACCTAAGGACAAGAAAAAAGGGGAAGGGGAGAGAGAAAGAAAGAAAAAGAAAGAAAGAAAGAAAGAAAGAGAAAGAAAGAAAGAAAGAAAGAAAGAAAGAAAGAAAGAAAGAAAGAAAAGAAAAAGAAAAGGATTGTAAATATCATTGTCAGAAGACTAGAAGCAGCTGCTGTCTATGGCAGATGTATTTCCTTCGATCAGAGAGCTGTGGATATTTGGAAATAACCCACATTTGCTATGTATTTAACTACAAGCTTTCCATTTGTTTGGAGGCAATCAGGGATTTATGTTCAAACAAGGACTTTTCTCAACCAGGTTTTGGTCAGAAAGCACCATTTTCCTGTGGCACTGGCACATGGATGCCAGGATGCCACATGGAACACAGGTAATTCATGCTGGGGAGAGGGCTTCTGATTTCAGAGCTTTTGGTCACACAGTCCTGGAGGTAAATGAAGAGGTTTTAAGACTGTGCCTTTCTCCAGGAACCTAAATGCTTTCATTAACCAGGCTGAAGAGATGGAGATGCCCTCGTGCTTTGGATGTGGTAGTTGTTAAACCATAGCACCTGACAGCCATTCCCACTGATAACTCCTCAGAACTCCAGCACACAGCATTTCCTGAGGGGAGCTTCGCCATCTGCCATAAACTCACAGGGGATGCCAATCAGGCCAGGGACTCTGAGCCCATCCTGTGTCCTCGTAATAAGAACACTGAAAGGCTGTAATTTTTGCCTTACTAACTCTGTCACATTTCCTCCCTATTTGACTGATTTCTTTTCTTTTCAGCTCTTCCTTCTCTTCCCTATATAAATGCCTTTTTTTTTTTTCATATAGCACACATGCACACTAGCATTTTAATCCCAGTGTTTAAGGCCTTAAATAATACAGTGCTGCTGCTGTCTACTTGTAAGACTGCCCATGGTCTCTTACTGTGTCACGACAGTAAATATCAATTGCAAGGAGAATGTAACATGATAGAATGTAATTACATGTCTTGGAAGCTTGCCCAGATTGCCAGCACCTGCATTTCCAAAGGAAAAAGAAAAAAGAAAAAAGAAAGACTTTGGAAAATCTTGGTGTGGACAGTACCTTTTCCTAGTCTTCAACCTGCCTCAGGGCTTTCCTTTGCAAGTCTTGAGGCTGCTTCAAGAATGTTCAAGATCAGGTTGGAGCAGCTCTGAGCAATCTGATGTAGCTGGAGATGTCCCTGCTCACTGCAGGGGGTCACACGGAGTGAGCTTCAGAGGTGCCTCCCAACCCTGACCATCCTATGGCCATGGTTCTGTGTGCCCAGTGGTCCCAGCCTTGCTGGAAGGAGGCTGTGTGCACTGTGCAGAACTGCTCTGCGCCGTGGATACAGTGGTCTGTGAGGTCTCACGGTGAGACCAGGAGAAAACTGCAAATCCCTGCAATGATAAGTGGGGGAAAAGGGCCTGATGATCTTCTTGATTTAGTATAAACAGGCTGTTAACAGATATTTTTTGGTACAAAAGTAGTGGAAGGTGTTTGCTTTCCAAAATAGATCATTTCACTGGTCTGTATTAGGGTGTATCTCCATCAGAATACAAGGAACAGGCAACCAGGCATAGGGAAAGGCAAACATCTTTTATGCTGGTTTTGCCTTATATGGATAACTCAGGATAAAATTATGCCCTGAGATACCATAATGTGGAACTGCACTGTCAGGCTCCTGAAGATCACCTCAAGATAATATGAGACAGATTTTCAAAAAGGACTGAAAACGTTCCCTCAGCAAAAACCACTCTTGTTTTTAAATTACTCAGCTGAAAGACTGCTTCCTCAAATGATTACACACATCAGAAGACTGTTTTCCTATTAAAAAAGATCACCATTTTATTTCTCATTCCAAAATACATGTGCATATAGGCCTGCTATTTCTGTGTGTAGGCACCATGATAAATCCCCACGATAAATCCACAGATGAAAATAGCAGTTCAGAATTTGCTAAAACGCTGTGGTACTGTGGAACACTTTCAAAAGTGTGGATTTGTTTTCCACCTTTTTTCCCAATAATAAATGTTAGACTCAGCAGTAAGGGCTTATAACACAGCCACGCTAGTACTGTGAAGTGTAGGATTTATTACCCAGATCTGCAGAACATAAATTTTCCAAGGGCTGTAATTGTATAAAATGCTACATGAATCCAACAACGTGAAGAAATCTATTTTTAGGGCAAAATTTTTCCAGTTATCAGGGTCTCAGCCTTTGGCTAGGAATTCAAAGCACTACAGGACTGAGGCGCTCAATACCTTGTTGGAACTGGCATGTGTCTTTTGCTAACAAGACACAAATCCCTCTCAGACGCTGGGACGACCTCTCCCAGCTGGAGATCTGGTCAGTTCTGGGATGTCTCTGGTACCAGCATGGGTGTCAGCAGAACAGACAGACCAGCTTAGGGTAAGTTAAAATGTTAGACCTCATGGAGGGAAACAGGGGTTCATAAAAAAAAGTGGCCTGCCTGAAGTGTTTTCATAGCCTAATGGTTCTGAAGTATTATCAAGTCTACAAGGCTTCACAACACCTGAATAGCTTCAGTTTATCTCCCTCAAGCAGATAGCTGTTTAGCTTAAAACAAGGTCATACTTTCAGATCAGCTTCAAGAAAATGCCAACAATGCCTATTGAGTTCATCTCAGTGGACAAAACTCTTCACAAATTGCTGTTTTGCCCTTTCCATGCACTGGCTCTGTGCTGACTTCACAAGGAACAAGTAAATTTTGCTGTACTTCTCTCACTCTGGATCATTAGTGCCATTTGTTGTGATGATTAGTATTGTACTGGTGAAATCCACTGGAAATAACCTCAGAACTGTAGGTAGTCAATGGTTTCTCCAGGTCAGCATTGAATCTACCTGGGAAAACCCAATTACAGCTTTAAAAGTTCACCACCTGTGTTCATAGAGTGCATGAACATGTTGTGGAATATCTCAAAAAAACCTAACCCCCCTCACCAGAATCATCATGGCCATCGTCAGTAATTTGCTGTAGTTGCGGAGTAACCTCTTTTTTTAAGACTGATCTAGGTATCTGAAAAAAGGTGCTTCAGGTCACCACTCTGTAACTCCTATTTTTTTGCCTCTTGCATGTGCTTCTCTAAGTCACACTGGAGCCAAATGCCTAAAGAAAGCTAAAGATGGCCATGGTCATGCTCAACAATGTATAAATAATTTTAAAGAAAAAGGTAAAGTAAATATGAGAAAAACTGGTCGTAGGCCATGCATTCAGCTTTCATCATATGCTTTCAGCTCTTTCTCTTTGTTTTCTCAAAACAGTGAGTGCAGGATTGTCCCACCTCACAGAAAGGTCTTGCCAATAAATGCATTTAGGTGTAAGATGTGGATGAAGTAGTGCAACAGAAACCACTTCATACTCACATACATTAATGCTTGCATACTTACAGTTTGTAGACAAACATAAAGTAACAACTCCAAAGCACTTATTATTTAAAATGACTCCTTGCTTTTTTTTTAATATCAATTTCATTGTTTTCTGAAGCCTAGTTAATGAGATTTAGAAGTGATTGCTCTGTGGTTTGAAGCAATCTGCCCCCAGTTCTTTACACCAGACAAACCTTTAGTGGAATCTTATCACTGAACTTTCAAAGGATATTAAAATCTGCTTTTGTGTTCTTCCTTTCTTTTTTTTTTTTTTTTAATAATTTTATTCTACCATTTGCCTTTTGCACATTTGTGATTCTAAAAACGCCTATTTGGTACTTTCCCCTTAGAAGCTGTGCTTTTTTTCCCTTCATAGATGCTATTTGCAAAGCTTATATTTGTCACTCTAACAAAGCAGAGCTGAATGAGCTATTTAAACATATAATAAATGAATGAGCAAGAGGACCAATTGAATTGGTGCTATTATTTCAACAAAATCCTTTCAGCAATTGTCTTTCTCTTCATAGAGACCTTCATGGCATTATTTCACTAAATGACACCATGAATGTAATTACTTTGATTCAGAGTGTTGGAATCACACAGGTAACAAATTACACTGCCCCCTGATGAGTAATAATTCAATTATTCAGTGGCCTTATAACAGTTTGAAATAGCCTATTCTCATTTCACAAACATCATATTTACTGCTGGAAATAAACCATTTCTCCAAAATGAAATATTAGATCTATAAATCTTAGCACATGTAAGCTCCCAAATGGATCACTGCGTAACTGCATATCTTGGGTGTTTTTAATATTAAAGGGTCTGCAGAGAACCGGAGCCTCTTGGGTTACTCTGTCTCAGTAGATGTGTGCATATATTTCGCCTGTTTACTACCTGGTGAATCAAGAGTTGATTATATAAGTATCGAGCAGATATCGTGCACAGAGTGAGGTTTGATCTCAGTGACAGCAGCGCTGTTGGCATTCATCCCAAAGCAGGAGCTAAATGTGCATCCAAAGAGACATTCCTTGGACATGACTCTTCTCTGCTCTGCTCCAACACAAATGAAGCAAACAACACTGCTAATGACTGTATAAAACAAGGGTGAAGAGGGGAAGAAACAACCCTGCTTGCTGAAAGGTCACTTGAAAGCGAGACTTTTGGGGTAAAATATGTAAAACCCAGTGAGATTTTCAAATACGCTAAGTGCAAAACTCCTAATTATGCAATATCCAAATAATATTTAGACATTTAGGGACCTATGAAGATCCCACAGACACATCTACATTCACCTGTATATGCCTAGATAGTTTTAAAAACTATGTTTTAATTTATTGTGATGTGATTTATACAACTCGTATTCAGCTCAGCAGAGCAGCATTCCTCCAGGCTGTCTGCAGGAGGCATCAGTAAGGAATTTCCAAACCGTAATTGCTGGGTTTGGTCCTAAATAAAAGCAGCAGCAGATGTGCAGCCCCTTTTTTATCTGATACTTGGCAGCCTGGGGTTTTTCTACAGCATGTGGCAGATACAGATTCCATTTCTGAATTTGCTTGGAGATATCCAAACTTTTACTTCCTTGGGGACTGCCTTGACACCCAGCTTATCAGCTAATTGATGGAATATCTTTCAGTCTTTCCCATGGAGGCTGTGCGATTATACATGAAATATTTAAAGATGTGTTAATCTTTAAGAGCAAGATGTGCTCCACAAGTTCTCAGCTGAGAGAGAGCATGCACCACTGAGAGTGGAGAGGACAGAGGGCTGTCTGCCAGTCACTCCTATTAAATTACTTTTACAAGATGGAGGTGATTTTCCTCTCAGGTGAGGACTTAGTCCCTAGACAATGGAATCATTCTGTCTCTGTCAAACAACTTCCTCAACCAGAACTAAAGTCTGGTACTGTATATTTTTTCCAGCTTAGTTTCAAAGCAACAGTCATTTAGATGGTTTTGTAAAAGTCAGTGTCACAATGTGGATGTAAAAACTTTTACAACTTTTACAACTTGCAATAAGTGAATTCTACTAAGGAAATCTACCAAAAGTTTGCAATAAATTGCCACAAAGTTATAATAAGATGGGGGATGAATCTCTCAAGTGAAAATGGGAAAATGAAAACAGATGAAGAAGAAAACTAAGCTGATTTTCTCCCAAGACTCAATGCTGCTCACCAGTGTTCAGACACACATCTCTGTAAGTCCTAAAAGATCTTCAAGATTGTGAACATGCGTAAGCAGTATATCTGACTGCCTACATATAGAAATGCAAATCCATGTGCAAAGAAGGGTAATCAAAGACCTAAACTTTTTAATGTATTTTTCAGATGGAGAGAACTTTTCGTGGCCTCATGTTTCCAGTGCTAATGCCAATCATCTCTAAAAGTCTGGCCATGTACTTTAATATTTACAACTCTGAGAACCCTTTCTTATATGATGATTTGCAGGTCAAGAGCTCAGTACAATTTTATCCTAAAACAAAATTTAGTTACCAGATAATACAGATATAAAGTTCACAAACTCTGTTCATACTTTAAAAAGAGCAAACTGAATAATGAAGATTTCAAGACACCAGATTATTGCAATTAGCAGCATGGAAGAGAGTGGAAAACTCAGTCCAAACTGAGCAGCACCTCTGTAATGCTTTACATTCTTAAACTTAAGCATATTATATGTCTTTGTAAACGTTTACTATGATCTACCATGCCAAGATCTTGGTTTAGCATAGAGATTTTGAAGTGGCACTCTTAGTCTTATTAGAGAGGAAGAAACTAAGTCACTCCTCTAAAAATAAGCCCAAGGTTTGATCACTTCATTAAAGCCAATAGAAAAACTGAATTAGTGAAGCTGTGAATTCATAGAATCACAGAATATTCTGAGTTGGAAGAGACCCATAAGGTGCATTGAAATCCAACTCCTGTCACTGCACAGGACATTCCCAAGAGTCACACCATGTGCCTGAGAGTGCTGTCCAAATGCTTCTTGAACTCTGGCAGGCTTGGTGCTGTGACCACTTCCCTGGGGAGCCTGTTCCAGTGCCCAGCCACCCTCTGGGTGAAGAACCTTTTCCTGATATCCAATCTAACCCTCCCCTGACACAGCTTCAGGCCATTCCCTCAGTCACCAGAGAGAAGAGGTCAGTGCCTGTTTCTCCTCTTACCCTCACAAGGAACTTGCAGACTGCAATGAGGTCTCCCCTCAGTCTCTTCTTACCCAGGCTGGACAGCCCCAGTGCCTTCAGCCGCTCCTCATGTGGCTGCCCCATTCTTGTGGCCCTCCTTTGGACGCTTTCTAATAGTTTAATGCCTTTCTTCTATTGTGGCACCCAAAGCTGCCCCCAGCACTCGAGGTGAGGCCGCCCCAGTGCAGAGCAGAGGGGACAATCCCCTCCCTTGCCCGGCTGGCGATGCTGTGCCTGATGCCCCCCAGGACATGCTTGGCCCTCCTGGCTGCCAGGGCATTGATGACTCATGTTCAGCTTGCCACTGAGCAGGACCCCCAGGTCCCTTTCTGCAGCACTGCTTTCCAACCTCTTGCTCCCCAGTTTATATGTCCATCTATGATTGCCCCATCCCAGGTGCAGAATTGGGCATTTCCTCTTGTTAAACTTAATATGGTTAGTGATTGCCCAGTCATCTAATTTATCAAGGTCCCTCTGCAGGGCCTCTCTGCCTTCAAGGGAGCCAACAACTCCTCCTTTTGTATCATCTACAAACTTGCTAAGTATCCCTTCAAATCCTGGGTCCAAGTCGTTAATGAAGATGTTTAAGAGAAGTGGTCCCACCTATGCCCACAAAACAGTGTAGACTTCTCCCAACCATGTAACATCTATGACAGTTATTTCAGCTCTCAAAAGCAAATTGATTCCTGTGGATGAAGATTTCAATTGACCAGAAGCCAGAAAAGTCAAGATTGTGTGTCGGCTGTTATCTGTCCTGTAGTGATTGCAGGTCAAGGATCTGTGTCCAGTCCTGACGTAGGTTTGAAATAGAATTCAATCCCAAGTTTGATGTTGCCACCCAGTTCTTAATGTGAGCACCCCCAGCAGCTGTCTCATCTTTTTAACTTTGATGTACCTCAGTAACAGAGTAGCTTGGCCTCTCTTTCATGCTTAAGCTTGACTGTGATCCCGAGAGCATATACTCCTGTGCCTGCCTCACATGACGGATTTTCTCAGGAGCAGCAAGTCTAGCACACTTCTGTAAGAATAGTCTTCATTCATGGAGGAATGATGTTTGCTGTTGTCCTCTAAAAGTTAGTTGAAGAGGAGTGTTTCATTCCTTTTAAACAAGAGCAATTTGAAGCAGAAGCTTCCTACTTGCCATCACTCTTTGCCTATGCAAGTGCGTGTAGGAGTTGGAGAGAAATCAGGAGGAGGATTCTACCCCTCTTCTCATTGCTTTCCAGAGAAAAATTCAAGACTCATTGCCTTGGTGAAGCAAACAATACTGAATATGCCTATGTAGTTTATTGAGAAGGGCAGTTTTTCAGGGTATTTGGAATCTCTCTAATAAGTATTCTAACATTTTCCCAAGTTTTTGTGTAATATTAAATTACACTCTGGAGCCAAGTACATAAAATTAAGATGTCTGAACAGTCACTGACTAAGTTTATTTTGAGAGCTAGCACTAAATAAAATGTGTTTGAAACCTTGTTTTAGCTAATTGAAGACATTTATGTACAATAATACATTTGAAAACACAGAGTTTTGTGGGAGGGAATTGCCCCACTGAATACCTTGGTTTCTGCTAGGTGGGACTGCCTGCCACCAATACTGCTAGGCTTGCCAGGATGCATTTGACAGTCATCCTTATCAGCTTTTAATCCTGACCAAATAAAATCAATCCCTGACT
The DNA here is from genome assembly GCA_013399875.1 of Gymnorhina tibicen. Lineage (NCBI taxonomy): Eukaryota > Metazoa > Chordata > Aves > Passeriformes > Artamidae > Gymnorhina > Gymnorhina tibicen. The sequence goes on along the minus strand of VXAZ01006775.1, from coordinate 1,921,797 downwards.
GGAATGGCACTGGCGACCTAAATCCCAGTTCTAGCAAGAGCTGCTGAAACTGAGGGAAATGGATTGAGGACTGAGAGCCAGGTGTTTGCAAAGATTCATGGCCTAGCATCTCACTGTGCATTTTAAATATTTCCCATATTGCTTTGTGGGGTATCATTTGAGGGTTACTCATCCATATTCCAAGTGTAAAATAAAATGACAATAAACAGGACTGTTATATAACAAAATATAAAACAGTCTTGCTAGACTTTTCCAAAACAGAAATCTCAGCTTTTCTCATGCATTATGCACTTTTAGTATCTTTTAGATCAATATTTTATATGTAGTGTAATAGCCCTCCTTTTTCTTTAAACAGAGTTGATTGGAGAAAAGAAGGCAGAAAGGTTCCATTTCTGTCTAACTGGTATTGATTTTGTAACTGCTGAACTTAGAGCAAAAGAGGCTCCAGTAAAGGAATACATTTTTATTTCATGTGACATATATTCCCTAAGGGGAACACAGCAAAAAGAGGGCAAAGAAGGATTTGGGAAGCTAATTAACACAGATCATAAAAATCAAAGAAATCAAAGGGAGAGAATTTAGGAAGGCTGGCATGGCCGCTCCAGAGGAAGGATCAGCCATATCTCTGTCTCTCCTGACAGATGATTCTCTGAGCTGCTTTTGAAAATCTCCGGTGACAGAGAGACTAAAATCTCCCTAGGTGATCTGTCCTCGTGTTTACATAACCTTAGAGTAAATCAGATTTCAGAATTGTAGTGTATTCTGAGTTGAAAGGCACCCACAAGATGCATCGAAATCCAACTCCTGGCCCTGCACAGCACATCCCCAAGAGTCACACCATGTGCCTGAGAGTGTTGTCCAAATGCTTCCTGAACTTTGTCAGGCTTGATGCTGTGAACACTTCCCTGGGGAGCCTGTTCCAGTGCCCAGCCACCCTCTGGGTGAAGAACCTTTTCCTGATATCCAACCTAAACCTCCCCTGACACAGCTTCATGCTGAGTTTCCTTGGGTCCTGTCATTGGTCACCACAGAGAAGCAATCAGTGCCTGTTTCTCCTCTTCCCCTCATGAGGAAGTTGCAAACTGCAGTGAGGTCTTCCCTCAGTCTCCTCCAGGCTGAACAGCCCCAGTGCCCTCAGTCACTTCTCATATGGCTTCCACTCAATGCCCTTCACCACCCTCCTTTGGACATTCTCTAATGTCTTGGGCACCCAAAGCTGCCCCCAGCACTCGAGGTGAGGCCGCCCCAGTGCAGAGCAGAGGGGACAATCCCCTCCCTTGCCCGGCTGGCGATGCTGTGCCTAATGCACCCAAGGACACCATCAGCCCTCAATGACACCTAACTTAAATGTCTGTGGCTTTAATTCTACAGCTGTAGACTCTGACTTATCTTCCACAGCTATGAAGTATTTGAGTTTGCTATTTTTTTGAGGTCTTTATTCCCCTTCTTTTCTTTCCTGAGACAAGAATGCTGTTACTCAATGGTCAGTTCCACCTTTCCCTTCCTCCAACTTTCACATCATCAATTCCCTGGTTTTGTAATACGCTGTAGAAGGCTATTCCCTCAATTTCCCATCTCCAGTTTATTTCAAGAACTAGACAGTCTATGTGCTCTGTATTAGCTGGCATCTCTATTACTACCAGCTTCTGATAATTGTTCCGTTTGCTCTTACTAAACCTTTCTTGATCTTTCTGGCTTGTAGCCTAAAGTATATTGAAAGATAAACTGTGGGATACATTCAAATGATTAAATTTCTCTTCTCATCATTATTCAGACCCTTTCAGTCAGTCTATTCTCTTTATCTGCTGAACACAGTACAAGTATATATATCTTTTATAAAGAAAACCTCTTCATATTGTTGTGGTTTATTCCTCTTGAGAGGTAATTTTCCATATTAACATTTTCAGCTATGTCAGTTATTCCACTTTTTATAGCAGTTAAGTTGTAGTTTTTATTATGCACTATGCTTTTATTCCATGTGGCTTATTCTCAATACATCTTCCATTGCAATATAAACATAAAAAATATGGTGATCAAAAATGTAATTTTGAGCCCTTATTTTGCTACTGACAATGGACTTGGACCTCAGTTCTCGGATCAAATGTGAACGTGTGTCTCCTTGTACCATGTAGGTACTTGGCAGGATAGCAAAAGGCAGAGAGGTACATATCACCTGCTTCAGGGTCTGTGAATAAGCACCTTTTTGAAATGCAAATAGTACTGTTAGACCATACTCAAATATCATAATGCCAAGAGCAGCTATAATAACTTCTAATTTAATAAAGTTCATAATTTATGGTTTAAAACAACCAATCAAAATGTACTTTTACTTGCTTACAGCTTAGGCTTGCTTACAGATTTGTCATTTGAGAGTGTGGATATGCAGCTCTGAGCCAATTTCCCATAAAGCTGCAAGGTGTCTAAGCTCTCATATCAATGAATCTTAAACACCTGAGTTAGGAGGCCTACTGGTCCACGGGCTGCACTGAATACAAGAGGTATCATTACTTCTCAGAGTGGGGGAGGTCAGATGGACTGAATGCCTCCCTGTAGTGCAGAGAAGTACTTGAATACACATACTTGGGATCTATAGGCCCTTTTGATTTCAGTGGGATTTAGGGAAGTGAGTTGCCTTTGAAAATCCCATTCTTAGTACATCAGCAGTACCACTGCTTAATTTTCAGTACGGGATATCTTATAAAAAGCTGACAGTGTGGTCACAAGGCGCACAGGATCTAGAATCATCATCTTTGTCTCCGTACTCAGTAACAGAAATAGGTTTTTTAGTTGGAAGCCCAACCTTTTTATTAAAAAACTTTTAATAAATATTATTTTATTTAAAAATGTATTTGAAAAATCTAGGGAAGTTTCCCTATTCCATAGATTCCTCTGACAGATTAGAAGTTGGACCAAGCCAAGGTAATGAACAGCTCCAATGGAGAATTTCTTGTCATATCTAAACCAAAAAGTTTCACATCTCTTATTATTGTTGTTGGTTTTAGTCAGTCTCCAAAAATCACTGCCAATCTGTCTTTTTTAATCAATGTTGGTTGAGAAAAATTGAAACGTCTTTGGAGGTTGCAGTTTGTAACTGGAGAAGGAGTTTCATCTCTGTGAAAGAATAATTATTGTTCCGAGGAAATTAGGTATCTGGGAAAAGTAATATACTTTGAGACCGATACTAATACTATTATGAGAACATTTGGATTTACTTTACCTATTCTAACTGTCCAAGATTCAAACATTATGTGACAAACTAATAGAACACTTAGTACGAATGTGACAAACTAATACAACACTTAGTACAAGCTTGAAAATAAAAATTCTGTCCCATGGTAATTTATGCGGTTTTTACGATTTTATTTCATCTCAAATTAAGAGCTGTTGTTTTGGTTTTGTTTTTTTCTTACAGATCACTTCAGAAGACATTTCATTTATACTCATCTACATTGTTTTAACTTCCATAATATGCTCTGTAATAAATCTTCCATGTCAGAATGATACAACTCAAAATGTTTTAATTATATCAAAGTGTGAAAATTAGGAAAATTACTGTATAATTTTTAAATGTTTTTATTGCATGAAGTCAGCATTTTCAGATGGAAAATCATGCCTTTGCAAGATGTTTTAGTCATATTTTATTATTTTGACATGTTATTATGGGGAAACTTTTCTCTTACAATGTTATAAAAAGTTAGCATTCTGTAATCAGAATGCTAACTAATTAGAGAGCCTGATATACACACCAGTATTCTGAAACTATCTATTTTCCTTCTGAAGAAATATATCTTTTATATTCTTTAACAATATTCACAGGGAATTGGAATTTGTAAATTAAAAAAAAAATATGTATTATCTGTTTCTGGGGTTTTTTTGTTGCTTGATTGGTTGGTTTTGGTGGGGTTTTTTTTGAGAGGTAGCTTTTACAGATCACCTTTTGTCCTGACAGTTGAGGTTCTTCCAGTAAGGAGCCAATCACAAAGGAAAAAATCTATCCATGATCATGTTAAGATATTTTATATTGCTTTTTATGAGTAAATCTCACAGCATGCTGCTAGCACTTTTCCAGGAAGGTGGAATTAAGTCAGAGGTTATAATGCTACTGAGCTTTGTGGAGTTGTGTGTTCTCATGCAGACCTGTACTCTTGTTATTATGCACTCTGTCATAACCACACAATTAAATTTTGCACTGCCACAGGAGGATATTTTGATCTTCTTATCTATTGAAATGCCATCCAATCTTAGTGAAAAAACACTCAAAAATGCAGGTTTTACCTCTCATTATTCCATGGCAAAGATATCTGGATCAAGAGAGATTTAGCCCAAACAGACAAGACAGATGCAGTGTGTTATTTCTCAAAATGCATGTCACTATAGAGTAACCTGCAAGTGTGAATGGATGGTGTTTTAGGATTGTATTTCAATGTGTATAAGTATGATATTTAAAGGTATCAGAGCTGAAATGTCAGAAGCCACCATTACTAGCACCTTGGGCAAGGTAAAGAGGTATATGAAGATAACTTGCCCTAGCATGAAGTCCGAAGAGGACCTTCTACAGCTCTGAATCTGATGTGCTTTCACCTCAGGAGCGCAGTCATCCCTTCCCAAGTGTGCCCGTGTAGCTCTGCAATGCATCATTGCTACCCAGAGGCACAGGGTTTCTACAGAGTTTTCAGCTTCTCAGAGGGAGGCCTGCCAGGCTTCCTCTGTGTGAACTTGGCTTGACCTGTCTACATCTTTGTTTGACTTCTTTTAGCCTTGACTTCAATTCCTTTTATTGACCAGGTGTAAATGGCTAAATTGTATCACTTCCTTATCTTTGTATGATATCCCTTGACTTTTAGGTAAATAGTAGGAACAAAATGTAAATACGTATGTCATGTAAAGTGAAATACTTATGACCTTAACATAATGATGTTTTGTAGAGAAACACGAGCCTTGAGAAGTGGAGAAAATGTATGTGGTGCAGAGACATACAGGCGTGGGATTATGAGAGATGGGCACAGGCTGATACTATAAACAACTCAATAATGGTAGTTAATGAACCTCAGACCTACAGCTGAAAAAAACCCCCTTTAGGGATAAGAAAAAGTACAAAGAAATAGTATCTAACATGTAAAAGCGCAAAATTATGTAAATTAAAGAATCACAGAATAACAGAATCATTTAGATTGGAAAAGACCTCTGAGATCATCAAGTACAACCTTTGACTGATCACCACCTCATCAAATAGAACCTGGCACTGAGTGCCACGTCCAGTCGTTTCTTGAACACCTCCGGGGATGGTGGCTCCACCACCTCCCTGGGCAGTCCATTCCAGTGCTTGACAACTCTTCCATGAAGAAATTCTTCCTGATGTCCAACCTGAACCTTCCCTGGTGCAGCTTCAGGCTATGTCCTCTTGTCCTGTCACTAGTTTCCTGGGAGAAGAAGCATCTTTTTTCCTTCAGGGAAAAAAAACCCCTAAGTATGTTTGTTACAGTTTAAATAGTAATATTGCCATTACTGAGGTTTCTAACTGGATTACCATGTGTTCTTTACTCTTCTGTGTAAATTGTATCTAGACTAATAATGATTCTTTAATTAGACTGTTAAGACTTCATTTGTATTAAGAATAAAATTTTGCCTTTAGGTGTGTTTCTCTTTGCCCATGAACAAGGTTTTGGAGTAGCAGAAGGAGACTTCTCTGGGGTCAGCATGTGTATTAGAGCATTTTTTTGCCATAGCTTTCCAGGCTGTTTGCCTCTGATAGTACATAAATCTCAGTTTACTGACACCTTGCAGCTCTGCCTTGGTTTTTATCTGTGATTTATCCCACTAATATACTGGCAGAAATACTCCTTTATTTTAGCCCTTTTTTATAGACATTTTTATAACCAATCCCTTTAATAATTCAGATCAATTGCTTATTCTGTTTCTAAGATGTTGTCAAAATAAGAAAAAAAAAAACGTTTTTACGGTAAACATGATTGAAGACTGGAACAGATTGCCTGCAGATATTGTGGAGTTCCCCACCCTGGCACTGTTCAAAACCCAAACGGACATGGCCCCAAGCAACTTGCTCTGCTTGACCTTACTCTAGATGGGAGGTATTGGACAAGGTGACCTTCAGAAGTGTGTTCTTACCTCAGTTCTCCTTGATTCTGTGATTTTTGCAGGTGCTGCAGGGAATGCCACGGTAATCTGTCAAGATTCTGCTTCCTTGCTGCCTGTTTACAGGCAGTGTAAACACAGTCCTTGGCTGAGTCATGCCAAACGCTTTTATTTTATTTCTCTGGAAAACAAGTTTTGCAAAGTATAAGACTCCTAACAGCCTCTGGCTTTGGTCAGAGTATAGATTACTCAGAACCTTGATGGTTACCCACAGGTTGAAATGGCAGATGACTGCATTCTTATTTTATTTGACATATGACCCTGGTCATGTGAGAAGGCTTTGTTCCTGTATATAGAACTGCTAAGATTTATGCCATGAATTTTGTGGGTAAGAGATAGTAAAAGAAGCACAGGGAATATATTATGTAGGGAAATTGAAGGATTTTTATCAACAGAAGTTATTAGGAACAGGCAACACTGGTGTAAATAGTTCTGATGGAACTTGGGGCTAGACTAGGTAACTTCTCCAGAGCCTGCCTTTTTTGTAATTTTTCTACACAGGGGAGCCAAACTATAGCCTATGGCTATATACCTGAGGGCAAAATATGTCAGTCCTGTATAAGTGGAGTTTTATTTTCCTGCAGGACTAGCCTCAGCTGGAATCACTGACATAAATAACAGGCATTTGGTTACATCTTCTCAGTTCCACCATCACCCATTACTGACCCAGTCCTAGCCTCACTGGCAGGGATATAAAAAAGTAGCAAATCTAGTGTGCAAGCAGTATAATATTTTAACTTCTCTTATGTAGGAGAACAAGAACACTTTAAAAATTTATTTTGAGGAGTTTTGCATCTATACAGCTACTAGTGACTTCAGTAGGTGGTGTGTGTTGATTTCTGATGATGGTTTTGTTCCTACATACTTTCAAGAAGAAATGGTAAGAAGACTGAATTATAAAGAGACAGGTTTAGGTTTTTCAGTAGTAGAAAAGTGTCTTTATCTCGAGGAGACTGAGTGGTGTCAGTCTTACAGGCCATAAGTGGAAGGAAACCTGGATGGCTTCTTTCACAGGAACTTGGGTTGCCTAAATCTTCATTTCTTGTAAACGATGGCCATGTCTTTTTGATGAATATCATGAAGACATATGCTAATGTGGGACTTGTCAAAATGTTAAAGAGCTGTTTGGACTTCAGTAAATATATGGATTGCCAACTGTTAGAAGAAAAGTAGTAAAAGTATTTAGTTTGGCTGTGGAATACTCTATGCCAGGAGCTCAGTGAGCCAAAACTTAGAGCCGGCTGTAGGAAGCAGAGGAGTGGATTTATAGATGGTTGTAATATTTGCGTCCATGCTAAATGCCCAGTGGCAAGCACATAAAAAGATGGAGTACCAAAAACCAACTTGCCTGAGTCCTAAAAGCTTACTAAGGGAGGCCACACAAGGGTGAGTTATGGAGGCTGTTTTCTCATATCATCTTCAGGAGCTATGCCAGCTTCTCCAAGGCAAAGTTCACACTATTTTTAAATGCCATCTAACTTTCATGTGGTCTATGAAGAGGAAGAAATCCATTTGAAGGGTTAGTTCATAGAGGGGTTTGTATTAGTATTCTCTCTGGAGAGGGCAACAATGATCTTTAACAATGGGGGAACATAAAACTCAGCAGGACTGAACTGTTAAGTGAGAAACCCTGAAGGTAGACAGTGTGAAAGCCCCACATTCCAGCTCCTGGGAAATACATCATTACCTTTTGATTGCCGTTTCTATTGACTGCCAATGTGGTATATAAATCTTCTGTGATTTTAACAATAAGAGAGCAGTAGCAGAAACAAACTGCATATATCACAAAGATACATCTCCGGCTCCTGGAATCTGTCATCTCCTGCTGTGTTAGGGCTTTGTCTGAAAACCTTTGGAGCCAATGGACACGCTCACCCTGTCTCCAACAGGCTTCCGTCAGTCTTGTGAAATCCAGCACACTTTAGTATCTGTGAAAATAAGTACCTATTAAAAAGAGAAGCAATAAAGAAGCAGTTCTGGGGGAATCAGAGCTAATGAAGGTTGATTGCCCTTGAATTTGCTGTTTGTGAGTTGTGTCTGAAGCAACCCATAATTTGTATTTGGTAGTGTTTTCCCCTGGGTGCATCTTCCTGTGTTTTGTGAAGATGTGAAACTTCCTTTCATCTGTGCACTTGAAAGTCAAAAAGTACATGAATTTAGTTATTTTAAACACTCTATGCCACATTTAAACAACACATTGAAACGTGACTAGAGAAGGACATAGCAATGAAAGGAAATAGTAATGTGATCATGTGAGCTTCTTTTCTTAAAGAAAATGAGCTAAATTTTTTTGTCTCCCTTCCTTGCCATGACACATGCAATGGATTGGGTAAGGGCTGGGATAGTAGAAGCTATTAAAATCAGCATGCATGTTTTTAATAGCATGCAAATATGAGGGAAGAAACATGCTGTTTGAAATCCCTCCAGGCAGCTCTGATTTATACTTTTTTCTCACCCAGCCATGCCAGTGTTCTGCTAAATGATGTTTAAACTGGCTACAATTTTTAAAATATGTTCTGCTGTTGCTGTTTTGATTACCTTTATAGGTGTACCAATCTTAATATCTCCCAGTCTTTGTATTCTCTATGTTTTTCCTAGATGAAGATTCTTCCCTCATGGTTGCTGCAGACTTGTAATAGTACAAAGATTGGAATTCACTAAGTTAGTGTAGTTCAAAATCTTTGCAGGTGCCAACAGTGACAGTTTTGATTTAAACAATAAAAGCACCCCTGCAAAAACCTCCAAGCTTCAATTCAACTTAAAATAAGACACAAATGACAATCCCATAGCAATAAATATTCATTTGCAGGTAATCTGTTAACTCAACTATCCAGCAATGTGCAATAATCACATAAAGATAACACATTAAGTTAACCAGGTATTAATTTCAACCTGTTCTCAATTCGTAGTCTCCCTTCAGACCAGGTCAAATAAGTGGCTGACCACCCAGCATAGTGGTCATGAAATGATGTTTTATCCCAAGGAGAAAAATGAGTTTAAGTAACTAGAATTCCTCTGTCCCCATTCCCCCCCCATTTTCTTTTCTAAGAAGATTCAATTTAAGCAGATCCTAGAAAATCTTCTTGGCTTATAGTTGCATGAATGTACGGGGTATTAAAAAATACCTTTCTGCAGAAGTAACTGATGCAAATCACTGGGAATTTTCAAGGGATAAAAAAAGACAAACATAAAGCAGGAAAAAAGCATTTGTAGTCTTCAGGTAAATACCTCTGCATCATTACAATGGCGTGATCTCGATGTTACCTAAGATTATCATATTTCAGATATTTTCATGTTAGTTCATCCCCCCAAAACATGAATGATCCATCAGGGTCAGAAAGGACTGACCAATATTTTCTAGGAAAAAAATAACTTCTTTGGATAATATTTGATCAGGATCTGAAGACTCATGCTTAGGGAATATAGTCTTTTCTAAACAGTAAGTGTGAAATTTATGTGGTTCCCAGTCTTCCTCCTAGCAGCTCACCCCTGGAATAAGAAGGGAAAATCCCTTTGCCTGCTCTGGCACCATGAAAAGGAAAAACATCCAGAGACATTTCTCCTCTCAAAAGATATTATGTAAGTTGAGGAAGGTCTCAGTGCTGAGTATCACTGCAAATTCAGAGATATGGAAGCTGGTCCAATTTCTCTTATGAATAAATTTGACTTCTGTTTCCTAGACATTTATCATATGTTATCTTGAGTAAACTTGTTTGGGATACATTCAGTTTGGAGCTGAGCTTCTGAAGCAGATAGATGCCTGCCTTTTGTGACAACAAATCAGCTGTGTTCTCCTAATGTCTTCAAGTATTTTATAAGGAAAAGTTGGGAATATCTTTAATATTCTGAAAAAACTCTTCAGCAGAAACCCTCTTGCATCTTGACTTGCCTCTTCCCTTAAATGGTTTTATACCTACGCCCGCTGCTAGCAGAAACACTCTCAAGCCCTCTGCTTCTACCTGTCTAGTATTTATAGGCAAATTTAGTCATCTTTTATTTAGGTATCTCTTACTGTCATTACCTTGTGTGGTGCAAACATCTATGAAGCAGTTGGATCCAGATGCTGGATAAAATTATACATAGGAAACGAATGCATCATTATTCTTTTCCAGTAATAATAAGAAATCAATGCTTGAAACCAAAAAGGACCTCTCATGGTGTGTTTTTAGAAGATGGTGATGCAAAACCATAAGCCATATGTTCTAGTGACAAGGATGCCCTCAAGGTTTACACTGAGTTTTTCAGAGAGGCAGCAGTTTACACCATGATTAAAATAGTCTGTTTGCCTGGAACATCCATTTAAGCAGGGCAATATCTATTTCTGTCTCTGAAAGTGATTTCTAGCATGAGCCTTTTGTAATTTCTATTAATATTACAGAATGGAGAAGATTGATGCTGATTCACTCACTAGCTCAGTTAATTTTTCTTCAAGTATGGATTCCTATTAGGAATGTACCCATGTAATGTAATAAAACTTGCTCATTCCATTTGCAATCAGGTCTCACTGCATATATTTCTCCCAGTGTCTCCCCTTTAATAATAGCTGTCAGAAGAAATGAAGGACATAAATGAATACTGGTTGATTCACTGGCCCCCTGATAATTCTGTCCATTGTGATACAGAAAATCCTTAAGGCTCAAGAGCAATATTTACTGTAAGAGACGAATGCATTCATTGATATTATAGGTTCCAGTTTTGCTTTCTAATATGTAGAAAAGGATAAGTAAGAAAGAAAAAGCTGAAAAAGGCTCCTTTACTGCCTTGTAGTTTTACTCCTGTCAGCTTTGTCCATGTCGCTTGCTGTGCTGAATTCCATCTGTGTCCTTGAGTTGTTTAGATACTTTAATCTGATATTTTCTATGATAAATACATATTATTTAGTATTTACAGATTATATGCATGTATATGTATGTGTTACATACATATGTATATGTGATACATATGTGTTATTTATTATTTAATATAACCCCTCCAAAATATGCTACTTTTTTGTTATCATGCCTCCCCTCTGCTGAAAGTCATTGTTCCTGTGCTCTTCTCTGGTATTTACGGCAAAGACCAATACAAAGTTAGTGTCTATAGTCAACTCCATGGAGCAAAATGAAAGCAGAGGGTCATAGCTGCTCCTTTGTTATTGACATGGCAAACATTGAGCTGTTGCCACTGTATCATTTTGCCCCTTTGGATTTGTTTTAATAAGCACCTTATCTCTATTGAAAGATTCATTCCAATGTGTTTACGGCTACAGAAGCCAAATTTTCTGGTCTATTACTCTCATCTCTCCGTACTTTAACATTGGCACTGCACTTAGATTTCCTCTGGTCTTTTGGTGACATCTCTGATTTTAATGAGTTTTTGATCTATGCCAAGGAATATATTGACTCCCAGTTCTGCATCCCATGGTGAATCCCATCAGGCCCAGCAGATGCTGATTTGATGTTTGCTTGTTCCACTAATAAGCCTTGTAGTTTGGATGTGATCCTGGCCTTCTATTCCCAAAGCAGTAGTTGCCTTCTGCTCTGTCTGATCTGTTATGCTAATGTAGCTTGTGAGTATCACAAACCCAAAGAGTGGTGATTTCCCCTTCAGGGGACGTAATAGATTCATCAAGCCACTGCTCTATGCTCAGCAGTGTTTGATACAGACACATCTGTTCAATAAATCGTATATCCAGGACTATCAGTAGGACAGAGACATTTTTCCTGGAAGCACAAGATTTAATTACCTTAATATGTGTAATTCCAGTTTGTATTACCAGCATTAAAAAATGTCTCACCTTAAAAACTGAATCTCAGTGCTTGACTCTCTCACCACTGACAAAAGCAGACTTTTTGCCTTGCATGTGTTCTAATGTGATTTTAGAATACACATTTTTTGTGTATTCTAAATGTGATTTTGTTGAATACAGGGAAAATGCAAGAGCATAATCAGATTAACAAAAGAGTAGTTTGAAAGGACACCCTTCCCCAGCTGAAATGTGATAATCAGTCATGGGCGTGCAGCTGACCCACCACAAAGTGCACCAGAGAGAGATTGTCTTAAACCAGTGAATGTGGAAGGCTGATTTGCTGCTGATTAGAGGCATCTGTGAGAGCCCTAGGAGGTTTTTCCTTCGCTGCTCTGCATCCCATGGCCTTTCCAGGTCAATAAAAAGCCCTGGCGGATATTCTGCCTATAAATGAATTAGCTCATAATGGTATCTGCAGAGCCATGATGGCATCCCAGGAACTTTCATATCCTTGTCTAATAGCTTAAACAAGTTTTATTTTTCTTCTGGGAAGAGTAGAGATTCCCTTCCTGCATCCTTGCAAATAATGCTGTTATCTCCATTGTAATCTTTGGCTGCTATGGTCCTCAAGACAAGGATGAAAGAACTGATTGAAAAAGCACATTACTGTGGAAAACTTTCAAATTGTAGGAAATGCATGGTGTGCAGTAACCACTGGGAACTGGCCATTCCACCATGTGGTGTAAATGCAGGCCATGAAATGCGGGGACTGAGACCTGGGAGCAGCTGCCCTTGTGCAAGACAACAGTTCCTCTCCCATGGGAACTTGGTAGAATGAAAAGCCATGGGCTGTCCCCATTCCTGTGAGAAGAAGACTGTGGCCCATAGGAATTCCCATAGGAATATTTGACTAAACAGCCTACTGGTGTTTCACGTGTTTGTGCCACGCTGACCAATACAGCCCTTTATTGTTGACTCCTCTCCAGCACTTCTCTCAGCTAAATCATACAAATGATTTTACCTTTCAGTTTTCGGCCTTCTAGCAGGTATAAAAAAAATCTTGTCTTTCCTGTTGATGTATCAGTCTTAAAAAAAAATTACTAGTAAAAATTACTAGTGAAATAGGATGAAAGGCATCTATTTTTCACTGATTGTTCCTCACTGATTGTAGGCTGGATTGTTCCTTCACTGATTGTAGGCTGGATTGTAACAAAAATTGCCGTAAATCAGGAGAAGTAATATTCTCCCTTCTGTTCCTGCATGATCTATCTAGTCTTCAATCAGGTTGTGGGGAAATAAACTAGACTATTAACCCGGTTTCTCAACCTCTAGCACACACAGTGACTGTATGACTCATTCTGCCTTTTGTGTTCATTGGTCAGTGTAGTTTAGCTGTGCTCAAGTGTAGTTTAGTAGTGTCAGCTATTTCTGCTCAAATGGGGCAAATAATCATCTACTGATTGTAATAATAATGTGGTGCTCTTTATCAAAATCTGTGCCATGGTAATACACAGGAGTCAGTATAAGGTATCTGCTTCTACAGTTTGTCACATTTAATGATAAACTTTTTTCTTTTTGTACAAACTTTTAGGCATATTTCTAAGAAAAGATCTTGTTGAGAGTTGAGGTTTTCCATGAAGCATTGACCTGCTTTTAGAATGGCCTATGGAGATGTTGCCTTACAATGATCAAGGAATTTGTGCTTCTAAGTTCTTCAAATAAATGCTTTAATAACCATAGCAGGAAGCTCATACCAAGACTCATATATTAATCTGGAGTTCTGAAAGTGTCAGTACTAGAATTTTATCACTATTACCTTTATCTTGGTTCATTTTAGCATATAAATATATAATTGATATATTCATATTATATTTTTATTTTAACAGTATACAAATATATTACTTTATGAGAAACAGTGTTCTGAAGTGGTGGTGAGGACAATTGCTGACCAAATAGAGATATCAGTGTAATCCATGTTTTTTCACTTCTGAACTGCAACATGTTGCTCATCATGACCTCAATCAACAGCTTTGGCATGCTGCTTGGAATGGGTTGCCTGAGAGATGAAAGGGGTGGAATCTCCCTTACAGCTCCAAAGAGATTCAGCAGCAATATTTCTAAATACAAAATTACAAGTGACCACGTGTGGGTTTCTTTCATTAAAAAATAATGTTTGCCAGGGAATGCAAATACTAATATTTTGATTTCCTAAATATTAAGGGTCCTGTCAAAAATAAATAATTTAGGAGGAAAATTTGTTACACAGTTGCAGGGCTTCTCTGGTAAACTGAATTGTCCAACAGGTGTGAGTTGTTTCTGATAGATGTCATGTTAATTAAGTTAATTTGAATACAGGATTTGGTGTTGGGGAGTTTGTAACAGAGGGCTTGATATACCCTGACTGAATTTGGACTGCTGCTGTAAATGTGAATGCACTCAGTCTAATTTAGTTCCGCAGCTTCTAAGATTTCATCAGTTGGGGCTGTGTCTGCCTGTTCATTGCAGACTTTGCTAATTAGCTTGCAAGATGTGTTAGGTCAGGTTATGCAATAGATCTATAACTTCTGAAGTAGACCTGAATTACATCTGATTGACTCAGAAGGTGAACCACAGGACGGTGAAGTTCATCTGTTGTTGCCTGAGATGAATCAGGCAGACATTGTGTGAATATCTTGTGTGAAATGGAAGAACAAAAAAGAGGTTGCAAAACTATGAGAATGAGCATGGGCTTGTTTAAGTAAATTTAAGAGCTGTTCCTCTGACTGTCTCAAATATTTGAACAAAAGGGCATCTAATAAATTTAAAATGGAGAACAGTCAAAGCTGATAAAATATGAAATTATCTACAATTATAATTATCTACAAAATGTACAATTAGCCTGAAGAACTCATTGCTGCAGGAAATTACACATCTCCACTGTAGAAGAAGGGGTGTACCAGGGTTGCAATAACATACAGAGTTGTTTTAATTAACAGTACAGCTAACATAATTAACATTCCAGGCTACAACGCTAAAGCCGGTCACTAATACAAGTGGAATATGCTATCTAACATGAAGGGTGCTTTATTCTATGATTATTGCCTTAAAAGTTTAATTTGTTCTCATGTATCTGCTGCTGATATAGAAGACAAGATGTCAGAAAAATCTTACACCTGATTAAAAGGGCAAACCCCATGTTCATGTAATAAAATCTCTGAAAAACAAGAAAAAACCCACCCAAGCTAATTTAGTACTTAATGCCTCATTCTCCTTGTTCAGTTAAATATCAAGAACAAAAATATGCATTTTTTTAATACAATCTTCAAAATTGCAGAACCTTGTTTGTCTTTTGAACATTTACTTGGAGCCTTTTGGTCTTTTCCGGTCCTTTTAAAACTTATTTTTAAAGCATACAAATACAACTTTGTAAAACCACCTTTCACTCTTGATACTTCCATCAAAGGAGCTACTGAGTCACAGGTTTGTTTGGGTTCTTTTTAAATAGTATTTGTACGATATTTAATGAATAAAGTACCAAATCTGCTTATTTCTCTACTTTTCAAAGTAGTTACTGAAAATACAGTTTGAGCATAGACCTGGAATAGTGCAGTTTTCATTTCTACCAATGTTGATTTCTGTTAAACTGCACTTGCCTCCTCTCTACTTAGTCTTCAAAAGGTTCACATGGTATGTGTCACCAGTCCTAAATTTAAGTATGGAATCAGTACCCAGGTAAAGAAGGTAGCTCCTGTAAACAAGAGATTTTTATCAAAGAATCACAGAATTTTTTAGGTTGGAAGAGAAGC
Organism: Gymnorhina tibicen; assembly: GCA_013399875.1. Taxonomy (NCBI): domain Eukaryota; kingdom Metazoa; phylum Chordata; class Aves; order Passeriformes; family Artamidae; genus Gymnorhina; species Gymnorhina tibicen. The sequence continues at coordinate 1,906,131 of VXAZ01006775.1, read as the reverse complement.
TCAGGAGGACATCCAGAACAATCTGTTGTCCAAAGGAGGTCTATTTAGATGAGGTTGTCAGGGACCATATCCCATTGAGCTGGAATGCCTCCAAGGATTCTGGTATTTGACTGTTTTTATGAAAAATTTTTCCTAGTATCTGACTGGAATTCATCATGATTTCCTGAGCTGCCTTCTCTCTGTGCTGAGCAAGGACATCAATCTTAGCTTGTCCCTGTATGTTCTGTGCTCCAGACTCCTGTACAGCTTGGTGGTGGGGAATGATGGCTGCTCTTGCTGTAGTATTACCACGGTTTTTATCGTACTGCAAAGTCCAGAACTGAGCACACTGCTTCAGATGCCCAGGCAATGAACAGAGGATTACTCACCTGGATCTGCTAGAGGCTATTGGCTTGCGCTGTGCAGTGGTGCACTGCTGGCCTGCATTCAACCTGGTATCCACCAGGACCCCTATGTGGATAAGCTCTGTGGAGTTCCTTCCTAGAAGGCTGGATCCTAGCCTATAATGTTGCACCAGCATATTCCTTCCTGCATGCAAGACCTTTCACTTCTCCTTGTTTGAACGAACGCTGTGAGGTTCCTCCTATTCCACTTCTCCAGGCTGTCCAGGTCCTTAGCAGTAGCAGCCCCTTCCTGCTGCTCTCTCCAGTTTGGTATCAAACACAAATTTACTGAGAGTATACTCTGTCCCATTATCCAGGTCATTAATGAGGACATTAAACAGTAATGATTCCAGTACCGATCCCTGAAGAATACTGCTAGCTGTTCACTGACAGGTGGATGCAAAATGTAGTACAAATTAAAAAATACTATAAATACAACTTCATTAATATTTATCATAAAATGCAGAAATGTAATGGTTTGATTTGGTTGAAATGCTGCATTTAAATTTTCTTAGAAAAATAGAGGGAACATTATTTTCTACTTAAGAAGTCCTCCACAAGAAAATGGTTTTCTTGTAAGTCTTTTGCTGCTGTTAGTCATTTGCAGTGTTTCACTGGAACATGGGTATTTCGGCATGATCATGGGTGTGAAACTAAGGAAGAGGTTGAGTCACGAGTCACATCCAGACCTCTGAAGACTTAGAACTTGGTGCAGAAGGGTGAATCAGCAATGTACTTTCTGTGGTTTATCCTGGCAGGTAGCTAAACACCACACAGCTGCTCACTCACTTTCCCCAGGTGGGGTAGGGGAGAAAAGTGGAAGGAAAAACAAAAGTAAAATCCATGTGTTGAGATAAAGGCAGTTTAAAGGACAGGAAAGGAAAACAGTAATAACAACAACAATAGTTATGATGATAATAATAATAATAATAATATACAAAACAAGTAATGCCCAATGCAGTTGCTGACTGATGATTAACCAGCTCTTGAGCAGCCGCCCCCAGCAAGGTTTACCCCGGTTTACAACCTGAGCATGAAACTATATATTATGGAATATCCCTGTGGCCAGTTGGGGTCAGCTGTCCTGGCTGTGTCCCCTCACAGCTTCTTGTGCCTCTCCAGCCTCCTCACTGGTGGATTGGGGTGAGAAGCTGAAAAGTCCTTGACTTAGAATAAGCACTGCTCAGCAACAACTAAAACATTGGTGAGTTGTCAACATTATTCTCATCCTAAATTTGAAACACAGCTCTGCACCAGCTACTAGGAAGAAAATTAGCCGTATCCCGATTGAAACCAGTACAGTATTTTATTCCAAACTGATTGCTATTGCTAAGAGAAAGAACTGTGGTTTAAACTAATAGGAAATTTTGATGATAGGTGATTTTATTTTGTAGTATCATGAACTGAACTAATGCAGACTGCAGGTCATTGTTGTGACTTGTATGTGCAGCAGAGTGCGCCTAATATATGATTGGGTGGGATAAAAGTGAGCATATTCAAGCACTACAGTAGGACTGCTTTTCTGTTGGCATGCTTTAGGAATGTGGAATAGAGATCACTTTTGTACTCTTCAATTTTCTTTGAAGTGATTTGGAGTGCTTGATTACAAAATACAAACAGAATGCATTTACAGTACATTTAAAATTAATTTTAAACAACAAAAGAGAAAATATTGTATATAAACCTGGTAATATATTTGGGAAGTTTAAGCTGAATTCTGTTCTTAACTGTCAAAGGTGGGACACAAAGCCTGGTAGGGTTTTTTCATTCTTTCCACGCATACCCAAATAGCATCCTGAGAGCAATTCACATATCATACCAGGAGCCATGGAATGGACAAAACAGACTCAGAAGAACAATAATGTTTCCTGTCATAGCCATTTGTTACCTAAAACAAAGCAAAATAAGGATTTCAGGAATTGGTGCACAATACACACTCACCTCAGAGGTTTGTCTGCTACAGTCCAGCTTAAACCAGCAACTGTCATCACTGAAGAAAAATCTCCTCTTATCATACTTCTTGTTCCTCTTTCCCACTCAGTATACATTCAGCATACATCCCATCCTTTTATATCTTTGCAGTACTCCTGTGAGCAGTGATACTGATCATATACATTCAAGTGCTGATTCAGCAAAGAGCTTTAAATCATGAAGACACGCTTTATCTTGTTTAGTGTGATACTCGAACCATATACCTTTCTTCTTTTCCTGATTCAAAGTCTTCCCCACATGAGAGTAGCAGAGCTCCTCAGTAAATTGTTACAACTCTAATGGGGTAACAACCACGTTTACCATAAACTGTGGATTTCTATGACATAGGCTTGTACAAGTAAATACAATTGAAAGTACTGAAAATTTCCAGACTTCTCCTCCAAAGGCTTGGTCCTGCAGTGCTGTTTCTGTTTTAACTAAAGCTGGTGTTGATGTTCAGCTGGGTGTCCTCCGAGCTGGTGACCTCTGAGTTATGTGTCTTGGAGGGTCCTATTGCAATTTAGCAGCAAATTTGCTGAATTCCAAGAGGTTTGCTACAGTGAGACTCCTGTTCAATTCCTTCTATGCAGATTTTGCATCTGAATACAAGAAATTGTTGGGGGAGACTGACTGCTTCGGACTGTAAGTTTTGCCATTTTCGAAACGGGTGACTTTTTGAGGGAGCTTGCGTCTCCTTGGCTTGCTTTTCCCCTTGCCTGCACTGATAAAGCAGCTAACCATTGAAATATTCTTGGCTGTGAACTGTGATCTCAGAAAACACATTTGATGTTCATAGATGATCTCTTGGCTGCCTATACTTGAGCCCATCTGCTAGGATGGCAAGATGCCTGCACACGCAGGGGCACGCCAGTTTTTTTGGGGCAAGGAGCGCCAACCATGGATGGTTACACACAGGCAAGATGCCGAATGCTTCAAGCACCATTTCTTTGGAAGAATCCTTTTTTTTTTGCTTATAGGATTGCCACACTGTTGCCGTAAGACTCTTTAAATTGCTGATAGCTTTGTACAGCTATCAATGTACAATACATGATTGTCTTGGAGGAACAAGGATGAAGAATATCAAGTATCTCTTGAAACATTGTCTGATGCATGTGAAACACAGATTATTTGAAATAACATCTATGGATAAGTTAAACAGGAGCTCTGAGTGGTTCTGGTTTTATTTATCAACTTTTTAATTGATGAAACCAGAAATCCTGGTCTTGTGTGGCATAAGAGAACTTGCCAGTATGGTATACATGGTATGATCAATTAATCACAAAGCTTCAGTGTTTCCACAACAGTCAATAACCAGTTAAGTCATTCTGAGAACAAAGTTGTCTCAATAAAAGGGGAGGGCATATGAGGACAGGAATGAGAGGTCAGGTCATAAAGAGAGAGGACATTTAACACAGGATTTAAATTTGAAAAGGAACCAGTGACCTGGAGAAAAATAGCATGACTTTCCAAGAAGTGCAACTTGGGACAAAACGAGAGGCTTGTTGCAATGATGACCAGATACTGATGGACTGAGAATGTGATGTGGAGGGTTTAAAGAGAAGAAAATAGGATAGAATAATAACGGTTCAGTCTTAAATAATGTTATTACTTTAAATGCAAATAAAAGTTTACTGTGGTTTGAGAAAGGGTTCATTTTACATATGTTTTCCGTGATTTTTAACTGGAGAAGGATTGAAGTTTCCCCTCTGCTTCAGAAATGTTTTGAATTATCGAAGTGTACCTTGCTCTGTATTGGATGAGTGCCCCAAGCCCTAGGCTAGTTTCTGATCAGGACCGGTAGAGCTGTCTTTCTCATTGTCAACAGAAATTTCTTCCATGTTAGTATACTTATTCCTGAAGAAAATTTCATGGTTTTTGAACAAGAAGCTCTCATTCAAAAACCATACTGACAGAGAAGATGTGAAATTGATAAATTGTCTGAAGACAATTGCAATCAGAAGAGTGACTAAGACCTAGCATTGCAGTGATCTTGTACTCTTCCTCACCAAATCTCTCACTGGCTTTAGGAGTTTCTGATACACTGGAAACTTTTTTTTCTGCACTTTGGTTCTCAAACCAAATTATTTCCTTCCCTCTGACTCTGCTTAAAACCCAGTAGCCTAGGGGTTTGTTCACTCTTCTGGTGTGTGGAAGACTTCATGTCCTTCTTCATGTCCTCTCCTCTGGTCTGCATACATAGACAATTCACAGTACCTTTAGCAAGAAATATCAAGGGACACCCACTACAGAATTTATTATTTCTTGACAAAAAACTAATAAGACATATGTGGTTTTGAATTCTTCCTCCAACTGGGCACTTGTTACACTTACAGAAATGTAGAGACTTTGAGGACTGTGTGGGACTTTCGATCTAAATTTGTATTTAAGTACGTCTGACTCAAAATAATTTAGGCATCTAATTCCCAGCAACTACACTGAGGGATGGGTACCACATAACCTTTGTGGATCTGGGACATAAAGTGGTAGCTAGTTCCCCTTCCTCTTTCTAAATCTCCTTGCTTACTGGACCTAACAATACCTAACCCCTACTGGCCACAACAAAATTAGTTAAGATGCAGATTTAGAGGGAATAATGACGCTTATTATAGCTCAGATTGTGTAATAGTTTCTATTCCAAAACTTTCTGAAGCTGAAATTGTCAAGGCTTTGTCCAAGAGCAGCCTTATTGCTGAAAATATACTCAATAATGGGTCAGCAATTTTACAGTACGAGGAGAAAAACTACTCTGCTATTATAAACTTAGACCTCATAACTTTTAAAAAGTTATGCAGCCAAATTATCCTGTAATAAAAGTTGAAGGTTAGCCTGGTAACCACCTTCTGAGAAGGGCATTTGGATTAGTTTTTCTGGCCTTGGTAACTTCTTCACCAAATCCACTTTTGCAATGCTGAAAAAACCCACAGGTATTCAAATAGTTTTGAGCCTCAACTTGAAGTAAGAGTTAAACACGTTCAGTCCTTACTTTTATCTGTATTGGCATTATATTTATTTAATTGGCAAAACCACGAAATGAGAAGCTGCTTCTATGCATCAAGATGAAGCATCAAACAAATTTTTTCCAAATATAATTATCTTATTCAAGTGAACTGAGAACTTAATGACTTAACATGGTGAGGGGAAAATGAGAAATTAGGTTGTTAATGCTCTGGCAATAATTACTGTAAAAAATGCATTTTCAATACTGATTGTTGATTTGCTTGGTCACAATCATCCCTTTAATGTGCTCTGTTGCACTTGCAGACTCCAAGACATATAAAAGATGATGATGCTTTTGTACTAAAATGAAACATGTTTTCTCTCTGCTGATAGACTTACATAATTCCATCAAAGGTGATGGAACGACATTGATTTAAACTGGGAAAATGGTTCTGTCTGTACAGCTATGCCTTCAGCATATGCTCACACCTCTTCTGGAACATTACTGTTTTCCCAAAATCTTACACCTGGCACCCTTCTTGCCTGCATTTACAGTGTTGTTTACAGGAAAAGTACTATGTACCAGACTAGGCTCTTTGAGAGACATTCTGAGCTACTTCTGAAATGTGGAGAGATTGTTGAGTGGACAGAATGAGAACAAAGTGCTCACAGGGTGTTGATACACATTGCAGCTCCTGGAGCAAAATAGTAAGTGCAGGAAAATTGCGTGGTTAGGAAGGTTGAGGCGGGTCACAGCAGCCTTCCAAAACCTTCCATCAGATAATCTGAAGACTTTAGCACTAGGCCACTTTAATATGGGAACTCCTGTACTTACAGAAACAATCTAAAAGCTGATTTTTTTGTCTCGAGTCAGCAACTCCTCACGTAGATGCTGGCAAGCCTGCTGTCCAGTTATTGGTGTGACATTTGCAATGTAACCCTAAAGCTGATGGCCAGTGGTTTGCAGAAGAGAGCCTGAAAAAGGGACTGGCTTCTGCTGAGCCCACTGAGTGCTACAATCACCTTTTTGAGTAAGACAGGACATACAGTAATCACACAGAAAAGTCTTTGCTTCCTTTTCAAGGTACTACAGAGATGGGTTTCTGAACGTGACTATATGTAGTATGGGAAAAGTGGATACTGATATTTCTCCTACAAAACTGTTTGTATGTCTACGTTTCAAATGTCTTCATCATTACTGTGGATCACTGTTCTTTGAACAGCTGCCTGTTTGACAGGTATTAGCTCAAAATTAGAGAGGACAAAAGGCAGTGATGGTTTCTGAAACAAGTACAATCAGGGACTACAAAGCAGGGTCAGAGCTTCCCCTGCCTCTGGCTCATTTTAAATACAGATCAGAGATGCCCTATTCCTTCAAGAAACGATTCTATCCAAGGATGAAAGAATGACCTGGACCATAACCCAGGGTGCCTTTGAATGTGTGGATTTGTTCATTTAGTAATTTTTGATATTTGCTCATTCTTTAACTTCATTCTCCTTTTAAGGATGGATGTATCCACTATACTATGCTGAGGAATCCTGGCAACGCATTCCAGGATTCCAGGGTTATTTTGAGCAGTAAATTTCAATATAAACACACTAAACTCCAAATTTTACATGCCCTCTTTAGCTTGCAAATGTATGAAAAAATTTTGAAATTCATTTGGTAAAGCACCCACAGAGTTGGTATTCCCAACTTGGTGAAAGGTGTGGGGTCTGAGTATTGCACAATGACATAGAGCAAGTCAGAGAAACAAAAGAGAGATGTTAAAAATTTGTGGGAGAAATAGATAATCTGTAACTGAGCATTTTTACAATGCAAACATAATACAGTTTTCGAGATATTTAGGTAACAATTACCTAATTATCTTTCAACAATCCATCCCTTATTCCTGCTCCTTTCGGTACCTGACATTAATTTTTGTAACTACAATGCTATGGAAATTATGTACACACATTATTACAGCTTGAACCTCTTTAATTAGTTGCCTGGAAAAGAGAGATTATGTCTTACTGTTTATCTGCGGTTAGTCAGCTTATTCTATGTTTGGAGATAATCACCTTCACTCTAGAGTAAGAAGATATCCTGCAATTAGTGCAGAGCTAAAACCAGTCCTTTCATCCAGGGAAGGTGGTGATTCCTGAAGACAGCAACACATTCTAAGTCTCAGCTGTCATTAGAGCCTGTAAGACACTGCAAGACTCCATTTTATGAGGTTATTCTTTAGTGTATTTTCAGAACTGCCTACTCCATTAATTGTTTCATATTGCAGTCTTAAAATTCCTCCTGTCTGCAGGATTCATTAGCAATGTCATTTTCCTGTACACACTTATGCAGGCTTTGTGTGTGGTCTCCTAGGATGCACAGACCTCCTTCCTATCTGAGGATCTGGCATCCTCAGCCCATTAACTGGGCTTCAATACCTCCCTGCTAAAATCTTGTGCAATGTTGCAGAGCTGTCCACTGGGAATACTGAGCCCTTTTCTTATCTTCCTATCTTTGAGGCTGTGTTAGATGAAAACATCACCATTCCTCCTCATCATCATCAGCTCCCTTAACCTGTTCCCACAACAATAGGAAGGTCCTGAAGAACTGGCTTTTAACTGAAAGAAATGTTTCCAGCTGTAGGTCTGGACAAGTCACTTGATGTGTTTCTTAGTGAATTTCACTGTAATCCTGTTGAGGCTGTACAACACTGTCTGTATCTTAGTAATCCTATACTGGCATCTACTGCTGTAGTGGAGATGCAATTACTGTTAATAAAAACGCATATGACTAAACATTTATTTTTTTCTGAGAATGCTGAAGTCATTTTGGTGTCTGTCACTTTGGTGTCTGTACATATTTGTACTTCGGAAAGATCAACAACTTCAAATGGGCTGCACCAGCTTTTCCAGTCTTGCTGCTGGAATGCAGTAGCAAGTTGCAATGTGACATTTCACTTCACAGTATTGTTTCATGGGCATGGTTGTGTTTGGTTGATGACTGGACTTGATGATCTTGGAAGTGTTTTCCAACCTTCAGGATTCTATGACTCTATAATAGGTGAGGTGCTGTTTACAGTGAACATCTGAGGGCATGCTTTCACCTCATGTCGTGTCCTGACTCTCTCCAAAGCCCTTTACAGTGCACCAGTTTCACCTCTAATACAGGTACCATGTACAACAGTTCAGGGTTCTTTTGATCCAGACCAGATTTCTTTGGTAACAGTGGGAAGTTAAAGCTAAAGTGCTTGCAGGTAGAGTGGATGAGGTGCAACAGGCACAAGTTACAATGACGTATATAGTGTCTCACTGGACGTTAAAAAAACCCACACAAACAATTGAAACAGGTTGGCTAAAACACTCTTGGACTCTCCATCCTTAGAGATTCCCAAAGCTCAATTGGGCAAAGCTCTGAGCAATGCAATCACTGATGGTCCTGGTTATAGCAGGGGTCATGCTGGAGGACCTTCACAGGACCTTTCTCTTCTAAATCATTCCATGATTCAATGAATTAACAACTGTGAGTGGAGTGCAATTCTCACATGAAATACTGAGTGCTACATTTAGAAAGTTTACATGCACCCAGGTGGACTAAGGAGGAAGAATGTATCATGTCAGCAGAGCGTTTTCTCATCAACGCTCATCAGTTACTGATTTTAGCCCTCATTTGAGCCAAAAGATCTTCAAGATCTGCTTTCAAAGTTTGTGGCTGACCCTGTATGTAACCCTTAGGAAGATATTTAATTTCTTCATAAATCAGGACAAAATGTCATTGGAGAGATGGAAAAACCTGTGGATGACTCTTTGTTTGTAAAACCTCTTGCACAACTAAAGTATTTTGAAGCAAAATAAAGTGAAAAGTTGTTCTGCCAAGCTCTGTTCCACTCCATGAAAATAGACATGAGAATTTTTGTCTGTAAGTGGAAAGTATTACCCTTTTGCTTTGGTATGTGTATATGCAGTTCTAGATAGATAAATAGATTACAGTTAGGGATATACTGACTCCATTTTCCAGAGTTAATATGCATATAACTTGGATAGATCTGGCAGATTGCCACATGGTTTTTTCCCTGTATATAAAAGCCCTGAAAATGATAAAGGCATACAAAATTCAAGGTATTTGTTGTTTCTAACTAGAGATCTTAATAACTGAAGTCCAGTTTTACTGCCAGAATATTAGCAGTAAATGACATTCATCTGAGATCTTGACCAGTAGTAGGTCATTCCACTGATTTTATTTTATTTAAGCACTCTTCATGTGGAAGAGGTTGAACACATTAACTGGAAAATTAATGATATTTTTGAATTTCCTCTATCAATAGATGCCTGAAAACTGTACTGCAAATCTAGGAGGAAAAATGTTTATAGCTTCTGGAAATGGGCCATGGTGGGATACACTGCTACTTTACAGTTAAAGATAAGCAACCATATTTTAGTTAATAGTCCTGGGAGCCAGCCAGCCTAATCCTTTTTTTATTCATATACTTGATTCTCAGTAAGCCATATATGTTGTTATCTCAGGACAGTTGGACGGGTTTTGGTTGTATATATAGCAAAAATTATTCAGTCTTGGGAGCAAAGGCTTCTACATTCTAAGAATATATATAATGTTTTGGGGCTCTGCCCAAAAGGAAAGACATCTTTGTGTTAAAATCAGCTCAAGGAATTGTGGTATAATTTTTAACTTTAACAATTGAGATAAACTGTAAAGTGAAAAATTTTAACACCTTAAGAAGTCATGAGGGAATTCTGATTGCTACTACGAGCAGTGATTCTACAACAAATGCCTTTATGCATCTCTGTCTTTGTTGAAAAGCCTTCCAGCATGTGCCTTCTTGATTTATAGTATTTATATATGCCAGGATTGCAAGTAGATTACTGTCCTGTCTCTGGTATTGGAATCATCCTGAATATGTTTGTGCAGTAGTCCTCCTGATCTAATTGCCCTGAGAGGATATCTAGAGTAATTAATCATAATTACTGTATTTTGATATGTGCATCTTTAATGCATTTTAATGTGGCTTTTTAAAACTCTGTAGAGCCAACATGTTCCAAATGTCTGCAGCAGGCAAGGGTCTGTTGCATGGCAAATTCCCAGGTATAATGAATCTAGCTGTTGGGCCAGAGGTTTAGAAAGTAGGGGAGGCTCCCAAAGACATAGGGAAAAGCTAGATTACAAAGGATGTTCCTTTTGGATGTGAGAAGGGAAGAGTTGTTGTGATAGTAGTGGGCTAGCTGGACTTCAAAGAAACCTATGAAAGGCAGAAGAATGAAAATCCAGATGACCTTGACCTGAGTCCAAAAGTTGGATTTGACAGCAGTTGTACTTTTGACTGGTTTTGGCTTGTTCCTCGCATTTACTCTACTAAATAAAAAGAAAATAATGTTTCAAAAATCTCAGTTGAGTCATATCATGTTTTTCTTAAGGTGTGGGCAGAAGTATTCTGGCAAATTCTATAAATGTAGTTAAATGTGTTGCTGTCCCAAGTTGCCTGTCTTGTCTCTCTGCTGCTGCTTCTCATCCTTGCAGGTCCAAAGGTCAGCAGAACCTGATGTATGCCTATGTCCTTGTTAGTCCGACTTACCACCCCTGCAGCTGTCCCACATCTCAAGCAAACAATCGAAAAGAATGTGTCTACGGGTTTGGAAACAGGGCTCTGCCAAGAAATCATGATGTTTTGGTACACACAGCCTGAGCAGCCACACTCCCAGCAGTGCATGCTTTGAGGAGGAAGAATGGTGATGCAAGAGCTGTGTGTACCATAAACTCACCCATTGTCTACAACAGCTTCTTGATGGGTTATTTTCCTCTTCCTCTAAGCATCCTGCATTGGCCAGTGTCAGAGCCAGGACACTGGATAAGAAGGAAGCAGAAAGAGGAAACGATATCAAACATGGCCTGACTATAGCTGTACTCAAAGGTACTCTGAACACAACAGTCAGCTGAGCTCAAGATCTTACTAGTTAAGGTTAATAATAGCCCCTATTTAAACTGGTAATTCTTCCATGCAGCTGTTAGTTAAAACAACAAAAAGCTTCTTGGTGGTTTGCCTGAGGAATCAGCCATATAAAAACTATTCCCCAGTTAGACTTAATTATTTGCTTAATATACACTTTTCTGTGTGCTTCAGTCAACTTCCAACTCAACACTGAGGACCTGTGAAACCACTGAGACCAAATCCAAATAATTTTGTTGAGGTCAGTCATTCCAGTGGTAAAAAAAAACGGTGTTCTTAAGCGAGGACTGTTTGGTTCTCTGTATAATATTTGCTTCGTTCAAGAGCCATAGCTTTTTTTTCAGGATGAAAATATCTGTCTCTTTGCCTCTTTCCTCTGATCTTTTACATGGTGTTTATCACTGAGTTATAAGGGTTTAAGCCACTCCTTGAGTAATTTAATCTAGAGGTAAAGACTGAACAATTAAAACCACCAACATATTGATCATTTACTAGAAACTGTTTGCCAGAAATATTAGAAGAAAATGGGTATTTTTCAAAGATATTTTATGTTTAATGGATTGCACTTAAGTGACAGTAGACAAAGCACTGCATATGTTTTGATGTATCTTCTATCCTATTAAAGTTTCTTCTTGAGTATTAGGGATCAGAGAACAGCACTAACTTTTTTGGAAATGGTTTTACTCAAGTTTGTTGCATGCTAAGAAAGCTCAGGTAACAGTTTGAAAATTATTGTCCTGAGGAGTCTGTTGTGTCAGGCAAAGAAGGAACCATATTCCAATGTAACATTCCATTGTATGTAAAGGTCATCACAGCTACACCAAAACTGGAAAAGCTGAGGAATGGCTTCAATATTATTCAGCAGTTACCCACTCCTTACAGAGGAATTAGCAGCTATCTGCCCCCTTTATTAAATTAACTTCTGTTAAAGTAAGCTTTTAAATACACACAAAGTTCATGGCATTAAGGACAGCACAACCCTATAAGGAAATAGGTGTCTCAAGAGACACACAAGTAAGACTGACCAAGTTATGTCAGCTGTCACTCTGCTGGATCCAGTCATGGTTAACCTTCCTGCCTAATTTTAGGGGTAGCCTGGACATTCAGCTGTATCATATGGTGAATGCACCATTCCGGCCAGCACTGATAGCCTCTCTCCTTCCTTCTCAGCCCCACCCGCTCTATGTCAGATGAAAGCAGACTATTTACTATTTCCACATATTGGATTCACTATTTCTATATAATTTTTTTGGTTTTAATTCTTGGTTTTATTTAAGTGAAAGCAAATTTTGTCATCTTGGAGTAGAAACAAGATTACTATTATTTGAGGGAACATTGTTATCTGCCCAATGTGATTCAAGGCAAAACTGCATTGAGAAAAATAAATTGTGTGCAGATATGCCTGAAACAGTCCTGAGGTTACACACTCTAATGTGAGGGTCTCATGAAATGCATGAGAGGTCAGTTTTATCAGAGGCCCTGAGGGTATAATTGGAGTTCCTCTTCTGGTACCTCAGGCCATCTGCTATGGCATCTAATAACCTCGTGAGAGCAATGAACCGCTCAGACTGTGATTTAGGGCTGTGGTCTGGCTGCCTATTCTGGCTCCTATATGAAATGAAACTCCAATTACAGTGTCTAAATTCAGAAGAGAAATAAGCAATTCAAACCTCTGGCTATTAAGGACTGGCATCCTGTACTGCCTGTGGAGCAAGGTAGGAGCAATATTTAGACCACCAGCAAGAGCTACATAAGTTAACCATTGTGACTGTTTCTTTCCTGTGATGCTACAGGGAATTAGGGCCTAGCAGTCCCAGCACAGCAAAAAATCTGAATTGCTCATTTTAAACTTAGGTACTGTGACTGTCCTTAGTCCATCTTAAGTGTTGTAACATGCAGGCTTCATACAGCCCTCCTACTACTCTGTTGGAATCGTGTGAGGAGGAGGGAGGGAGTGAAAGGAAAAGCCATCTGTGCATCACATCAAGTGGTGAAACAGGGGAGAAAGATCCTGCTGCTTTCAGCTCTGTTTCCGTGAGTGCAGAAGTGCTGACAGGGGTAAGACTGAGAAAGAGTGATGGAGAGTGAAACTGGAAAGGAAAGAGTGAGATCCATGGACGTTTTGCCACCGGCCATAATGGGATTATGATTTAGGCCAGTCTGTGGAGATTTTAATGAGTCAGATGAATACAGCTAAATAGTTTAAGGGAGCTATGTGCAGACTCCTTTTTCAGTACCCAGCATGCTAAGCAAGCATACAAAATCACATCCAGTGTCCATTATGCAAATGATATCATTATTCCCCAAGGAGCACTTCTCTCAGGGCTATGTGACAGGCTGATGCCCAAAGCACTCTGTAGGTCATGGCAGAGGGGAGATTGTCATTAGACTGAAGTACAGGGACTCTTACAATTCACTTGCAAATTGGTATTAATACATATGCAGATGTATTTGAACAGTAGAAAAGTCAGACTGTACTTTTCCAGTTTTACCACATGACCCTAGGTTTCCTTTTCCTTCCTCAGTGACTCGGTATTTGAGAGTTGTGCAAGCTGGCAATTCAAGCTCCTCAGTTTTTGAGCACAGTCCTCACTGTGCTCATTCCTGAGCACATTTACAATTGGCATAAACCTGTCACCCAAACTCTTGAGTAAGTTTGTTCACGTGGGCCAATGCAGTTTGATGAAACACTGATCTGGACCTTGAAGCAATATAATCAAGTGCTGTATCCCAGCACAGATCCTCTGAGGGGGACTGTGTGCTGATCTCACCACCTGTCACACAGATGGGTGTTATCACCTGTGTTACATAGGTCAGACAGTGAGAAGAAACAGCTGTCCAATGATAGGCATGAAACCTTCAGTCCTGGATTTTAGAAGTCTTCAGTCCTCCTGGCATGTTCCCGAGATCCTGCTGCATCAAGCTCTCAGTTCTAGCCACAGGTAAAAGTACCTCATTAATTTGGCTCAATCATTCTTGTCCCTTAATTATCTGTATTATATGGCATGCTCTCAAGTTCCCAGAGGGAAAGGTCGAGGGAAAATAGGCATTTTTAAGGCAGCCTTATAAAGCACAAAGGACTCAGTAGTCTGAATAAGCATTACTGGTCCCTAACATAGGGGACATTATGTAGACTTACTCAAGTAGTTAGACTTTTATGTTGGAGCTTATCACTCTAGCTTTAAATTCAATGAACAGAAGTAGACAATTTCAGAGTATGATTGTTTTCTTCCTAAAATAAGTTTCTAATATAATACAGATGAATTGTCCTCTGGAGCTCCCTATTTCTCTGTCTTGACTATAAAAAGAACCCAGGATACCGATCTTATCAGCAAATATCTGACTTCGAAGTGCCTTAATTAGGTGAGACAAGATGGGTCTATGACCTTGGCAGCGTCCTTTTTGGAGGGTTGCACAATCTGGAGACATCATCGCTCAAAACTGATTTTTCCTGAAAATAGGAGCCACATGGGATTTTGTATGTGAGAAATAATAATAAACAGGAATAAGAGAACAAAACTGAATGTACTTGCCAATGAAGTTTAACATTCCACATTCTGTATTATTCTGCAAAAATGGATATCACAGTCCCATTCTTTACCTTGCTGTAGACAATTAGAAAGTGGGAAAAATAGATCCGTGCTGTCAGACAACTCCTATGGGCAAGGGGTAGGAAAGTTTTCTGCCTTCTCTACCACAGTCCTCAACATGCCTGGTACCCAGTCCTGTACCACTACTGCAGGCCTCTTTTCCTCATTTAAAATCTGTTCAAGTCTAGGAATTTGAGACTTGTGTGGAACATAAAGCCTGTGCTTACACCCTGCCTTGGTGGAGGTTCTTCTCCCATCACTTTATTACCTTTTTTTACCTTCATCTTAGCAAGTCCAGGGAGATGGTACAGAGTATCCCACAATAAGTTTCATCCCAATGATAGATATTTTTTTAATAACATGGTTTGAAATGGCAACAGCAGACCAACATTAGTCTCATGAATATAACTGAAATGCCTGATACATCACTCTGACAAGGAGAACACAAGAGCAAGGAGAGCCGTTTGCTCCTTGATACTTTTGAGGAAGAGGAGTTTCTCTTGCCAGTTTTTTTTTCTTTGCAAGGGAAAGAAAACGAAAGGAACACCTGAGGAGCAGTTGACATCAAACATATCAAACATCACATACACAGTGCTGACCTTAGATGTTGTCAATAGAAGTGGATGGCAAGGGGGGCTGCCAACAGGTACATTCATACGCTCGCTCTTTGAGGAGGTTTTCTTTTTTAAGTATGTGTACTTAGCCCTCCAATGACCCTAAAAGCAAATCTGTATCTGTCAGGAACTGAGCATTTAAATAAAAGTTTGCTTGGCAGTCTTTCTCCATCCCCTCTCTTGATAAAAGTTGTGCACATATTTACTAGGTAGCCCTTAAAATCCCTTTTCCTCTTCCAACAGTTACACACCCAATAAAAACAGTAGTCACAGTGGGTGGAGATTGAATTTCCTTTCCTTTTAAGAGGAAAGACAGCTTGGTAAAAAAATAAATGATGCTAATTAGTTGAATATAATTGCAAATTCCTTGGAGTTAAAATGTGCTGCATACCAGCAGAAAATGCTATTTGCCATATGGTATCAGAACACTCTGGAACAATGTCTTTTCCTCTACTATTTTCTGCAGACTGAGCATGGACTTGGCTTATTTGTGGCTTCCCAAGTATTTGTTTTATGCCAGCCAGCTAAGTGTCCCAAAACAGCGGAGAACCACGCTTGTTCAGTCCATATGCACTAAAAATAAACAAACAAAAAATCTTGGTTTTGCAAAGCTTTTAATGAAAGACTAAAGTTTCATTTTTCAGTGGTTTGGGTGAACTTTCAAAAACTTTTTCCTTTGAATAGTCGAGACCCTCTAACTCACTACTGAACAGTGTTATTAAGAGCAGTAAAAGAATCTTTGAGGAAGCTATCAAATACTAGTAGGAAAATGTTGTGTACTTTATATGAAATAGTATAAAAAACAAATTTAAAAAGGAGGAAAACAGAGATAGTTAAATCTTTATTTAGCATGGTTTTAAGATTAAAAAACCCCAAAAAAATAGGAGTAGCTATGCAAGTATGAACATTTATTTATCTAAACTTTCTGATCAAAAATTTCAAGTTTGCCAGCTTTGATACAAAGTCCTTACCAGTGGATTTGATAACATTCCTTACCAGTGATTTTTCACTCTTCATTTTTAATATACATGTCAACACTCACCCCCTACCCCCAAAAAAGACACCAAAACTTGATAAGAAATAGACATTCTGTTTACGTAGATTTATACATCTGAGAAATTGTTCTCTGAGCTCTCTTATTCTGAGATACATGGGAACTCACACAAGTGCTTAGAAACTCTGACTTAGAAGTGACATGAAAGTTCATTTTCAAGCTGTAAATGTATATTCGGATCTTACAACAGCAACATTGCCTTAATTACACTTGTAGCTCAGCTTTTTTGATCTTTTCTTCAGTTTTATGTCCATGATAATTCAATCAAGTTAATAAAGTTAGCAGCTTTAACTGAAAAATTGACAGTGAATGTTTTCAAGCCTCACTGCTCAAACAGGATAGTTTTTGTAATGTATATACTTTTCTCTTGAAAGTAAACACTGATGCCACATGAAAAAGTAGGACATTGTTTTAGTTGTTAGATCTGTCAGAGGGACAAGTTGGTTTTTTTTTCCATACAGTCTGTAAGCTGAAGATGAATTATACATGTGAGGAAATCCAGGATTAGGAATTCTAAATTTCTCAAAAAAACCCCACCCCAAACCAAGACATGCAGGAATTCATTGAAATACTTCTAGTATGTTCATAGAATCATAAAATCACAGAATAGTTTACTTTGGAAGTGACCTTTAAAGGTCATCTGGTCCGCCTACCCTCCTGCAGTGAGCAGGGACATCTTCACCTAGATCGGGGGGCTCTGAGCCCTTTCCAACCTGACCTTGAGTGTTTCCAGGGACTGGGCATCCACCACATCTCTGGGCAACCTGTGCCAGTGTTTCACCACTCTGACTGTTAAAAAATTTCTTCTTTGTAGCTATTCTAAATTGACCCTATTTCAGTTTACAGCCATTATCCCTTATCCTTTGGCAACATGCCCTTGTTAAAAGTCCCTTTCCAGCTCTCCTGTATGCCCCCTTTAAGAATTGAAAGGCCATGATAAGGTTTCCCTAGAGCCTCTTCTTCTCCAGGCTGAACAACCACAACTTTCTCAGCTTTTTCTCACAGGGCTGGCCATGGAGACTGGTTTATGCCATTTAAAATTTAGAATTTGTAGCACTTTTCTACTGAAGTCTCCAAGGATGTTCACAAAATCAGTATAGTTTCCCCCCATAGTTCTAACATGCAGCCCTACCAGCTTCAAGGCAAAATTAAACTGTTCGAGAATAAAAATAGTTATGAATATTAAAAACACTTAATATATTTTTCTCCTCCTGTTTCCTTTTGTGGGGCTTATCAGTGGCAAGGTTCCTTTAAAATAAATAGTCAGTGTGATTAAAGAAGTAAGAAAAGATACATTTCCCTGCCTTTGTCATTCTGATTTCATTAAAATAAAAGTTTTGCTTATATTTAGAATGTTCTTATATTTAGAACGTGCTTATATTTAGAATGAAAGTTCTGTCTTACTGAGCAAGTAGAATTATTCTTAGGACTTCTCTGAAGTCTTAGAGAAGTGAGAAATTATTGAAAGGTAGAAGCTGTCAGAGAGGATTTCCAGGCTTTAAAAATATTATCCTAATTTTCCATTTTCCATTAAGAAAATCACAGATGATCTCTCTCTGGCTGCCCCTTCAAGTCTGCAACCTAAAGATTAAGCTGTCAGTTCTTGCTAAAGCAGACTTTTTCAGGAGTCCTTAAAAATGTTTGCATTTATTCCAAACAGGATGGAATTAAACCCCAGAAAACCCTCAATACTGTACACAGGATAGAAATTTCCTGCTGAATTCACAGCTTACATAGCATCTTGCTCCCTTCCTTACAAACGGTGTAAAACGCCATCTTTTGATGTCTCCATGCTATTTGATGTGACACTGCAGAAAGGGATGTGCATTGTACCACAAAAATCTGAGTTTCTAGAAACATTAGCCAGGGACTGGGCTTAATGAAATTAGGTCTGCTTCTTAACTTCACTAACGAGGCAAAGTGCAGCCAAAACGCGTTTGCTAGGAGCTGGTGTCTGGGGCAGTTCCTTGGGGATCTTCTCATCTATCCATATTGCAAAGTGCAGACACGCTCTTTGATTCTTTCCAGTCACACTCTGCTCACAATTCAGCCACACTGGAGACAGACCTGCTGAAATACTTTGATACCATCAGCCTGGTTCTTTGTTGTGGTGCACAAAAGTCGTCATTGCCTTGTCAGATGTTGTTCTGACCAGCACAAAATGGGTGTAATTCACTATAAAACAGAGTGGTTAGTTGTCATTTCCAGCAACTTCTGTAGGATCCTACCCTGGATGCAAATGTATATTGAACTTAAGACCCTTATCATAGCACAGTGCTGTGTTAAGTGCATGCCATACTGCTCTTTGTACTATTTCAGCTAGGGATTTTTTCTTTTTCTTTTAATTCCGAAGTTCGATGTAGCTCTGAGCAACCTGGTCTTGTGAAGGGTGTCCTTGTCCATGGCATGGGGGTTGGAACTAGATGATCTTTTAAGGTCCCTTCCAACCTAAACCATTCCATGGTTCTATGATTCTGAGACAATGACACTCCTGTTATACCTGTGTGAGAGAATTCTATATTAAACATTTTCAAAAGAAGGAAAAAATTCATCCTTTGCCTCCTTAAGGAAATGAAAATCCTGTGCTCTGGTGCACTGGATCTGCTGAAAGACTCTGTTCAAGCACTGTAAATTCAGGAATCCACCAATGCCACTTACTCTGATGAAATCTGTTTCGTTGCTATTACTGTTGTTATTATTACCCGACACTAAGAAATTACAGAATTTTCCATCCCAGCACACAGGATACACATGAATTAATTCTATCAGCATAATTCTATGATTAATTTACAGTTTCCTGAAGCCTCAATTCAGACTGCTGAACTGTCACTGAACAAAGAGACAGTAAAACACAAGTTTCCACAAAACACTAAAGTAGTTTGAGGTGAACGCAGGTAAAAGGAGAAGATGAGCATCAGTTTGCACCATGCAGAATTTATCCACTTGTCTCAGATAAACCTTGAATACAAAATAGGAGATTTTACTTGATTATAGCCTTATCAACCCAAAAAGTTGGGACAAAAGTGTTTATCATCATTTAACAGATGGTGAATAGTGGCACAAAACATAAGATCAGATTTTAAAAGCCATTTAGAAGCCTAAGGAGGCAGATGAAGATGAAATGTTATTTTTGAGGTTAAATTTAGTGTCTATGTGTGTCATGAAGTGTCTACACACTTAGACATGCATATTTAAGAAATTTACCCAAGGTCACTGAAAACATCTGTCTCAGAGTATGTGGTAGGATCAGTTTGCACACATGACCTGTGAGCACAACAATATCTTTCCTGCCCTGAAAAACAAAATACCTATTCATTCTTCATAAGTTCAGTAGAGACTTTCCATGCTCACTGCAGCATTGCAGAAAAGGCTGACTTGATACTGTCTCCCTGCCCTGGTGGAGTTTCTCCCACTGTGCACATATAGCAGGGAGATGTGTTGCCAAGATAAGATATGCTTTAAAAAGCCCAATTATTGTTTAATAAACATTTAAAAAACCAAATGCTACTTGATTACGATGCCAGTCCACCAGCAGTGGCAATGAAATTTCTCCTTAAGTTTTGTTTGAGCAATTAATAGAGTCATACCAGTGATAAAATATGTAAATTTCACAAGTAAGTGGACTTTTGGGGGAAAAAAAGCCCAATATTGGTTAAGCACTTTCAGCACCTACAAATCCTGTTGTAGTGGGTTCATAAAAGGAGACAACCCAGACAATAATTTCACTAACTCAGTGTATATTTCTGCTCATAAAGACACCAGAAATGCTTTCAAAGAAGCTTAAATATTCCTGAGACTGTAGACCATCATCCATGTGATTGAGATAGATAACCAGATAACCCAGCCATTACAAGCAACGGGGATCATTTGCCTTAGGCTTTCTTCAGTGAAAACATATCTGGAGTCAGATAAAAGAATATGAGAAGACTTTAGGGTTGGGGCTAGTGTTTCAACCGGGAGAGCTCTGCACAGGTGGAGCATCTCTTCCAGCTTTACTCTGTACTTCATAAGCAAATTCCTCTGTTGCTGTGTCGGACCAGTGCACCAGAACAGACACACATCAGGCCCTGTTGCTCCCGCAGCAGAATCGTCCTTTCAGCAGCCTCAAGGCTCTGTGGTTCAGATCAACAACATAAGCCAGCTCTGCAGAGCCCTGTCACACTCCTGACAGCTGGAAAGTGGTCTCACTATCGAGGCAGGCAGCCCCCTCTCTGGTGGGCTGACCTTGGCTGGCTCCCGTACCTCCACTCAGACAGTTTTTCACTCCTCCTCCACAACGGAGCAGAAGCAGGAAATAAGATGAAAAAGCTCATGGGCTAAGATAAAGACACGGACATCCCTTGCCAATTACCATCAAAGACAAAGCAGACTAGACTTAAGGAAAAATAATTTAATTTATTGCAAAGCTAAATAGACTAGGTTAGTGAGAAACAAAGACAAAAATGAAAATATTTTCTCTCACACTGCACCCTGTGTTTCCAGCTTAACTTCTCCCAATTCCTCTATACCACAGAGCTGCCATATGCAACACAGGAGCACTCTTGGGATCAGGCCAGTCACCCCAAGATACCTAAAGTGTGCTAAGCAACTAACTTTAGGCACTTGAATTATTCTGTACTGAGATTGTTCATTTCCTTACAGAAAAACAGCCAGTGCAATTTGTGACCTTGTGGAATATCCAAGACCTCTAGACAGAGGAAACCAGTACAGGGCAGCATTTGTGTCAGTCCTGTCCTGCTCTGAGGTAGCAGCTACAGGACAGGTGACACTTCTCACAAAACACAAAGTAACACAGTCTGTTGTAGACCTATTGCAGTGTGGAATAAAGTCACATTCATAAACCTCTTATTGTCATAAATTGGAAATTTTAGGTTCTTTCCAGTTCTTGAAACATTCATTCTTCTCTCCCAGCTGAAGGGAGAGGGATTATTTGCTTCTTCTTTATCAAAGTGGAGATCGTTCTGGGATGCCACTAATAGAGCAGGGGCAAAATGGCTCATCTGTTGCCATTGCTAAATTCCTAAATTAAAGGCTGCAGGTAACCTGCAAAGTCTTTTATTATGTCGTGGTCTCAAACCCTCCTAAGTCAATCTAACAATGCTCTGAGGTTCAACAACATTGTTTGTTTTATTTTTACTTTTTATTCACCTAAAAATTAACAGCAAACAAGTCTCCATACTTCAGGAAGTATGTTCTATATATAGAGAGAGTCTTAAATAGTGTCTCAACTAATTTAAACACTTTCTAAATGATCAATGTTATTCTGTGATTAGTGGCAGAGACTGTCATTTACTTATTGATATTTCAGTTGGTAGCTCAAGGAAATAATGTGGTACATTAGACTGTATTCTTAAAGCTGTCTCAGAAAGTTAACTAAATAATGGAGGAAATCCAATTCCTGCATCAGAATCAGGCAGTGCCAGCTTCTTCAGAGATGGCTGAAGAGGGAAAATTTAATTGTCCAAGAGGGAGAATACCACTGGGTTAAGTTCTTCCTACAGCTGGCAATTCTTACTTTGAGTTTAATGCTTGTTAAATGATGAGCTTCTGACTAGAAATTCAATGAATGTTCTCCCTTGCAAGCTTTTAAAATTGCACTCACTCACACACTGACCTCCCTATTCTGCTTTTCATGTAGGGTCACAGCAGAAAGTTCTTTGTATACCATCAACTTTGAGAAAGGTAGGCTCAGAGGCAAGGCTGAGAGCCTTACGACCTCTTTTTGCTCAGGCTAGCAAAGTTAGAAAATATGAGACAGTAATTAAAATCTGGTTTAAAATATTCTAACTCACTCGTAACCTCCCTCCTGTTTTGTTTTTTGTTTTGTTTTGCTTTGTTTTTTCTTTATTTTGTTTTGTTTTCCCCTCTCCTCTAGTATTACTTGATACAACACGGTGAAAATGTTTGGATGATTTTAGGGAGAAAAGCAAAATGATTTATATGTTAAAAGCTGAAGAAAGTACCATGTGGGGCCAGTCTGTCATCAGTTCTGCTGGGTTTGAATTAAGGTATTGACATAGCAATGAGGGAAGTGAGTGGAAGTGAGTGAGGGAAACCCAGACATTCCTGTGTTTCTGTGTACAGGAAATGCCTTTGATTTAACTTGTTCTTTCCAAGCTTCTAATTTCACAGGCATCAAATCACAGACTTTTTTGGTCACTTCTGAACTTTATCATATTGACTTTTGATTTATAAAGCTCAGTTTCATTTATGTCCTAGAGAATAAGAATTGAAGCATGAAAGTTAAATGAAATTACCAAAAAATCAATTTGTTGTTTAAATGAGCAACAGAATAAGCAGTTCTGCTTAAATTGGAATAAGATCCACTTTAGATCAAGTGGAGATGAGCTACTTTCCAGAGATGCAGTGTACCAAGAGGTATTTTGACCAAGTTCAGTAACAGTAGAAAGACCAAATGTTCAGTAGGCTTAGTGAGCTCAATCACACATAAACACATCAGACTAGAAATACGGAGAAAGTGGCAGTAATCTTCTATTTAAGACCTTAATGTTCAAATCCAGCCACTGAGATAAAGCAAATAAAAAGAGTGACAAAGAGTTGAGAAAGTTCAAGGCATTCCTCTTTCCAAGGTTTTTAGAAAAGATGTGTTGAAAAATATCTATTCTGGCAAGAGATTCAAAATGATCTGGTTTAGTTATGCATTTTCGTCAGAAATCTAAAATCAAAAATTACATGTACTTGAGTGACTTGAAAACACCATACCAGTTTTATATCTGATGGAAATCGTTGGAATAATACTGGGAATAATGAATTTGGCTTATACCTTAGATGAGACACTTTTTAAAATTACTGTGTCACCCACATTTTTATGGTTCTGAATTAAAATTTTAAAAATGCTATGACGAACTACATCCCAAGGTATTTAAACTCTGTTGTTCAAGTTAAGCTCAATTTCGGAGTGTAATACCAGAAAAATTCCACTGGGAGTTATTTAATTTTTTTATGCAGGTTCAACATGTATGAGAACACTTATACAGCCATTTAAAATCAATCAAGTGAATACAGTGCTCATCAGAGGTGAGCAATTTGCATTCCACATGTCTGAGGTTTCACTTAGCTTCATGGCTTTTACACAACTAACTCTGTGGTTATGTTTCAGGTGTACACTGGGATACATCACTGCCGGAGTTCAGTGAATAGTTCATCGCTTCCATCAGGGGCATTCAAACCTGTTGTGAAAAGTTACATATCCCATTCGAGAGCTTAACATAACCCCTGGTAGTGGAAATTCTATATCTTAGTGATTCTTAGTCCTGTTTCACATGAGACCCAAACATCACATTTGTTTCTGCATCTTGTCTGTTTCATTTTCATGAGGCGGGATGTGGGATAGAGATTGTGGCAGGAAATCTGGCACGATAAAAAACCTGGCAAGAGAGATTCCTATCTTTACAGGTCAGAAACTGAGCAAAGTGCATACTTGCTGGAGAGGTGGGAAAGTGAGAATTAGGCTTTGCTTGAGCACTACTCGTAAGTAAATGGGCTGTAGAGTTACTAAGCAAGTGGTGTTTGTCATTCTATGTACTTCAAGTACCATCAGCTCAATTCTGCTTTCAGTTCCAACAACAGACTCTGGGGATGTTACTCTGATGGTAAGGCAGTGCAATTATATTTCCCAGTCACAGATGGATTTCAGCTCCCCCCCAAACTAAAATATTTGCTTTATTCCTTTCCAGACTATGAAAATATAGAACAATTCATAATGTGAAAACTGAGCTACTGAAATCTCTGTTCCCAGTATTTGGGCTACGACTTTGAAATTAAAAAAATAAATGACAGCTGTCTTCACTCTGCACATGTGTTTACTCATACATTAGTTTGCACATATGAATAATTACAGTAGTTAAAGGGATTATATGCATATTGTTAAATCTGTTAGTTCTAGAATGAGAGGGTTGTCATGCAAGATACCATGTGTTTGTATCATCAGTAAAAGAGGATCAGTTTTCTTAGGTTAAAGGCTTCCAGTATATATTCAGAGTGCCTGACATACCCACAAGGGTCAAAACCAAATGATGTTTTGAGAAACAGAAAATTTCTCGCTCCAGCTTGTACATTACTGTGGATGCTGCATATATGGGAATGTGAAGAGAACAGATGACTCCTAATGCAGGATGCAGTAATTGAGAAACAATTACTTATTCAGACAAATGGCTGAAAATATTTTCTGATCAGAAAGTTAACTTCTGTGTAGCTTTCATTATTTCTTTACTTGCAAAATATGTCTGTTTATATGCCTAGTTCCTTGGCCTAGTCTTAGCTTACTGCTAATGGATCATAGGTGCCTTTGAGATTTTATTGCTCTTTACCTTATGAACAATGCTCAAGCAATTTTAACGTCGAACAATAAACTCGCAACACACCCCCAGTGAATTTCTTTCTTTTGTCTTCACACATATTTTGTCCACTTGCACTTCATTCTGATGATAGCAGTTGCATCCATTTAATTTCCATATGTAAAACCCAGAGAATTTTCAGTGTGTATGTGGGGTTTTTTTTCCTGTAATATTGTAGTTCCCAAGGTTTTGAGGTCATAACTGATGTAATTTGCACATACGGGTTTTCAACTTGACTTCCACTTAAACCTCAGGGCTTGTCCTCCCCATCTTTTGAGGTCTGTCACTGCTTCTATGGAAACTTTGGCCATGGTGTAAAATAAAAGGTAGGAAAAAGCAACAAAACTGAGACAAAAAGTAGTTTCCATGTGAGATGATCTCTCTCTTCCACTTCAGGTCACAAAGACAGGACAAGATGCTAGCTCTTGGTACAGATAGCTCAATTCTGTTTTGCAAGCCCTTGGAACATTGTTTGTGCTGCTTTTCTCCTTATTCTTAAAAGGGACTAAGAAAGAGCTGAGAAAAAGATAACAAAGTTTAAAAGATATTGAAGGCTTTTCTACAGGAAGCAGCTGAGTAGGTGAAGGTTTCTTTGTCCTCAAAGCAAAAGATTTCAGAGGAGATACGATAAGCTTCTATAAAATTATGAGTGGCATGGAAGGCATAGGTAGGACTCAGTTCTTTGTCATTCTTTTTAAGACAAGAAATATTGATTGCCAAATAATGAGAGTAGAAGTCATTTTCACACAAACAACAAAAGCAGTGGTTTTACACAGAACATGTGCTATCATCGCGGGCCTTCCTGTAAAAGAAAGCTGTGTACAGCCAAAATTGACATTGGTTGAAGAGCCGACTAGACAAGCACATGGCACTGAAATTCTCAAAAGACTCTAAAGTATGCAGGGTAACAGCCAGTTCAGAAACTCCCCTGAGCTGAAAATAGTTGGAAGAAGTAATAGTATTAGGGAAGCAATCAGCTACACACTGCTTTCTTGCAGATTTCTACACTCTGATTTAGGGTCATGGCTCCATCTGGTTAATTTCTTCTGGAAAGGCATCAGCTCCTGCCTAACAAAACAAAAAGAAAGGGTCTACTTAAAAGAATCTGGGCAGAACAAAATAATTTTGAGGATTAGTGAATGATGGTGGTGAAGATCATAGGCTCAAAAGTGTAAAAAAACCCCCCACAGTTTGTGAAGACAAAGAGTTAGAAAACCTGACACCATCTCCTTGTTTCCAAAGGCATCCAAGAAGCTGGTAGAAGCTCCCTGGCCATGTTCTGCCTGGCAATACATCAAGACACAAAACCAGAAGTTTACCACATGCCTGCCTTCCTTTTCCTGGTGCAGTGGATGTCTGGCTTGAGTAAGGTCAGGAAGGGTGGGCTGAGGAGTGACAGAGGTTAAACAGAGCTTTGTATGAAAGATTGTGGCCAAGCACAGTGAGAACATCAAGAGATTTTGGAGAAGCATTAGAATGAGCTGCAGCCTAGCAAACTCAATGTACATGTGAATAAAGAGAGAAGTAAGGCAATCCCATGGCCCATTCCACCATCACTCCTTTACACGCCAATTTATGGAGATAGTTATCCTTTATGGGCACTGTTGATGAACTCTTGGTATGAGCCAGTACAGATGCCTTTACAGTGTAAATGGGAAAATATTCAATAGGTGAGATAATGTTCAGAAATACACAGTCAGGAATTTGAAAATTAGCAAGAGATTTTTAAAGTTATCTTTGCATGTCCTTATTTTTAATCTTTAGCCCCTTGCAGAACTGAATTTTCTATAAGGATGCCACAGGAGTGATCTTTGAATATATGAAGCCTTACCATGGCATGTGACTGGATATACAAAATGTCTTCTGTCAGAGATCTGAATATAAATTCAGGATATACACTCAGGCTGCAACAGAGTACATCAACATTTCAGTTATTCAGTGGAAATGAGCTTGAGACATGCCACCTTCAGTTCCTGCACAAGAGGCTTTTCTTTGAATCCGCCTGAAATACAGTGGTGTGAGGTGTGATAAATGTTAGAATTTTTATAACAACCAATACATGACAATGTCAGATTACTTTTGCTTTCTGAACATATCAGTTTCTTGTTTTCTCCTTGTCTCCACTGTGATTAGTGGTGCTGGTATGCTTTATGTTTTTTCTCTGCAGCATACTTCAGCTTGGAGATATAGAAAATGGATGGGGGAATTAAAGTATCCCTGGAAGTAAAAGAAATTCCTGCTGTGGCTTAAAAAGTAGAACCAGTAGCCACTGCAGTGTAAACAATGTGCTGATGGTTTTGCATGGCCTGATATACATAGGCTTTGACGATACACTGAGCATGATCCAGGTTTCAGACTGAGAGGAACCACCCTGATTTCAGAGGACTTCTTCAAAAAATACTTAAAGACTATTGCAGCCAATTCTGCTCAGTTGTAAGTCTCATTGAGCTGGACTTTTTAAAGATTCAGGACACTGCAATTAGCTCAAAATATGGACAGGTTCCCTGTGGCAATTCAAAACAGAACTTCCAAATAAAGAAATGCTTGCCTTTTGTGGATAAAGCTTTACCACCATGCCAATTTCCCCATTCACCATGTAGCTGTAGCTTAAAACTTCAGTAAAGCAATGCTCCCAGCATTAGACTGTTTCAGAATCTGTTAGACTTCAGCATATTAGATTTCTAATCTATCAGATAATGTCAAGGCCTGTGAAATTAGCTTCACCAATGCAAATACATTCATCTTCAATCTTTGTTCTCAAATCCTAAGAAAAAAACCCTTATTCCAGGTATTTTTTGCTTGGATATGGGTATTTTTAACCTAGATTCTAAATGCAATAGAGTCAACCCTTCATTATTTCTTTTTTAAAGTCTTATTCAAACACTGACCTTTAAAAGTTCTGACTCCAGCTACTTTTGCAAGGCCTGCACTTTCATGAAACAAAGCTCACTGTGTTCTCTGCTGGAAATATCGGATTCAGGCCTAAATTGGCAACCCAGTTCCTTTTCTTATGAGATTTAACTCTACTATTAACCACAGACAGGTGTCCAATACCTATTGAAAAACTTGTATAAATTATAGACCTCAGCAGAAATCAATCTGCAGTCTAGTCTGGTGGGCCGCACAGTAGCCAAGAAAAACAATAAGAACAACCGAGAACATGTTGGCAAGTAAACTCTTCTTTATGTTTAGTACCACCTACAGGTGACTATAAAATCAATACCAAGTATTTTGAGTTGTTATGATCTGGACTTACAATGACACTTCAGAAGCTGGTGTGGTACTCATTTTCCTATCTCTAATTCTAAATCTCAAGGTTATTGGTTGTCAAAGGAATATTATGCAGACATGGATTGTTGACTGTTGGAAAACACAGCCCCCGCCCTTGCCTTCTGAGCTGAACAAGAGACAGCTATACACTGAGTTTCTTAATAAACTAACTTGTCTGCACTTGGATTGTAATTTTTCAAGAACTGACATCCTCCCCTCTCCTACCTGTCCCACTGCCCACACATATTCAGAGCAATGTCGTCTGTGATGGTCCTGTACGTCAGTTCCAACATGTTAACCCTTAGCTGTTGTTCAAACCATTCCATCAGATGTGGAGTTAGATGAAATAGCAGTACTTCACAGGAATATGTGACTACCACAGGGCAGAAGAAAAAAAGAACTCCTGAAGTCTTGCAAGGGTAGTATGGATATCCAGGATTCTGCCACTCCCACCTTGTGCTCAGAAAAAGACATCAGGTTTTCATCTGATCTCTGGCCTGTGCTAAACTTGTAACAGATCGGCTTTGTCAATCCCTCCAAACTATCCACAAACTTAACCACGGTTAACCATTGTCCTTGAGACAGTAACACCAGTAATTATCCAGTTGTGATGTGTCTGCACCATAACATCTGTAAGTAACTGCTTGCAATCTAGGTAATCCTACAAAGAGATAACTGGAAATTAATTGTGTGTTTTGTCTTTTACCCTCTAGTACTTCTCTGGCTGTGAAGGAATCACAGAGGCAATCCAGGATCAGAATAGGTAGGTTTACAAAAGTATGTGGTCCTCGTTCCATAATTATGCTCTAAATTACATAGTTCCTTTCCCGGTGCTTATTCCTCTCACAATATCCAAACATTATGCTCCAGACTGCTAAGTATGTATAAAGGCATTCATTTTTTAAGTAGAGTTATGTTTGGCTTCTATTTGCTCTTATGGAAGTCTTAAGAGTTATTATGTTACTGTATTGAAGAAAAAAAAACCTGAGGATTTAGAATAGTTTACTACAGTGAGAGGCTGAAATCAATATTGTTTATATGGGCATGAATGTTATTGACTGTGTATTTACAATAACCTCCAGAAAGTAACTCTTAAACTATTAAACCTCCGTGCAAAGTATACAATTTCATAAATCTGACTAAACATTTTGCAATAATAATTAAATTAGTTACTAGAAGAAAGCAACATATTTGATGGTTTTTATCCTTAGGAAAAAATTAGACATTGCACCATTGGCTTGATTCAAAGAGCCTGTTTTCTCCAGCCTGGTATTTGCCACAGGAGAAATACCTTTTCATTTCTGGAAGAAAAGACTTCACAATGAAACATAACCCAAACAGGATTAATCTGAAGACAATTGGTTTAACTTGCACAGAATATTGTTTACAATGTCATTGATAGAGGCCGGCTCTGAAAAATGCACCCAGATGTCATTGTTTGGATATAGAACATTTATATGTGACTAAGCAATTAATTACTCTATCCCACTTAAACCAAGATTCACAGGGAAATTTGGGCCGAAAATGAGGGCTCGAGAGTTCCCAGAAACAAGAGAGCTGAGGAACAGTTTTCATTACTTCATTATGTTACACAGAGGTGCCCACTAGAGAACATTGTCTGCATGTATAAGGCATTTTCAGTAGGTCACCGTTACAAACAGGCTTCACACAGTATATAGAGAAGACAAACTAATAAAAATGCAGAAGAGGTTCAGAGACATGAGGTGATGAAGATTCGCAGTTTGATAGTGGCAGAACTGGGGACCAGGTCTTATGAGTTGTAAATCCCATGTCTTAAAGAGGAGAATATGTGATTTAGCCTTACATTTGTGTGAAAGATATTTCAGGGGAAAATTGTAATTGGGAAAGATCTAACTCTGTGAGACGTTTTTTATTGAGTTCTTTTGAGTTTGGATTATTCAGGAAATATTAGGGACTTCAGTGATTTCACAGCTATTTAAGAATTGAGAAGATTGATTAGGTGCCACTGTGCAACTGAAATTCATTTTCCTTTAACAACGCAGTTCCCATAATTTTCCTGGATGTGACCCTGTCCAGGCCCATCTGCTGTTATTCAAAGGACCTATGGATTTTCATGATCCAAGATGTCTGAAAACTAAAGGAGATCAAGGAGCCTCTTGGGAAACTGACTTTGTTGATGAATAGCTTTCTTCCTCTTTCTATTTTTTTCCCCAACCATTTATATGACCAAAAAAGTACTAAAAAATTAATTTGGCAGTAATATTTTGGACCTAATAGCAGTAAACCTTAGGTTTAAAACTAAGGCATAAGCAGAATTTTGGTATGAACAGTAGAGAAAAAATCAAGTTTTTGGGAAGTATTAAATAGATACTTGCAGACAGATTTATCTTGGGTTAGTAGGGCAAAAGAAAGAGACAAATTAAAGATTATCCCAAAAGTAAGGTTGTGGCTGAACCCTGATCTCATTTAGTATTTAATCCACTGAAATTTTCATTCCTTGTGTCTTACCAGTCTTTCTCGGTTTTTTCTTTCTGGGTAGGTTATTCTTATTTCCCAGCAGACCCATCACCTGCAGCTGTAGCTTTACCCTTCCTCCTTCATCTCTTTAACTTTTTTTACTTGGCCTTAAAATGGGAAAAGGCTATAATTCAGATTCATAAATGAAAACTGTTAGGGAGAGCAGAGCATAACTTAAGGCAATAAGAAGTTCCTGGCATTCATGCTCTCTAAAGACACAGGCATCTAGACTTCTTGTCTGCTGTTGCATGAGAGGGAACAAAAGTTGTCCATAGTGTTAATCATTAAGAAGGAGTGACTCAGTTGCAGGATTCCTGAAATTAAGACTCAGTGCATATCAACCAAGCAAAACACAGACATGACAGAGCAGCACTATCTTGAAAACAATATCACTTGACTAAGTGGCAAACAATGATTCCATTTTCCAGTAATGTCAGAGACCAGGTTTTTAATTAGCAAGACTGTGAATAAATGAGGAATACATAATTTATCCATAGGTTCATCTGATGCACAGTTTTGATCCCAAGAGTTTTTGTTGCTAAAAGTCCTTCTCTTGCACTGTCAAAAAGTTGTGCATTCTTTACACTTTCTATTATCAATTTTATCATCTTGCTGAATCCCAATGTTCACCTTCATATTCTTGGCAGGCTTTTATGTGTTTGCTTACATTATAATTAAATGTTCTGTATTCATTACTTCCCAGTTCTGACTTACAATTACTCTCTTCGATGTAATTACTCCACCACATACATTCAGTCAAATGTGCTATTCTGTGCACATCTAAATTTTATTAAACAAGGGTAAATGTGTGGTCAATTACACTTCTACACACACAATTGCATCTGTTCCTAAAAGAAGATCTTGAGCCTCTAGTGTGCTTTCAGTGGCATGAATTACAGACATATAAATCCCCTTTCATACTCTTTTCTATCAGTTCTTGTGTTCTGCCTGTTATCAGTGGCAAATTAATTGAATATAGAGAAAATAAACAAGCATACAATTGAACAAGCTTTGGGTTAACTCAGTGATTTCAGATGGTGATAAAATTAATAGACAGAGGATTCATAGTCTTTCTGAAGCTCCTGATGCCAAGGTTAATTGTCCAGCACAACGTCACTTTCTCATTATTGTTTTTTTGTAGTATTCCAGCAAAACAAAAGAGAAAGTTTGGGTGAATCCCCCAATGTCTAGCTGTTAGAAATATTTTGGTTGGAAGCTGTTATCCTGTACATCCCACATTTTAATCCTATTGAAAATCCTCTTTTGAAAATCAAGCTCCAGAGAGCAAAACCAAATTAACTGTAACACTTAGACATCTTGAGACTCTTTTAAAAAAGACCTTTCAATTTGATTTTTTGTGTCTGATCTTT
Organism: Gymnorhina tibicen; assembly: GCA_013399875.1. Taxonomy (NCBI): domain Eukaryota; kingdom Metazoa; phylum Chordata; class Aves; order Passeriformes; family Artamidae; genus Gymnorhina; species Gymnorhina tibicen. The sequence goes on along the minus strand of VXAZ01006775.1, from coordinate 1,874,144 downwards.
GCAATCACACACATGTCACTTGAAGTACAGTTCATTTTGGTTTTTCTTTCATATGAGTTTTGTGTTTCTGATGTAATCTCCAACTTCTGTAGAATGCAAGTTCAGGAAAAAAAATATTAGCAGTTGGGTTAATCTCAGTTGAGTTTAGTTAAGTCTAAATCAGCTATCTAGGCAAACATTAGAGAGAAACAGGAACTTCTACAAGTCAATACAGCCCCTGCTAAAAATCCCAACACATTTGTGGCAAGATCAGCCAGCACCTCTAGGAAAACCTGTCCCTCTCTCTCTGTTAAAGGAAAGGAGTCGAAAGCTTAGCTGCATGGAAGTTACAGTTCTGGACTAAAGCTAGATACAGCGCGTACAACCTGCAAACAAGTGCATTCACAGATAAAGTGATTTAGTACAAGATTTTATGCTGAAGAGATTGGAATAATTTTGCATTTAATACTATATTCTCAGAAAATGAATCCTCATTTATGTCACTTCTTGCTTTTTCTTAAACATTGCAGAGCATCCTTTTCCAGAGTACAACAGAATACACACATGACCTTAGATTTTAGAGTAGCTATTCATATTAACGGGAAATTTTCTAAAATAAGCAATAAAACACAAAGAGATAAAACCTAATTTATATATAGTCCACATCAGGTTGAAATAACATCTAATGAATTTCATCCTGAAGTAAATTCATATTGTCAGGTTTAACGGCCTTTCATAAACTGGATTTGCGCTCAGTGGGCTAAATTCTCCTTTCAATTAATTTTCATGAATGGTGTTTGCTGCTATGTAAATGAGAAGAGAATCTGTTTCCAAATGCCTAGAGGCCTTTATTGGGAGTTTGCTGATGATGCATACAATGATACTAAAACAATGTTATCTTCATCTAAGCATAGCCTTAAAATTAGATAGCAGTTAAGATATGTCCTGTTTTATTCTGCTGATTTAGAAAGTGGAATACATTTATTGGAAGAAAGGATGCAGATTAAAAGTCAATGAGATTTTATTGCATCGTGGATAATTATTTTCCATTGTTTTACCATTATTTCTTCATTTAGGAAAAGACGATGATTCAAATAATTTTATCAGCTCAGTGGCTTTATGTTCCACATATAAGGCAAGAAATTGGAGTAAATACAAAATTTTCAGTCATGAACCTTTCACTTCCAAGTTAATTTTTTTTAAAAAATGATGCTGTGTACATGTACTTTCATCTATAGTATTGGTGTGTATATATATTTCAACATAAATATGCCATTAATAGACATAACCATTGATATCCTGGCAGTAGATGAAAGCTGCCTGAAAGCTATGTAGCTTGAAAGGTGTTGAACACTTTGAAAATGTCTCCCACTTTTTTTTCAGCATCAGGAAGGAGTATATGCAATATGGAATATAAGGGAAATAAAGTAATAGCCAAAAAAAAGATCATTTAAAAGATCTAATGAAATTTAATAACTCATGTAAATCCATAAGGTTTCTCTGGTAATTGGGGGATAAATGTGTAAAGTGATATGATTTTAAAATTATAGCTACCAGTAATTACTTTGGGGTTAGGAAGAAACTTCCCTTGTATGGGTCTGATTTATCTTCATATTCAAGGTACCTGAACTAGACATTGGCTCAGGATAAAATATGGGAAATAAGTGTTAATGTTAATCACAATGTCATTTCCTGTGTGGTAGGAAGACCCCAAATTTCATTCCACCCAGAGGCTCTTAGTCATCTAGAAGTGATTATGAAAAGCTTTAATGATATTAATAAATATTTCCTTACACCATGGCGAGCTCCCTTAAGCTTCTGACTAGAAAGAAATCCAATCTATATTTCTCTAATTAAGTTACATCCATTGTGACTCATATTATAATTGTTCTCCTCCAGACGTGCAAGTAATATTTTATAATATACAAATCAATGCACATCAATCCAAAAGAAAATCCATGACTTGTGACTGCCCCAGTTTTCCACACTCATTTATTTCAAAAGCTTTTTCTCATCATAATCTTTCTTGCCCTTTCTAGTTTCATATTCATGTCTGTAGCAAGTGACCATCCATGCCTATATAAATTTCTTTTTCTGGTGCCAGAAGGAAGTCTTTAAATAAAATGAAACTGCTAGAGAAGCTCTATTTTGCACTATTTAACTCTTCTGTAGAACAGAAAAGTCTTCCAAGAACTTAGTAAGTCAGTTAAGCATTATCCATTTTGAAACAAAGAATGTAGAAAATATTATACTTAGCTCTCATTTTCACAGTATTTTTTAACTTCTAATTTTCTTTAGTTCAAAAAAATACTTTTAGAGTAGAAGAACATAAGATCCCTCCAAATCATTGCCACAGCTTCAATGATAATGAAAATTATATATGAATTGAAAAGGAAAGTATCTTTAATATTTATTTTTTTCAGGGATTCTGTTAAATGCATTATTTTCTTAGAGTTTTGTTGAAGCTTCAACATGGAGCATGACTTACAAAAATGCTTACAGGCATTTTTTTTCCAAATAGCCTTGCAAACGAGACTACTTTTCTCAAGCAACAATTTACAGTTAAAAGATCAAAATGTGCACAGTCCATTTCATCTTAGCAACACAGCCCCAATAACATGTCATTTCATACCATTTGATTTCCTTGCTTCACAACTCAAAGGTTTCCCTTCTTGACAATAAGTTTGTAGTATCACAGTTTTGGGTACAAAATACTCAAGATATGGAAAATTATTTCTGCAGTGACAACATATGCAAGGTCAGGAGCTGTGTCTACCAGATCCTGTTGTAAAATGTCTGATTAATGTTTCCTCTCAGCTCTTCTGTTTCCCAACGCCATGTGCATCTGAAAAACTGCACAGTGAAATGAAGAAAAACCCCATGATTCTCTTGCTTTGGAACAAGATCCATGCACACAGTAGTATGCATAACTAGTACTGTTATGTGCTAGTGAAATACTAGGGGATTTGGCTAACCTTAATGTAGCTTTCTTTGTGTTAGCAGTGACTCGGGGTAAGTTGGATTCAGAGCCTGTGGAGAGTGGCAAGTCCTTCCAGTGGATAATTCATCCTGGCTAAGATAAGCACTTAAAGACACTGGTTCCTCAGGGAGTTGAACCTGTCTTAAAAGCTAATCTTATTTCCTCCCCAACCAAAACATCTCAATAGCAGATCCAGTACTTGCCATTCATTTCCCATTTAGTGACAAAATAAAAATCCATTTAAGTACAAAAACACTGCAAAGGAAAAAGGCACAAATATGTGCCTGCGATGGGAATGGAAAGCAAGGGGAACATTACCTCCCATGAGGAAAGGCTGAGAGATTTGGGGCTGTTCACCCTGGAAAAGAGAAGGCTCCAGGAGACCTTATAATACCTTTAGGTTGTTACAAGAGGATTACAAGAGAGCTGGAGAGGACTTTTCACAAGGAAATGATCAGTGAAGAGGGAATGGCTTTAAACTGAAAGAAGGCAGGTTTAGATTGGATATGAGAAAGAAATTCTTCACTGTGAGGATGATGAGGTACTGGAATGGGTTGCCAAGAGAAGTTGTGGATGCCCTATCTGTGGAAGTGTTCAAGGCCAGGCTGGATGCGGCTTTGAGCAACCTGATCTAATGGAAGGTGTCCCTGACCATGGCAGGGGTTTGGAACTACTCTTTGGTCTTTTAAGTTCCTTCCAACCCAAACCCTTCTATGATTATTCTATGATGCTCTGTACTTTCTGCAGAAATGGTCTGCTTATCACCTCTCATACAATCATGCCCTTAAATGTAAAGTCCTAAAATATCAAAATGTATCTCACTTCTCAGTAAATGAGGCTTAGGTGTGTAGTTCAGGACACCACATCTGGAGGATTAGAATTAACAGAAATTATTCCTGTCTCAGGTGTTTACTTTGCAGTACAGCACACATCAGGTATGATTCTGAATGGGGCTCTCTGTTAACATTGTGCCAGACAAGTAAAATATCCATTCATAAAAGCAATAGAAGGAGCTTCTCAGAAGGTCACTCTCATTAAGTTCAGAGACAACACTGAGCTGGGCAGGAGTGTTGATCTTCTGGAGGGCTGTAAGGCTCTGCAGGGGGATCTGGACAGGCTGGATTGATGGGCTGAGGCCAGTTGTAAGAAGTTCAACAAGGCCAAGTGCTGGGTCCTGCATTTGTGTCACAACACCCCATGTATCACTACAGGCTTTGGGCAAAGTGTCTGGAAAGCTGTCTGGTAGAAAAGGACCTGGGGGTTCTGGTGGCAGCAGCTGAACATAAGCCAAGGTGTGCCCAGGTAGCCAAGAAGGCCAATGGCATCCTGGCCTGTATCAGCAATGGTGTGGCCAGCAGGACCAGGGCAGTGATTGTTCCCCTGTACTGGGCACTGCTGAGGCTGCACCTCGAATCCTGTGTTCAGTTCTGGGCCTCTCACTGCATGAAAGGCATTGAGGGGCTGGAGCGTGTCCAGAGAAGGGCAACAGAGCTGGGGAAGGGTCTGGAGCACAAGTCTGATGAGGAGTGGCTGAGGGAGCTGGGGTTGTTTATCCTGGAGAAAAGGAGGCTCAGGGGGGACCTTATTGCTCTCTACAACTGCCTGAAAGGAGGGTGTAGCCAGGTGGGGGTCGATCTCTTTTCCAAGTAACGAGTGACAGAATAAGTGGAAATGGCTTCAGGTTGTGCCAGAGGAGATTTAGATTTGATATTAAGAAAAAAATTATTCATATAAATAATGTCAATTATGTCCGGTGTCAAACACTTGAACAGGCTGCCCAGGAAAGTGGTTGAGTTGCCTTCCATGTAGGTATTTAAAGGACGTAGATGTGGTGCTTAGAGACATGGTTTAGTGATGGCCTTGGCAGAGCCAGTTTGACAGCTGGACATGATGATCTTAAAGGCCTTTTTCAACCTATATGATTCTACATGTGAGTCTTAGTAGGTTCTGAAGTCTGCCTTTGAAAACCATCAGTGCTATTTATGAGAAAGACATAATCTGGACTAGCCTTTGAGCTGTGAAATTCTTGTCAGGGAAGAGCTTTAATGTGCAGGACAAGTTCTTGTTCATACAGTTATGGCATATCTTGGGTGGGGAGGCCTGAATACCCTACAGCTTTGCTCACAAACATGAAATCAAAATTCAGTCTTCCTTAACAGACGCACTTGCAATACAAAACTCATCAGGAGCCGCGTAAGCCACATCTATGATAGGATATCATCCCTTATCTCAAGTGTTGCTAATGCTACAAGTTCTAGACCTAGCAGAAAAGAATTCTGTCAAAGCAGTCAGCTCTAACATTCCCTTAAAAATATGTTTTGATGTGGAGGGTACTGCAGGATAGCCTTAAATTATACTACTGTGCAACTTAGAAGTCGTGTTCTGAAAGATGGCCTGGAGCCACTTGAGCTTTCTCAGCTGTGAGATTTGTGCTATACCTCTAAGACATATCAATTGTGATATTTAAGAAAAAGCTAATAGAAAAGGACAAGGTTTTTTTCGTGTTAGACCTTTTCTGCAATATACTAGGCAATAATACAAAGCCAATGTGTCATCACTCATAAGCCTCAGTTTGGTCTACAAATCATTCACACACACATCCTGTCATATGCTAGGGGTGCCCTGGCTCAGATATGCATTACATTATATGAAAAATTAATCACTTTTTTTCCAAACCCCATTGCATATAATGCTGAGTTTCTTTGCATCGCAGCACCTAAACTATTTTTATCACATCATTATTCATGAAAAATGTGAAATAAATAACTACTACTGTTCCCTGTTTCACAGAGCTTGTGTGTTGTGCCTGACTGTGATTTCAGCTCAGATAATTTGAACCAGAGGTAAGTTTTGGGAAAGCCACGGTGTTTAAAGCTACATTTACCAAAGTGGAGGTTACAAACCAGGATATAATTCTGTTGAGTCAGGAGATTGTAAGATAATTTTAAGTGGAGATTTCTGTACAAAATTATGTCCTCATTATGCCTTACATATTATGTCTTACCTGTTCACCTACACACTTCATTTTCCCCTCTCCCTTTTTGTAGCTTTTTTGCACTGCTGAGGTCTACTGTGCAAAGGGACTGAACTGCAAATAGTCTGTCCATACCATTACTACTACTTCCAGGAAACGTAAAAGTGACATCAAAGTCCAGGTGAGCAAGAGGGCCAAGGGATTTATGCATACAAACAACAGTAGTCCTGATTCTGATATCATGCATGCCAGGACAAAACTGAGGCAACTTCACTGTCTTACAGGTGTTATTTTAGATTTGCATTTTAATGAGTACGTAGATAAGTGGGCCTGGTAAATCAGTCTGACTCATTCTAATTGAGGAGATTCTGGCTTTTAATCATGTGTTGAAGCCCACCATACCAACTTACTGGCCAGCTGTTTAAAAAAAACCCAAATCATCCAAGGAAACAGTATTAAGATTTTAAAAAGTTTGATTTCCAAATAGAGGTACCATTATTTATTTTTAGAATATAAAGAAAGTCTAGTTCACACTTCTGTACAAAAAAAGGCCTTAAAAATTAAGCTGCTTTTAAATAAGCTACATGAATAAATGACACAAAATATCAGCAGATATTTGCACTGCAGTGTCTCAAAGCATAGCTTCAGTTAGTTTAATAGTTCAGCTGTATTTATCAACTACTACTTTGTTGAGCAAGTCTGCATTTTCAGCTCCAGTGATCAGGGGTATCATCATAAGAAAACAGTTTATGTCTCTCTCTACTTAGTATCATAAGATTAACTGTGGATAGCTAATAGAGATTACACAGTATATTTCGCCATCAGCATTTATGCTTTCCAGGGTCATCCTTATAATTCTAAAGATATCACAATGGAAGATGCTGCACTATATCAGCAGGAAAGAATGCAAATCTCAGTTGATCAATGGATCACGTTAGTTGTTTGGAGATTGATGGCAGCTCCAGCAATTCAGAAGCTTCAAAAGTGTATCCATAAGGTCAAAATACAATTTAGGACTTGTTTTCTTGCAGTATTGCTAGTGGAAAATGCCATTTCTACCACTCTGATTTACTTCTTTAGTGGGCATGTCTTAATGCAGAAAATTTGTTGCTGTTTTTGCTGAAGCTTCTGCTAAAGCTTCCCTATAAAAATGCACTTAATCTGGACGCTGCAGTATTTCATTTGCTTTCAGCCTTTAATAGAGTGGAGGAATTCATTAAGTCATCTGAAAGCAATTTTCAATTATGAAAATACAATTTAAATAAGGGGAAGAGGAGTCTTTGAAGATGACAAAAGTGGGAAGTGATTGACACACTCTGTTGTCAGCTGGAATCAATTTCACACTTGGGGAAAAATGCCTTCTCTAGGGTCGCTAGGGAAAGATCATCCATCAGCAGGGGGGAAACTGCAGGGAACCAGGAAAGGAGAGAGAAAGTAAATCCCTTCTTAAGCAAAATATTCAGCAGGCTGAATACTCTTCACCTTGAAAAAATGAAGCATCTTTAATATAAGTACTGAACCTCATAGCATAGGCACTCAAGGCAAAAACTAAGGAATTACAAGAATGTAAGTATCTGTCCAAATTTGGGTCTTATTAAGGCACAGTGCCATTTGGCTTCACAAACAACTTTGTCTCAGCAAGCACTGCAAGGCATCCCCAAAGGTTGTTACAGCTGCTGAATAACACAACAATAACATAAGCAGTGTTAATGCTTAAATATGCAGAGTTTCAAGCTAAGCTTTGCCGGCTGGTGTGGGTCTGAGAACCAGCTGTTCTTGCCCCACAGAGTCAGGGGTTCCTATGGAGCCAGTTCTTCCTGTGTCCTAGTCAAGACAAAACCACAGTTAATAATACTCTGACTCCCTGGTATGTCACGCATACCTTGCACAGTTGACAAACTGCTGTTGGGCTACTACCAAACAGGAAATATCTCTTAGGAAAATACTTAAGAGAAGTTGTGATGATAAATTTGTGCTACATCAAATGAGCCGCTAGTGTCTAGTAAAAAACAGCAGCGGTCTGAAAGTTCAAAAAAAACCCCACCAAAATTCCCTGAAGTCAGTTTGCAGAGGCAGTGACTGACAATAAGAGGTTCAAAAAGCAGGATTTCATTCCAAGTAAATACTGTGGAGTGGTGCATAGGAAAAATGACTGATATCTAGAGCAAGCAGATTACACACTTGGGTAGAGGGGGAACATTTCCCTGATCACACTGCAAACAAATCGTTCCCTCCTCTGTGTTGCCTCTTTCAAGCAGAGGCTGTTGTAAGTGGCAAATCTGCTCACACGTATGTTCATTCACCAAGGCAGCATAATAATTTTGAAGAATCCTTTCAATGATTTTTACTACCTTAAGGTAGTGAAACCAGAACTGTTAAAATCACAATTGTACTGATTATAGCCACTATTTAAGAGCACTGAGACATGCATGAGTACTTGGGAGACTCAGATCCTAGGAAGAATTAATACATTAAAATCCATGTACCTTTGAAAGTATACAAATGCAATAGAGAGTAGTTAACAGTGGAGTTAACAATGGGAAATCAAAATAGTTGGAACAATCCTTCTTCTTCCCTCTGCCGTCTCTTCTCAAAACAGCCCAGGCCAACTCTCTGGTGCCTGGTGCTTGGCTTTATATGTGTTGTGTGACTGTACTTGTTTTCATTGTAGGCTGGGAATGTGGGCTGGTTCTGATTTGTTTATCTCAGTCTTCCTATTTATTTATCTCAGCCAGCAGGAATGAAAGCTGTATTTAAACCCTGTGATATGAAGCTGCCCTGCCAGTGAAGGAATTCCCTTGAGGGAAACCATTACAAGAACTGCGTTCTTCTCTGCTCCCCACAGCTCCCCTTTGGGGCCTCAGGCAATTCTGCAATCGTTCGTTTCTTTTGAAGACCGGTGTTTTTGTATTTGCCCAGGTACTGAGAATACTGCCTAACAAACCACTTCCCTGAGTTTCTTTGTGCGATGGCATTGTGCATACATGCTGCATGCAGAAGGGCCTGAAATAAGGATATGTGAAGCCGCACGCTTTGCTGGCAAAATGCTGGAAGAGTGGGTCCACCAGGAGAAGTGAGTTACAGCCTGTCCTGCTTCTGTTGCCCACTGCTGTGGTCTCCAACCAACCAAAAGACCCCTGGTTTTTCTGGGGAGCCCTCTCATTGTCCCAGGGAAGAAAGAGCAGACCATGGACTACAACAGGAAGCTCTTGGCTCCCATGAAATCCTTGATGTTTAAGTCCTGAAATAACTTTAAAAAATTTCACCTACATTGTCCTTAACAAAAGAATTTGAATGTTTTTGAAGAACTGCCATCAGGAGCTTAAAATCCCATTTCAGTTTCTGTAGCAGTTAGGGAGTGATTTATACAAGAAATGTCACTGCTGGAGGGAGCATTTTTAAGTAAAGAGGCTGCCTACTATAATAGACTTTTGCAAAGATGAACTTCAAATATAAATCCTTATAACACAGGGGCTAAGTATTTATATAAATTCTTTCTCAGATGTCTAGGTGGTTAATAAATCTAACTCTGTAGTACTAACATCAGAGGGTATTGATCCTTCTACTTTGGAGGCTATACATTTGCATTGATTTTCCTTTTTGCCCTTTTTGTTTGTGCACTTGTGACTCTAGGTAGGTGGGTCTGTTTTACTATCATTTAACAGTTTTCAAATAAAAATTTGAATCCAGAATCTGTCCAAGACCCATAATATGTTCATTTTAGAGTATTAATTAGAGTATTTTCTTGCAGTGAAGAGGATTACCTGGCATAAATTTATTTGTAAATTGTATTTATTTCTTACTTCTCTGTTGTACATAACTGTGAAAAATTGTAGTATATCATCTGGTCTACTAAAAGGTAGGAAAACAATAACCTAATCAGTATACCATACCTTTCAGTCCTTTTTTTAATATAGATAAACATGTCCTACATAATGATAAGACATTTTGGGAAATAATTTATCAATTAGACCTCTTTTTTTTTTTTTTTTCCCTGATTGAAACATGTTTATATGTATGATATAGGCTCTGGAAATGATTATCACAGCAGTGAAAGTTATGCCACTTATGCAGATGATGTACTGCTGCAATCCTTAGCATTGCCATTGTGTCATGTAGCTCCAGGCTCTTATAAATGACTTTGAAATGATAAAATCACTGTTCTGGTGTATTACAGGAACTAAAATGAGACCCCAGTGGTTTCCATGCAAATCATCTCTTGTGAGAAATTTGTCAGTGTCAAAGTTAAGTCTGTTGAATTCAATGTCCTCCAAATGAAAGTTTCATTAAATGCTTTTTATTACACATAATGGCCTATTTTACAAGTGTCTAATCTAAAGATATAAGGAGCACTATATATATAAGGTATAAGAAAATATTTCTGGTCGTAAACAGCCCGCTGATAACCACATTTTCTAATATATTAATTTATACTTAAATTTAGAATAAAATTTCGGTTCCCTTGCCACACAATGGATTGCATTTCTAAAAGTCTGTCATTTTCACAAGCAGAAAACTGCCATTCCTCTCAAGAGGAATTCTGTTCACCCTGTGCAAGCAAAGAAGATTCAACAGACAGACAAGGACAAAAATTTACATTGATGCAGAACTTGTGTTAAGAAATTTGGCTAAGAGTGCTCCAGGACAGGAAAGTGAGATTTATGGAATGAGATTGCAGATGTTTCCCCCCATCTCCACTGGCAATCAGATGTACCCCATTCTGAAGTATATTTAACATCAACCTGTACAAACTGGCTAATTTATGTTGGGTTTATGCAGGTGGATTACAGTTAACTACATCTAACTTCAACTGTGACTGACATTTATGGTACATAATTAAGGAACAGAGTGAAGAATTACCTTGTGTTGTTAAGACGCTGTGTGTTGTCTCAGCCTCTCTCACATTAAACAGTGAATACAAGCATTGTTTCTCTATGCTATTTCCCTTTGTAGCATGACTAACTTCCACTGGATAAGATGTTACTCAAAATCTTCTGTGTCACCTTCAGACAGCCCTTTTGGCTAAAGGGCATTACATGTCCACATAAATTTTCATCTAGTCTCAAAGGTTTTCCAGGCTTGTCAAGGGCTCCTCCACCCTATTAGCTGTCATCCAGATTCAGTATACCTTAATTGTCACCCTATATGAAATTTCTCATCTTTTTTCCACATCTTTCAGTTCAGGGAAGCCCTCAGCATACCCCTTTTCTCCTTGTTTCCTAGAGTCCACTCTGAGCGGCTGATCCCAAGAATGTCCATTGCAAATGCCTTTCAGGATGCTTTTTTGGTTGTTCTGATCCCCAGGATTACCTTCTCACCTGGTATTGTTTCATTTGTTTGGTTTAGAGGAAGTTGTCCCTGGCATCTGTCAGATGATCCCCCAGCTCTCTTATGGGACCAGTTGACTCCATAGGAGAAAATTACTGATCTTGTGACAGACAGAGGGAATGTAGAAGAGGAGATCAATAAGAATACATCAACACAAATTTTAAAACCACTGCTAATAGTTTCACATGCTATTGATATTGGCTGGATATCTTTTGGACTGATACGCAAAATTAACTTCTTGGATTCAGTAAAGGAGAACAGATTGAAATGGTAAGTCCTTTGATACCGTGAAGGCCAAACAGATGATCTAATGATTCAGCCAGGTCTTAAAATGTATATAAGGGGATATTTGACTTGATAAAAGTCTGTAGTTTCCAGACGATGCTTTATATATATATATATAATCAGGTATATATAACACTATAAATTTTATTTTCATTTCATATATTATATACCCCAAGTTTCACCTCAAAGAACAAGCTAAAAGCAATATGTCTACCCAGTTGTTCTCCTGGTTGCTGTAGCTTATATTGCAGCTCTTCACTTGTGTCTACATCAGTAACTGAGATGATAAAAGATATCTCAGGTCCGTGAGACACAGAAGGCTCATTAGCCAAGGCACGTTTTGTATGTCTGATGACATCCATTTATTTTAACAGCTTTACCTATTGCTCACTGAAATGAAGTAAATGACTTTAAAAAACCAAAACAACAAATCAGTGGCAATTGTTCTTTAAAAAATCCTGCCTAAGCCAGCAAGAAACATGATAGAAATCAACTGTGTAGTTAATCCTCTGGTCCCAACGCAGTTCAAAACCAAGCACCTCTCTCTGATTTCCAAGAGTGCGCAGTGCAGCTATTCCCTTGTTTCATAAATTCAAGAGGAGTACTAACGTAAAACTTTACTGTGATCATAATTAATGGCCCTTCTTATTTCACTATCTCATTCAATCAATTATTTTATTATAGTAATGTGAGCATTATCTTTTATGAGTGGTATTTATTAAATACAAATTAAAGTGACACAGTAAATCTCATCTGCTCACCTTTCCTACGCTTACCCCTACAGTGATGTGTGAAAATGTTGAAAGCTGTTTTGTATCAGCATTTTGTCTTTTGAAACTCTAATGAGAAAATAACTTTCTTGAAGCCATATTTTTAAGAGGAAACACATGCACAAAACCAGATTGTTGTAGAGAAATCAGACACTACAGACAAACCCACCTGGCAGGCAGAAAGAAGCTGGCTGAACAAACACGTTGGATCATATGGGTCTGCAGAGCAGTTAACATGCACCGAGTGCTTTTTGGAATCTGTACATATACACAGTGTCATCCTGCCACTGGCTGCTACACAGCTGAGTCTTAAGCCCATTACCTCTTCTAAATTCCATCTTCTAATTCACCCTTTGTGTCCTTATACCTACTAATGAGATAACACTAGGTCTGCCTGACTCATGGTCTGGGGGGAGTGTGTACCACCCGCACGCCTTTCCTTAAGTCAACACACGAGGACAGAAACATTTCAAGCAGAACCTTTTTATTCACCTTGGCATTACATACTGTTCAGCTCTTAAAAAGTAACTGGTGCTATGGGATTCCACATTTATCGTCTCTTGATGGCTTCTATATCTAATGAGATCAGATGGTTGTCGTAAATGCCAATTCTGCAAACTCCACCTGGGAACCAAAAGTCATGCACCTTTTTTTCTGGGCCATACATTATGACCTAAGATACGCATTACTACAGAGTTTTCTTACAATTCTCTCTAAGGTAAGGACAAAGAACTTGAAGGGGTGCCCACAACTGCTGAGCCTGTTCTCTCGTGTTGACTGGATGGGGTATCATGCAATGCTTTCCAAAAATGGATTTTCCAGAATCCCACTGCTATGATCAGGAGAAGCATTTCAGAAATAATTCCAGCCAAAATGTATTTACGGCCAGGTTAAACCAATTTGTTCTTGTGTTAACCTTGTCCTCTGTTTTATATAAGCATTTCATTTTCCAGGTGCTGAGCAGAGCATGACTTCCCTGTATCATAGGCCAAGATCCAAACCAAGGCTTTGGCTCTTTGACCCTTCTTACCAATGCTTCTTGGGTCCAACTAGCACACAGTCAAGCACAGGCCCAGTTGGAAGGCAACAGCTAACAGCTGAGAAACAATAAGGAACAGATTTTTAAATTACCACATGGAACTAATTTACCTCCTCCCTGCTGAGATCAGCATCTGATTCAATGAGCACTTCTCTCTTACTGTTATGGCCTAAATTAACTCTTGTGACTTTGTCCTGAAACAGAGAAAAAATGCTCGTGTTATCAGTTAGGATTAGCCAGAAGGAAGCAAAGCACAGCTCCACCCATGATGCAGAATCCCATTGTAACAGCGTTCATAGTAAGGAAATGAGGAATAAGGACACAGCCATGTATATAGTGAAACAACAACAACAGAAAAAATCATTCCAGAAGAAAGGATCTGCAGTGCTGATATTGTCATCTGCAGGATTCTGTGCTCACCTTTCTCGTCCCTGTGAATGTGGTTGAGCATAGAGAACTACCATCCAGTCAGACTCACCTCAATCCCTGGAAAGGTGATGGAGCGCCGTCTCTATCCATATTTGCAGTGATGTGTCCTGTTCTGCCCTCCTCAGCACAAGAGAGACATGGAGTTCCTGGGGCAGGTCCAGCACAGAGCACCAAGATGATTAAGGGACTGGAGCATCTTCCTTACAAGGAAAGGCTGAAGGAGCTGGGCCTGTTCAGCCTCAAGGATAGATGACTGAGGGAGGACCTCATCAATGCTCATTAGTATCGGAACAGAGGGTGCCAAGAGGATGTTTCCAGACTTTTCTCAGTGGTGCCAAGGAATAGGACAAGAGGCAATAGGCAGAAACTGATGCCCGAGAAGTTCCACCTGAGTATCAGGAAGAACTTCTTTACAGTGTGGGTGGCTGTGCACTGCAATGGACTGCCCAGAGAAGCTGTGGAGTCTCCCTCACTGGAGATACTCAAGAACCATCTGGACACAGTCCTGTGCCATGTGCTCTAGGGTGACCCCACTTGTGAAGGGAGGTTGGACCAGATGACCCCGCTGTGATCCCTTCCAACCTAACTCATTCTGCGATTCTGTTAAAGTATAAAATGCAGTCTTACTAGAGCATTACAAAATGACATAGCCGTGTCTTGAAATTAGGAGAGTGTTTTCCTTGGTGAAGTACATTTGTGGATCACTTTCATCCTGGAATTAATGTACCTAGGTTTTTCTATTTCATATTTCCTCCTGATAACAATGAACGTCTGGAAAAATGTTATTTTTCTAGACCTCAGGTTCCTTGTGCCCCGCCTCATTTACTCTAATCTACAGTTCTTCTTCCTCTTTATGTCCTGCATCTCGGTTATTCTTTTGGGGTGTAAAAGCATAACCCTTTGTGGACTTGATCCAACCACAGCCTAACCCAACAATGAGAACTAGATCCTTTGCAAGTGTCTTGGGGTTCTGCTCATGGGTGAGAGTGTCTCCTTTTCTCATTTAGTATATCAGACCTGCAGATATTTGGTTATATAGCTTTGGATCAGATGTGACTTACACCCCATCAGCCTACACTGAGGACAGGACAAGTTGTCTTTTTGCTGTAAAAAGCTGATTCAGACAGGGTCTGTGATGATTAGGTTTGTAGCATCAGCAAATTTCACTTGTGTAATTGATTCCAAAAGCAATGTCTGTGGGAGTCCACAGGTAGCCTTCCTGCAGACTGGTAATTCCCTCTTGAAACAACCAATTCGCTTGTCTTCTTTATTCTAGCTATTCTCCACCTTCTAGTTCTTGTACTGATTCCCATTTTATCTAGCCTAACTAATAATGTCCCATGTGGGACTACATTAAAAGATGCACTGAACTCCAGATAGATTAGATCTTTTGTTTATAAGATCAGTTAGCTTATCAAGGACAGCTATCATACTAGTCTGGCACAGACAATGTTTGCTAAACTGTCCCATTTTCCTTATTTATCACTTTCTTTCATTTAACTGCTTTTTGTTTGCTCGTATTTAACAGCCTTGCAGCCCTTAGCTCAGCAGTTCAGCATTCATCCACACACTGTATGAGCTATACCTGCTTTGTTCCAGGCATAAAAATGTTACTCAGGCTTCACAAGTGTAGTTAAAACTCCCTGCTGCTAGACTCATCACACTGGGCCAGATGTGGGTTATCTGGTCCTTAAAGATTGTGAAAGCGTTGCATTTTTTAAGTGTTTCTTCTACACGGTTGTTTATTATTTCCATAGCATCACTGCTCATCCTGCTTTTGTTCTCTGTATTCAAGACCGTTAGTGTTCCATTATCTTTACTGAAAGTTGAAGGAATTCAGTTTCCGTGCCATCACAAGGTTGTCTGAATCTCTACCAATCCAGATTGCAGATGGCTGCAACCTTTTAGGACTGCTGTCCTTTTATTCATGTGGTGGAAGAAAATTTTTCCCCATTTGTTCCAGTTTCATTACAGATAAATGAATCCAGATCTGCAAAGCAAGCAGGAGTTCACAGGGCTGAGGATGATATTCTTGTGAGTTAAAAAAAAAATCTGAAACCTTGATAACTGCAGGGCAAAGACTCCTCACAGAAATTGTGCTGCTTTTGCTGTCACATCTCATTATTACATTTAAGCTGATGTCTTTGAGCTGCAAACAGATACAGAGTCAGCTGTATATCAGAGGCAGATACAGAGTCAGCAGCAGAGTGACGTTGATTAGAACATGATAAAACATCAGGGAAAAGGCATTAGAGAGAAAAGCAGCAAGCAAATTTTGGATAGGATTCGTGTACTTCTATATATGACATAAAGCAAGCCCATGGCAGAACAAGCAATAGAGGTTGGGCTGCCAATATAAGTTCATGTTCACCACATCACAGCACTGCTTCTTTTGAGTCTGTTACATCAGTCTTGGTTAAAACTTACAATGGACAGAGGCATGAGAGCAGGGTATGTATAAGGCAGGGCCGTCAGAGCAGCTGTCCTGATTTGTACACCTTGCAATGTACACCTTACAATGTACACCTTGCAAAGCTGAGGGCTTTGCACAAGTCTGTGTCAGTGGTCACAGTGGCAAGAAACAGAGCAGAACAGCACAAAAAGCTTTCCCTCAGTTTCATAGCCATTGCCACTCACCCTACTGTCCCTGTCCTCTTTTCTTCTGGTGCCCAGACCACAAAGCCATGATTTTTGGTTTATGGATAGCTTATGTTTATGGAGAGCTTTATGTTAGACCTTCCTAGTTTCTCTGCACCCTTATCAAAGGTAACAGAAAGCACCTCCCTAAGCTTCAGGCTTTTGTTGTGGCCTTTGAATGTAATTTGAAGATGTGAGGGTTTTTGTTTGTTTGTTCCCTGTAAAGCAGATTCTGCCTGTGCTGTTGCTGCTGACCCGACCCCCTCCATACTGCAGGAATCCCTAACTGGCACAGCACTCTCTGATCTTTCTCAGAGGGCTTGTGTTTCTCCTATGAAATGATGCGCTTACTAATAAACATGAGACTTAATTTGAACTTCAAATACTAGGAAAAGAAACCATTCCCAGACTGTAAAAGCAAGAGAGGATTAAACAGGACAGTATCCTAATGGAGCAGAGGCAGGCCTCAGTAATTAGAGAGACGCAAGGCCTCGGGTGTCACAGCACAACAGAACAGTGTCTCCAGAGGTTGCTTCCCCATACAAAATAGGATGCAGTGTTAATAAAAAATGTGAGGCTTAATTAGGATCACAAATACTGGGAGAAGAAATCAACTCCCAGGCTGTATAATTATAAAAACATTAGAAGCTCAAATACTTAAAAAATAACAGAAATTGTGGGGTGTTTTTTCCGGACTTGCTTGGACACAATGTACTGTCAATAAGTGCAGGAGTCTGAATGATTTTTGGCTTATTTGACACTGTCTTGGCTGGGGCTAAATGAAGAGCTTTCAATTATGGTCATGTTTCTCTTCAGCTCAAAGGACAGAACCGGGCTCCTATAGCCCACTCGTCAGCGTGTGTGTGTCACTGGGGAGCAATAACCTTTATAGCAAAGCCAGTCTTTCTGAAAAGTGGAAAATAAGGTGTCTAAAAAGCAAACCCTGCCTAAGCCTTGGGTTTTTATTGTAAAATATCTTCTCATGTTTTCACCAATTTATGGATGTCCGAGGGAAAATCAAAACAAATTTGCAGAGATTTTTGTTAGCCTGAAAAACTTCAAGGGGAGAGTACATAGGAATTCTAGAAGAGAAGAACCTATGAGGTCAAATTCAAGGCTGATACTTGCAGTGAGGAAATGAACATTATAAATATTGCAGGCATTGATCTACATGTCACTAACAGTTAAGCTTGTTTGTCAAAAAGGGCTTGTATTTCTACCTCATGAGGGTATTCAAAGCAGTTTTAAAGCAATTCTGTTGCTTTTCTCCATCTGCATCTGAGAAGCTGTGGGATGTTAAGGAAGTCTTTTGTAAGCAGAAATAGGAAAAGCTTCATGTGCCATAAGCACACAAAGGAGTCATATTGAGTCAGAACAAAGACTCACCTGCACTGTATATTTTTTTCTGATAATAGGTCTATTAAGATTGTCTCACTGTGGTTACAATATGAAAAAATACAGAAACACAGTAGGTAGGGGATGATCCTGCTCCAGTAAATTCTACCAGTCCTGATAATGACTCATTATTTATTTTTTAAAAACACCATGCTTGAAACTCTTTTATGAGAAATTTTCAATTAATTTTTGTTTTGGCTTTCACAAAATCCCATGGCAGTGATATTGACATTTTAATTGCACTTCAAGAAGAAAAAAACCCCACATTTTTTTAAACATGTTGTCTCACCACTTCTTTGGATGGTTGTCTTCTTGTACTCAAGGAAATAAACAACCAGTCCCTAGTTACCTTCACAATTCTAATTAAAGACTTTAATAATTCCTCTTTTAATTTTTTGGTTTTAAGTTGTAGTGTATTTATTCTGTCCTGGAATGAGATAACCAGAACTGCTTGGCGTGATGCCGACATAGCAAAATCTCTTTGAAGTGACCACATAAACCCAAGCAAGTTCTGCTTGGGTTCTGACAGTAAGCAAGGTTGGAAACTGAGTCCTGGTCAAGAGCTGGAGTTTCAAAAAGTGCTTAGGGTGGCCTGTCCCATCTGAGATCAGTCATGATTCCTTCCTCCCTTTTGTGTTAGCAGAGGGGAGAAATTGAGCCATAATACTTGAAAATCCGACTCCTCCCCTAAGGTTTTTATGGGAAGCCACAGAGATAAAATTAATCTCTGTAAAGGTACTCATAATTTTAATTTCCCGTGACAGAGTTATTGAGCCTGAATACACAGTTCATTGCTCATTCTAGTGCTAACTTCACAGAATATTAGCAAAATTTCACAAAAGGGGTAAATTTATTGCCTGGAGAGTTAAAAAAGTTCTTGAACTGAAACTATTTACCAAACAAGACGAATACACTGAGAACTTGGGAGAATTATGTGCAAAATCTCTGCAGGATACCTAATGCAATGCTATCGCACCAATATTTTTCAGAGCTGCCGTCACAATGGGCCATAAATAATTGTTGCCTACTGTAGGGCTTTAGCAACGCGAGGCGTATTAGTGTGCTTCCTGAGGGTTCTTTTAGGGCAATCTCAAACTATGGATATTTCAAAAGTGACCAAAAATTTTGGCCATGATGACACAGATTTTTGTCTCCCTGGTTATTCCACTGGGATGAATTCATGGCAAATTCCCAGCTTAGGCCATCCAAAACCACAGCAACATTGGCTATGTGCTGCAAGTCAGCAGCCCACTCTTTCAAACATGATGAAGGAAATGTTCCTTGGCCCATCACTGCTTTTGTAGCTGTAATTGCAAAGACATCTGAGTTGATGAAACCAAAGTCACATCACTCTAGTGTTGTCTTAAAGCACTGCTGTTGCAGAATCTTCACAGGGAAAAGCAAGTCAAAGTGATGGGACTCTGCCATATTTAGAAGTAACAAATATCCTTTATTTTTGTTGCTGTCTTCCGTAGTGGACATTTTCTCCAAAATTATCCTTAATGGAAGCAAAAGTTGATGGAAGTGAGATCATTAAGTGAATCTATTTGCAGTAAAGTTTGTAAGAGAGAATATATCACAACAGATCAGGTAAGTGCCATATTAGAGGAATAAGCTGAAAATAAACATTGGCCAGCATCAGATTTAAATTACCAATAGAATCAGTGCTGTTATTTCAGATTTTTCTTGAGGTAAAAGTTCCAAAAGTGCCACATTTCAAAATTGTTGAGGCACCCAGCTGTGCAGACAGGAGTATTCTGGAAGTACACTGGACCTTTTTAAAGGTTATATATGGAATAAATATGCTTAAAAATATGAACTTAAATTATTCTGCCTCTTACAACTCTCCACACCCTGTCCTTTCTGTGGAAGTGTGGAAGTGGGGAGGACAAATGCATTGTCTTAGCTCCATATGTCAATTAATGCAAAATATGGCCTTAATCAGAACAAGGCATGTGTGAAGTTTTAAAATAGTTAATCAGGTGAGGTAACCACCGTAGCAATTTTCTGACTATTTAACACATGTGAAAACTGCAGACTGTTTTGTGTTCCCTGGAACTTTGTCTCAGATTAGTGCTAATTTGTCTGCTGATGTAAGTTATCAAAAAATTTCCCCTTAGTGAAAATACACTGAGACTCTCCTCTGAAAGGCAAAGATCCCAAAAGAATTTAATGCTTGATGACCCTGATAAGCATCTAAAGACTTTAAAAACCATCTTGAAAGTGCTGAAATCTAGACAATACCAAGAGAGTTGACTGCCTGCATGGCTGCCTCGAGGTGCAGTATCTTGTGTGTGTTCTCTGCTGAGCCTCCCATTTGTCAAAGGCCATTACCAACATCTTCACTATTCAAAGGGTGCTCAACTCTCCCTTCTGCTTTCAAGGATTTGTAGAGATTCTGCATTAGCAAAGAGTAACCCAAGAAATGTCTAAAGTTCCCCGGTGAGAGATGTGCCTACCTCCCTAGACAAACGAAAACTCTTGAGAGAAGGCAGCTCTTCTGCATATTTCTTACTGCCAGCTCATTGTCAGGGTTGGTTTAGCTCCCTCAGCTGATTTTGCACAGGGCGGATGAGTGTTGTCAGCTCTAGGCAGAGCTGCTCTGAAGGTGGCAGCTGCGGTGGCTGGCTGTAGCAACTGGGTCCAGCAGCCTTATGGGTGAGTCCAGACAGTAATGGATGCTTCCCTGCACAGAACAAAGCTAAAAATGTCTTTGAAGTACTACCTCTAACCTCAGGATGTTTGGTCTCCTCGGAGTCAAAAGGCTGTGTTTCTCTAGGATGGTTTGAAACACCTACATTCAAGCTTTTTGAGAGAATTGTCCCCTGCATAGCACTTCATATTTGGAAAGGCATTCCAAAGTCATGATTCTACTTATATTCAAGCTAATCTTTGTATTTAGGTGCATGTTAGGTTTGGTTATCAGAAATTTCAAGCCCCTTGACACTAAGTGTGCTGTGCTTCTCTGTCAGGAGGGGATACAGGTTTACCAAACCAGATTGGAGGGAAATTCAGTTTTTCTTTATTTCTACTAATAGTTCTATTTTGAAAACAGTGAAATGTGACTAAATGTAAACAATTGTTTCCTTTTCACTTGAAAATGATATAAATCTAAAAGCCATTGAACTATTAAAGGATCTATGCATAACTGACATGAATGATATCAAGGGCAATACACTGAATTTACTTTTTATTACCCAGATATCACATCCACAGGCAAATATTAGCAGCTGATGCTAATTTTAGATGTATTTATAGATGTAAATAAAGTAATGAATGAAATCACAGGTTTTCACCTTTTTGACTGCTATCCACTAATATTCTAGAATCAATGCTCTAAATGGAAAATGGTGTACTCTGGTACATTATATGTAACGTCTCTGGGGGCAAAAACTATGAAATTTTGTTTGTTTATCCAGAAAATTTGGCTAAGGAGATGAAGAAGTGAAGATAGGATCATTTTAACCAGGTGCTCTACAGCATGAAAAACTATGTGTGAAGCACTTGGCAGAAGCAGTGGGATAGAAACAGAGAGAAACAAGTTTAATAAGACTGCCTGCTAGAGATGTATAATGACTATAATGCAGAGACTTTTGGGAAACATGGAGGCCAAAACCTGAGCTGTACAGTCATATTACAAAGCAGTTAAAAAAACCAGCACAACCACCTCTAAATATAGCAAGAAAAATTCTGTTTCCTTGGGATGTAGCCATGCTTTTGGCCTTTGTATTGCAAAATGGTTTTGAAAAAGTCATGAACTTGGGAGACTGTATGTGCTGTGGGTTAGCTGTAACTCTGTCTTATTACAAAGAAAGCCAATGGTGGTGTTTTTAAAACCATGCATTGTTGAAGTCAGCAGGAGTTTTACCACTCATTTCTGTAGAACTGAAAATGTTTTAGGCCAACACTGAGCACTTTCGAAATCCCCCACTTGTTTATGTTTTGAACAAAATGAGTAACTTTTCAGATGTTTCTGTTGTATCCTTCCCTCCATACACAGACCTTCAGCTGAGAGCACGAAGAATAAAAACTGACAGTGTTTCAGTGCAGCCACCAAACTGTGGAGTTTCCCAGTATTCTATAGCCATAAATATCTAGATAGATTGAGGACATGTTAAATTGTTTATGCACTGTAGGGATGTGAACTTAGCATTTAAGAAGGAGGGTTAATTAAAATGAATATAATAAATTAAAGCCTCCAGATTCTTCCTTAGCAATCAGTAAATGAAATTCAATTGACATGGTAATGAGTAGGAAAGCTACACAGACAATAGGCATCAGCTACCTCAGATTAAAAAAAAAAAAAAAAAGACAAAATACATTTAAATCTCACTTCTGTTTCTTCTCTGGAGATGTTGTACTGGTGGTTTAGACTGCTTTTCCAATGCTGACATGAAGAAAAAAGATTAAATACATGAACCAGAGACTGTACTTATTCAATTGCAAAATATTATACAGAAGAAATGACATAGATTTGCAGAAATTCCCATACACGCTAAACACAGTGGGGCTTTATTGTATCTGACACTGTACACATATTCTAAATGCTCTGGATGCTTTGTACTAGAAGAGCTATCCTACTTAAACACATAACCATGCGGTCAGGTAAACAGGATTGCCTCATTTAAGACAATGACTTTCAGCCTGTGCTACCTGACACTTTTGGAAACTGGTGACTTCTGAAGTGACTTCAGAGAACAGCAAAGAAATGTGAGACTATAAATGCTATTTAGTATTTGTCCCAGAGGTGGTATTTCTGAAAACGCTACAAATGATGAAGGCTGGAAATCACTGATTTAAGAACTTGTGTAAATGAGTTTCTGTGATGGAATCAATTTGCTTAGCATCTTGCTGAATTAAGCCTCATCTGCCAAAAACTGATAAAGTGACACTTGTTATTTTCATTGTTTCTATAAACATATGTGTGCTACCATGTGGCCAGTATAGTAGACATGGGCTAGACATGTTCATTTCCATGTGTAATACCCAAGGACTGGCAGTAGCAAGCTATTACAAAAGCTTTGCATTTACCTGGAGTACAAGATGAAATGTGCATTTATAGGGCAAGAAAGAATATTCACATATATTATAAGATTTTTTTTTTAGAACTAATTAACAAGCTTTTGAACCTGGGAGAAGCTTCAATTTCAAGGTGAAATTAAGTCAAACTGTGATTAGGAAATTCTTTGTTCATCTTTTGCCATTGTCAGCTTCTTGATTGTTCTGCTTGTTTCCCAGAAGCAACTGGAGCTGGCTACTGCTGAAGTCAGAGAGCTGTCCTGTTTCTCAGGGAGTCCAATTCTCAAGTAGAATTTCTGTGTTTCAGTAAACAGCTTTAAGTGACTGGTCAGAGGGATCAGAGCTACCATTCACCCATTATTTATATACTGGTGCTATGCAAACATATATGTGTTAGACAAACTTCTATTGTCAAAGGAAAGGAGATTCCTCTGAGCAAATGTAGATATTTAGAGTGCAAAGATCTACATATTCACTTATCATCTGAAATAATTTTACTCAATGGGGAAAAAGACAATTCTGCAGAATACTTTGCCATGCCCTGGTCTACGTGCTTAAGAGGAGCAGAGGCTATTACTAACTTTGTAACTAAGGAGCCTATTACTCACTTTGAGGTTAAAAGGGTGCCAGGATGACTCTCAAATACATCTCACCCTCACTGTACTATGGCTTGCACAGAAAGCAGAGAAGGGATGGAAATTTATATACAAGTGTATAAATAATTCTACTTGTAGTTACTAATATCCAAAAATAAAGAGAACTGTAAGTGCAGATCTCAGTATCTCATCAGTCTTCAATGACTAAGAAACTGTTACATGTACCAGGTTCTCCCTCACATCATCTCAGTATGATTTTGTGCATTTCTAAAAGAGCTTCACTTGCAGTCTCTTCAGGAAGCAGGCATTGAAAGTAAACAGGTCTTGGGTGTGAGCTGCTGTATTATTGCCACACCAGGTGTGTGAAAACAAATGCCCTCTGGTTTGTCATTACCTAACTCCCAACAAGGAAAGTATGGAGTGTGACTTCCTAATGTAAGCATGACATAAGAGACCTACTTCCCTGTTCATTGCAATACACAGAAATCCAACCCACCTTCTTCACACAAGACAGCTGCAAACAGTCAATTCCCATCAGTATGAAAATTCTTTGATCTATTTAGGGTTTTGAATTGTATTCTGCTAATTTCCAGAGCTTTTATTATTCATAACTGAACTCTACACAAAATCTAGTCTTTTATGGTCCAAGCAATCATCTAAATTCCTAGCATCTGATCGATTCTAGAAACAGTGAGAAAAATCAAGGTGATGAGCCGTTGGAGCACTGGGGGCTTAAGGGGAAGAAATTAATATTTTTAGAGTAATTCTTCTCAGCCAGCACCGTGGTGTATCTGGATTTTGTTGAAATGGGAGAGTGAGGGAAACATGTGAAATTATTACTCATTAATATCCTAAGGAAAACAGTACTTTTGTCACATACTCTGTCAAGAAATATTTTTATATTATGACAATCTTCCCCGCTGTTGTAACCAGTCTGAAGTATTCCCATTCAGCTGTGAATGGTATTTCACTCAAACCCTTTCCATTTACTGTGCCAGATAATTTTTCCCAGCATAGTTGCCTGCAGAGATGACCCTTGATTTCAAACACTGCTCCCAAACACAAACACAGCTGGATGTCAGAAGAAATCAGCCTGAAACAATATCTAACACAGATTTGAAACCCTTACATATTTTGACTTGCATTTTGATGCCAGTCTCCACATCAGACCAAACAACATTTTAAGAAAACGGCAGTACTGAATGACAGAGTCATATTTCACTCACAGTAGGTTGTCCTGGACATTTTTTGCCTTAAAATATATTCTCTAACCTTTTGTGAGTAGGATCTGCTACACCACTAAAATTATTTTCCAAGGGATTGGACTACTGTTTATTTCAAGAACTAAACAATGCAGTTTCTCTGAATTTATTTCTTTGGGTTATTAATTTCAGCAAAGTCATTGAGCTAACTTGTTTCATTTTTCTTTCACTTTTAATAGGAAAATTTCTACAGATTTTTCTGTCTTTTAAATCAGTACCTGAACTCTAAACGAAGCCCTTTCAACCCAGAAGATAAAAGATAAGACTGCATAGTGAGTCAGACTGAATGGATATCTCTTCAGAGAGAGACCTCACAACCTTAAAGGTCACAAAAGCCTTGGTCCCAGAGAAGCCTATATTTAGTCTTGGAATTGTACTTGGCAAAGAGAATGAAATACAAGGATAAGCGAGTCTAGATTCCATTGTCCACTGTGTGTGTTTAACTCTTCTGCCTTATTCCCAAGAGTTAACTAAGAAAACCCCTAGGTTTGGTTGATTGATTGATTGTTTGTTTGTTTTATGGGGGGAATAAATTAGCCCCTTCCACTTTACCTCTTACCACTGTAGTTCCTTGATGGCTGACACTGTAGCCTGACAAGCCTTTCCTTAGCTTTTTTCATGGCTAAGAGCATACAAAAAGCTCTCCTGAATCATCAACACCACCTCCATGATGTGGTGAGCAGACACAGAATATGACCTCTGGGCAGGAGCCCTGTTTGCATTAGTGAAGTCCAGTGTCTCCAAAAGACTCTCCCATAACATGATGCTTAGCATCATTCTGTTTTCAGGCATAAATGTATTCATGGCCTGTTTATGCCTGCTTTCTCATGAACTGATGAGTCTCTCTCTTCACTGATATTTGCACCCTGGCCAGCTTTTTTGTCTTCTAAGGTGAACAAAATGAGCTTCTTTAATCTCCTGTCATGAAGAAGTCTCATTACTTTCAATGAATTTATTAGCCATGATCCCACACAGTCAAAAGTAATTGCATTTCCTTGGATGCTGGGTGAGCTCTCAGCCAGCACTTTTACAATGGTATAAACATATTTTCTCTAGAGGCACTTCTCCAGGTGATGCACCCCTGGATGCCCTCTCTGTTTGAGTGGTAACATCACGCCAGCAACTCACTGTTCCTGCTGTGTTGTTTGACTTATGTGATGACCCTTCACTTTCACAGTGAAAGTTATGATTAGTTCACTTGTTTGAAGCATCCAGGTTTTCTTTCTGTGAGATATTATGCTTTTTCTCTGAACAAAAGATGTCTTCCAACTCCGAGCTATTATTACATCCACACTTTTGTATTTTGCTCAATGATGATAATTTTAAGGAGGGCTTGAGTCTAAACTGTGATGAGCTCTACTGATAATCTCCCTCTAGATGAACAGTTCCTCTTCCATGGACAACCAATTTTCATTTACACAACAAATTGTTATTTGCACTTTCACCTCTTCTCTAACTTTACAATTTCTACCTTCTCCTGCTAATATAATTTTTCCTGCTTCAGGAAATCAAAGGATCCACCAAAGTACAAATCTTCAGAGATATTCTTTTATTTCTTTTTTTTTTTTAGAAGCAAAATAGTCTAGCAGTCTAACCCAACACAATCTTCTTTTAGTAATATTTAATCTTCCATGTTACCTCCATGCCTTATTTTTGTTCTTTATCCAACACTTGATCAGTATCTTCTGTGTATTGTAGTAAAGAGATCATCTGGCCAAACTTCTGCTTTATATGCAGCTCTGCCATAATTACATGGAAAGGGCTGAATAAGCAAGAGAAGTCTATGAAGCTTTAATCCCCTCCACGTGTCCTTCATTTGTATCCTATTCAGATTCAAAGGAGTGGTAGTAAGAGGAAGACTATGGCAGTACAATATCTTCAAGATTTTTCCTCCTTCTAGAGCATACTGGTTTTTTTATCAGTAAGCCACGAGCAAATGTTAAAATGCATTATGAAATAAAGAAAGCTTTAGGCAAGAGTTTAAACTTGCTACTTTCAAAAGAAATCCTTACATGGTAAAAAAAATAGGACTGACCATTTTCCAAATGGATGCACTTCCCAGCTTTTATCACGAATTATGAACAACTTTCACCAGATCCATGTTCAGGTAAACATGAAATTCTTGCTACATCTGAATTCTGCATTATAGATTTTGAAGTTATAAACTTCTTGTTACTTATTTTATAGTTACTTTTATTTTGCTTTTAATCCTTATTTATGTGTTATGAAAAGATCAGGAACAAGCATTTTATTGAGGCAGGAGCAGACTATGATTTAGGTAAACAGATAGTAAACTATTAATAGTTGACAAATTTACTCCATGCCAGAGCGAACATCTTTATTGATCACAAACATTACAATAAGACTTCGCATATAAAACTCATGAATCTGAGTGTGCTATTGTGCCTTGCAAGCCTTAAAATATAGTAAACTTTTTCAGGAACTGTGTGGCTCTTTAGTGAAAGGTAATACAATATGATTAAGCATCAAAATGAACAGCTTAATTTGTATAGCTTTTAGTGTGTATAAAATGCATGCATCAAACAAAGAGAAGTCTTTTTGAAAGCACACATTGAAAATAAGGTTAGAAAACCAGGGATGGTGTTTTATCTGTGATACACCATGCTGTTGAGAGACTCTAATTTCAATAACCACATCTCAGTGTAAAATAAAGGGCTCTACTCTATTTTTTTATTACCCTAAGAAGGCCTCACTGAATTTCTGGTCTTCATCTGTATTCCAGACACATACTTTCAGAATTTTTGAGATGGCTGAATGTTGTTTGATTTGCATCCAACTTGCTGACAGAGCCCCAGTTTTGTTGTAGATCAAATAATCTAGCTTTTTGGAGGCAAGTGATTAAGAATTCTTATTGATGATTTATACAGTCCTGAATAAACTCATTTTATTTGTCTTGTCATAACCAGCTTTAATTTTCTGTTCTGCTAGTAAAAAGCTTAGTGCTTGTTTATTGTACTGCTGTAATGTCAACAACCTAATCTACTTTAAAGAGCAAAGTCAATATTGTATTTTATTAAAATAAATGTGAAGTTTAATTATATGTTTCAGTTAACCTTGGATTTCTGTTAGCTTTTATTATTTTCCATAAGTAAATCTTTATTCAAAGCCCTTATGTCCTTCTTCCATCCATATTGAAGGAGTGTCTCTTGCAGGGCTGTTTGCAAGGGGCATATTCACTTTTCTGCTCAGGTACTGTGGGCTTTTTGGATGTAGTAGCTGTCCTAGGACTAGTAACCATTTTAATTAATAAAAGAATGTACAGGGCATTAAGCCATTACTCTCTCTCTCTCTGCGCTGGGTCTCTGGTGTGATTTGGGAATCTGTGGGCTACCTTTGGCAGCCTCGTGGGGTTGATTGGGATGACACAGGAGCTACAGGGACATCCATAAGACAGATGAAGATTGAGCGAGCTGTGCTGCATGTAGGCAAACAAATCAAATTCCCCCTGCAAAATGGAACCGCGTTAAATGCACAAATAATTATTTGAATATTCATCTCAAGATGAAATAATCACAAACCAAATGTGTCTTACCAAATGTTGGCCTCCAGGCTACCGAGTGTCTCTGTAATATAATGAGGGATAAGATATATATGCTCCAGGTTCTGCTCACTTATCATTTGAACCTGGAGTTGAATTTAATCCTTCAACAGATGCATAAAAGAACTGTCAGAAGCAAGACTCGTGCAGAGAGTTTTTACTGCTACAGCTATGGATTATTCAGTGGAGTAGAGAAAAGAACAATTTACTTTTTGTTGAAGGCAAACCTGAATATCTATAGTTAGACCTTTTCTTGTTCTTGTAAAAATTAATTTAAATTATTTTGAGTTATCATAAACACATTTAAAAAGGGAATGTAAAGTAGTCTTTTGTTTTTATAAATTCACCTTAATCTATACTTTAGATCTAAGCACTTGAAAAATTTGAATTTTTGGAAAGCAATTACTTTCTTCTGAAATTAAAAAACTTCAGAAATAAATAGACTTTCATCTACAAGTACAAAAAACTTACAGAAAATTTCAAAACTTTTACAAGTTTCACATTAGCCTAATTTTCAAGGAATGCTGAGGTCAGAATTCTCATAAGCACAGGTTACACTGATTCAGCAGGGATAAAGCAAGGTCTTGAAATGAAACTGCATGTATTATAAAGTGGAAGAGGTTCAGAAAGGGTAGTAAAGCATTTAACAGCACCTCTTCCTTATTTCCATGTTTTTACTTCTTCACAGTTTCTGAGGTACTGCTTTCAACCATGCTATCAAATATAATCTCGTAAATTTTGTCAGTTCAAATTATCTCTCCACCATCAAACTCTTATCGCCAGCAAGATATTGATTCAAGACAAATTTCTCCTGCCCAATTAAGATGATTCTCCTGGAGGAACATGAACTGATCAATATTGTCTATGAATAGCCCCCCTCCAGCCTCGTTCAGACCCTGAGACCCGTTTAATCTAGTAAATGAATGCATACAGACAAGGTATTAGCTATTAATTAATTTTGATGACAGTCCTGCATTCATTTTTTGTTTTGCAGTAAAAGAAATTCCCTCACCTCCAAAAGGAGGGTTTTCAGTGTATCAGGATAAAAATCACCCCTGCACAGCCTACATAAGGTCTCTTCAAAGCAGCAAGAATTGACCTGTGTGGGTTGGAGGATACTTCACTAAACTGACAAGCAAAAGCAAACTAGAAAAATCTAAATGGACACCTAATAGCTAGGAAAAAAAATTCCCATGTCCCGCTGGTGATAACTTTATGCCCCATAGCATGAGAGTTGATTATCCTTATCAAAATTGGCAACATACATAATGACAAATGTTAATAATGATCATAAAATTATCCAACCCTTTAGAATTTCTGCCACAGTATTTAAATCAAATACCTCCTTCAACGATAAAAACCAAGTTGGTGAATACAGATTGCATACAGATGTATATCTCTTTTGTTCATTCTAAACTCACTTCCAATTTAATTTAACCATGATTTTCCCCGTGCACCATATCTTTCATAATTTTCTCAGTAAATCCCCTAATTTCTTCTTATGCAGCCAAGTGATTCCAACCTTTGGGACACCTGTGTTTATGGTCTCTCTATTGCCATTTATTTTGCCCCATGGTGATTTTGTAATTTCAGGTATGTTTTTCCTAATATTGGGTGACTACATTTGCTTTAAGGACTACAGAAGTACACTATTCCTTAATGCCTTTTAGTGTAGCTGACTTTTTTTGGCTTTACAGATTTTGTTCTGTTTCAGCACACTTGCCAAGTTATTCACAGTAATTTTCTTCAGAAAATCCCACAAGAATAAAATACATACATGAAAAACTTTGTCTATTTTGTCTCTTATTACAGGTCACAATCTTTTGGTATTTCTATACTAAAATAAAAAATTATTTCTTTGCTGTTACGAGGTTGAGTTTGTTTCAAATCACTTCCACTATTTTTCCCTCTCTGATGACTTAAAAGAATGAAGTGATCCCATATTCTTTTTTTTTTTACATTTGAAGATAACTGCTTTTGATTTTCTTTTGTGGTACTTTTGATTGTTCTGTGATGGTTAAAGCTGCTGACAATAATATAGGCCATGCTACGAAATGAAGATCATGATTTCATGTGTAGTGTGTTCACAAGTGAAAAGAAATTTTTCCTTCTCTTTGGGTAATAAAATTTGCCACAGACAGTGAGCCAAAATTTTGATTATGTGACTCAGTGCAGGTCCTCCAAGGTCAGTGTTGCTCTGCTCTTAACCTCAATAGAGAATAAGTCCTGGTGAGTCCTCCAATGATTGTGGAGGAAAAGGTGGATAGAATTCAAAGAATTACATTTCATGAATAAGATGTCACAGGCCAGTATGCTTGTTCATCTGTCCTCTCTTGGGGCAATCACGGTCATAGACTTTCTGGAATCACTTTATGCCTTTCACAAATGTATGCAGACCAGACCACTGTTGAGAAGTCACAAATATTGGATGAAATCACACAGTGGAGTAAGTCTACAGGTGGAAAGCATTTTATCTGTGACATCACACTGAGATAAAG
Source organism: Gymnorhina tibicen (assembly GCA_013399875.1). Lineage (NCBI taxonomy): Eukaryota > Metazoa > Chordata > Aves > Passeriformes > Artamidae > Gymnorhina > Gymnorhina tibicen. Next base: position 1,843,394 of record VXAZ01006775.1, on the reverse strand, counting down.
GTATGTCCCATTTAATTTCTGCTTTTGAGTGTTCCTCCCTATCTTCTGGAGTTTTGAATTTTTTCCAGTTATTCAGGTCAAGTGTTAGGTGTTGAAACCAGCTCCTCCGGTCTGATGTCCCAAGAGGTTGGGCAGTTATTCAGCCATCAGTATTACAACTTTTTGAATTTTAAGATAAGTGTTTAAATGTAATTCAATTAAACCAAAACAAATCTATATAGATTTTCATGACTGTGATTCTGGTTTCCTGCATTTACTGGGAAAATACAAGGCACTGTTTGTAGTTGGAGATGCTACGGCTGATCTGTATGAACGAGAAAACAAAGCATTTTGAAAATGCGTGTTCTGAAAAGCGAGTCTGCAGAGAAAAGAACAGCACTGCAGGGTGCCCTGCTTACTTTGTCTTATTGATGTTATGTCAGATATGGTCAAAAGACGAGCAAAATGATCATTTTTCTAACCGCTGCCACTGTGGAAGCTAAAAGCCAAAATATGATCTTCCTGGCTCATGAATCAATAACAGCAATAAAGCATTTACAGGTCATACTCTTCCCCCAGCTGCACCTGTATCATTTAATTGTGAAAAAAATTCAGCCTTCTTTTAGATCTGAGGAAGACAGCTGGTCTGCTGCTACTGTTTCGCTAAAATAACTGGAATTCAAGGGCATTATACTAATTTACCTTGGGGAGTATGAATCCCTTGCCTTTCATGGGGAAGCTCAAAGGCTGAGTTGCACACATTCTCCCAGCAGACTCGCGCAGGATTCAAAAGGATAACCTATTCTTTTTAAATCTTTTTGCAAACAGTTGTGTGACGTTGTACTATTCTTTCATGTTCAGCGCTGTTCCTAGCATGTGCTTACATCTTGAGAAGGGTCTCCTACGTATATCCCTCACTGATCTCACAGGCCTGGTCAGAGCCAGCTGGTGCTTTGAAGTTATTGAAGAAAAGGTGCTGGAGAAGTGCATGGTATTAATAGGTGCTGCCACGAGGCTACATCAGACCCTATGGTGAAGATTTGTCTGTAGGTATTTTACTGTCACTTGAGACCCTTGGAGCAGCAGCAGCTAAAAGGTTTTACTCACACAAGTCTGGAATGAAAATTAACGGATAACAGGTCTGTCGTTCCAAAAGACCCCATTTTATTATAACATTCACACTAGATGAAACTCAGTGTTAGAGAAACTTCAGGAAATCCTCAAATCAATACATACAGCAGAGCTACCTTCCACTCCTAACCATCACGGGAAAAGGGATTTGCTGAATATATGGTCCTCTTTCATTGGGTCTATAAGACCTCTATTCTCTGAAAATGGGATGAAGTGAATTTCAGGGTTATAATTAGATTTTGATTCTGTAGAAGTGAACTTTAGCATATGGACTGCAATTAACTCCTGCTGACAGGTAGAACAAAGCACAGAGATGAATGATGTCACACCTGTTAGACAAAAGGTCAGATTCAAACCACAATTTAAGCGCCAGAAATAAGGCTTCCAAGAAATTTTCAGCTGTTTATGCTCCAAATTTCAATCTTGGAAAGCCCATTTAGCTGCCTACTGACATTAGCAACCAAACTCTGGAGGCCCTCACTTCTAATGTCCCTCTGTGTATCCTGAGTCGCACCAAAGGATCTCAGGTTGGTACATGACTCCCTAACCCTTGGATAAGCCACTCCTGGGATAGACATTGGGCTTTTGTCTCGAGTTTGTCACTGTACATTAAGTGTTACTGACTGAATCACAGAAAGAGTCTCTGGAGCAACGACCCGGCCCGTAGATCAAGATTTCTGGTGCTCTCCTGGGTGATGATTTCACCAGTCTCAGGCCTGAATTTTCTATTTTCAGAAGATGTTCTCTGACTGTTGGCTGCTACATCAGAGAGGGATGCTATGGTCACCTCTGACTCCTGTGATTTGAAACAGAACAGAGCTGTGCTCTGCACTTGGAAAAACAGAAGAAAAGTTTCTCTCTTAGGAGTGACCCCTACATCTATTTCAAGAAGCGAGGTCCTATCTACCTGAGAGAAAGGTGCTACAAAAAAACCCCTGCCCTCTGCAATCCCTTATGGGCTTGTCTGGACAGTCCTCAGACCAGGGTATGACCCTGTTTGGGGAACACTATAACACATCAGGACACTGGAGACTTAGATTCTAGCAATTCAACGAGTTTGATAAATCGCTTTTCCCAGCCTGTCTTCTGTTTTGCTACCTGCAAGATGGGTTAAATGATGTTGCTCCAATATTGCACTATTTAAATGCAATGAGGACAATTATCAGAGAGCTTTGCCAAGGGGTGGGTGATACTATATGCATGTACATTTTATACACGTACACTGTATATGTAAGATACAATATGTACCGTATTTTACCAAACACTCCACAGAGAAGTTCTGTTCTAGGTCGATTCTAGTATTTTTCTCTCTATTGTTTTATATTAGTAGTATATGTGTGACTGGAAAAAGGGCATTTGCATGTATTGTCTTACTGGTTTTCATGTAAAAGACGCTCATTTTACAGAAGAAAACTAAAATACATCTGTACTTGATTGTTAGATTGCCAGGTAAGCAATTCTCCCAAGTTATGTTTTTCCTGCCCTCCTCTGCAGCCTTTGTTGCAATTGAAGTTGTCGATCTAAAACAAACCCTCCATGTTTCTCAATATTTTTTACACTAAAAGTGAAAGGAAGCATTAAAAATTTCGTGAGAAAGCATATTATGGTGCTCCAAGCCGGCTTGTCTGGACAAAAGAATCCAAAGGGAGCAGTTATGCTTTAAATAAAAGTTCAACATTTTCTTTGCTAATTAAAACCAAACCATTGGATGATTCCTTGGCTGATGCACACTGTGCTTACTGCGCATAGCAACTTATACCAGGTTAATATTTCAGTCTGGGATTCTTCTATTGATTTGTACATGCAAGAGAGACACTTCAAACAAATGTGTTCCCCCATAGTAACAATGAATTAAAAATAGGCATTATATTTTTAAAAATTATTTTTGACTGTCCTCAACTTCTCTCAAAGGAATTTCTTTTAAAAATCTAAAAAGTTTTTATACCTCTTTAGGATTAAAAAATGGTGTTTAATTATACGTAATAGATGTACGGGTCCTATTGGTATATAAATTAATTAGAAAATACTTATGCTCTCTCACATTATGTTTTTTCCAGTAGATTCCCTATTTTAGCATTTTTTTCCTTTGAGTTTACTCTTCAGTATACATGAGTAGAATCATACTCAACAGATAAGAATATTAGCACTATTATTTATACAATTATTATTATTATTAATTATTATTATTATTAAATGTTATTTCTGTTTATTGGGAGGCCTTGCACTAAACAAGCAACATTTGTTTCAGGAAAAGCACATTGCATAGAATTCTAATTATTTTTTAATTGGTAGAGTGATTTCTCTGTCTGTCACTTCTGCTTTTGAGGCTTGATTATTCAGGGTCTCTGTTTTAACCCCTCTGTCTCCTCACATTTCCTTCTTAGCTATAAATCTTATTATTCTATGCTTTCTTTCCTTCTGTTCTCTTTCTCTATTTGTATTCTTGTTTCTCATGTGCTTATCTAGAAGACCTAAGGAAATCACAATATGGTATAGTCTGACTACAGCCCCTTTTAAATACACCTTTCTCTACAGAACTGAGAGGAGAAATTTAATCAAACTTCTACACCTGTCCTTATTCCAGAGTATCACACAGGTGTAATGGCAATCTTTGAGCCTCTGACTGCCGGAAAATTTTAGATATTCACAGAGAAGCAGCTCATAATTTAATCACGTGATTGAGCAAAACTTTCACCACCTCTTTTGCTGTGTTAGTGTGACAGGGATAAGATTCAGGCTATCCTTGGAAGGTGTCAGCCAACACCAATACATACCTGTATCCTTCTTTAGGTGGTAATTCAGCAAAATCTATTTGCCAGTAATCTCCAGGAAGATCTCCTGCCTTTGTTACCCTTAGCGCTACTCTTTTGCTCGTATCAGGATTGTTTCGACGGCAGATTTCACCTTTGCTTGCTATAGATTGCACAATTTCGGTCATTCCCCTTCCTTTTACTACCTTTTTCAGATGGTTCAAAAGATTTTCTTTTCCCCAGTGGGTGGCTTCATGCTCCTGCCAAACTATCTCCTGAAGTCAGCTAACTTGCCAACCTTTTTGTTTCGAAGGGGAAGCAATTTTTTGTACAGGTGGTAATGAAAGACAGATGATAATGGACAGTAGTTTATATTTAGAGACTTCTGTGTGTTTTGGAATCCTGTGGTTCAGCACTTCTGTCTATTTAAATTAACTTTTTCTATCATGTTACTCAATCATTGCACAACTTGCAATGGTGGACACCTGCAAAACTATCCTGTGAAGGAGGTTGCAGATGGCAAGCCACAAAACCATAAGGATCTCCCTCTCTGCAGTTTATCATGCTTTGTCCTTAGCTCCAATACTTGGAAGGTACATAGTGATATTAGTAAAGCAGTCCACTAGGGCTGCACAGCTTCCGTGAGAGTTCAGATTAGTTGATTGAAGTGAACTGTCTTGGCTATTCTTTCCCCACTCAGCCTACTGCCTTTGCATGGAGTTGGTCCAGACACATTGTTCAGAGCTGTCTCATCTACATATAGCATGACAATGTGCTGTGACTCTTAACTAGTCCTGGAGAGACTGGCTCCGTATCATGTAAAAATCCTCTGCCTGGGATGGGAACTGAGCTCACAGTCTGTGGCTCCCACCACAGTACCTCAAGCATGAATCTATCCATTCTAGATTTTTAGGTGCTGAGCATGAAAAAGAATCAAATATATCTGGAGATTTTATATAATTGATAATTTTTTATTCTGATCTCTACCAAACACCAACAAATTAATTTCCTGCCATTAAAGCAAGTGAGCGTCTGATGTTCTGGCTGATGGCCTCTAAAGAAAGACAGACACGTGATCAATAAAATGTTTCTTCTCTCTAAGTGAGGTTAGGATAAAGTGTCACCACAGTGCACAAATCTTCACAACCATTTCAGCTCAGACATGACCCGTTAATTGTAAAACAAAAGCAAATAGAACTGGAGCATCTACTCTCTTGAAAGATCACCAAGATGCTTATTTAGTCCTTTAGACTTTTCACCTGAGATGACATAGGAATCACTTATCTGTCAGTAAATTAGAGGTAAAAGTACTGGTAATGTTAAATTGATTTCAGTATAAATCCTAGATGTCCCTGAAGAGGATCATGTTTGGTTTTTCATCCTATTTTTTATTTAGCTTTTTCTGAATTTTCAACTTTTAGGCTTTAGATCAAAACAATTAAAGTTCCTTCCCTATGGAGGAGTGACAGGCACATTTTTATATTTACTGTTATTGAGAAGAAACTATTCCCTTTTTCATTATGCAAATAGAACCAGAAATAATTAGGAAGTATGGTAATAATATATGCAAATCCCAGCACTGACAATTTGTGAGCTATTCCTATTTTATGTGATAGCAAAGAGCCTTTGACTTTCAAAGCACATAAATACAGCATGCTTTGTGGAACTAGGAGGAAACAACTCCAAATGATACACTCAGTTACCTTCTTAAAAAAAAAATAAAAGCAAGGAAAGGTGCCTTAAAATTCTCTTAAATTTAGTGACAGATGAAAACAGACCTTTTGGGTCAGCTTGTCTCATTTCCTGGCTGCTGCCGTGTCACATATTCCTTTTCTGCAAACTGGTGGAGAGTGAGCTTTTGCTTTCATGTCTTCTTCTAAAAAGTCTCTCATAAATTATTCATACTACACATCTTCACAATTTTTGGCAAAAGTTGGTTCCAGTCATTTGGAAAATTTTCATTTAGCATAAAAAATCCTCTTTTACTTTCATGATTTTTTTGTGGGATGAAAGCAATCAAAATGCTCTAAGCTTCTATTTTTCTGTACTGACCAAGGTGAATTTTATTTGTCTTGCAGCTAGGTTCTTTCTGAATGTTTTGACTTCTCTTCCAGTCCATATTGAATATGGAGGGATGAAAAATTTGTCCAGAATCCCAGAAGGAATTTTTTTAAAGCCTTTTTGATTTGCTGTAGCAGTTTCTGGAAAAAGTGATCTAATATAACTCCCACTCCTTATCACCTGTTTACAATGACATTAGTGTGGTTGAACCTCACCTTTAACTGCACAAAGTTCATTTCTATAACACATAGGAGCCTTAAAACAGAGAGATAAACCCTGAGTGCCAGGGTCTGGATGAAGAATATCTCTGCCATACACAGCTCAAGAGAAGTGTCCAGAGCATGGGATTCCAGCACTGGGGTCTGACTGGGACCGTGGCCATGTGGGGGCCCTGTATTACCTTGGTGCATGGTTGTGTCCATGGACACAGTTGTGTCCAGAGATCAGAGATTCAGTAAGAGACACTGAAGAATCAGGAAATGCATTATGGAAAAAATAGCTGGGCAGATGCTGCTTCCATGTGAATCTCTCATGTAGGCCTGAAAGGTAAGGAAAAAAAAGACGTTTAGAGTCACCCTCTCCAGTTCTCCCTCTATCCTTGTGTGAAGTGGAGTGAGAGAATAAATAAAAATCAGGCGCACTCTGTTCACACACTTGAGAACTATCAGGATTTGGCTCTTTATCAGCATTGCTTTTTCTGAGGATACATCATTCATATAATTTTTTTGTCAAATCTCGAGTCCCTGAAGGATTAGTGCTCACTTTTAAAAAACTTATATGAACTCAAATTTGCATTTCCCATTTCACTCTTCCTCTCTAAGTACAATGTAATTCAGACCCATTTAACTGATATAAATTACATTTTAGAACTAGCTAGTTAATTATGCTAGAGATAGGTATCTCAAAAAAGAAAAAAAGATGGAGGAAAAGTAACAGATTGGATTTAATAGAATGTAGTCCCTATATTAAAAAGAAGCTGTAATTTTTACACAATCTTTAATAATAAAGTCAGCCCTTCAGGTGTAGCTTAGTTTTATGTCAAATACAGCAGAGGGAAATAACATTTTTCAGGTTTTGTAAAATGAAAAATTGAAGCGTGGAAATACTATGTATGTACAGCTGAGTCAAAGGACACTTTTCAGAATGTTCAGCAACAATGCTAAACAAAAACAAATGAAAAATGCGTTGTGCTGTTAGGTGAACCTGACATGCTTTGCTTTGTGTGGAATTTCTAACCTCTTTGTCTAACCTCAATTTTCTTTTGATTTCAGGCACTGTTTGCAGGAGACCTATTTTTTCTGAATTAAGGTCTAGAAAATTCACATGGCCACCAAGCAGTGCCTCCCCTTTATCTTTTCTTCAGGTGAGAAGCAGATCACAACATCCGAGTGATGTTCATCTCAACCTTTTCAAATAACTTCCTGCATCTCCTGATGGACACGAGTGTTCAAGCAGCACATGTAACCCGGCTGTCATGCTTGCAGCTAGATGGAACCCTTCCAAGCTAACAACGCCCCTTAGTGACTCTGCAGTGCTGGGGCATTTACTTAGCTGTGTATTTCAAGCAGTTTGTGTCTAAAAGGATGAGTGCCAGTTACCATCCCTGAGGCCATTATGATTGCAAATGAGATTTCTACACTCCCACAAGGAGTTTAAATTCTTACTCTGGCTGATTTCAAGGGGAGCCCAGGATTTAACTTCTTTAGACAGTTCTGAAAATTCTGTCCTGCTTAATTAATGTCTGTTCAGCGCTTCTTAAAAATGTGTATAAATGTGAATTCTTGCTGTTCATAAAATATCTGTGCAGCAGCTTGGAAGGTATTTATGAGAACCATATAGCAAAGATTTATGAAGAACTGATAAGAAGCTTGGATGTGAATAATTTTTTGCAAACAATTTACACACTGAAATAGAAATCACAAAATATGCACCTGAGACAAATAGTTCAAGTAGACACAGCTAGACTCAAAAGCAGCGAATGTTTAGCTGACATGGATGGGAAAAGTTGTCTTTTAGACTTAATGAAATTCAGTTTAAGATTATGTTAAAAAAAAATCAAAGAAAAATTTGAATTCCTAATTTTCTCAACAGAAGCTAAACAATGGTTTAGGACTTAAGAGTTTTTCCTCATAAGTGCTGTATCACCCTAATTTCCCAAATGTATCAGTAGAAGGTGTTGAGTGCTCAGCACTGTTGAAAAATCAGGTCACCTTTGTAAAAGATTATGGGATGGAATTCAAAAAGAGTTCAACATGAAGTTGTGAAAGCATAAAGGGTGGAGGCATACACAGGGTGGAATGATACAGAAACATTATCCAGTCATCCAGGGACAAACTTAGGCAATCTAAAGGCCATCTGGAACTGCGTGCAGCCAGGGATGTCAAAGACAAGAAGACCTTCTATGAGTACGTAGCTGGCAAAAGGAAGAATGAGAAAAATGTGGGCCCACTGCTCAACAAGAGGAGGGACCTGTCAGACAGGACATAGCTCAACACCTTCTTTGTCTTGGGTTTTACAAGCAATAGCACACTCCAGGTATCTCAGGTCCCAAAGGCCAGAGGTAAAGGATGGAGTGAGGAAATTGCTCAGTGGAAAAGAATAGGTTACGGAATGCTTAAGCAACCTGGACATACATAAATCCATAGACCCTGATAGGATGTACCCACGAGTTTTGAGAGAGCTGCAAAGTCACTCTCAACAACCTTTGATCATTTGTGGTGACTGAGAGAAATGCTTGAAATCTAGAGGAAAGTAAGTATCGCTCTTATCTTTAAAAAAGGCAAGAAGAAGGACCCAGGGAACTATAGCATAGTCAGCATCACCTCTATCCTTGGGAAGGTGAAGGCTGAAAAACCATTTCCATGCACAAGAGGAACAAGAAAATCAACAGGAACAATTGGCATTCATTCATCAAGGGGAATTCATGCTTGACCAACTTGATAAACTTGTGTGATAAAATGACTGGTCTGGTAGATGAAGGGAGGGCAGTGGGCCTCATCTACCTGGACTTCAGTAAGGCCCCTGATACTGCTTCCCATAAGATCCTCATAGAGAAGTTGTTCATGAATGGGCTGGTCAAGCAGACACTGCGGTGGACTGAAAACTGCCTGAAAACCACCCAGAGAGTGGTGATGAGGAGCACAAAGTACAGTTGGAGGCCAGGAGCTAGCAGTGTACACCAGGGGTCCATACTGAATCCAGTCCCTTTTAATATCTTCATTAATGATTTGGGTGATGGCGCAAACTCTCTTCTGCAAGCTTGCTGATGACAAAAAGCTGGGAGGACTGGCCATCCAGAGGGACCAGGAGAGGCTGGAGGAATGGGCTGACAGGAACCTCATGAAGCCCAACATGGTGAAGTGAAAGGTCTTGCACCCAGGGAGGAACAACCCCAGTCACCAATGCGTGCCAGAGATCACCCATCTGAAAAGCAGTTTGTCCTTGTGGACAGCAAGTCGAACACCACATGAGCCAGCAGTGGGTGCTTGCCAGAAAGAAGGTGAATAGAATCCTGGGCTACTTTAGGTGAAGTATTGCCAGCTGATTGAAGGAGGTGATCCTCCCTCTCTATTCAGCACTGCTGAGGCCACCACATCTGTGGTGTTTCCCAGTACAAAAGAGACTTGAACATTCTAGAGACATTCCAGTGCAGAGCCATCAAGATGACTGAGGGGCTGGAGCAACCTTCCTATGAGAAAAGGCTGAGAGAGCTGAGACTGTTCAGCCTAAAGGGCAGACAATTCCAATATTTATTACTTTATCATCATTTTCTTATTTATTTATTAATTTAAGTTAAAAAGATTTTTTAAGAGCATAATGGATTTAACCATTGTTTTGCCTTGTCGTTTTTTGTTTTGGTTTGGTTTTTTTACCTGTTTGCTTATCAAGGTTTTTTTTAGCCATATTTTGAAAATCTGAATCTAGGTAAGATGTCCACAGTTGCTCTTAATTTTGGAGTACTCAACTCTTTCTGAAAACCTTAAGAAAGAAAAATATCAGCTAAGAGACGCCTTTTGAAATGGTAGAATAATATTCAATTAGGATTATTCCTGCTGTTAGATGTCAGTGTTGTTCCATGAAAGTCCAACTGGAAGTAGATTTCTACAGCTGTAAGCAAGATAGCTCTTCAACTGTGAAGTTTGGAAGAGCTAGCTGTTGGTGTTCAGCACCTCATCTATTAACAAGAGACTTTAAATTACATACTCTGTGGAGCAGTAATCATTAGAGCAGACTCAAGATGCACAATAAAGATTTAATTTCACTGGTACTATTCCTAATGTAATTCTGTGTGGCACAGATTATTGGAACAACAATTTTGGGTGGGCCAAAAAAATGTATATAGAAAAAAAGTAGTGCTGTCTAAAAATGAATCATTAGATCCATTTCAAAAATTAAAATCAAATATGGTATGTGGTTTGGGTAGCCTGATTTTTTTTTCAACCCATAATGTATTTAAAATTTACGTTTCCTTCAAGTGTTTGGTTTTTTACTGTCTGTATAACGAAATGTCTTTTTTTTCCTAAGCTTTGAACAGTGCTGCATAATACCCTGGGGAGTTCTCCAAGGTTATTAGATCCATTGCTTTGCTGCAAGTTACTAGAGGCTACACTAACTCTCTCCTCTGTTCCGAAGGCTGCTATAATATTTCTGGTCTTGAGCAATGAATAATATGATTAGTACCTTAGGGAATACAAACAAAAACATTAGCAAAGTACATTTTCCAATATTTAAGAGGGAAGCCAATCCTCAAAACAAAAGTTGCATGTTCTTGAACGCTGTCTAATAACATTAACCTGAAATCACTTGATTTAATTGCGCTGTTAAGCAGTTTATTGCATTACTTATGGGATAATAGAATGAGTTCAAAGTGGGTTCATTGCATTATCTTATAAACAATGTACCACATCATTAAACAAGATGATAGAAATCAATGTATTTTATAAGAAACAATTATGAAGGCTCATGTAAAGTCTCTAATGTGAAGAGGAATGTGAATGTGAAGAGGACCTCACCGTGACAAGGGAAAAAAGGGCCTTTGTGAGGATAAAAAGACAAAGCAATGTCAAACTATAATTCCCCAGAATCAGATTAGAAGCGTAATTCTCCAAAATTGTTAGTTTCCCCTGTAGTCTGATACACTGCCCTAAGCCTTGACTCAGAACTATACGGAAATCTCTTGCTTGGCTTACGGATAATGATTTCTAACAGGTATCTTGTCAGTTCTGTTCTTAGGGAATTTAGCACAGATGTGTGACAATCTTCCAAGCATCTAGCTTGCAAACTTGTGATGATCTGTTTTGACTTGTGTGTCCAGAGGGAATGCAAATAGAAATGTTTAGAAGAGCCCAAAGAGAGAGGACAGCTGATCCAATCTACTCTGGAAGAAGTAATTTCATGTTGTCTGAGGGAACTGACAGTGTAGAGAGAAATACTGGCTCAATATCACCTTAGTGACCCTCTGCCTGGTGTATCTGCCCTTACTTGTCATGACGTCTTCACACTTGTTTTGCTACAGCCCTTGGAATTTATAGATATATGTATGAATGAGGGGTCCAATTTTGTTCTACATCCGTTCAGAAATGAGAAGAGAGCAAAATACTGGAATACCCTTCTGGGGAGCAGAACTAAGTGAGAGTGGCTCAGCGATCCTAAATGATCTGCAAATAATTTTGTTGCTGAGCTCCAGAGTCCAAAGGTGATGGAGGGAGAGAGTCCAGGAGATGTCAGAACCCCTGGCCAAATGCTGTTCCTACATCAGGAGCATTTCATGCTCTGCATTTCAATAGGTGCTGCAATGCTGCCCATCTCACTCACACTGTGTGCACTGGCATTTCTGTGTGCACTTGAGGGGGTTTCAAGTAGTCAAACCAATTTTCAGAGTGGGTAACTAGTGGAGAAGGCATTAGCCTCATGTATCTGCTTCTTTCCTGGTTTGCAACGCAACTGAGCAGTGCGGAGAGCGCAGAGCCTAATTTTGACAAAGGACATTTTTCTCTGGTAAAAGTGAGGCCCTGATTTTTAAAAATAGCAGCAGAGTGTCACAGTAACTTGGTTTACAGTGAAAATGTAAATTACGTTCCTCCAAGAAAACTATACTTTTATTCTCTTAGAACTTTTGGACATATTTCAATAAATGAAAATAAATTTCCCTCTAATACAAAGGTGCATTTTTTGTCAAAAATTCTTAGATGGGAAGAAGAAGTTCCACCAAAAATATTTGGCCAGAAATACTGCCAGTGGCCTTTGTCTGAAGGCTTGGTATGGTATCAGAAAAAAAATATCTCTACATCATAGATGTTTTCCAGAAAAGATGATCTCATATGATGAGAGCTGCACTGTCTTGTTCACCAAAGCCATGGCTTATTGGCCATAAATGTTTATGAGAGTGTTCAGTGTCGGGAAACTGATTACACTACCAGGACCATCAGATAACAGCTTTTATTTACTACTTCAATAACATAACTTTAAACAAAATGTCCTGATCTCCTGTGACTAATCTACCTTGTTTTGTATCTCCCTCTGAGATTCATCCTCTGACCAGATTTATAGTTTTAGTTAACCTCAGCTTCAAGTGTCATCTATCCTGATCCTGCAGTGGAGGTAAATGGGATCTCTTCCCTTCCCTTGCAATGGATGCTGGAAGCACTCCCTGACCTATCTATGTGATCCTGTTAGGTTCAAATAGAGCCATGCCACTATTTGGAAATTGGTAGTACAACAGAGATAAATGATGCTATTATTATTCACATTTCTTCACTGAAAGGGTTTTCGAGCACTGGAACAGGCTGCACAGGGAAGCAGTTGAATCACCATCTCTGGATGTATTTAAGACTTGTGGATGTGGCACTTAAGAAAATGTTTAATGGTGGACTTGGCTGTGTTAGGTTAACAGTTGAGTTGATGATCTTAAAGGTTCTTTCCAATATAAATGATCCTGTGATTCTTTTTTCTTCTAAATGTAAAGAATGCCAAGGTCATTAAATGAATGTTTTGGGTCTATTCCATGGCCTGAAGAATTAAACATCAGGAAAAAGCAAAGTACTTTGCACAAAACATACACGTGTAGGTGTTCCATAGGAGCATGGCAAACCCAACACTTCTGGGATTGTTCATATTCCCTGTGCCTGTGATACATGCAGGACTTAGGCATAGCAGGCAGTCTGATACAGGATAGACCATGGGGTTTTGTTCAGATTTATTCATACTGGAAATCCTGATATTATGTTAGCAAAACATCAAATTCTCCGTTCACGTATAAACTCTGAACAGATCCTATCATGATCATTAAAATTCTTGTAATTTTTAAGAGAGTCGATGTTAATGTGGTCACTGAACAAGCAGATTTTTACTGCTCCCATTTCTGTGGGCATTCCCTTTAGAAGTAATCCTTTTGTGAACCAGGAGGCTTTACCTCCTTGTCTTTACCCTTCCCCCGCAAGAAATAACTAAGTTCAGCAGCAACTCACTGAAACAAGGAGCCCCTGACATACTTGCTTTTGAGAGTTTGCAGCTTTAGCTTTAGTTGAAAACCTCTCTTGAAGAGGGCCTCACTTTTACCAGAGAAAAATGTCCTTTGTCAAAATTAGGCTCTGCGCTCTCCGCACTGCTCAGTTGCGTTGCAAACCAGGAAAGAAGCAGATACATGAGGCTAATGCCTTCTCCACTAGTTACCCACTCTGAAAATTGGTTTGACTACTTGAAACCCCCTCAAGTGCACACAGAAATGCCAGTGCACACAGTGTGAGTGAGATGGGCAGCATTGCAGCACCTATTGAAATGCCCTTTATCAGAGTGGGGCAAAGATTTTACTGTGTGTACAAATAGTTAAAACCTCTGTATTGACACCTCTACAACTCAAAGAGATATGGACCATTACTGTACTATATTTTACAACTTACTCAGAATGAAAATAGTCATTGCTTGAAAAAAAGTAACATTAGTCTTAGTTTGCTTCTTTGAAATCAGTGATTTGACTTCAACTTTGACAATGGGCAATACTCAGGAAAGATCTGACATGCTCCCAAAATTTTAGCAGCAGCAGGTTAAAACATAGCCACATGAGCCTGAGCAATCCACATTGGCTTTGAAATTGCTCTTCTGCTGTCTGGAAGAAAATAATCAGAGAAATTCAATACTTTCCCTTTTTATTGATTTATTTTTTATTTTTAGAACACAATTTCATTACCTGAATTAGACTTCAATTGTCTGATTTTAGCCCCCATACTTGGCAGGACATATTAAATAAGGTTTCCAGCATTTAAAGGCCAACATAATAGTATGGTTGTTAGGGCATCTAAAAGTTAAACAATTGTAAATAGACAAAATTGGCATCAGGTTCCACTGTTCCATTTTCATGCTAAACTACTAAAGGATTTCAGATCAAGTTTTCATGAGGTCAGAGTATTCAGAGCTTTCATAGTGGGTTAAGCAAATTTCCTAGCTATATCTTGTCTCAGACAGTGGTCAGCAATGGATGCTTAGGAGAACAGTATAAGGATAATAATTCATTAAATTGAAATGTCTGAAGCTGTCTTGGTGTGTCACAGAATAAATCCATGGAGCTGCTCCTGAGCTGTTCTGTGTGCAGCTTGGAGCAGTGATATAAAGTAATAAGTGATTTCATCTCTCCATAATGGAGTTGCAGTGCTCCAGAGGAACTCAGTGCAAACACCTTTCAAACACTGCAGCTCCAGGAGGGGAGGGCAGGAAACACCTCAGTGTCCTCCAAACCTGCCTTTTCAGTACCTAAAACCTGGGCAACCTACCACACCTGTAGTGATCCTCTCCTGACAGATGCCCTGCCAGCTCCTGGGAGCCACAGCCACCCTGGGCTGGGGACTATAGATGGAGCTGCAATCCGTCGGTTCAAGCTTTTATCAATGCCAAATCCCTGCTTATTCATCACATAATGATTCAAAGGGAATATTGGCTTACGGTCCACCTGAAAACATCGAGGACTGAATGACACTGTTTATCTTTAGAACAGATAGAGCTATATTGGGAGGGGAGGCTGAGGCAAAGGGAAAAAACTAATCGGAGTAAGATAGTGCCAGTAGTTTTCTCGTAATTCTTTGTGAGCAGGAATGGAATTATACAACATGTGCTAAAACCCCATGAATATTTTTTCTGAAGAGCATTTTTCATTCAAACTCCACCTTTGCAAGTTTTACTGGAGATAAATTTACTACATTTCTATAATTTGTGCCAGCCAGCAAAATTAAAGCCCCTTACAAGCTTTAATGAATTTAGCTTTTTGCATTTCAACATGAAGAGGAGGATGACAGAAGAAAATTAGCATAGTTACATAAATGAAGCACCTTGGTGAATGGTGCACTCAGCATTTTAACAGGTAGCAGAGGTGAAAAATGACATTTTTCAGCATTTATACTACTGATAGAGTAGATTTTGTGGACAAAGAAATAAATTATAATAGCGGAGATTATCTCAAGAGCACCAAATAGAGAAATCTCTCTTGTCCACCGTATGCTAGATGGTGTATTAGAAAAACAGTGCTTAGACTCCAAACAGCAGATTGGAAAATTGCTTGATATCTGAAAGAAAAAAAATATTATCACTTGGAGAGTAAAACTCAGCCTTCCACAGAACAGTCAGTTGCTTTATCCAATCCAGTGGCTTCTGAAAAAATGATACATAAGCTTCATAATAGACTTAATATTTTTGAGGTTGCCTGATCTCATATGGTTTGAGCAGAAAGACATCAGAGTAGAGGCTTATAGTGCCCAACACTACTCTCATTCACAAAGGCCAGGTGAAAAGGGATTTGCATGGAAGCAGTAGGCAGGTTAAGAGCAAGGATGAATCTTCCTTTTAACTTGCAAGTAGGGAGTGAGGTAATTTGCAGTTTCTGACCATAATCTATGAACTACTCTGCCTTGCTAATAGAAGCATATATCCCGTGAGAGTGTGGGTCCAACTCACTCTAGCATCATGAGCAACAAATTCTTGTGGGTACAGCATATTTCCCATATTCCCTAACCCAGATGGGCTGCTCAAATGATGTTGCATTATTCCTGTGTTTCCTTCCAGCTCCCCCTGGTCACACAGAGAGCTGCAGGAGCTGGGTAACAGACATTGAGAATGCCAGCTGTAAAACAAAGGAAGGAGAACAGGAATTACTTCATTCTATTTGTTTCCCCTACTTTTTTTTAAGTGATTACTTTCACACTCTGACTGTAACATGGGAAGAGTGAAATGTTTGATCACTTTGGCCTTTCACAAGCTTTTATACTAAGAATATTTACGTATGCACAAAGATACAGGAATATACACAAAGATATGTATGGGAATGCAGTTAAGTACATGTGTGCAGGTCTGTGGATTCATTCACATAGAAAACCACCTAAAAGGGAGATGGAAAATGACTGTCTTGTTCCACTGAATCAGGCACTCCAGCCACAGAAAGTCACTGACAGAGATATAAACTCATATGGGCAGGCCCTGCTCAGTGTTCAGGTCCTTACTAAGTCCCTGTCTGGGGGACTGTCTAATTCGTTTGCATAAACCAGAGAATTGGCATAGACAAGCCTCAAATCCATCGTATGTCCAGGGTGCTACTGGTCTCTTCATGTCTTGTGGTAGCATAGATCCAGAACCTCTGGATAAAAGCAAAATTTTGTGTGTGAAAAGGACTGTTCTCCTGCATGTTCATGCCAAGCTTATCCCATGAGCATTTGAAAGGCTGCTTAGTTTTATCAGCAGTAACTTGTGCAGCTGTATAAACCTGCACTAGCAGGTTTCTTCTTAGACCACAGCAGCCTCAGTTTTAAATGATCCCTACTTCCTCAGGAAGTGCATTTGAACCTAATGTACTTAAAAGTTTCCTTCAAATGAGAAAAAAAGATGTTTCCGTGGTAAAACAGTGGTGCAAGCAGAGGCCTGTCTTCATACTTTTGCACATGCTGGAAAGGTTAGGGCTGGATTCCATTAGATGATCAACTGGGAGCTGATGCAGCCTAATATTTCTCATCAGTTTGTCTCCCTTGGCTCCTCAGACATCTGCTCCCTGGAGCTTCAGGTAGAGAGTTAGCAGATTCAGACAGACAGGACACACTGGAAAGTTACCTTTAATTCCCAGAAAGAGGAAATCCTGTGAATACTTCCTTTCAGGAAAGATTTGTTCCTGGTTTTCAGAAGCTCATTTTATTTCTTGAAAACTCCCCATGTGACCCAAGTAATAAATAATTTTTCAGGGAACAAAATTTCCATTTTCCAGTCATTTTTAGTTCTTTGCCATTCCCTGGAGTTTCTATATGACATCAAGAACAAAAACATCCCAAGAGATTGGAAAGTTTTAAAAGTCTTGACTACTTGTTCTAGGGGAAAAGTCTGGTGGAGAGAAATTCAGAGAATGGAGAAATTCCCATTTCTGCTCACATCTGCTCTGTGAATCTCAGGGGATCTTGAAGCATATGGAATTTCTTCAACAACATTTTTCAATTCTTTCTCATTGCTATTCTGCTCACTGTAACATAAAAATGACCCACCACTTTTCTAAATTGGTGAGAACAGCACTGCAGGTATCAGTGTGATTTTAGATCTTGGTCTATAGCACAGGAAAGAAACATCTTTTCTTAGAGAAAATGAATGTACAAACATGGGTTTTGGGAAAGAAATTATGCACAAGTTTTTTGTGTGAAATAGAAAGGGATAGATTAGAGTTGGGAAGAAGGGTAGAAATTTGGGAGACAAGCCATCACACTAATGGCTTTGGATAGGAACTTGCCCACATCTGGCTGTCTCCACATGGGCAGAAAAGATCCACCTGTCCTGCCCATGTGGAAATTCTCTGATATATCCTAGTTGTTTTTGGGTACCACTCCAAAATCCTTTATCATTTCGTCCAGCTCATAAACTTTACCATATTTATAATTTGGCCCTGTTTGTTTTTTATTGGTTTAGCTGTTTACACACTTAAAATAAATGCAGAGCTCTTTCCAAATGGCTGCAAGGCATTTAGAGGAAGACCTGTATCAGAGGGAATGACCAGTACAGCAGGCACTTTATATTACATATCTCTGACTAAAGTGGGCTAGGATGTGCTCTGTTTGAGCTGGGAGACTGTAGCAGCTGTACCATGAGCAGTGAAATAGAAAATACATAAATAACTACATTTACACTCTTCCCAAGCTCGTTTGTTTTGAATCAGCTCAGGCCATTTAAAAAAAAGCAGCAAGTTCCTGGGAGTCAGAAGGCTGTGCTGACAGCAGGTCCACGAGAAATGCTGATTAGGATGGAAAATGGCTCAGAACTAACCTGAGTTTTGAGTGATCTTATATTGAGGGCAAGCTGAGCAGAATTGTGGCTGCCACAAACAATTAGGATCATTCCTAACAGCAGATAGGCTGGGATAACTGGGCATGTGTATTGCAATTCCAGTAGTGACTAACTTCTTTAATTTAATTAATTAGGAGAATGTTTACAGCAGTAAGTTAAAGGTGCTACAGTTTTCCTGGGATTCTTGCTATCCAAGCAATATTTTTTAATCAGTGGCAGAGAAAGCCTGATTTCTTACTATGATGCCATTTTAAAAAAAGGAAGTGAAACAATTTTGACCCAGAGTAACCCTAAAGCAAGAAAGAAAATAATCCTTAAATTACTTAGAAGAGGTGCTAAAATTTAGCTTTTAAAAATAAAAGAGAAAGTGGGCTGTGTTAATCCCACTGTTAGTCCTTTATCTTTAAAAATCAATGCAGATTGCACCTTTCCTTTGGCTAGAAAAGCTGCAGCTGCTGCTCTGTATTTGATTCAGCCAGCAGTAACCCTGCCCTCAGTAGAGGGCAGGTGATACTCACTCAACTAGCATCAACAAAACCAGTAGGATGATCATTTGATGTTCACAGATTTTCCTGGAAACCATACCCTGCAAATCGTTAATAGACATGCTCCTTGTTCAGGTCCACTCAACTGTAGCATTGATTTTCAACAGAACATGTCCAGATGCCCCTACTTGCTAAATGTGACTTTCTTTAATCTATCCTTTCTTTTTTTTTTTTCCCCTTTAATGTTGTAAAAATAATTTGAGAAAAAGAGGTTAAGAGGTAACTTGACCACATTTATAAATATCTACACAGAGAGAAAACTTCTAACAGTGCAAGGCTCTTTAATCTGCCAGACAAGTAGATGGTACGACTCGGTGACTGAAAGTTGAAGCTCAACAAAATTGAACTAGAAATGCACTGTACGAGTTTAGTGACAGAGGTCAGGACAACATGCCTAGAATGTATGTTCCATCACTTGAAACCTCTGACCCAAGTAAAGCATTTGAGTCTTTCTAAGACATATGTTTCAGGTCAAGCAGAAATTGCCTGGATCATTACAGGAATTAGTGGGTATAATTCCATGGCATGTGTTAGGGAGAAGATTCATGCAGATACTTAGATTGGACTCAAAAGCAGCGATTCTGCTGTGAGGGAGGTGAATCTGCCCTTCTACTGTGTCCTTGTAAGACCCCACCTGGATATTGCATCCAGCTCTGGGGTCCTCAGCACAGGAAGGACATTGACCTGTTGGAGTAAGTCCAGAGGAGGGCCACCAAGATGACTAGATGGATGGAGCACCTCTCCACTGAGGAAAGGCTGAGAGAATTGGGATTGTTCAGCCTGGAAAAGAAAAGGTTTCCGGGTAACCTAATTGTGTGGCCTTCCAATACCTAGGAAAGGCGCCTACAAGAAAGATAGAGATAAACTTTTTGCAACAGCATGTACTGACAGGCCAAGGGAGAATGGCTTCAAACTGAAGGAGATTTAGATTTGATATTAGGAAAAAGTTCTTTACTGTGAGGGTGGTGAGGCACTGGAACTGATGCCTGAGGTGGCCACCTAAAAACCAGAGACTAGACAGGAGTAAGGGAGTAAAGGTAGGTATTTATTTGAAGGGCCTTCAAAGGTACACCCTGGGCAGGCCAAAGGCGACACCCAAGATGGATGCCAAGTCACAGGTTCTTCACACTTTTATAAGTTTGGTTCATTTGCATATCAGGGTTAATTCTCCAATTAAAGCTTCAGTTAATGATGAAATTTCCCCAAGCCCACCCCCTTCTAAAGATGTTAGTTTACACATTTTGGGCCTAGGACAGTCTGGGTGTCCTTGGAGAGCAGGTTTGAGAAGCTTTGTTATGTCTATCTAGCATAAGAGAACAGCTAACAGGCCACAAGAAACTTCAGAGTTACACACTAAATAGTACAGGATTTGAAAAATATAGAAGTTAGAACCTAAGGCATCAGAACAGGTTGACCAGAGAAGTTGTGGATGCCCCATCCCTGGAAGTGTTCAAGGGCAGGCTTGATGGAGCTCTGAGCAACCTGGTCTAGTGGAAGGTGTCTCTGCACATGGCAGTGGGGTTAGAACTAAAGGATCTTTAAGGTCCCTTCTCTATCTATAAAGCAAGAAATTTAGAAAGACCTGACACAAAAAGGAAGTATTCATGTTATCTGAAAGTTTGGATATGAGTTTTAACATCTAAGAATTGCATTCTTGGGAGGAGAGACACATTGTACAATACCTTAACTTGATTTCCTTCAAAATATTGATCCTGTTCTTCTAAAATTGTATGTTATGTTGGATAGAATCAAGAATGACACTCAGAGGATGAATGTAGGTATCTCCATCTTCCGTAGCCCCTTTAGGCTTTCTTTATAAATCAGTGGAAAGAAATAGCTATTTTGAGGGCATGATTCATCTACTTCTAACATCTCTGTGTGAAACAGACAGACTGTATGCTAAATGTGCTTCTATATTCGCATTGATTACATGATTATAGAAGGACAAGCAGATTTGGATGTCTAAATTCAGATTATGGGCTTCAATTTTACAGGACAAAATACATGGGCATTGAAGTTTAGATTCATTTTGGTTTTCACAAAAAAGATCAGGTGTCTCCTCGTTTTGTTTAATTCTCTTTTACGCTCTGTTTCAGAGGTTTGGTCTTATTGAGAGTCAGAGGAGAAGAGAAGATGCAATTCTCCTAAACTTACTTAAACTTTCTGATATCACCAGCTGCAAAATGCAAGAACCCTATTGCAGAAAAGGTTATTTGAGCACAAATGAAGATATTAACAGAATTTTTTAGAATAGCTATATGTGTGCTCTGGGCCTAGTACAAAGCCCCCAAGGGCAAAGGGAAATTTCAAAATTTGATCTATAATTTCTGTTATCATCTCCTGAAACTGTAGAAAAACAAGGATCATTAGTAAGCTGTAAAAGAATCGGAGATAAATTAGGATTCTTGAAGCTTTCAATGTTCTAAACTAGACAGTTTTCATTGCTCAATTCCTTTTTCTTCTTCCAGTTCCTGCCCATTTGAAAAAAAAATCAGCAGCTGTGCATGTTTAGAAAGAATAAGGAAATTCTTGAGTTCTCCTGGCTTATTAGATTGCTGTGCTAAAGAGGATAAATGGGCCATAGTGTGGTAACCTAGTTACAGTTGTTATTTACAGCAGCTTCTGGTTCAGTCAAATTAGCTTGTCAGTAAGGTAGGGAAACAGTGCACACAATTTCAAGATGCTATATATGGAAAGTAAAAGTTGTAGGAAAATCAGTGATAAGCTACTGTCTTTGTGTGAAAGAGTAGGTGAATGTGTCACTAGTTGTGGCTTTATAATGAACATTCACATAAGCATTCAGTTTAAATTTCATATGGACATACAGCCTAGGCACCATTTTTTGGCTTTGACCATTTAATTTTGCTATTTAGTGCACTTTTAGCATAAAGTTCCTGCAGTAACTTATACTCACCACTGATGGTGAGCACTCTGAGGCATCAATCCTGCTGGATTAATGAGCAATATTTAGAAATGTTGTCTGAAGCTCAGACTTGGGTGCAAGCTGGTAAGTGGCAAAAATTTTGACCAGTAAGTCCTCTGGAGCAGATTCTTCCTCCCTCTTCCTCAGCTGAACATGCACGCAGGCAAGCTACAAGATCCATAGCCAGATTCCCATCAATTCCTTTCTCTTACATAGTTCTCCTGTATAGAATGGTAGAAATCATTTCTCTTCTTTCTCTAGCAATGCTGGTAGCCCTTGTATGGGCTGAAGCAGAAAAATCTTTATCGGGCAAAGTGATTAGAAGTGATCAAGCTCCCCTCCTCATTAAGGTTGGAGCTACCAGTAAGCCATTCAAAGGAACAGCCAGAGTTCATTGAGAAAAGCAATTTCAGAAAGATTTCTAACTGTAGTCTGTAAATTTGTAATACCTTGTAATATGGAGATGCTTAGATGTTATATTCCCAAATTGGAATAATAATTCTAAACTGAGAGAAACTGAAGCAGGGCCATTTATATGTCATTTGGACCTCATAGTTTGATACCACCCAGTGATCCTGGACCTTGAATCAGAGAAAGAGAATCAGGGAAATCAGAGGTGGCAGAGAGCAGAAATTTCTTTCCAGCTGACCTGCATGAAAATGGGAAAAACAATAGTCTGGGGTTCATGAAGATCATATGTAGGGTTCAGATTTGCTTTCTTATAGAGGCATTTTTTAAAAGAAAAATTATTCATCATTCCTTCAGATGTCATTCATTGAACTCCAAACTGCCTATAAATAATGTTGAAAGCTGCATCTTCAGCAGGATCTCCTTCTCATATAAGCTAACCTTGTAAACAAGAGCACATTTATTCATGGAGTCAGAGAATGGCTTTGGTTGGAAGAGACCTTAATTATCATTTCATTCCAACCCCTCTGACATGGGCAGGGGTGCCACCCAATAGATCAGGTTACTCAGAGCCCCATCCATCATGGTCTTGAACACTTCAGGGACAGAGCATCTAAAACTTCTCTGGGTAACCTGTTCCAGTGCCTCACTACCCTCACAGTAAAGGATTCAATCCTATCATCTAATCTAAATCTCTGCTCTTTTAGTTTAAAATCATTTCCCCTTGTCCTGTCACTTATCTGCTCATTTAAGGAGTCTCACTGACTCTTTTTTATAAGGCTGCTTTAAGTACTTCCAGGTCTCAGTGAGTTATGCCCAGACCCTTCTGTTTTCCAGTCTTAACTATCCCAAGTGTCTCAGCCTGTCTTCATAGCAGAGGTGCTCCAGCCCTCTGATCATCTTCTGGACACACTTCAACAGGTCCACATTTTTCTTTTGCTGAAGATCCCAGAGCTGGATGTAGCACTCTGGATGGGTCTCACCAGAGCAGAGCAGAGCAGAGCAGAGCAGAGCAGAGCAGAGCAGAGCAGAGCAGAGGGGCAGAATCCCCTCCCTCACCCTGCTGCCCGTGCTGCTTCTGAGGCAGCCCAGGATGAGGTTGGCTATCTGGGCTGTGAGCACACACTGTTGTCTCATGTCCAGCTTTTCATCCAAGTCCTACTCCACAGGGCTTTCAATGTATTCTTCTCCCAGTCTTTACTCATGTCTCAGATTGCCCTGACCCAGGTGCAGCACTTTCCAGCTGGCCTTGTTGAAGGTTATGAGGTTCTCAAGGACCCATTTCTTGAGCTTTTCCAGGTCCCCCTGGATGGCATTTTTTTTTGTGTTAACTCCATTATTGTAATTGTCAAAGAACTGCTCTTTTCATCCTTGTGCATCTCCTGAAGCCAAAGCAGTAAAATAATGTTTTTCTACTTGTGGAACTCTGGGCAGAATTTAGAATGTCCAGAATGCTCTACAGGGAGAAATCAACGTTATCATTAGACTGCAAAAGTACAGTCACCAACATGGGCTAGACCCAGGGCATTTCACCTGTGAAAGTACATGTGATGAACAAGTATAGCAGCTATACCTAGATGCATATTCCTTGTGAAAAAGGAGTGGAGAGCTAGGAGAGCTGTAGGCACCTTTAATATCAGTGTCCAGTGAAACACAGATTTCTGTGCAGCTGGCACAAAAAGATGACACCATTACACAGCTTCCTGTCTGAGATGAAGGCTTTATCCTGCTTTCTGCACAACAGGTGTGCAAAAGGTTGACCTTAGCTGAGTGAGACTAATCTCTTGCAAGCTTCTGCTGCAGTTGATGAAGAGGGCAATTTAGAGCAGGCACCTAAATCAACGCCTTAGTAATAGCCTCTGGAGGATCCTATTTCATTCCATTGACTATAGTGGGAGACTAAAGAAGATGTGAGGCTGGATTTAGCCTTTTTGACCGCCTCTCTCCAACTTGAAAACACTGAGCGATAGAAAACTCCATTCAGCATCCTAAGATTCTTGCATTAATGAAGTATTTCTGACCTTCTATGTGACACTGAGAGAACACATTTAACATTGGTCCCTATTCATAAGCATCTGCCATACACTTTCCAGTTGTAGCACTTCTCTTGCCTCTACTGGGAGAGTAGATGACTTGAATTATTCAGCACTGTTTTGATAGTAAACTCTATTATAGATTTTATAGCTTAATTAGGCATGTAATATTTTGATTTAAATACGGTCCATTTATCTGCATTTATTTCATGTGGGACTCATATCACCTAATTTTAATTATAAAAGTGTTTGTAACCTAGTCAAAGGGATTGTCTGCAAAGTTGACAGAGAAGATCAAGCATCTCCAGAGTGCAACAAAAGTAGTTTTGTAATAGATATCTGTTTGTAGTACATGGGATGAATTGCCTTTGGGAGGTTTTGAAGATTAGATAGACATTTATTACATATCTTTACAGCATTTGTCATGAGAAGACCTAGTTCCATTCCTGGAATTTTGGAATCCACTTGGATATGTTATAAAGCAACAATAATGAGAAGTAATAATTTATCAGACTGCAGTGGATACCTTATAATTAAACAAAGGAGTTTTTTGTATCTGTCTGTGCTACTGTTTTGTGGTTCCTGCTGTGTTCTGCAGCAGTGTTTTGTCCTAATTCTTGTTGCCTATATTTGAAAAAGCTCTATGTACCACATTTCTGCCTTACAGTGAGGAAAGAACCTCAGGTTATAAATAAAGCATTCACAGAAATTGTAGGATTTAAACTCTGAGGTTCTTTTGCAAGAATTTCTATCACAAGCAACAGAGTTTCAACCCAGAAATCAAGGCATCTTTTTCTCTGGGGAAACTGTTTCAAGTCAATCACAGACCTGTGAATAGGAAGGTAATTGGAACAGATGCCTTTTTTTTTTTTAATAATGCATTTCAGCAGTAGAGGAAGCATTTGTAGTCTAGTTAAAAATTTAAAATCAAAGGAAGGATAACAGAGAGAGAGAGAAACAGATGTAGGGGGAAGGGAAAGGAGCTCAGACTATCTATAAAAATATTGAGGAAGTTTTTGAAAAAAAAAGTTACTTCTGCATGGAAAGCAAAATAAGAAAAAAAACCATAGCAAAGCAATCAAATACATAGGTTTTTATTGTGTTTGAATAATCAACTTCCTATATGAGCTATTTCAAGATCAATAGAGATATAAAGACCTCCTTTGGTGAAGTCATGCTGCATTACAGCAAAAAGGAAATAACAAAAAGGAAGAGTATTCTCTACACTGGTTTGTAGCCTGAAGCCCCCTGAGTCTGCATTGCAAAGCAGCCCAAAAATGTGTTCATAAACTTCTTTTTGAAACACCTGCTGCCAACAGAAGGCATAGGGATCCTTGAAAATTCAGATATTACGTGGAAGAATAGCTCCAAAGGCACGCTTTATCTATCAAAAAGTTATACAAAGCCAATTTGATCTACAATTGGCTTTCCCATCAATGAGATAGGAACAGAGTGAGGCAAAAATAGATCCCTGATTATTCCTTAGGATTTTACAGTTTAAAGTGTCTTCATATGGCAACAAAAACTCTTAACACATATAAACAGGGGTTTTCACATAATCCCATTTCTTTTTCATTTTGACACAATCATTTCTTGGAAGAAAAATAATCTGTTAGCATCTGGCATTGAAGGAGCTGGAGTTTTTGCTGTTATTTTCAGTTCCTTTTTGTTTTGTTAAACACAGAATGAGTTTAATAAAACCTGTCTCAGTTATAGAATTGCCTGCTGGTATAAATATGAAAAAAATTATGGCAACAGTTTGAAGCCTCGTTAAAAATTAAAATCTGATTCCATCTACAAAATTATTTGGACTGCTGCTTAGGCAAGATCAGCAGATGATTGCATATTGCTTTAAAAAAGGAAAGGTCTTGGCCTTTAATGGTAACAGATCTATGGAAGAGCTAAAGGACTCTTCATCTGGAAGTACAGCTTGGTTTTTACCTTTTCATCTGTTATATTTCTTTGGGGAATATTACGAAAGAAGAACAAATTTAGGATGCTCTAAAAATATTCTGCTGCAATTAGCAAGCAATATATGATGCTGTTCTAAAAATGCTAAAGATAAGGTTTTTGCACTGCATCATCGTAACTCCTGCCCTCTACAGGTTTCTACAAGGAGGAAAAAGAAAAATGTCACCGTTTTTAATTAAAAATACTTTTAAGAGATAAGATAAAAAGTGTTAAATATTTATGCCCTAGGTGCATCAGGATTGATTTCCTTTTTGGGTTACTGCAAATAGAACTGCTACATACTCAGTAGTTAATTCTCGAAGTGAGACCTTGATGCCATGCAGATGGTGGCAGCACAAAACTTTCGAAGCTCCCGGTTGTGTTTTGAGTGCCCCCATACCATGTTAAACAGAACAGGAGTTTTTGCTGAGGCAGATGAAGCTCTCCTCTCAGTGTACAGCAACAGCAAGGAGCACAGTGTGGAAATCAAATCTTGCAGTCGAGATCTGTGTTTATCTCAAGATACAAGGATTCAGACACATCATGTGAAACTGAAGTAGAATTAACAAAACAGTGATGATCTTTCTGTATGAGTGCCTGAAGGATATCTGAGCACAATAGGAATGCAAAGATGAACTTACAGAGCTCCGAGCTACTTTACATGTTCACCAGCTGTAAAATCTGCAATTAACTACTAGAACTTGTTTCAGAAGTTTGAGTTACCTTGAACAAAAGGCTTAGGGAACAAATTCTTTGAGACAAGTTTCCATTGCCTTTTCAGGGAAGACTTCAATGTTGTCTTCTCTTCTGCCCTTAAGGAAGAACTGGCAATGCCATGTAGAGGCTATAGTAAGTATGTTTCTGTAAGAAACAGAAATACAGGTGAGAAAATGACCTCTGATGAAACAGTTTGATTTTCTTTTAGTTACTGGTTAAAATATTTTAAATTTGACTCTCACAAAAATGTGAAAATTTCTGTGGGAAAATGAGATTCTTCTTTAAATTACAGAGATAATATTAAAAAAAAAAGGAGAAGAAGGAAAAAAAAGAAAAAAAGCAACCAAAGGATGTAAACTGTTTAGACAACACATTCTGTCGTATCATCAAGAAACATTCTACTTTGATGTGTTCAGGGCACAGGGCTTTTCTTCAAATCAGATGCGTACATGCTCACATTCTGTATATCTTGGGTTCTTTTCAGAACCCAAAAAATTCTCTTCATAACCCAAAGAGGGAAATGGGTATATTAGGATATGTGTAGTCTTTTCCTGTAGTCAATGTCTAAAATTGACAGATGAGTTGACATGCTCCCTGAAGGTGCCCACCCTGGGCACTGGCTGGCTCAGATTCAGACATCAGCATTGTGGTGACATGGCTTCTATTCATGGCTTCCAAGAATAATTCAATTGAAATAAACACTCAAAAGCCACACTGGAAAGAAAGTTCACTGAAAGAATTTTAAAAACTGTATTCCTTTTGCCTTCTCTTTCTTCTTAAGGAAACTCGTAGGAACAGGTAGCAATTCTTACCTAGCTGAGACACCAAAAACAAAATAGATGTCAGTTATGTAAAGATGAGTGGTGATAATGTGCAAACCGCTGAAAGTCTAAGCTGCAGAATTCATGGAATTTGGGACATGGACAGATATTTTTATGGACTTGGTCCTTTGAGGTGCACAGTCCATCTCAAGCCTGGTGACAGAGAGACAGGACCCGTTCTATGTCTTCTTAAGTCAATGCCAGAATCTTAAATTTTAAAAGGCAATAATATCATCTGCTTCACAAGCTAATTCAATCTCTTTCAGATGATGCAATGGCTATTGAGTTAATCCCTCTGCTTCTAGCAAAGTTTTCCTGAGCTTTCCTTAACATTACTGGATGAAGAGGTGCAACATGCAAGACACCCCTGAAACAATACTATTTCCTCTAAAATATGGCATTTCTGATTCACTGTTAAATTTTCTTTTAGGCCAGCCTGACTTCTTCTCATTCTCTTTACCAAGTTGCAATAAATGCATGTTTAATTCACTGCATTTCCTTCTTCAGAACAGAGCGTAGAAAGACACAAAACCCAGTTCTTTGATGAATCATGAGTCATTAGATATTAATTGTCCTATGCAATAATATTTGTTCTTTGATAGGAGTCACATTCCCTTCTAAACCCTCAGGATTTTTGTTATTAAAATTAAAAGTTTGAATGAAAAGGTCAAAAGCTAAAAGTGGATATTGACTTTTATGCATAACCATGGTGACAGTCACTTACCTGAGAAACACTTTAACTCATGGCACTGCTTAGTTTTTTTCTGGCAATGAAGAAAAAAAGGTTCTGTAATCCCGGTGTCATCTATCACTTTTGGCCTCTAATAAAAGTGATGTTTCCCTTTGGAGAAAGACAACTAGATGGATTATGCTGGGAATAGCATGTGTCATCATATCAGCTTGCCAAGCTAGTGGTACACAATGGGGATGGCAAATTTCCATGCCACTAATGAGTTTAGGGGACTCTCTGTGTTCTCAACCAGTGGGAGTCGCTGATTCAGGTCCAGTAAACCATGGGCCAAAAAGAAGGGGATCAGAAAGAAATTCAGTGAATCAGCTCACGGAATAAAATAAAAACAGTACCACTTTTTGCAAAAATTTGACCAACCCCTGAGCAGATTAGAGGGACCTTCCTTTTCAACATGACCTTAACAAGATCTCTGAATTTGCAAACTCTAAGACTGCTATTGCAAGTATTATCAGAGCCACTTCATTCCAGTTGCTTTAATGTTGCACTGACATCTGTGAGGTTTGATGGTGTCCAAAATTCCAAATAACGTATGTTTCAAGTTCAGACATTTGTAATGTAAATGTTATTTTTGTTGCTGAAAAGAGAAGTTTAGAACTACTTATTTGTATCTCTTTCTTAAAGAAAGCAGCATGGTAACAGATATTCTTTGCGTACATAGCTGTTAGATGGGCAAATTTATTTAGTATTTTGATAAAATGCTATGATATTTCATAGACAAGCAAGACCTGGCTTACATATCTCATGTAAAGGATTGGGTTAGAAATGTAAGCCCAGACACTGACAAAACACAATATTTAAGGCAATGTTTGAGAGTGCACAAAGTTTCAAAGAAATCAGCAGAATCTTTTTTGTGGGTAATGGACTTTTAGCTTATGGAAAACATCCAGCTGGGGGGAAAAAAAAAAAAGAGAGAGAGAAAAATGGTAGGTCTAAGAAATAAAAAGATAAAAAGTAGCCCAATTTTCTTGCCTTTCAGCATGAGTTACAGTCAGAGGTACATATTTCATTTCTGAAACTGCAAATCAAACCCACAAGTTTAGAGCTGCTTTGAAAGTTTATTCTAGCCTAAATTTTGCCTTTTATTTATTTTTCACTTTGAAGAAAATGCTCAACAATAAGTCCTTAAATACGTGAAGATAGCCTAGATTTTGAAAAATTAGCAAGGAACAGGATTTATTGTGGCATTTTGTTCTGAGAATTGCTATTCATGCTGCTTATCCTGTCAAAAAAGACAGCAACAAAAGGTCATCAGTTCAAAGAAGACTGTGTTTTATCTTTACATTTATATGGCAGCTCTTATCCCATAGGATTTGCAAGCACTACACACAACCACACAAACACGTAGTCCATAGACTTTTACTGCATCATCTTTCGTTGTCAGGATTGTCAGAGAGAAGACAAGACAATATTTTACAAAAGCACAGGGAGGAACTCAGAGGAAAATAGACATTTTTGAAAAATAGTAAATGCCTCAGTATCCAAAACAACCCATTCAGTTACACTTGACTTGGATTTGCATATTAGTAAACAGTTAAAAGAGTAAAATATCTTGAAAAATATCTTGAAAACCCATGCTTATGAAACTGCCTTGTTTACTCCATTCTACCAGAGAGTTTGTGTTTGCTTTTCATTTGCTTTGATCTGAGACAAGAAGATAAAAAGAAGGGAAAATTTTTGTGTTCGTTCTGACCAGTTCAGCTTTTCATCCGAAACTGTCACTGACTGAAGTGGGAACTTGCATCAAAATGTATTTTAACGTAGTTTATTTATGATGATGAATTATTTATACTTTGTTTTTCCAGAATGCAGCAGCCAAATGAGATACTGCAAAAGCCACAAGTCTTTGTAGAGTAAGGGCATTATTGTCTTATATGCTTATCATACAACTGTAACTCATGACACCAGCTTTATTTAGACAGGTACCATATGCACCTGAACAACTCCAGGTCTGGGATCTGAGGGAAAAATGTAGCACATGCCAACTACCATGCTTAAATGTCTTTTTTTTTTTGACAGAAACAACTTGGTTGCAAAGACACAACACAGCGCAATGAAAACAACTCTGATATGGGAGAAGAGCTTAATATTTAGCTGACCTTCAAATTACCAAAAAAGCTTCAGTAAAGATCTTCTCATCTCCTCACCAGCAGACTGGTTGCATGGCCTAGCTGCTTTGGAAATGCAGCCCAAACTTCAGAGAACCCTTGGGAAGAAAATGATGAGAAAATATACTACTGTGAGACAAATTAAAACTCCCACTCATCAGCATTGACCACTTAACCAGACACTGGAGAGCATTAAATTTTTACACATCCACCACATTCCCTTTTGGATTCCAAGGTTAAAATGATGTGACTTTTTTTACTACCTTAGTTTATAGATAATATAAAACTTAGTATTGCAGTACACTAATTCATAAAAAAGCCTCTCCTTTCTTTAGCAAAAAGAGAAAAAATAAATGCTGTGTGCTATGTCAGCTGAAAAAAGTTTTGCTCAGGCAGTTGCAGTTTTTACTAATGCAGATACAGTAAACATAATAAATCCTTATAAAAATTCAAATTCCCATGCTCTCTGAGCCATTGCAGTCCATTTGTTATTTCCCCTCTAATCTATAATTTATTCAACTCCAATCTCTTTTTTCCCCCTCAAATCAAAGGCTGCCTGGTGCAATGGATCTATAATTATATTGCAACCCAGTATAGAGTAGTATAGAACCATAATGTTCTATACATAACTGCATTTATTAAACCACACATTAATATATAATAGCAGTTACACTAGATTAGGCCAGATTTGGTTAGATTAGATTTTACTTGTTTGGCAACTGTTTGATTTACATGTCATTCTCTTTCTGAAAGCCCTGGGGTGCCATAGGAGTGACACAGGCAGATGAGGGGAGTGTAACTCCTTGGGTGCACCCTCTTAGCAGAGATAAGGACAACATAAGTGTTAAGATCTATCTCAGATTCTGTGGAAGCTATCTGTCCTTGTGCAGATGTGAGAGGTATAAAGAGCTCTGGGCAGAAAAGGGATGAACTGCACTGGGTTGGCCAAAACACCGTACAGTGAAAGTAAGAGCAGAGGAGCAGGAGGGATGCTGCTGAATTCTGCTTTGAGAAGCTGGTGCAGAACCTCCTTGTATCCAAGCAGGAGCATCAGTAAGAGCAAAATCACTGGTGTTTGGCCAGGAATATGAATTTTTCTTGGTCAGGGCAGGAGTTTTATCAGAGAAGACAGCTGCCTGCTCAGCTCAGCATGCCAGTGCCCAGGTAAAAGATGCCTGGTAAGTACAGGCATGGCATGGCCAGACACTCACCTCAGAGAGCCCCTTGCAGGGATCTTGTCTGGGTATGCTGCTTTTCACCACCACAGCAGGCAGAGCCACAGTGTGGGCAGACACAGGCCCACACGATCTTAGGTTTTTTCACAGTGCAATGGATTCTCACTTCAGTCAAATCCTAGAGACAGTTTTAAATCCTTCCTCATGGATTTGTAATAAGGCACCATTCAAGTGTTCTGCTTAATTTTTTTGGCCCCCAAAGTAGATGCATTAACCCCATTTCTCCTTATTTCTTGATGTAAACACTTATTATTTCCAGTAGTTCCTAGATTTTAAAATTACACTCTTCAAACAAAATATTTTGTATAAATTTTATATTTTGTACAAATTTAGCATTTTTTATAACATGCATGCAGTTTATCTTTGAATTAATGACTGTCTGAAATATTATTGTACATTTTAAAATAGCATCCCTTTTTTATTAGGTAAGTCCCTAGCATGCAAGGGTTTTTTCTCCAGTTAAATAGCATTGGAAATAATTTTCTGGACCTTATTTCTAAGATTAAAGTTGTTTACTTCACACCTTTTAGGTACTGGAGGATTGTATCTCTTCCTGCTAAGCTGAAGAGGTCCCTATTGCCACACTTCTCCATGTAGAGTCTAAGAGATGCTAGCTGCTCACCACCTTCTCTTTGCTGAGCTGAAGAGACTGAAGTCCCTGAATACAGCATGGTGTACCAGGAGTGTCTTTGCTGTTGGCACTTGAGGAGGTTTGAAGGTAGAGATGGGTGGGCCAAAAAAAAACAACAACCCCAATGAGAGCAGCAGAATTGTGTTTACCAAACAACACATTATCTTTTCCGTCCTGGAGGGAGATTTACTGTGCGAATATGACAAAACAATTTGATAATCACAGGAGTATCCACAACAATATGTAACGCAGAGGTGACTCACTTGATAGCACTGGGAAACCTGTGACTCGAGGAGAGAGTGGGGTCCTATGGCCATGAGTCATGGTCTCTCTCTTTAGCATCAACATTTTCCTTCAGAATGACCTTGAGTACTGCATTTCATCCCCTTTTTAGCTTTGAGCTAAGAAAGCTTTCTTTAAGAGTTCACTGAATACATGGCTTTGCTTCAGGCAATACCCTTGATCTCTGTGAAACTTTAAGGACTCGATATTCCTGACTGCAACTGACAAATGGTCGAAACCACTGTGGAATATAGCACCTTGAAAGGAGCTTCAAGGCACCCCTATTGCTGTGCAGAAATCACCCCTATCTTACATCTCTGAGTAAAGAATTAGTGTGATTGACTTTGTCTCCTTGATAGCAGTCAGACTATACTAAAGCAATAGCATATTCCACTTGCTCTATCCACTTGGTGTGGATAGTCAGGGGGTGTTCAGTTGGTGGAAATAATACTTGCAGATAACTTTTAGCTTTCTAGATGCAGGATGTCTCCAACTAATAGTTTCTCACACCTGATCTTGTAAGCGTGTACAAGAATTTCAACTTTCCATAGTGTTTTTTTCCTTAAAAGAAATTAGTCCACTAACCTGTCATTCTTTCCCAGGAGAATTCTGTGGAAGTTCAGTTCAGGGAAGTGCTTCCAAATGCACTCAAATCTCTCCGATCTACAAGGGTTTCACAATTGGTTATCATTCATGGACAATTCTGTGAGTGGTTTTGTGTTTCTTTGGCTGAATTTAAGAGGTGAAAGAGGCACAGAGACTGTCCTTCTGGTGACAGACATCTTTAAGCCAAACTGCAAATTTAGACAAGCTTTCAAACAATTACTTTTTTTTTAAGTGCTGAAGAAAATTTCATTTTTTTCCAGCTGCACTTTATAGAATAAAAAAAGGGCAGGTTAATTCATTGTTCCTCTTATATTAGGGCATTTTTCTACAGCAAAATGATTGACCTCAGTGGGCATCTCTGGTGTTCATCTGTGAAACTTGTTATATGGAAGAGGCAGTGACAGGGGAGAAATATCCCTTTCCAGGAAAAAACATTTCCAAGGACTGGTTTACTGCTCTTATTGATTTAGCACCAGCCTTGGAACTCAGGTGACTTGTTGCTTATTGTGTGGCAGCTGGGATCTGACTTGGAAGCTTGGCTGAGAAGCCAGAAACTGAGTTGGAGAGGACACAGACCAAAAGGGCAGACTTGGTGATGAAAAGCTACAACTAAAAAGCCTGTGGTTAGATAATTGCAAATAATGTGAATCAGTTCCTTAGTAATTGATGGATTACTGATAGTCTTGTCCATCCTTTTTACTCTAGGGTTCTGCAGTCATGAGGTTGGCATAAATCACCTGTAACACTAAAGGCTCTAAAATGTAGAGTTAGGGTGTAGGATAGAGGAAGTCTATAGACAAAGTCATGTTACCAAATCTGTATCTGCACTATTGATATAATATGCATGCACTCCGTACTTGCTTAGAAAAATAGCTGAACAGCTAATTTTAATTGAAGAAACATAAGAAATACGATAAAGGCATAGAAGGCTTTATGAACACAGTCTGAGCAGTGAAAGAGTGGAATGTCTTCTTACATGTACTCTACATGTTATTTTTTTTAACTCCACCTATAGGGTAGGTAGAATTAAGAAAAAAACAAAAACCAACCCAAAACAAGAAAAAACAAACCATAAAAAAACCCCAACCAAACAAAATCCAAAATTAAAAAAAAAAATAAAAAACAAAACAAACAAAAAACAAACAAGCAAACAAGAAACCAAACCAAACCAAACCAAAAAAAAAACCACAAAAATTCCCCCAACAAAAAACCCCCACCCTAAGACATCCAGTAGAAGTGCAATGTTTGAGAAATGTTTTGACCAGCAAATTAGAAACTGTTTATGCTGTTCACATGATTGTATACCTCATCTGCCTTAAAAATAAGTGACAAGCCCAGCTGATGTAACTGAGTCCAGTGCTAAGACGAATGTTCAGACGTGTGGAAGCCTGAAAGCAGAATACTTCTGCAGCTGCATAATGGATTCATAATAAAAACTAAGGAATTCAAAGGTAATAAAATCTAATAAAAACTAAGCAAGTGGAAAAATATTCAACTGTTAAATTTACTTGAAGATTGTGGTTACATTCTATTGATTGTAATGTTTGCAGTTTTGCAGGTAACAATCTGACCATGAATCTTGCTTATTAAAGCTGGTTTATTTTATTACTGGCCTTGTCTCCTTCAGGACTGAAGGTGAGTGGGGGTGAGGATGAAAATGAGCAAACTATGTCATTTGAGGGAGTGAGTCTGACTAACAGAAGGACTAATGCCTATCCTACAGCACACTAAAGCCTGACATACATTGGTGTGAAACTCCCTCAGCCTGATGAAGGCTAAGGCACCTCTTCCTAAAGGAGAAGGCAGGAAACCAACCCAACTAACCATAAAGTCTTCCCTGTTCTCTGTAGACCTCCATGGGGTTCAAATATTCAAACCCAGATATTCTTCAGAACTGGAACCAGATTGTCATCCGTATGCCTATAGTTCCATGCAAACACTGTCAACTTGCTTGAAGAGAAAACTGAAGCGAGGAAACCCATTTAAATGCACAGTACAGCCATGTGTACAATGGCTGGCACACACCCAGGAGCTGGTGGCTGAGTACTGGGTGACATCAGCACCTGAGTCAGCTTGCAGTTGATGCTAAGACTGGAGTAAGCTAGGTTCATGAGCCCTAACTTTTAATGAAGGGACATTACTGTTGCCCAACCTCCCCCAAGGCCCACAGGTGGGCTAAGAAAGATGTGCAAGGAAGGGACAAAAGGAAGGCAAGAGAGCAGGTATGAAATTTAAGCAGAGTTTCTGCCAAGCAGGAGCACCACAAAGTAGTACAGAACCCTCCCCCTGCCCCCCCCCAAAAAAAAAAGACATCCATAACCTTCCTCATCCACAGAGGTCGCACACTTGAAGAACGCTGTTTTGTTCCCTTAACCTACAGGAAAAAAACAATTGCACCCCCTCAGAGTTACTCTTTTTTTTCCCCTGAAGATTAAATACCAGCTCCCTGTACCTATGTCAGGATATGTCACTCTTTAAGACAACATGTTATGTAGCATAATATTGTGGATATATCTTTAGTGAACCTAAGAACTAGGAAAAGGTGATTTCCCTAATAGAAAAGATTAATTGCCTGAGCCATCTTTAAAATATATTTTTAAGGTCTACCTTTTTTGCTTTCATTTCCTGGAATGCTGGGTTCATTAAATTTCAGAGGTGACACACACTGCACCTTACTGTGACTATAAAAATAAGAAGCTATTCATAGGTACTGCACGACATAACATACTGTGCCAGTGTCTAACATGAGCAGCTCCTAGGTCTTTTTTTGGTCTGAGTTTCATTTTTGTTGTTGATCATACTGCTTCATGAGGTCTAAAATAAAAAAATAGCCCAAACTTATATTCACTTTGAGTGACAGCTCAGGTACTGAATCAGATTCAACATGCAAATAGCCTAATATGGATCAGACAGTAAAGGCTTATTAAGAAATTACTTCAAAATGGAGAATGAAATTTTTGGAGATTTGCTGGCTCTCTGAGCTGAAGTCTACTTCTGCATCCTATTTAATTGTCCCTGCTGGACTCATCCTTCAGGAAGATCCCTGTACTTTTTAAAGCCTCTTTATTGCCTCTTATCTCCATAGCATCCTGCGGCAATGAGTTCCACTTAATTTTGTGATTGGTGGGGTGAGGAAGGGAGTTCTGATTTGGTTTTAGAATGTTTTCTAACAATTTTGGTGGGACCTTCCTAGTTCTTGTATTACAAGAACCAGCAATAAACTCTCTTTATTGTTTAAGGGTGCCAGGGTAGTTACTTTTTCTACAGAAGGAGATACTTCATGCATGTCTATAGATAGACAGAAGTATAGAGAGTATATCTGCTGTGGAGAACTCTTTTTTTTTTTTTGGTATGTCATGAAAATAATACTTCATTCTTAAAATTTAATTTGCCTCTCACTGGGCTCGAGGTCTTACTACTGCTACTACTATTGCTATTACTGCTATTGCTTTTATCATTGGGAATTTTCAGATGCTCATTAGTGTTCTCATCTGGGCAAGGAGAAACCTTTAGCATGCAGGACAATTTGATGGTCCTTGAGAGAGGATTGATATACAGCCCCTCAGCTAGCATAGCCTGTGTGAAATGCAGAGTTAGAAGAGACTAGCAGCTTCCTATTCAGCAAAAAGGACCAGGTGGTGTTTGGGTCAAAGCTTTTCACCCTGAACTCCAGAGAAAGAGTTCCAGGCTGTAAGTCTTATCCTGGTATAGGTCTTTCAGACCCTTGGCTTTTCTGTTTCACTGTTCTTATGATACTCACCTTTCTAAATATAAGTAGATTTCCTAGGAGGCCTTTGAAAACCCTCTCTGAAACTTTTAAAATATCTGTGGACATCTTGAAGTCTTTTCTACTTGGGATCATCTACTTATTTTTTGATGTGCTCTTATTATTCCCTTCGGTTTCTGTTTTCCAGACAGCTTCCTCTGCTTTGGCAAACCTTGCTCCTGACTGAGGCCTTTTGAATGCATTCCATTTGTGCTGCAAAATCTCTGGAGAGGCTGAGAGCAGATGAATGCCGTGCCCTTCTCCTCAGCACTTTTCAAAACACTTAACAAAGAAGGTCAGTATCGTCTATTCCCTTTTTGTGGATCAGGACAGTGAAATAGAGAGAGAGCAAATGACTAGTCCCACTCACCAAGGAAATCAATGGCATGGCTAATGCCAGATGTCTTAGACACAGAGATTATTTCTAGATGCTGAGCCTGTGCTGTGTAGTCTTGTGTAGCAGCATAGCAATTTCAGACAATGCCTGTTGGATTTTCCAAAGAATTTTAGGATTTTGATGCTTGGCTTTCTTCCAAACTGGAACACATCTGAAAGTTCTGCAATGGAAAAAAATAAAAATAACAGGACTCTCTTCCTTCTGTTCTGAAATATTTCATGTCAACAGAACTGAAGGTTTTTTGTTTTGAGAGGGACTCTGAAAAGTTATTGTACTGCAGTACATGATCACCTCACATAATAAAACAAAGGCAAGACAAGGGAATAATTTCAAAATGAAAGACCCAAACGAACACTTAATTTGGATGTCCTGACTGTTCTGCCTCCATGAAAATCTCCATTGAGAGATTTAAAAAAAAGAGATTGGGCAAAATGAGCTGACATCATGTTTCTAGGGTTTCAATGGCACCACACATTTCTTAGCACATGATTCCACTCTGATTTATCACTTGGTCTTTAGCTGTTATACTTAGGTACGGAAAAATACAGTGAAATTACACAGTGGACATATGTAATTACAGATTCTCCTTCCTTTTCTCCTAGAAATCAATTTGCCATGACAAAGAGCAACAGAGCATTGCTTAATAGTACTGAAGGAACAGGGAATTTTCACATCAAGCGCTGGGAAATGGGAAAATGTGTTTTCCAGGGTGAAACATGCCAGTAGCTGGCAATACAAGTTGCTGTAACAACTTTCTAGCCTGATTCCAGCAAGGAGGGAAGACTGCTAACTTTCCAAAATCATGTGCTGTTCATCTAAAGCTCCGGCTCTGCAGTCCAGTGACTTTTCTCAGCTAGGCTGCTTTACTTTGTGTTCATTACAATTCAAAGCTGGTTTGATATCCACATGCTGGTAAACCAATCTTTTTACAATTCCTCTCTGAAATAAAATTGAGCTGAAGGAGTGTACTTTATCTGGCTAATTTAACTAGAGAGATATTACATTTTATAATGAAAAATCCCTCAGGACATGTGATTTGGTTTAATTTTCACCTGGTGTTTATCACCGTGTATATTCCAAATTCTGTTAGTATCTATAAACACAACAGCAGGTACTTGGACCTTACAAAGATTTCTGGAGCCAGATCCAGGGAGAGATGTAGAGTAATGGAATGGCAGAAATCCAGCTTCTAAGATAAATGTAATCTGTCTACTGCTAATGAGAAACAAAACACCATCTTCAAACTCCTCCAGAAGATGAAGCCACCTCTTGAATATTTGATTGCATGAGGAATTTATGTCCCCCCAATTGCATTTGGAATAAAGTACAACATTTCTGAATGATCTGTACTGAAATGAAGGCACTTACAGTCTGGTCACATAACTTTATTTGTACTACACAGGGAGCCAGGAAGCCCAGAAAAATAACATGAGTGGGAAAAGTGATGAAGCATGTGTATTTGATGATGAAACAAATCAATTAAAAGTTACTGTCAAGACAGGATGTAAAATAAGGACTCCTGGCTTTCTGAATAGTAGAGGCTGCTACTTTCTTCATCCTGGTAAAATATTTCCACTGAAAATCACCCTATAGTCTATATTTGGATACCTTGTAAATAGGCTCTTCCCCTCTGTCCCAGTGGGAATGATGAGAAAAGGAAAAAAAAACAAACCAAGGATTAAGTTGTTTCTGTTTTGAGAAGTGCTTCTGGAAATCTCACTCATTTTCTTTTGAGGCAGAAATTATTAATGAATCCTAGGTATGGTTTAGACAAAATTGAAAAAACAGCATTCCAAAAGCAAATAAACCTCACAGGAGAAGACACCCTGACTGGTCATTTTGTCTGTGAAAGGTATCAGCTTTACTGTGATACTGAGTAACAAGGAGAGCATCTTGCAAAAGAGCCTTAAAAGGAAAACTTAACATGTTTAAGAAGTATCAGTTTGACTGAACTGGAAAGAATTGTTTGTGGAATTTATGTTAATTTCAGTGAGAAGAACAGTTTCTAAAGGTTTCACACTTAACATTTAGGCTACAGAAGAATGTATCTGCAATCTATAGAAGGTGCTAGAGTACAAAGGAAAGCTCCACAAAGCAGGAAGAAAATAAAGCAGCATCTCGTACAGATGCTATTATCAAAAGAGCTGTTCATAGGAAAATTGCATTATTATAATTATAAATTAACGTAATCAGGGAGCAATAATGAAGGGGGAGTCTTCTGAAAAATATTGTACTTAACATTCCAGAAATAAGTGTACTTTCTAAAGAGAAATAAGATTCCCCTTGCAACTCCATATGTCAGGCCTGAATTTGCTGAATTAAAGATTAAATAATTTTAAAGTATTTATGATGCTTGCATCCTTGAACAGATTTATGCTGCCTCAGTTCAGGTGCTGAACAGAATTGCCTAATTTAGGACCTCATCTCTTAGTCAGTGGAAGATGTTATGCATTTTTAGAGGTCTCATCGGCCACAAAGCTCTCAGTTATCCTAGGGAATTTCCTATTTCCTGGACAGGCAATCTCTTGATGAATTCAGAAAGACATGAAGGCACCCACAATCCTAACTCATTTTAGTCTCTGAAGTTAGGAGAGGTGGATTCTCTTGCTTCATCCAAGAGTGACTGTCAGAAATCTTTTCTCCAGACAGTAAATTTGTCTGAACTTTCTTAACGTGTCTTACACTCGATCCCACTGAGGATCTCAGACCCTTAGGTGAGAAGTTCAGTCTTATACAGGAAAGGCTTAGAGGTTTAGGTAATTTTATTCTTTTAATTTAATTATATGAAAAATGTAGCTTTAAAAAAGAAAATAGTCTGGCACAGAGAATTTTTAGGATAACTGTAAAATGTTGCCATGTTGGACAACAGCTTGAAACCAAGGCTCTGCTAAAATATTGTTACTACTTAGACTAAGTAGGTGGAATACAGCAAGAAGATGTTGCAGGGTAAATCCAGGGCCACATCTAATTTTAGGTGCTCTGACTCAGCCTGTACATTATGAAACAAGGCATCCTAGGTGGTCATTAGAACACAGCTGAATCTGGTGGATGCTAAAGGGTAGTAACACCTAGAGAAATCCAGGATAAGAAAGCCAAGGATAAGAGGCACCTCCTGTGATAGTGGAAATTGCACTTGTTGACCCTGAAAATTCATAGTTAATTTCAAATTAATGTCTGCACTACTTAATACCATAGATAATTGCAACTTCAATTGATTACAAAACATATATTCTTGGCTTATGAACCGCAAAGGAGTTTATTTGTAGTAAGTGCAGGTGTAGCCCAAGTGACTGCATTGGATGCAGATGTCTCCACAGCAGGAATATGTGCTTGTTTAGATAAATCTCATTCAAACAGTCATAGCTGCAAACTATTTTTTCAAGTGCTATGCAGACTTAAAATCCCCTTCCAAAAGTATGGGGAACCAAAGATTGGACCAGATAAGAAATGGAGATAGGAGAAGGTAATCAGGAGAAGGAAATTACAACAAGACCACTGTTGTAAATAATAAAGCTTGGTGTACCTGAGGACCAATTCTTGTCCTGTTTGGAAGTATTTTGTAGGTTACACAACAAAGAAAAAAATAAGGAGGAACGTGAAACACAGTAATGAAGCACCTGTGCAGATGCTTCAAACATTCTTCCCAAACATCATATGGGAGAAAGCTGGGAGTTTCTAACCCGAGAGCTTGCAATTAATGAACTTTTTTATTTATGGCCCAATGAGGGAGAGATTATGGAGAGTATAAAAATGGGCTCTGACAAGGTCTGAAGGTAAACCTTCCAATTGTTTTGATGCCAATGCAAAAGCAATATCTCTTAGCCTCTAATCAATTTGATCTATTGAAGAAAAACCTGTGATAAATAGGAAAGAAGAGGAAATTTCTTCCTTCATTTTTGTTCTATAATTTTCCTTCCTTTAATGTGACTATATTTTATTAGCTGAAAAATGCTTCTGTGGAGAGAGGGTAACACTGTAATTTGGCCTACACTGGCTTTTCTTGCAGTGAAGTTTAATTCATTGTGCATGACACTGTGCAACAGATTGAAACGATGAACTATGACAAAGAAGTAACCCATCACAAAAATACCTCATTATGCATTGATTGAATGCTATTTGCATACATAATAACAAAGTTGTGACCATTAGCACCAGGTGAAGTTTAGTGCACATAATTTATGAGAGCTTTTGGATGTCTTCATTACTTTGTCCTATCCTTTATGATTTTAACGCAAAACAGCTTGTAGAATTTAA
The DNA here is from genome assembly GCA_013399875.1 of Gymnorhina tibicen. Lineage (NCBI taxonomy): Eukaryota > Metazoa > Chordata > Aves > Passeriformes > Artamidae > Gymnorhina > Gymnorhina tibicen. The sequence continues at coordinate 1,801,755 of VXAZ01006775.1, read as the reverse complement.
ATTAAAGAAATTTTAACAGATGGCTGAAAAACCCCCACATTTCTTTATGATTTCACGAAAAATATAGATGCAGAAATGTTGTCCACGGACATGTCTATGTCAAATTGAGGTAAGCTCATTAAAACTCATTCTATTAAGCTAGTCAGATTTTTGCAATCAGCAAATGTGATGAAAACAATTTTAAGTGATGAACTGATACTACACGGATCCTGAAATGCTGTACTCTGTCCTTCAGGAGGCAGACAAAGCATGCAGAAAAGCAAAGAAAATTGAGTTTAGGTAGTTTAGATTTCTCATTTGAATTAAAAGAAATCCAGATGTGTATTATAGAATCATAGAATATTTTAGGGTATTTGAAAAAAACCTCTAAGGTCATTGAGGCCAGCCGTTAACCCAGCATTACCAAGTCCACCACTAAACCAATATCCTTAAGTGCCACATCTACATACCTTTTAAATACCTCCAGAGATGGCCACTAAACCACTTCCCCATGCAGACCCTTCCAATGTTTACCCACTCTTTCAGTGAAGAAATTTTTCCAACCTGAATGTTGCCTGGAGCAACTTTTGACAATTTACTTTTGTATTAGTACTTCTAACATGGGAGAAGAGGCCGACCCCCACCTGGCTACATCCTCCTTTCAGGCAGCTGTAGAGAGTGATAAGATCACCCCTGAGCTCCCCTTTCTCAAGACTAAACAACTTCAGCTCCCTCAGCCACTCCCCATGTGACTTGTTCTTCCCTTCACCAGCTTCGCTGCATTTCTTTGGATGTCCAAACTTTACTAAGGTCAGAGAATCTAAGGAACACATATTTAAAATTCATATTCCCTGAAATAACAAAATTAATACTCACAGTGGATTTTTCAAAAGCAGTGACATTAACTGTGCTCACACAGAAATTACTATCTTCCAAATGAGCTGTGGGCTAATAAATAGTGGAAGTCAAATCATTGTCTGTCAAGAAAATTAAGATGTCTATATACATATGTAAATATAACCCACCTGTTGCCTAGAGTGATATCACAGTAGAATATGCAAGAATTGGTCCTGAGGTATCTTCACGTGGATTCAAGTCTAGAATTTTAAAAATTGTAGGTCTCATTCCACTGCTCAAATACTTTTGCTTTCCCTGACTCTTAAATATAATTTATCTTTCAGAAAGGAGAATTAAGCATTATACTAAATTCACTAATTAGCAGCCGGAAACACGAGCTGGTTAGGTAAATAGAAAATTACTCATGGGTGCCCAAGAAATTAAATCAAAATTTAAAAAAAAGGAGAAAAAACGTTGTTTTGTTCGCCTAGAACCTTAGCCACTAGTCTGTCTTTGCCACTGGTCTTTGAATCAGAAGTCAGTCTCCAAACTGATTTTAAATATACGGAAGGGAAGAGGTTAAAAAACTCCAATAAACTAATACCAACAGAAAAGAAGCTTAGGTAATTATAATAAATTAGGTTATAACCTTGATTCTAAACCTTGGACAGGATTTGATTCATCTGTCTCATCAAACTACCAAACTACTTTTCCTTTCCTCTCCTTCATCTGCCATCTTCCACATGATGTCTCCATGGACCAGCATTTTAAAATTCTAGGTAGATTGGCGAAAAAGCAGAAAATTTGTTAAATATAAATAACCAGGTGTCATTTTTCCTCCCACATCCAAGTTCACCACTGTGTAAGATACAGACTGATTTGCAAATTCTATTGTTGGGGCTCAGTAAGCTCAGTGATTACTTCAAATTGAAAGCATATAACAATACCGCCTATTTCTTCATGAACTTACCTTTAGGAAAAAAAGAAATGCTAAGTGAATTGAGCGTACAAAATGGGAAACGAATCAAAATTCTTTTTTTTTTAAGAATGTGAAAGGAGTAAATTACAGAATCTTAGCATCTTTTAGAGTGGAAAAGACTCCTAAGATCATCAAGTGCAACCATTTCTACCGAGTGAATGCCATAGCTCCCTGGTGGAGCTGTGAGGGCTTCAGTGCCCTTCCTGCATGAACTGCCATGGCCTGTTTGCCTGCCCTGTTGGCAGTGCTCTCCAGGTTGCCACCGTTCCCCATGAGCTCCTTTTACAGGTGCAGGAGCCTTGGGCGCCATTGATTCTGGCCCTGCCCAGGTCCCATCGGTCACTGCCATGTGAGCTACAGGCTCCTGGCAGACCTTAGCTCCCTATGAGGTCCCCCTGGTTCGGGAACCACCCCCGTGCACCATGCTAGAGCACTCTAGAACACTTGTGCTGGCACTAGAGCTACTCACCTTAGTGACTGAGGTTGGATGCGTTTAATTATTCCTTTTGTGTTTAATTCTTGTTCACATGTGGCTTCGCCGAGCTCCCCCACCCCAGCTTTTGTTTAGACTGGAAGCTATTTTGATTTGAGAAAATCCCTTTCAGTCAGAGGGAAACATGACATTTACGGAATATCTCATGAATGGACTTGGTCTCATAAACATCCTAGAGTATCTTATTGCCCATTAGAATGCAGCACTGTCCTGTAAGTCACTATTTCATAGACAGTTATATTGAAACTCAAAACTTGTCTCCAGTCTTGTGCTACTGAGCTTAAGTTCAGCTTTCCTCAAAGCATTCAGAAATAAGGAGTGTTTAAAATGCAATTTTATGTGAGGACCACTCAACCTGGTATGGATACAGCAGCAGTTTCCTAGGTCTCTCACTCCCTGTTCTTCACTGTTGCCAATTCTGGCATTTCTTCCAACCTAGAAAGTGAAGACAAGCAGTCTCCTGTCCTCTCATTGAGAAGGTAGCATGCAGAGATGAGGCCAGGAAATAACCAACTTCACTGCTGCAGAATGAAGATACCCACAAGACACCACTGCACAGCATCAGACAATTAATCTAATTCAGAAAAAGCAGATCCATCAGTAGCTATTAAACACTCAGTGGTCTGATCACATATTGCAGCTCAGGAAGTCTCTAATCAGGCCTTCAGTTTATCTACAGCTTTTATCATGGGTTGTTGTCTACCTTCAGAGATGGGGAAGTCACATCACAGTCACTATTGCCCCACGGTGATGGAACATGGTACCCTGTCCCACGGAACGGGACAGAGGCAGGGGCGTGCAGAGCACACTGGTAACCAAACAGTAACCACAGTGATTAGTTTTGATTATTCAGTTGTTATCAAGCTTGCCTGAAAACAGATCATGTCTTGGCGGCTGGCGAGCTCATTTTGAGATAGCACTGCTGCACAGCTGTAATTTGGGATGAAAGCAGTCCTTGTGCTATCCCACTCCCCCCATTTCTGCAGGGCAGCCTGGGGCAGGATAGCAGCATCTCTCAGTTTAGAAACTCTATATCTCTCTGTAAGCTCTTCTAAGCAAAGCATGTCGTACATAGTATTCTTAAAGCCTCATTCCCCTTTCTTTAGATGCTGAAAATAAAGCAGGAGAAACAAAGACAGAAAGAGAGCAAGAGAGACAGCTGGAAAATGCATTACTGGACCCTGATGACTCATCAAACATTTCCACACTGCCAGGATTATGGCTTCCCATAATAATACTAGAATGCCATTGAATGGTAGGAGAAGGAAGGTATCATCAGCTATCTCACTATAGCACAATCAGAGTAATGAAATCCATATATACTCAGTAAAGGTTCCCAAAACACTAAAAAGGGTTCAATTTCTCATTCTTTAAGGGAAATAGAATAGTATTCATCCTTCAATGAAAGAGATGCAGTGCCAAAAGGGTTAAGGTGTCAGCCTCAGACAGCAAAGTCCAGGTTGCATTCTCAATTTCCACCGCTGTGCTGGCAGTGGCTTGAGCTGTGAAGAGAAGAAATCCTGCTCCTTCAGTTTAGAGCTAGAGGTCACTGGGCATAAATTTTATCTGCCTTAGCCCTATGTACCACTAGCTTCAAGAGTTTTCATGACTTATGTAGACAATCCCGGGGGGGTTTCCTCTCCTCAGAAGGAACATAATGGGATTTAGTGTAATAAAGCACTTCTAAGAGGAGTAAGAGAAAATAACTGGGATGGCTGAGGATTTGAAGTACAGGGATCAGTTCATGTAGCGACTAAAAGAGCAAGCCACCACACTACACGGAACTTCATTCCAGTCCCATGTTGCTACGACCGTTATAATAAATAAAAGAATAATAATAACAAATACAATATTGAACCCACATTGATTTTTATCTTTTTTTCTACAAGAAAATACCCAGAACTTTTTTCACTACTGTCTGTTTTAAAAACTTCTCATCTGAACAAAAGACTGCCTGTTTTTCATGAGTTTTTGATTTTAGAAAAGTCAAAGCACTATGTTTGCATTTTTTGAATGGAACTGTGATGCTTTCATCTTAATTAGTTAAAAAATAAAATCTACCTCCCCTAGCACAGTGGTGCTTCATAGGTGATGCACTATGGACCTCGTGGTCCAATTCTGAGATGCAGACTCAGCTGTTGTCCCATGGTACGTCTGAAATCCAGTGGCATCCTGCGAGAAACTGAAATGGTTAATCGCTTAGACATTTCTAAAATCAGTGGAGGACTTTGGCCCCCTGCAGCAAACTGCAAAGAAGCAACTGTTCATCTGTGACCAGGGAAGCCCACCCCTCCCCAGATATGCCAACTGGAATTTGGACTGTGACAGGAACTTGAGATAAGATAAAGGGGATACTATTGTCTAATTGTCCCAGATCTAGGGAGCAGAATGTATCCACAAGCCGTAGTGGAAGAGAGACTGGGATGCTGATGGCTCCAACATTCAAGGGGCAAGCTGCAAATAACTGCCTAGGTGCAGAAGGCGAGCACACCCCACCTCAGGCTACAGCTGGGTGTTGAACAAGATAAGGGAAGAAGCAAATCCTGTGAGGCAAGTACTCTTTGTCCTTGCTCAGGTGAACTCAGCTGTGATAACTCCACTGCCAGGGAAGTACTGGGACATTCTCAGGTAGTCTGAAGGTATTCACCTCTGCTGGTGGGCCATAAAGGACCGTAATGCACTCAACTGCACTGATATAATTAGGCAGCTGTATCATCTCAGAAGGTGTCAAAGACTCACAAAGTGTCCTGTGATCCATTGCATCATTCTGTTGGAACTCCCTGCCCCAGGGGAGGTACTTGGGCTTTCCTACCTGAACCTCAGTGACTATAAGCCCAATAGAAGGCCCTGGGGATTTCTTCCCAGCATTTCTTTGGGACCTCCTCCATCACCTGATAGATCTAGTCTGTGACCATCACTTCAACCAACAGATATCAAAATTGCAACAACTAAGTCTCATTGCCAGGCCTACGGGTGGTGAGATCTTTCTGCTCTTATCCTTTCCTTCCCTTTCTCATACATCTTCTTAAGTGATGTTTTTATGCTTTCATATTGTTATATTACTATGGATAACAGCAACCAAAACAGCTACATACCTGTTTGCCTGTGCAACCAAACTGTTCTAGAATAAACACTACACGTATAACATGCACAAAGATGACCATTCAGTGTCGTTTCACTCTAATCCACCCCAAAGGATTTATTAACAAAAATACAGGTTACCTTCACCTTTTGCAGTGTATCATGTAAGTTTCCTAGGAAAGAGTGCATCCGGAAGAACAGGGATGAGTCAGGAAATCAGGAATCAGACCTCCACCAGTCAGTTTGGTCTGTGGCTAAGCTGACTGCAAACTAAATATTTTTATTTTGATTATAGTGACACCAATCTTTTCTTTTTTGACAATCATCATAGAAAATTTTTATTTGTTAGGTCTTCTTTTATAATGAAACTTCAGTGCCAAAGTGTGAATTATTTAATGATGGGTTATGGAAACTCTTGAAGAGTGACTACTTTGACAATTCTGGTTTTTACATTTTTTTTCTTATCTTTTTTAAACATCGTTATTTAATTTTACCCCTTGTTTAGCACTGCCTTTTGATCAAAGCCAGATGCAATTATTGAGGAAGTTTTTCATATCCTTCAGCAGGCTCTGGATCTGCTGAGATCCCCTGATGCTCAGTGACTGCTCAACAGCCACTCTGAAGTGCCAGGCTGCTCTCAGGCTTTTTCTCAAAGCTTGTATTGTTTCTCAGGCAGCTCTAGTTGCTTGCTAGCAGAGGATGACAGAAGCACAACTAGACAGAAGAACTTCATCAGAAATCTTAATAACTTTTTCATTATGCCTGCTTGCTTTAGGTTTGTTTCTTATAAATATCTAAAAGTTGTTAATAAAGTGATAATAAAACATTTGTTATGAAAAAAGAAACGTCCTCTTTTCATTTTTTACCACAGAATTTTGTATTTTGATTAAAAAATCAGCTTTAAAATGTTTTAAGTGTAAACTATTTTGCTTTAATTGCGGAAAAAAGTTAATGAGAATTCCTTTTTTATGACTTTTTCCCCCCAAAAACTGAATTTTCTTTTTTTTAATTTTGTAGTAAAAGAGAAGGAGGACTTTCTGAATTTCTTGCAAGTCTGCTTATTCTTATGCACACCAACACACACTAAGGTCATACCTCAAAAGCTAGCTAAAACCCCATTCCCAACAGTAACCTGAGATATAATTGGAAAACGTTGTTTTTGAAATGCATTTTTCCCATTCATTAATGGGCAAATGTAGTAGAACCACATGCATTAGTTATTCAAATTATGAGTTTGCGTCATGAGCCTTGCAGAACCAAGATATTTTTCCAGTCTGTGCTGCACTTGGTGCTGCGGTTTCTTTCCTCACGAGGCGTATTCCCGATAACCACCACCGGGACTGCAGGACTGCGCAGAGGGTGCAGCAAGGGACCTGCTTCAGGCTGTGTGAGTAATGTGTGTGTGGATCGAAACAGAAAAGGTGAGTGAGAGAAGGATGATTGATAAAACACCTGGGATGTTTTCTAATTAGAATTGCTTTATAATACTTAATGCACCACCATCAATAATATATGTCCTGGTGATCATCCTCTTCATCCTTGTTTGGACCTTAATGAACACTGTACGCAGTTCCAATTACTGTCACATGCAACCACTTTATAACAACTTCTCCCCCAAATGAAGGAGCATTAAAAACAGAGTAAGAAGCATTTAAAGCATTTAAAGTGGCAGGTCCTGAGCAATTATTCTGTGTTGCCTCTCCTTGAGTCAACATACATTTTCTTTGGCCTTAATGAGTCTCCTCTGAATGATTTTCCCTCAAGGGTGAGAAGAGGAAGATGGATGATGCAGCCTGGTGATCAGTGATCGATAGTACAGAGATTAATCCAATGGCACCTGGGAGCCACCCAGTGTGTCTGTCCTGATCCCCCTCTCATTCCCACTGACACCCATCAGAGTGCCTGCACACCTTGGTTTCGGTCCTGTGGGATGGTGCCTTGACCCAGCCTGGATGTGGACAAGGATCATGCAAAGAGCCAATGTGTGCACTCACCCTGTGACACTCATGCCTTGTAGGGAAGAAAAATAGAACTGGTAAAACAAATAGAGCAGGGTTTTTTAGTGGCAGCATCCTGCTCCCACTGATGTTTTTCCTGATGTGCTGAATCCTGTATTGAGGAAAGAAACAGAGACTGAAACACAACCCTTAAATATCTTGAATATAAGATAGTACTTGCATATGATATGAGATGGTATATTGGGACCATGGAGACAATGGGCAAGAAATTCCATCCGGCAAATCTCAGCTCGACCCTCAGAAAAAAAGACAGAACTTCCTATCTTTTGCATTGTGCTGCTGCAAAGGAAAAATTAATTAAAGAATTTTTTCATCTACTACGACCTCATAAAAATGTTGGTGGAAAACAAACAATAATGAAAGGCCTTTATCAGTTTCTGAAGATTTGGAAAAGGAAAAAAAAAAGGAAAAGCAGCAATTGATGAGCTGAGTAAATGTTAATTAAAATCTTGTGAGCATTTCTGTGCCCAAATTTAAAATTATAATTGTTCTGGACAAGCAATATCCAGACAGGGAGTGAAAGACACCATTTCAGAGTTCTGCATTTTGCTGGAAGACAAAAAAATATCTCATTTCCAGAGAAAGATAAGCTCCATTCCGGGTTTTTCATTTTGTGGTATGTCATGACCCTAACCCAAGAAACTGCCTTGAAGGAATGGCAAAAAAATATTTAGTTACATATAGAAATTTCACTGAAGTGAATGATAGCTTTTTGATCTAACTTAGAATAATTCATTTATCCATGTGATCACAACAACATAAAAATGGTTTGGGTTGGAAGGGACCTTAAAGACCATCCAGTTCCAACCCCCTGCCATAGGCAGGGATGCCTTCCTCTACACCAGGTTTCTCAGCGCTCCATCCAGCCTGGCCTTGAACACTTTTGGGAATGGGACATTCACAGCATTTCTGGGCAACCTGTTCCAGTGCCTCACCACCCTCACAGTAAAACCTTTCCCCCTTACATGTAATCTAAATCTCTGCTTTTTTAGTTTAAAACTGCTTCCCCTTGTCCTATTTCTATTCATGAAGCTTAATATTGGGACATCTACAATAAAAAGGCAACTATTGAAATTACCTAGTTTGGTAATGCCAGAGAGAAATGTAATGGAAGGGAGAAAAGTCCCTGATAGCTTCAGCAACTACATTCATCCTCAACTGGCTGTGTTACCTGCAGGAGGGGAATCTATGGCCAACAGAGACACCTGTGCCTCCTGAGGCAGAGCCTGATGTCTGGTAGAGACTTACATTGTCATGAAGAGAAATAATCTGGTACCTGAGATTCCTGAAATGCAGATCTCTCCTCGCTGAGGTTTGCATAAGTGACCCCGCCTGTTGACAGATTTGGACAGCCTCCTGCATGCAGTGATGTTCAGCTGACGTGTGGTAGCTCCTTGAGGAGAAGAACTCTATTATGTATATGTTTTTATTAATTGTCACACTTTCCTTCATTCAGATTTAACACTGCACTGCCACGGATTAGATTTGTTGAATATCTTTAAATTGGTACACCAAAAAGTTGAAAAAAAGCACAAAACCTTCACTTGTGGAACTCATATTTTCCATTTTAGAAGTTCCATACCAAAACAGAATAAAGTGCATATTACCAGAAATTAAATAAGGCCATTTTTAGGTAGAGGTAAATTGCACTGAGACAGGCAGTCTCTGATTATCCTTTTCTATTGGAATTTTAATGCTGCTCAGAGAATATCACAGTGAAGGGTTATGATAACTGCCAAAAAGAAAATACATTTAGAGGAAATAATATGAAAGAGTGGGGGAAAATAACTAAGGTGGTTAAACCAGGACTAATAGTCTAAAATGAGGAAAATAAAGAAATTAAAAATGAGAGTTAGAAAAAATGTTTTAACATCTATGCCAATTAGGTAGCACATTAACTGAGGTCAATGAAGCAGTGACGAATATGTTAAAAGAAAAGGTGGATGTTCAGAGGACTTGCATAGTCTCTATTTTTACATTGTAAAAAGGACTGGCACACCCTTGCTTTTCCCCTCCAGGTAATCTGCCAGCTCAAATAACTAGAATTCCTCCTCACCAGCCTTGAAAAACAGTGAGGTAGAGAGTAAAATGGATATGGCAGCATTGGTATATCTATTGCCCTCTCCTGAGGACTTTAATTGAATGAAAACTTATGTACGTTCAAGGTGATGCCTTTAGGACGAATGAAGAGACTCCAGCAGAAATGACCGTACAATGACTGTCACCTATGGGGACGGCTGTAGGACAGGGAAAGACAGCCAGCCTTTCCTGCCTGCATCTGTCCCACTGACCCTTGCAGCAGGTCTCAGCCTTTTCCTGAGCAGATGATAACAGGATTTAAGGTTAGCCTCTAAGGGGATGGTGGGTAATTCAGTCATTGGCAACTCAAGAGACAGACAGGGGTCTGGAAATGCAGGGGTGGGTCAGGGAGTGCTGTGGATTTAAACTTTTTTCTGACCTAATGCCTTAAGGGAATAATAAATATAACTTTCCTTACATGGCTATCCAGCAAAGGGGCATTCTTTGAAGGGGAATAGACGATAGCTTACCAAAGAATAAAAAAATATACAAAACAGTATATCAATTTGTGTTCTCATTTTCCAAAATTCTGGATAAATTTCTGCTGTTGTCTGGGAAACATTTTTAAAGAAGTAATTAAGAGAGCAACACATTAAAGGTATTTCTGTTTCTTGGGAATTAATCCTAACAAAGACAACTAAGCCATTCCGTCAATTCCACCAGCCTATTTTAGGGTGGGTTTTTTTTAGATAACAAGATAAAAATAATGAAAGAGCTTTAATCCATAATTATTCCTAAAAAACCTTTCCTTCAAAATGCAGTATTTCCCTTAAATAAAGGAGATATCCTGTGGGAAGACAATTGTGTGTTAATTCATTTTTCAATTTCTCCATACATATTTCTCATTTCAAGCTCTTTAATATTGTCTCATTCTTTTATTATCATCCACGAAGACTGCAGTGAGAAAAAAGTATTTCTTTTTCTTTAAATATTTGCTGTAGCTTGTGTAATTACTCTGCTTGGCAAGAGACATGAAGCACTATTGAATTTTCCAACGTATTTTTTTTGAAGAGTAAAATACTTTTGCCTCCCTCTTAAGAAACCTCTGGAGGAAGACAGAAATAAATGTTGTTTTTAAAAAAAAACAAAAGGGAAATAAAAATAAGAGCGTATAAGTGAGAAAATGGGACTGAGTTTTGAGAATGCAGATTTTACAAGTTATTTGCACAAACAAACCACTTCAAGGATCACAGCATCTCAGCTGACCCAGATTCCGCTAGCTTCCGAGCCCATTTGTTTGGAAAATGTGCACAGCAAACAAAACCTGTATAAAAGCCTCGGTGTTGCTGGAAGTACTTTTGCTCTTGAGGAACAGGAGAGAGGTTATTGAAAATCTCTCTGTGGCTTTCCCTTGTCTGCTGAAATTACAAATAGATGACTACGGTACTAGGATGAAGCCTTCTATTTAATTCAGAGCTTGATTAAGATGTAGACGAGTCTGTAGCAGCTTGTCCTTGTTCTGTCTATCATAATATGTAAGACTTTATTCTAGACTGAAGCTTTGAATCTCTCCTGATGTTTTCAGCTAAGGGTGTATTAGTGCTGTGGACATGCTATTTGACTAATCAGGATGATAACCACATGGCAGCTATAGATCAGCTGTCTACTTGCATTGCTCTGTGTTGGAATATAGATTTTTACCGTGCTTTTTTTCCCCCCTGCATTGATAATGCTAAGTACGGGTTACACTTGCCCTCGTTTTGCTGCATTTCTCTGTTCATGGAACTGACACATCTTGGGAAAAAAATGTCAGTGCAGAGCTGAATAGTGTTAGGGCAGCTATTGCACATCCAACGACCAGCTCAAAAGGAGGGAGAGGTCAGCCTGCTTGCATGCTGTCTCAGGGCTTCACAGCTGCATGGGTACAAAGGCCACTGAGTTCTTGCTGGTGCATTGATTTCAAACATTTATCAGAAATCCTTTGTATTTAAGCAGGCAAATGCACAAAAATCAATTGGATGCTTCTCTTACACAGGCTGATTTTTAGCTCTATTGAAATCCATTCTCTCTGCTGGGAGATGTGGGTATGCAGGTTAAGAAGTTCAAATGTGCCCATATGAATTAAGCATCTACATCCCAGATGCTTACTCTGAAAATTGGTGGTCTTGTCCCTCTCTTGAAGGAGCCTGAGTCCCCCCTCCATCCTTACAATAGAGGAAGCTCAGCCATTTCATGCTGTCACTTAAATCATCATAATTCACAGAACTGATTGAGAGTTTTCTGTGCATGCTGTGCTGCAAACCATATAGCAGCTCAGCAGCTGCTGCAGGAACAGCTGAGGCACAAGCTGGAAGAGGGATCGATCCTGCCGGCAGCCTTGGGCCTGGTAGGAAGACGCTGTAGTCTTTCCCTGCCAAGACCCACTGCCCAATCTGTCAGCACCTGCATGGTCACCACAGAGAGGTCAGCAAAACAGCAAAACCACGAAGCCACATCAGTGAGAGGCGTAGAAGAAGCCCTGAAGCCTAAAACCCTTTTAGTTATCCTGGCAAAACCCTGGATGCATGTTGACAGACACCTGCTTTTGCTGGCTCATGCTGTTTCCAACCGTGGTATGAGGGTACTGATGAAAAAGATTTGGCTGAATTACACAGCTTCTACAGGAAAGAGCTCTGCCAAGGTTGTGCCATGCTGAGAAGATGCCCTTCAGAGGCTAAAACCAGTGAGAAAAGAGAAATTGAAAGTGATTTCAAAGCTTATCCCCAAACACATATGTGCATTAACCCTCAGACAAACACCCTCCTCTGTCTGTCTGAGCAGTCAGAAAGTTGTGCTCAGATAGCTCGGTTAAAGACAGGCTTTACAAAAACCCTCATTAACCTCTTTCAACCATGGTTTTGGTTGATCTCGAGCAGCCAGTGGAAGTTGCCAGAGCTGGCTCAGCTGATAATTTTTCCTCAGTGTGAGTGCTCCAAGGAGAAGCTGCCACATGTGACAGGTGGATGATAATGGTCCTGTGCCACAGACTGCTCTGCAAGAGGGTGCTTCCCTGTCAAGCCAACTCATTGTCCATTTCTTCAATCAATTTAAGCTTGAAATACATACAGGGGGACACAACACAAGTAACTGCCATGTGCAGATGAAAACTGCTGCCTGAAGGGTTCCCAATTTTATCCCCAAGGATGCTAAAAGAAGATGCATGAATTATAGATATTTATCCAAATACCAAAACACCCAAATATATAATGTGTCAGCCTGAAAGATAATTATAAGAAGAAAATAACTTCCTCCTGCATCTTTCCTGATTCTGCTTTAGAAGTGCCAGTCAGACCTCCAAGGAACTGCAGTGTGGGGCCTAGTTCACTGATTCTGTCATTAAAATCTGTGCTTAGGTCTAGAGCTGGAACTTTCTCAGCAAATTTTCAGTGTTTTCCTTGTTCATTTGGGGTTCTTTGATAAATCGTTGAAACTGCACGTGCTCATGGGAAAGAGTGATTTGGGTTAAATATTTCAACTGTTTGAACATGTAAAGAAGTCCTGTTTCAACACTTCCTGATAAAAGTACAATCTGAAAAATTTTCTTCAAGGTTGGAATAACTCCTCGTGCAGAAATCGATAATCTCTATTGTATCGAATTGTTGATAACAGCAGTAGTACAGAAGGGGGTAAGGGTGACAAACCCCGGGCTCAGGGTGTGTGGGGGCATAGGTGGCTGCACAGTGGCTGTGTGTGTTCTGTGACAGAGGAGGAGAGACTTTAGACAGAAGTATTTCCTCACTGGAGTCGTGAAATTCCTGGAGGGAAGAAATTCCATGGTTAAAGCCTGCCTGCACTCAACCATGCATCAAATATTAACAGTGCATCTGCTGCATGTAGGACTAATGTAGAGCAGCCCTGCAGGGAAATACTGAAAATTGCGAGCTTTCATTTCAGTGCTAAGCAAGAATGTGCTAAGGATGTGTGTTGTGTGAGTGATGTGACACTGAAGCACTGCCAAACAATTACCAGTAATTTTATGACAAATTTCCTAATGATGTGTGTAGGCTCCTTTTAGGAGAAACAACAGCCATGGTGCTCTATTGAGATTGAAAGGTATGAGTATTTCAGCAATACTCTAACTATCCAAAATATTGTATGGAGGCATACTGATTTTGACAACAGTTCTGACAAGAATGATTTCTGAATTTTACCGTTCCAGAAAGAAAAAAACTCCAACAACCCAAGCTTGATAAAGGGAGAGAGAAGGACACATGATTAAAAGGAGAGTAAAATAAATTTAAAAATATGATCTTTCCAGTTGAGTCTTCTACACAATCAGTTAAGACACATTATTTCATTTTAGAGTAAGGTAGAAAACAAGTTTCCAATTCAGTCATGATTTAAGGATTTCAGATACATAAACCCCTTTGAGTGGGGTTTGACATCCAACCCATTTATTTATCTGCTGAAATGTGTAAGATGGAGGGAAATTACGATTTTTTTTTTCCCCCCCAAATCTGGGCTCATTTAATGAAGGAATCGTGAGTTACAGCACTAAGGAATTTCAAACCTAAACCTTAGTCAGGTGAATAACAGAATTTTGTGAACTAGTTTCTGCTAATGGATTTTGTATAACTCCTTATGTGATTATGACCCAAATGATCTGAATACACACATATCTTTCCTAGAATGTCTGGACACTTGCTGTCCACTTCAGGAAGCTGTAGTGAAAGTGGCATTTGGGAAAAAAAGAAAAGGAAGCAAAGGGAAGAAAAGAGGATAGTATTGATTCTTAGGTTATACAAGTTTCCAGATTGAGTTCAGGCAGTTTCCCCTACCTCCCACACGGCCCATGGGGCATCAGCTGACTCCTGCAACCCTCTTGCATGGGTCACCCACACTTAGACATGGAGCAGGCTGTTCAAATTGCTGATGCACACATCCAGCAAGTTGGTGGCTTTGAAGCTGTGCCAGACCGCTCGCCTGTTCCTTCAGTCTGTTTCTTCTCTGCATGTTTCCTGCAGAGTATTTAATTAGCAAGAGTGCTCGGGATTTCCTGCAAAGCAGGAGGGGGAAGAGAAAGATGTGTTAGCACTGCGTCTAAATAAGGGAGCTAAGGAAGGGATATTTGAGATTAAGCAGGGCTGGTTCAATTCTCCTTAGAACTGGTTGTCCCACAGAAGGTAGGAAGCAGAGAAAAGGGACTGAGAGAGTTACAGATCTCTGAGGATAAGTAGCCTTGCTGTTCATTTTGCTACCTGAACAAGTTGTCATGAAAAGAGAGAGCAACTGATCTTAGATGAAACATGCCTTCTTCTCTTTCCTCATCTCTTCTTCCTTGGGAGTAGCTACACAGGTGGTGCCCATCTCTCAGCAGTAGCAATTCACCCCATGTTTCAGGGCTCTGAAACAAGCAGAGCACATGGTGCCATTTTACTGTATATGAATATCAAACACCCAGTTTGACTGAAGAGACTGTCAGTCGATGACTTGAAGAGGACATTTTAAACACACTGTTCTCCTCTTCCATGGATACTACCCCTCTAAATCGTTTGGGCTATCTCCTCAACTCCTTTATCAGAAAACCTCCAAACAGTCCTTCCAGTACTCAGGAAGTGGCTGTGATCTCCTTCTATGCATTTGTGCTCGAACCACAATTAAAAGTCAAAACTGCTTCTCTAGGTGAGTCTTCACTGCCCTTCTTGTGAACCATAGGAGGTTCCTTCCCTACCTTTGCAGGCTGGTTTCCGAACCCTAGCAGTACACCTGATCTACTCAGTGTCCTCTTTTTTTTTCCCTGCTACATGTCTCCAAGTAGCTAAATCAATGCCTTCCTCTCACTCTTCCAGTGCTTTCTCATACTGTGCAACAGTCTTCTGATTATTTAATGTCACCAATGTTTCTGTTCTCTTTCTTTCATTCTGTGGGACTTTGTAATGTGTTTTGCTTAGAAAATGTCTCATAAACATAAATGGTTTGATCAATTTTCAATGTAGAGACACATACTGACAAAAGATCCAGAAGGGGACAGGGGAAGCCTTGGCCCCATATCTGAATTGTAAGGTGCCATCTTCAGTGTTGCTGTGTGTCCACTGCATAGAAAGAATAAACTGAGAATATGATTCACTGGTTGCTTGCTCTGATACCTGGGATAGTATCATTAAACACTTTTTTTTGCTTGTATTTTACAAATACATTTGACTTAATATCCTGTTTCAAATTTTCTTTATTAAGCATAAATTTTACATGAAGTTGAGTGTCAGTAAAAATATCATGTAGGGTTACATTTGCTCTGAAAATAAGTGGTATTTATTTTTCTTTATTATACAAATAATAAATTTGACAGAGAAAATAAATCTATTTTCAAGAGGAAAAATTTTTTTGCAACAGTAAATTTCACTCTCATTGTTGGTCTAATTGTCTATCAGTCAAGTCATAGGCTATTAGCTGCTTTTGCTCTGAAGAGGTAGTACGGGAGATTTAAAATATTTGATGGTAATGAGGAGTGGATGTTCTTCCCTCCAAGGGCAGCAAAAAGCTACAGATGAACACAAAAGTGCTGGCTAATATCCTTCCATGCAAAGACAAGGCTATTTTTTTCAGTTATGAAATTACATTATACAATGGATTAAATAAATTAAATCAAAACCAAGCAAGTAGTTCTTGGGTAGTGTGAGTATCCTAGATGGGGTAGGAGTATCTATCTGTTCCTCTGTCTCTTCCCTGCTGATAGATGATTATCTTAACCAAACATGTGATCTTAGACGGCAAAAGAAAAGTAACTAATCCATCACTCCTATGGGATTCTTTCAAAATCTCTTTACTAGATACACTGAAATAAACTAGGAAACCATCAAGTGTTTCTGCTAAGCAGCTCATATGTTAAGAGCAGAGGAGTTCATGTAGCCATCAAATCAACCTTCATCAATCTGATGCCTTTTTCTGGAGATACTTTGTCCCTTGTTTTAGTGCTGTTACTGTTTTAGTGACATTACATCCACAGGTTAACTATCTTCTGCATCAACCTGTCACTAAGCTGACTTGAATATAGCTGTGGTGGTTTACTTGTTCTGTTGGTAAGGCACCTTCTAAATACTGAGAAGGCCCACTGGTGACCTGTGAGCTAGACTTACCTCCAGCCCTGCCATCCTTTTGTGTGAGCAGCAATGACCTGTGCACTGGTGCAGTGCCACAGGTCTGTGTCATGTCTGGTAGTGCTGCAGAGCTCAGTTTAACTACAGCTCTGTCTTTTGAGACCTCGTGTGATAACAAAGCCCAAGTCTCCTGTTTGAAAACTTTGAGCATGACCAAAATGTGTTAAAGTGACTTGAGAAAGGACAAGGGAAGAAAAAGATGAAAAAAATGGTCTTTTGACAGGCTTTTCCCTGGGCTGTTTCTCACTGTTACCTTTTGGAAGGGAAATAAATGTTCTGGGGCCACATTGCTTCTTTTCTTCTCAGTCCTAGGGTAACAGATTCTGGTAATAACTGTTCAGAGAGTTTTCAGCACCATTCCAGTACAGAGGAAAATGTTTTCTCAAACAACACGCATACGTAGAATTTTAATTTCATGACAGCTCTGTTACTGTGTGAATGATACCATCCAATTCTGAGAACAAATTTCATGTCAAACAAATAAACAAGTAAAGAAAGACAAAAGTCTAAGAGGAAAAGAGAAACTTTCAGCAAATACTCCTATATCCTCCAGGAATAGAAAAGAAGAAAACAAATCTCACTCCTAACTGCTGTTAAAATCCCCATCTATTTTTCTGCTATTATTACTAAATAAGGTCATAAACCTAACATGGACAGCAGTCTAGAAGGAAGCTTGCAAACTTACGATGATATAAAAGAGAGTTGACACGGTCAGACCAAGGATTCAGAGCCAACGTGCCAGTATGTCAGACCCCAATTTATTTCCTTTTCTGTCTTGCTTTTTAGGAAAACTACATCAGTTTGGACTATTCAGTTCCCCAGGCAGCACACAGCATGCGTCTCACAGAGAGCCAAGAATAGAATTGGGATTCTTTATGATCAGCTCTCTACTGAGTACTAACAAGCAGCCATGTAATATATTGAGAAGGTGTGAGCATGTCAAGCTCCTTGCCCAGCTGGATATAAAAACAGGAAATACGCACCAAGACAAAAGCATAACAAAGATATCAGTAACAGTGGCATGGAATGGTTTGTCAAATGTGTGTGACACATGATACTTGCAGGACTGCTCTGCTTTTAGATAGGCAGTGTGGAAGCTCTTGCTCCCTTGAAGTAAATCTAGTACCTTTCACGCAAGGTGTTGGAAATGGACTGATGGCCTTTTGGCGAGATTGAACTTCTCATCTATTATGCTTCCAACATAAAAAAGATGGGAAGTCTTTTCCCTCATTCCTTATTTCCATTCTTTTAGGCAAGAGAGAGTTGACACATATTCCACATTATTTGCAGCCATAATTAATTATTAAAATATTATTAATAATAATAATAATTTCTGTTTGCTAATTTTATCCTCTTGCAGCATCCTCGGATCTGTTTGTATTTATCAGAATGCTCCAAGGAGCAATATTTTAGTCCTCACATTGATTCGTGGGTTTGAATTTTTTTCTTCCATCTGCATGAATTTTTTGAAGTACAGAATGTGTTTTATGCTCTTTGAGACCTTGAAATAAAGCTTTTATGTTAGTCAGATGTATTTTTCAGAGAATTTTCATGATCATTTTAACCATATCTGTCAAATGTTCTTTGTGGCATTCAGTTGGATAGACGTACAGGGCACAAGACTCATCTTGGGTCCCTGAGGGTAAAAAGGTGAAACTTCCACTTTTATCCACCACAAATGCTCATGATTCTGCATTTGAATTGTGTGTTTCGAATATCCTACAAATCATCTCTCTGTAGTACACCTAAATAAAATACAGAACCTAAATGTTTTCAATATAATAGAATTGTACAATCATAGAATGCTTTGGGTTGGAAGGGACTCTAAAGATGATCTGGTTACACTTTCTGCTAGACCAGGTTGCTCAAAGACCTATCCACCCTAGCCTTGTGCACTTCAAGGGATGGGGCATACACAGCCTCTCTGGGCAACCTGTGACAGTGCCTCACCACACTCATGGTAAAGAATTTACTCCTAACATCTAATCTGAAGCTGCCCTCTTTCAGTTTAAAGCCATTCTGCCTTGTCCTATCACTACATGCCCTTGTCAAAAGTCCCTCTCCAGCTCTCTTGTAAACCTTTTAGGTACTGAAAGGCTGCTATAAGGTCACATTGCAGCCTTCTTCTCTCCAGCTTGAACTCTCTCAGCCTGTCTTCATAGGAGAGGTGTTCCTGCCCTCTGATCATTTTTGTGTTCCTCCTCTTGACCTTCTCCAGGAGGTCATTGTCCTTCTTGTGCTGGGGAAGGACATAGCACTATAAGGTGTGGTCTCATGAGAACAGAGCAGAGGGGCAGAATCCCCTCCCTCACCCTGCTGGCCAGGCTGCTTTGGATGCAGCCCAGGACACAGTTGACTTTATGGACTGCAAGTGCCCATTGCATCAGTATTTAATCCACCAGTACCCTCAAGTCTTTCTCCACAGGGTTGCTTTCAATCCACTCATTGCCCATTCTGTATTTGTGCTTGTGATTGTTCCAATAGAGGTGAAAGACCTTGCACTTGACCTTGTTGCACTTCATGAGGTCACCTGGGCACTCCTCTCAAGTCTGGTCCGGGTCCTTCTGCATGGAATCCCTTCCCTCCAGCCTGCTGGATGCACTGCAGAGCTGTGTATCATCCACAAACTCTCAAGAGTGCACTCCATCCCTCAGTCCATGTCGCCAACAAAGATATAAAACAGCACCAGTCCAAATACCAACCCCTGAGAAATGCCACTTGTCACTGCTCTCCACTCAGACGTTGGGTCATTAACCACAGCTCTCTGAGTGCAACCTGCAGCCAATTCCTCATCCACTGAGTGGTCCTTCTGTCAAGTCCATGTCTCTCCAGATTAGAGATGAGGAGATCACACTGAACAGTGTCAAATGCTTTACACAAGTACAGGCAGATTAAATCAGTTTCTCTTCCCTCATCCACCGTGTTGCAACCCCATTGTAGAAGGTGACCAAATTTGTCAGGCACAATTTGCTGTTCATGAAACCATACTGGCTGTCACAAATCACCTCCTTCTTTCCCATGTGCCTTAGCATGGTTTGCATTAGGATCTGCTCCATGATGTTTCTGAGCAAGGAGAAAAATTCATTTAAGAGAAAAAGATGTATTTAGCATGGTTGCTTTGTTATTTAACTTAGCTTTGGGAACTTAATGGAAGTTGTAGTGTACAGCAAGGGGAATAAACTACTAGTGCTCAGGGTTGGGTTGCAACCACTCATTTTGAAATGAAACCACACTATCTTTCTTTAAAGCATTTTTTAGTTAACCCATAATCTGTGAAGAGCAGAATTCCTCCATCAGTTCTACACAGTCATTTTCACAACACACATGGAAGAGATGTACAGAATAGATTCAGTTCTGAAAAGAAAGCCCCAGGTTATTTTCACTGAACAGTTTTTATCATAGATATTGTGAACATTATAGAAATATCTGACCTCTAATTCTCCTTAAAGAAAGAAATACTGTCTCCTTGGGACACCATTGTTATCTCATATTTCTGTAAAGAAAAAGATAAAAAACATCAGAAAAAACTGTGCCTCTACAGAAGCAGAAATTTTCCTGCTGGATTTCAAGCCATTTGCCAGCATCCAAGAAGCTGAAAGCACACTTCACAACTCTTGTGTCCTTGTGACCTTGGTGGACTATAAAGACTTGGATGTCAGACTTTCAGCTGTGGAATGTAAAACTAAGCTGTTTGACAAACCACATCAGTCAGTGCCTCTGAACACTGGCTCAAGAATCAGGACTTACCCTTTCTCTATTGAATGATTTATCAGAGTGGTAGAAAATATTGAGCTACTGCTTAAGAAATGCCAGAGGACACTGGACCCAAGAGGGATATATGCATAATTCATGACACTGATCAACAATATTCATAGGGAACAGTAACTACTTACTTTTCCCACTTTTTTAGTAGACTTACATTTTATAAAAGGCAGTTGCACAGGCACTCATCTTTATTCATAAATCCTAGGGCAGATAGTTTCCCAAACCCACTGGAAAAACTATACGTGCAAAAGTATATTATGCATGTATTATTTCCCAAGACCATGTGTATCCTGAGCTACGGGGAACAACTGGAAGATGGGAAACAAAGAGGAATCTGTCAGTTCATCCTGGCACTTTGGATCTCTAAAATCTACTGTCTAGCACCATGAATCAGTAGGTTTCTTTCTGCTTTCAGCTGCCATGTTTGAAATAAAAAAACTAAAGCTTTTTGTCACTTAAAATAAGAAGAAAGCTCTGAGCTGAACTAAATGATGGAATGTTTGTTCTCTGCCATAAATTAGTGTTTGCCATTGTCATCAGATGCCATTTTTTTTTTTGGCAGGATGGAGACATATATCAGTTTTAGGGGGAAGAGTTTCATTTGGTTAAATCTGAAGTTCTACTGTTATTAACTTCTCTCTGTCTCTACCTACAGAGGAGGAGCTGGTTACTTGCCCATTTCTGGGAAGTTTTCATGCAGATTGGCTTCTCCCATTAGTTAAGCTGAAGTGCCTTCCCCTGCTGCAAGGGCAGAGAACTCAGGCACACAGGGTCACTGTGTGTCAGCTGATATAACTATGGCCATTTGACTATGAGGGAGCAAGAAACATGCTTAAACACAGGTGTACAGTGCCAACACAGAGACTCTGCTGTACCTTACCTACTTGCAGAAAGATGTGTCCCTCCTGTAGATCCTGTGCCATGATATCTGGTCTGTTGATGCTTTGGACAGATGTAGATGTTTGAGAAGGTATTAGACTTCTAGATTTATGTATTTGAATTGCTCTTTTTTTTTTTTAATTTTTATGTTTATTTTTATTTTTGCATCAATTCCTGCATTTAGTTGGAATAACAGTTGTGCCTCAAGGGCACAAAGTACTGAAATATCAGATTACTGAAGCAAATGCATGTGCCTTAGATCATGTCATATGGGGCTCTTAGAAAATCATCTCCGCACTTAAAAAAAACATACTTTGAAAAAAGAAAAAAAAGGACTAATGTTGAAGCTTCAATAATTCATCAAAATGCAGTTTAAATAAATAATAAACTGTATAACTAAACACCTAATCATCCAGCTCCTGATTCTTTTGACTTATTGTTTATCAGCTTCTCAGTAAATTAATTTGCGTGACTTACCAAGCTAAATGCTTAAGAATAAAAAGGTTAATTGAAGGTTGGAGTAGGATACATTATTGAGCAGTTGACATATTGCCTTGATGTTATGAATAATCTGGAAGTAGTTCAATAGAGTTGCTGCTGCTTTTCCCAAGTCTGAACTTGACCTGCAGTCTTTCTTGCGGAAGCATTGTCACTTCTTTATGTCTAACAGGGCTGTGAGTAATTTGGTGTTTTACCTCCCCTCTCAAGAATATGAATTATTAATAACATGAAGAATACATTGAGGGAAGAAAAAAACAGGCTATATCGCATCTCTCAAAACCTATAAGAATTTGAAAAAAGGGAGAACAAAAAAAGTTAAACATCCATACCTGAGGTTGCTCGTTTGCATGCCAACAAAAGATAGTGAAGGAACTACAAAGATGCTTTGAAATGAGAGGATTATTAGAACACGAAGAATTTTGAATTAATCAGGGCAAGCTTGTATAAGCAGATCCAAGATGCCAGAGGGTTTGGAAACTCTTTTTCTGTAAATCATTTCCTATCACAGATACTCTTTGTGAAAGGAAGATGGGGAGGTGAGCATAGGGGGCAGATGGGGAGGAGGTGGTCCCATCTCTGACACGCTCTGAATTAATGCAGATGTCAGGCAGCAGCTGAGTGTGTGGAAAGAGAACTCCATATCAAAACAAAGGTTTTGCAACTACTGTGCTAATGATGAAGGGCAGATCTGCAGCAGGTTTTATTTGCCAGAGATCCAATAGAGGTAATGCAAATCACACTAACTGAGCATCTATCCCTCCATTTTCTGCTATTTCTCCTCCTCTCCCAGCCTCATCTCCTTTCATTTTTATGATAAACAGGACTTGAACTCTGCTGAGCCTCACAATTCTGCATCTCGTTGATGACTCATTAAGATTTTATCATTCCAGTGACATGTTATTGAACCCAGTTTCCTTAGGGGGCTGGTCTGGTGATTATAGGAGTAACCAGTGACTGCTTAATCACCCACTTCATTATATTCATATTAATAATAAATACCAGGAGGTAGACAGTTATAATTACATTGCTAGTTTAGGAAGACATGAGCCTATAAAAGTTGGCAACACTGAAATACAAATTCGGACATTTACATCATGTGAATAGATGTGACTTGGAAGGTGCAGAGAAAGGTAAGAACATAAACATGGTCATTTTAAAGAGAGTTATTGTGGCAGCAATCATGATGCTGTTTAATTAAGCAGAAGAAAAGTACTTCCTTGAGCATGAGCAGCTTAGAAGCGATGAGGCAGGATGATATTCACTTGTCTGGTTCGGAAGCATTTTCCATCAGGGAAAGAGACCCCAAAGAACCCTCTAGCAGCCTTTCTGTGATGTTCTTTGGAGTACGAAGCCGCAAACATCTATGTCCATAATGTTCCTAAAGTATGTCACATATCTCTGGGTTGAACTCTTCCACCTTTGATGAGCAGATACTTTTCAGAGTGGGGATTTTTCAGCATTGTGTAAGTCTCACAGCACAGCAGTTCCCCAGACATACCAGCGATGCTGAGCAGACAGCCCCTTCTAGCTCTAATGAACTGTGGCAAACACGCTGAAAGGTTTGACACGATATGATTCATCATAAAGTGGCAAAATGCTGAGCTGGATGCATGCTGCACTGAAGACACAGACAGGAGAGGGCTGTTTTCTGGTTTACTATATATGCCTGTTTAAAGATTAGATGAACTGCCAGAGGAGCTTGCTTGCTACAGAAGCAAAGGGTGACTTTCTAAGTTCTGACACCTAAGTTAAAGAAGATGTTGAGTGAGGGCAGGAGAGGGAACATATTGAACCAAAGAATCATGAACATCAATAGTATTTCCTCCCAAAGCAAGATAATGCTTTCATGGCTGAGAATTTCTGAAAACTACAGGTTTACAATCAAACCTGATTTTTCTGAAAACTCAGAAGAATATCTGTCTGTTCCAAACTATGTTTAAAAAGAGGCCTGGCTTTATTTTATTTTGAACATATCAATTTTTTGTTGCACAAGTTTGTTTTCTCATAACTGAAAATGTTCTCTGTACAGTGCAGCTAAAGTAGTTGACAAAAGCAAAGCAGAGGCAGTTGCATTCTGAATAGGACTAAGAAAAGTCCAGCCTAATTCAGAAGGTGGATGCTCAGGCAACTCACGACTTAATTAATTTCCTAATGCTTCACATATTTATGTAGCACGTTAAAAGTCAGAGAACTCAAATGAGCAGAAGCTGGAAATGTTGGTTCAACTTTCTTCAGGTAAGGGATTTAGTGCTCCCAACTGCTAGCTATTTTGTAAAACAGGAGGTTCATAATTGTGCCAAATCTTATAGACAATTTCACGTGGTTTGAGCAATATGTGAGTTTGGCCTGTAAGGAAAATAAGCTGTGTATCCTAAAAAGTCTTAGACTAACAATCCCTGCCAATAACTCAGTGATTATTTATCTGAAATGTCTCTGGGATTTAAACACTGAATGTTTAAATGTTTGACTAGTTAGGCTAGTTTGATATCTACAGCTTGAAGAAAGTGGCTGACCATGCCACCAGTCCCAAAAGACTTGGTCTCTTAAGTCATCTTAGTATTTCAAATCTCCTTGTTAAGCTATGCCTCCATGTGCATCCAGGAGAATCTTGATTGTGCACAGCTTCTATCTGGTGTGATACCTCAGTTTATAGGGAATTCATCATTATTTGCCAGAGTCATATTTCTTCCAGGGAAGAAACTTTTTGTGACGCTATTAAGCTTCAGTAGTAGGATGAGATTTGGGGGAGTGGATCCAGCTGAAATAAAACAATAGCTAGGAAAAACAGAATCGTGTGGAAAAAGGTCATGTACATCTTGTACTCCTTGAAAGATGGTGCATTAAAACTGAAAACTAATGAAGGGTTCAGGAACCAAGACTGAGAGGTAAAGGAATGCTTCTTCAGTTGGGCACACTTTCTTTAGATAAACAGAAGCACACAGGGATGGTTTTGAGCAACCTCATTCATTTGTGCACATGTCCACAAATGCATACATGAAGAAAAGAACAGTCAGCTCATTGTCTGCCAAAAAAAAGGTATGGAACAGTGCAGGAAAACTAGGACACAAAAATTCATCTTTATTGAAATGGAACAGCTGAAGGTTCTGGCACCAGAATATATATTAAGTAGATCAAGGAAAAAAAAACCTACTATAATCCAGCCATTTAAAATTTACAATACTTTTATAAAAATAGATTCAAACTTTGCTAATATGCATTTTGATTGACTATACATTTTCATCTCACTTCCATTGCTCCCTCAGGCTCCACATCCCTAGTTAGGCAAATAGTTGGCCTTTACCAGATGACATTAAATTGAATTCACTATCTGAGTTACAATTAGATAAAGCACTCAGTTTTGATCCTTTATTCTTCTGAGTTACTGGAAAGAAAAGATAAAACCTCTACAGTCTTGGCCTCTGAGGCTTCCCGCACAAAAGCATATTGCCTCACCACAGTGAAATATGCATAATTGGTTAGACTCTTCTCTAAAGATACAATTAGTAACTTGAATTCTGAGCTCCTCTTTTGAGAACAGAAATAGGTATTCCAAAACCATGCCTCACTGTTCCCCCCCTAGTTTCAGCAGAGCTTTGGCTTGAACAGAAAGAAGTGTAAGAAATACCTGTGTATAGGAAGGCAAAGCACAGAGGTAACATTAGCCTGGACAAGATGAAAGTGCCAGGAATTTTGCAGCACTTAGCTGAACACTACTGAAGAGGTGCTGGGGGAGCGATTTCCAAGAGCAGAGACAAGAAACAAAACATACTTCAGAAACTGGTATCTTGAAAAAGCAGAATAAAAATAATCCTAATCTCAACAAAGGTTAAATCTGACTCACGCATTTATTAGCCCTCTTTGTGATAACTTCTGCCTTGTTTTTGGGTGAACATCTATTCTGGCTTCTAGTTCAACCAAAGGCAGAAAGAGGCTTTTATTCTCTCTCTTTGCTGCACCTGCAACAGAGAACCCAAAAATAGGCACAATGGTGAAATAGTTAAAAAAATACCACTAAACATCTCTGAACTAGAGTGTGACATTTACAGATAGTTTTTGCTCTGAGAAGATTAACTACAGAATGTAAGTACTCTGCTACACCACTCAGGTCTTCAAGGAGATAATTTTGTAGGATGTTATTTCTTATTAATGCTCCAAGAAAGCAATTACAGGAAAATTCCAATCCAAGCAGTATTGTGCCACTTCCCACATAACTATGTACTCAGGTTGGTACATCTACCTCTGTCTTACATGATTAAATGACCTCCATAACCCCTAGAAAGTCCAGATTGTTTGTCCATTAGCAGACTCTTCTTTTGTCACTGAGTTGCCAAAGCAGAACACAAAAGTTTTTCAGTTCAGTGGGAGTCACTTGGAAAAAATGCAGCACACAGCTTTAGCAGATAGACCTCTTATCACCACAGGAATGATGAAGGGTAGAAATCATGGAGGATTTGGTGATCAAATTAAAGTTGCCATCATACAATAACTTCCTGTTTCAACTCTCCCCTCTGGCTTGCAGAAGTTGTAATCATTTCCTTTCAAGAAGTGCAGAAGCAGAGGAGCTTTGCTGGTGAGGGGCAGTATGCCAAATGTACAATGTTCTCCTGTTGTTAAATCCAAGCCTGCTCTTTCAGTGTCATTTACGCATTCATCCTTTTCAAACAGGGCTTTCTACACACCTTAACAAGCAGTCATTTTTTCCTGCAGTTTTGGCACTGCCATAGAGCATTACAGTAAAGTGCACAGAAGTCTTTTACACGCTGTTGAATGTGGAGGCCGGTGGGCCTGTTGTTGGGATAAGGAATAGGAAGAGTCCATTAGAGGGACTGTCCCTGAGGTGAGAAGTCCTCCCCAGGTTGGAGTGACAGGCTTCTCCTAAGATGCATCATACCTTTATGTTAATGTAGCCCAGTTCTGTTCCCGTGATTGATCTGTTGTCCTCCCTGCCCCTTTATCCCATATATGTCTGTACCCTAGAATATTCGCCTTTCCCAGCTCTCCCGTTGGCCCTTGTTCCTTAGTCCCTCCCTCATGGTATCCCTATTGGTCCCCTTATCCTAGCCCCACCTCTGTACCGCCCCTGTGCCCTCAGACCATTGGCCCTGATGCTCTCTCCGCCTCTCTCCTTTCCTGTATTTAAACCCTGTACCCTCCATTGCCGCTGGCCTTCGTCCCTGGAATCTTTCGTATGAGTGGCTGCAGTAATCCCTCCTGTGGAACCCCATACGGAGACCCTTCCTGGACTCTTTTATCGTCAGCCTGCGTGTGTGTGTGTGCCTGCTGCTCCGGTGGCAGAGGGGGCTTGCGTGAGTACCGGATCCTAGGCGAGACGCTCGGGGAAAGCGCATCGCCCTCGCCAGCTGGGTCAGCAGCAGCCCTACCGAAGCGGCTTCCTGCGGAGACGCTTTCAGGAAGGTTGTGGCACTTTTACCACCAACACCCGCCGCAACAGTTGATCAGTCATTGGTGTAAAGAACTGTAGGTTCACAGAAATAAAGTTATGCTAATATATACACTAATGCACAACTGGGAATCTGTCAATTTTCCAGTGACTTTTCTACACAATATGATATTTCCAGGTGCAGTACAATGATGGATTTCATGGGAGCCATACCAGAATAAATCTCTGATGTGAATCTGCCATGTCAAAACTTCCACAGAATTTGATTTATTCTAGACCTCATATTTTTTGAAGTCTGGTTTTATTCAGATCCAGTATATCAGCACTGGAGATTGGCCTTGGGCCAAAACTATGGAAAGCAGTAAAATGCAGAAAACTCCACCCCATAACATTGATTCAATAAGCTTTCAATGTTTTCACTTATTTTCTTTCAGTTATTAACCTCGGAAGGTTTTGCAGATTTGAATTCCATGATCTTTATTCTGTACATTTTGAAGGGCTCTTATGACCTTAAATAAATATGCTGACTATAACATGACAATGATGTAGGGAGCGAGGGGTGGTGCGTGTTTGAAGTATGTATTGTATGCTTAATTTCAAGAATCTCTCTGCCCCATGGTACATAGTTCCTGTAGGATTCTAGGAAAAAATGTGGGTGCTTGGTCATGTTCTGTATAGTGGTTCAATTAAATTGCTGCGATTAACTGATTGAGATTACACAGTAAGGTTTGGAAAAGGAACACTCGTTTCATTCTTATTCCCTCCTCAGCCCTCCCTTCATGTGTCTTTTTAACATCTACCTTTTAAAATCTGCAGCCATGATAATCACGAGCAAACCATGTAAAAGAACAAATCCCTCGGACTGCCTTTATCCTTATGCATCTGTATAATACTGACCAAACATGAGACAGTTTTAAACTGTGGTTTGGATCCACCCTCCAGTTCAGAGGGAATGAGTAGACTAGAAAGTAATGAGGAATAAGAATTTTTGCATAAGAATTCATGCACAAGAATTTGTGAATAAGAATAGTTTCAGAGAGGAAAAGAGAATGGGTATAATCATGTTTTCACTGTACTCGTTTCTGAAGCATCTTGAATATTTACTGATCTCTGAATATTCAAGACAGGAGCTATAGTTGTCAGGCTACAGGAGGCTCCTTGGGGAGGAACAGCAGCTTTTGCAGTACTTTATGAAACAGTGAATTTTCATGGAAATAAGTCAGTATAAAAAACACAGCGGGATGACTGAGTGGGAAAGATTAAAGATTTAAGTAACTTTTACATACAGACATTTAAGTAACTTTTATGTACAGTAATAAAGTTCTGTCTTGAAGAAGGTGCAAGAATAGTGATCATAGAATCATTAAGGTTGGAAAAGGCCTCCAAGATCATCAAATCCAATCTTTGACTGAATACCACCACACCCACTAAACCCCATTGCACAGTGCCATGTCTATGCACTCTCTTGAATGCTTCCAGAGAAGGAGACTGTTCCAGTGCTTTTAACATTCTTTCAGTGAGGGAATTTTCTGATACCCAAACTAAGCCTCCCCTGGCACAACTTGAGGCCGTTTTCCACTTGTCCTATTACTAGCTGCCTGGCAGAAGAGGCCGATCCCCATCTTGCTACAATCTCCTTTCACATAGTAGTAGAGGGCAATAAGGTCTCCCCTGAGCCTTCTTTTCTCCAGATTGAGCAACCCTAGTATCCACTCCTCATAAGACTTAGGTGATGGTCATTTGCCACTGAAGTCTCCTGATCTCAGTGGGATAGGAATTCACCCACAGGCTTGAAGTGAAGGGGGCATTTCAGCATCCTACCATCTTCATCCAGAAGTATGTGCCTCATTTGACTTAGCTATATCCTCAAATCAGTGAGGGAGATGGCCATCTCCAGAGAATGATTTGTCTAAATGACAGGTGTTTATGAAATGTTGGATAAATTACCTTTTCAAAGAGCCTGTCTCTTTCCATTCGCTCTGTGTAGAGAATAGAGGTCTTCACATCCTACTCTGTAGAACTGAAAGTAGAATCCAGCTCAGCTTCCTTTGTTTCTTTCATTACCTCTTAGTTTATAGCACACGGTAGGACTAATGTGTTGCTTCTGTATAAACAAAGGATTTTGAGACTAATTCAATATTTCATCTTTGTTTTGGTTATTAATCAATCTCAGCAGCAGTTTATTGAATTTTATAGCACAATGCTAACAAAATTGATCATGCAATGGTGTGATATTTTATATACTGTTAAAGACAATTAAAATTTCTTTTATACTGAACTTTTTAAAAATATATATGATCATTCTGTGTATCTCTAAATGACAGCAGACTTTTATTATTGCACAAATGGAGATTTCTATTTTGATTTTTCAGACTTTGTTGATTACTATTGAAAATGAAGAAAATGTTTGCTGTATATAGGAAAAACAAGTTTGCCTGATTGTATTTCTTAATTGTAAAATGCAGTGGTTATCTTACAAACACAAGCATTTTGTTAGAAGTAACAATAGTTTCAAAGCCTTTCTTGTCTTTTATATTGCTACCTTTGCAGACCTTTATTTCCGATTGGAAAGCAGGACACCATGATAGGGTTTTTTTCAGACCACATTTAGAACATTTCAGGAAAAGGTCTTGCTTATTGTGGCAATATTTTCTAGCCAACCTTTTGCAACCTCTGTATCATATCTGTAATATACTGTAAATTTCACTTTGGGTATTTCACTATCCCGATCTGGAACCGTTCTCAATATTTTGAGATTTCTGAAATTTCTCATACACACTCCAGATCTTTTGGCAGTTTGATTTCTTGAATTTGAAGAAGCAATATGAAGATATTGAGAAGCATCCTATCTCAAGGATCACTGTACCAGCCCACAGAAAATGATGGCAGTGCTGAGGAACAGTTGATCATCAACATGATTTTTTTCAGGTCATTGACAAAGAAAGTGAGAGGACAAGATAATGAAGATGGAAAGATGACTAATTAGTTGATTAAATGATGACAGTTCAGGGATAGTCAACTTTATAGAGGTATTAATAGAAAGAATATGTTTCAGCTTCATATTAGGGTAGAGAAATGTCTGGGTAAGGCCGTTGAGATCCATCAAAAAAGCTTTAGAGTAAGAGTAAGAAAAGAAAATTGGGAGATGAGGTGTTTCCACTCTTGATCCTAAGGAAAATAGACGAGTGTAGCTGCAACTGTAATGGATAGAGGAGGACTATGAGCCTAGGTGCCTGAAATGAAGCAAAAATTAGTATAAATCAAGACTGTAGCCAGGCTCCTGAATTGATTAGGAAAAAAGATTATTCCCCTTTTCAACAGAAATTTTAAATGACTTGTCTACGACTGCTGTGAAACAAAAGGGAAGAACTTGAGCTCCTACAGGCTTGGATTTGGACAAGGTCAGCGATCTCCTTCGTGTTATTTGGAAAGCAAACACTACAGAAAAACATCATTAGGAAGCCTTTTTTTTTATTTCTGCCAGGAGGTCAGACATTATGGCAATGACTGTGCTACCTTTTCTGGGGTTGACTGTCAACAGTGTTTTCCAGGAAATCACAAGAGAAGTGCACAGAATACTATTGCTTTAGACAGAGTTTTGAAAGGAAATGAGGATACTGTAATAGTTTCTTTTTTCTTTTTGTTTTTTTTTTTTTTCCCAGAATCATGGTTGTTTCCAGTTACCTGTAGAAATGAACAAATAACAACTGCAGTGGAGGATCCTGCTTTTGAAACTAGCTTAGAATTGAACAGAAAGAAGACTAGGTTTCTAGAAGGCAATGGTTTCTGAATGCTTTTCATGGTCAAAAGACTGTACTGTCAAGGACCTGTCCCTAGCAGGAGAAATCCCCTAACAAGGGGAAATCTTGTTGGAAGGGACTTCACTCCTAAATGGATGACTATTCAATCAAAAAAGATGCTAGCAAGTAAGGAAGGTACATACACAAGACAGAAAAAAAAGGAGTTATCATAAAAAAAGGTTATATCCTAGATATTAAGAAGAATAGAAGTGAAGAGAAAACTGTCCAAATCTGGCATATGCTCATCTTTGCAAGGCATATTAAAAGAAATAGTTGGGTGCCATTCAACTGAATGGAAAGTTGTCTGCTAATGAAATTTGCTCATGACTCAGTTTCACAGTGTATTATTAGTACATAGGGATGTCAGAATGTCACATCAAAAGATGCAGGGAAACTCCAAGGCTAGAAAAAGTAGGAACACAAACAACGTAAGGACGAAACTTCTGTACATTACTAACCATTGGGTGATTATCAGCTGGGCATAGCTGAGGAACAAGAGAAGGTGGCTGTGTTTAATGATTTTATGACAAATGGTTTGTAGAATGACAATAAAACACCAAGGATCTTTCCATGTAGAGAAAAGAGTTTATTCTTAAAATACCTCAAGAAATGGAGACCTCCTCCAGTGCCATCCCACTCTCTGATGTTCAGATCATATCAATTCAAACTGAAAAAGAAGTAGAATCAGCCTTCTGAAGTGGTCAAGAAATGGAAGAATGAAAGAGTTTTGTTTGATCAAACCCATAAAATAAAACCTCAAGAGATGATAAGATCTTTCTCTGAAAATGTTTCTGGAAAATGAACAGCAGGAGGAGGAAGAGTCACACAGTCTTCAGGAGAAAACCTGTGTGCAAATACATAGGTATGACACAGATACCAGCAAAAAAGGGCTGAAAATCATAGAAGTTGTCCCAAAGTCTTAAATAGTTTTAACAGTACTTTTCTGCACCTAGGGAAAACAGAAACTCTGTTCACTTTAAAAAGTGGATTTCCTAGCACCCAAACCATGCAAACTTTAGTCTTCACTGTTACTTAGACATAACTTTGAATGCCAGAATCAAACTTCTCTTAACAAAAAAAAGAATGACATTTAGGATGCAAGTTAGAAATTGAAGATCTCATCATCAGTCTTTTTGTTCTTTTGTGAGGATAAGCGCCTTTCACGAACATAACCAATTGCCTGAACACGCCTGAGGGATTTTTTGAAGCACAATATAAGAAAAATCTTTCATAAATAATAGTAAAAAAGAGTCTACCTAAATTATGAGATGTACTCAGTGCTTTTTAAAACAAAAAAAATGCCCAAATTGATTTAACTTCTTAAATCATTCATTTCATATGAGTAAAATCACCACCACTTAAGTTAATTGTGCTATTTTTGGCTTCCAGGCTGATACAAAATGTAAGTAAATCTAACCCAAAGAGCTGTATTTTTGTAGCTGTTAGGAACTACCAGATGTGCCAGCATAAATAATTTCACACAGCTCCACTCTGTGATACCATACAGAACCATTTTGAATATTTTACTGATTCAAAGGAAATACTAAGTTCCCAGCACTAAGAAACTGAGTAATTGTCTAGGCTACTCTTTTTTTCTTTTTGTGTTTTGTCTACATGGTGTCTTTGTCATTTTTCTATGCCATATAAATTAATGCTGTCTTTTGATCATGAATTCATGAAAGCTCAGAAGAAGCTTAATTATAATTTGTATTTAAGAGATTAATCCTTTGCTTGTATATCTGATTTGGCAGAATTACATACAGTATTGATTCTGGAGAATTTCCATAGACGGAAGGTTCTACTATATTCAGTGACATCACTGCATTTCTGCTGTCCTTCAGTGATGTTTTTTAATTCAGGAAACCTATGGTCTGCCACAAAAACACACTGGACTGCCTGTCCTTTGCTTTGAGTCTATTTTATTCTCTGCCACAAATAATCGGCTTCTAAGTAATGGCAAAAGTAATGGCAAAACACTGCTATTCTCTTATTATTTAATAAATGCATTTCATTGGTGCCAATAAATGAGACTGTGGAGAGTGGCACCGGCTGCTGAAGGCAGGAGGACTGTGCTTTGTACACTGTGCTCATTATTTCTTTGCTCACCACTGCCAGAAATGACCATGGGAACCGAGGATGTTTGGTGACGATCCTTTGCATCAGAGCGTGTTTCTCAAGGACATGCAGGGCATGAAGGAGTGTTCAGGTGCTGGCAATCACGCTTTGTCTGTACCCCAAAGCAGCAGCCACCGGCCACCACTGAGTCCAGAGCGAAGCGACTGTGTGACCTCTGTGCTCAGGCAGGGCCAAAGAGCACAAATGAGAGGCCAGAGATGCCACCTCAGAGTAGGAGTGGAGCAGCTGCATGATTTCCTGCACCTGACTCTGGCTGCAGAACACGAGCAATAGAAACAGGGTTGAGTCAGAGGACTCCTTTGCCTGTTTTGCAGGAAGGGTTGTAAGCTACCCTATAGAAACAGCACTAATTGTCTACCTCACCACGCCAGTGTTATTGAAGTATAATGCTATTAAAAGAGATAAAATTACCTTAGGTTAAAATGGGTGTCATGCCCTGGAGAATCAGATCCACAGGAATGAAAGGATTTCTTTGTGTAAGGGACACGCTTTGAGGCATAAAAGATTAGTAAATGCAATTGATGTACTTTCTTGTCACATATTATAATAGCTTCTATTTATTTGTACTGTTTTTAAACAAGCGCAGAATTAAACTTGCAATTTTTTTCCCGATGAACTAAGAATCTCAGTGAACAAGACATATTATAAACTTCTAATCCTGAGAATTACAGACTGGAAATACCAGACACCATACAAAAATATAGCAACAATATGTTACGGCTGTTTGGCATTGCTTTTTGTTTAATAAAGTTATATATTGTCTGCTACATATTTTCCTAAAAAATCTGTAGATCTCTACAGGCCAAGAAAATCATCTAGAGTGAAAAACAAAGTACTTCTAAAGGTTTCCTTCTGCCCACCATATGTTGTTAGAAAATTGCTTACATATACAGGTAGTGTGTATTAGAACTCTGCAAAACTGCCAAATACGCTTCAGGTAATCTTCCTGCACACACATAAAAAGCGCCAGATTTTGAAAAGGGGTAAATACATCATACATGAATTTTTCATCTCGTAAGCCAATGGGATTGAATGAGTAGCCTCTAGCAAATTTGTCCAGTACAGAGAAGGAAAGCATGTGTTTTTGCAGACTAAGGGCTATAAGAACAAATGAGGGAACCACAGGGCAGAAAATATGCTTTAATGCAATATGTATGAAATTTGGTAGGCCTTGGCCAAGCTTCTGGAAAACATATGTGCTGTAGATTAGAATAACAACTATGTTCAAGTGACATCTTAAAAAGCACCAAAATATGATGCTTTATTAAATGCTGATAAGTTTTAAGGTCCCAACTTGCTGAGGCACTTGTGAGAATTAAACATTATGCTTGTTAGGACATCATCCTCCAAGCTCAGCAGGAAGATGAAAAACTTTTTAGAGAATGAAAAATGTGGCACATTGGTTGATATAATTCATCTTTTCCTCTTTCCCTTTCTCCCAGCATTGCAAATAAGGAGTGTAATTCTCCCTTCCCAAAGATATCAAGTGTTAATAATTCACTATGATGATTTTGGACATTTTATATTTAAAGTCTGCATACAATCTACTGATTAAATCATATTATGAATAGTTGGATGAATATCTTATTTTAAAAATTACTTTCTTCTGGCACCACAAATTGTACTTTTGCAGCAAATGACTGGCCATTTTAATAAGAATGAATGCAATTATTTTTACAGTCTGTGCTCTTTACAGGCTGGTGTACTTCATTTTCATGTAAGAAGTGAGTGGGTATTATTGGAAAGGAGGAATTTTAAAGTTGCTATTTGTGTCTATAATTTAGAGAAAATTACCTTGCCTAGAAAAATAAATAAGATGTGGAGGGCTTCAGTGAAATCACTGAATGCAAGAAGACATCAGTCACAGAGTATTCTTTTTCTTTTCCATAATCCCCATGGTGATATTTTCACTTGTAATTTTATCAACTAAACAATGAAAGAAAAAGTAAAAAAGCTAATATGGGCAAAGAAATCCTGAAGCAAAGCCAGCAGAGTGGACTTAATTCTTCCTCAGGATATGTGAAATCGGACTAGCAAATGAAGACCTTAATTTTGCATCTTTTTCTCAGGTTTATTCTCTCAGATTATTTTGTTTATGTTAATAGCATTGTACTTCGAGTTGCTGTAGTCATCCAAACAGTGGGGGCTGTCTGGATGCAGCCTGTTTCCACAGCAATGGCAGAGTGGGGATCAGCTGAAGTCCATGTCACCTTGCAGGTACCATGGGGCTGTTAGTGGTAATTATCAGAACTCAGATGAAACATAATCAGACATTGCATCATGGTAAAGACAGATGACTAAGTGATGCATACGGATGTCAAATCCCAAAGAAAAGCAAGGGGATGTAGGTATTTGTCACTGAAGCCCTTAAAAATCCCCTCTTTCAGTTACTGTGTGCTAAGGCCTTTGTGAAAATGGAACTCAGATTCCTAAGTTACACATCTTTGAAAGAAATATCTCTGATCTGCTTTGACCACAGAACCAGGCAGGTATAACCAATGGTCACTGACCTCTCTATGTGCTGTACTAGTGACTTATGGAAAATCACTGAAAAAAGAAAATGTGCTTTAGTTCTTAAGGTCGTATTGGACTTAACCTATAAACCATCAAGCTACAAGGAAGAGACCTACTGTATGCCTGCAAACCCAGAGTGCAAAAGCAAGGAAACACAGAAGCTGCAGTAGTTCCTTAGGAGTTTCTACTTCATCATCATTTAACTTGAGCCTGCTGTGCCCTAATTTAGTTCCTTAATCACTTAATCATGATATATATCTTGAGTCTCCTCTTTTTACCTGCTCCACAGTGTACAATCAAATTAGTATTTCCTGAGATAAAGAACTGATGCCAGAACCCAGTAGTTAGATAGAGACCTGACTTCAAGGTACAAGGCTAAAATCTCCCTGAATGAGAGCAGAGATAGGTTGTGGGTTACTCGTGTCTTGCATCTCTATTTTAGGGATTTTGACAGAGGGGATGGGTGGGAGAGGTGGAGCTTCAGCAGTTTTGGTTTTGAGTGTGAAATCCACCATTCTAAAAAGATTTTAATGAGACAGAAAAATTCCCATTATGTAAGTACATATATTTGTGTATGTGTACATATTGTGTACATTTGTATATATATATGTGTGTGTGTGTTTATATAGTACCATGATTCTGTTTTGCAGCACAATTTGCTTGAAGTGGAAGCAGGTGAAAATCCTTAGGTGAGTTTTGCCCATGATGCTACTCGGAAACAGGAGCTAGTTGAGACAAGCAGTGACACTCACTGACTGCTCATTTCCATCTCTTTGCCATCCCTCCCTCTTATATATACTGCAGGCATTTCTTAATTCAGTGTCCTTAAAACTACTGGTGCATTTGATGTGACCTATTGACAGTGCTTTACTGATGCTTTAATTGGCTGAGATGAGCCCTGTGATTGTGCTGATTCCATCAGGTTTGCAGGTTATCTTTTTACACCTCAGTATTTTGAACATCGATAAAATTCTTGGTATTAGATTCCGTGGTAACTCAGTGTGCTTAAATGAGCTACCTGACTCTCCATCAACCCAATTTCACCCAACATTTCTCTGAAATTCTTCTTGGGTTATGACCTCATTGAGTAAGTTTCAATCAAGAGTGAAATTTTGTGACGTTTTGTAAAGCTGTGTAAATGAGTATTTATAATGGGAAGTATGAAACATCTTTACCTATAACTACACTGCTGGAAGCTGAAATAATAAAAGAGCTTACCCTGTTCCACTTCATATTGTATAAGCTATTAGACTGAAGAGTTGGAAGTACAATTTAATTCCTCTCTCCAAGTACATTAAAGCTTTTTTGTTTTTTTTTTCTAGTTCCTTTTACTGATGCTGTTTTACATTTTCGCCCTTAGCATCCAATAAAAACAAAGTAAGAGAAAAAGACAGAAGAAATGAAACTGCTGTAGAAAATAACCTCAGAGAACAAGACAACTTGATTTGCAATCTAATAAAATATTTTTCATGAGTGTGGAGGGGTGGAAAGCACTTTGTAATACGAAGTAACTCAAATGTGTTGTGTTGTGAGGAAATGGAAAACCCAGCTGTCATTGTGAGGGGGCCACACTTCATAAAACTGATCTGCACCTAGTAACAACAAAAACAAATTAACTGATAATTAGGAGATGAAGGCACAGCAGCCACTATGTTTGATCAATAACACTCTACAAGGATCTTCTGTGTTGACATTTTATCAGTCTTTTTTTGGTTTGGTTTTTTAGCTGACAACTCTCCTGTGAAAAAATTCCTACCCTGCTCTGAGCCAAGTCTGATGTCAGTCTGCCTAGCAGTGCTGATTCACCCAGATAGTCCTAAAAGCTAAGAATTACTTTCCCTGCCCTATGAAGATTCTTTCAGTTTCTCTGCACTCTCAGGAAGTGAACTCTGGTCAACTTAAAACTCATTTACTGCAGTTGCTTTGGTGCAGCTGATTTTTTCTTGAGCAATATAATGGTTTTTAATCAAAAATAAGCCTCTAAGAGATGGAAATAGAAACAGAAATTTCTGACTTTAATAATTTGTATCACAGTTGAGATTTTGTGCAAATACAGAAAGACCTTCCAAAGGCAATTCAGCCATTGTGACTTAAAGCAAGTCACCAGTAGAATTAAGCAACATGCAGATTATATCATTTGTAATTAAGATGGGAGTTATACATTTTTAATAATCTTCTCACCTGTAGCAAAGTTGGGGTTTCCCTTTTAGAGACCCTGCCCTCCACTGCTGGTCTAGTTCTTTCCATAAATTACATGCAGAGGTGAAGGGAAACTGAGAGTGTTATTCTCCTTAAATTGAAGTTTTATCCTCAAAGAAAAAGTAAAAGCAGCATTTGATTTCCTGTTGTTTTCAGAACTGTACATTCTTTTTTGTCAACTCCATTGTTAATCTCCTTCTATCCTTCTGAGGGTCTTGGTGGCAATGTACACAGACTTCCAGATACATGTTCCTGCTCAAACATTGAACAACCCAAACACAAAATCTTTATTCCTAGCATCAGAATGAGAATAAATACAGTTTTATTTCTCGGAAACTAATTTTTTTTTTGTTTACCTGCAAATTCTTTTTCTTGTTGGCAGCAGAGATTTAATCAAAAGAGTAAAGAAGGCTCTGTGATGGTTACAGACGCATTTCTTTCAGCAGTTCTGTGAGTCACTGAGCTAATTTCCAGTGAAATGAAGCTCAGCTGTTCTCCCAGAGTTCATACACTTGCAGATCTGCCTCTGCATAATGTGACCTTCATTGCTGTGTTCAGCCAGTAAATAATAAGGTAGAAGGAACCGATCACAAAGAGTTTGATTTTGTCACACAAGCTTTCAAGGTTTTTGTTTAATGCAAAACAATTCCTATCATTGGAGTAGTGTGGGAGCTGATCTTCCTGCAAGGCTGCTGTTCCAGTGAATCCGAAGAAATCAGACCCTTTCCTTATTGGTGGTTTCCATATCTAGAATGGACAGCCAACAGCCCCAGTTTTGGAGCACTCTGTTCAATGAGAGATGATCACCATGGAACCTGAGCCTGCTAGGACACTCCAGATCCATGATTTCTTCCTATCCTTGTTGGTTATTCTTGATTTGGTGGAATTAAAGTTCAGGGAATTACATTCTGATGCTGAGTTTGGGAAAGTCACTGCCACTTCTTTCTTACCAACTAGTCTTGTATCAAACAAGACAAGATCCAAACAAAAGCTGACGACTGTATCAGGAAACTGATCACACTCGTCTTCCCAGGGGATTTCGGGGCTGGTGCTTTGCAATTTGTTCCAGGTCATGTCTTTACAAGACAGCAATCTGGGCAGTACAGAGGTTTGCAGCTGAGAACAAGCTGAGACCCACTGTTCACCAATAGTACACACTCAGCAGTGAGTATTGATCACTTTTGCCTATCATTTACTTTTTCTTGTTTCCTTTCCATGTCTTTTTTATTAGTAACAGCTGTCAGATCATTCTCACCTTTCCACTGTCCTTGGTAAGTAGAGCAACAGGAACAAACGCATGTGTGTCTTGCCTCACAGTTTTTAGGAGACAAAGCTTCACTTTCTGGCAGTTGCAAGAGCCTTGGGGAAAAAGTTTGAGGCCACCCCGCTGAGCAGATATGCAGCAGCAGCTGAGGAGCACTGTTTCCAGCAGCTCCTCCAGCTGCAGTTGTTACCCATTGGTGAGCAGCAGCAGCATTGTTCCATCACTGTATTGGATCCAACCACAGGCCTTCTGCTCCTTTCGCAGAAACGATTCCTTATATCCTGCCAGTCAGCCTCAGCCTTCTACTTTATTAATTACAGGCTCAGCTGTGAGTCCTTCCACATGCCCGCTCTGGGAGTAATGGTCCATGAGAAGTCTCATTAGTCTCCCGTGTGGACTGCCCTCACTGCCAGATCCCTCAGAGGGAAGACAGCAACTGTTAACTAAAAACTGCTTTCCTTCCCCACACAGGTGAGACAGTGCAGGACAAGAAAACATGGAGCAATGGGAAAAAAGTGATGCCATCTCTTCCCAGGGCAGGCTTTGCAGACTGAGGAGGCAGTAAATGCCAGTAGCATGGTATTAACTTAATACCACTTCTGAGCACCACTTCTGTGTCCTTCCCTGTCTATTTTCATCCTCAATATCCCAAGCAGCAGCTAAAAACTCCATTCAACATTGCTGCTCTGTTATTCTGAGACTGGTACAAAGCTACACTAAGGCACAGTTCCCTGCTTCTGGCATTGAGAAGTTAATGAACTAACTCACTAATCCTGAAATGGTGTGGACACTGCATTGCTTTAAGCATGTGATGAGTCTGTGACTCTGTTGGCAGTGTCTTTCTGTATAAAATAAGTTTAGAATCATAGAATCACAGAATCATTTATGCTGAAAAAGACCCTTAAGGTCATCAGGCCCAACTGTTAACCCAGCACAGTCAGGTCCACCACTAAATCATGTCCCTAAATGCCACATACACACATCTTTTAAATCCCTCCAGGAAGGGCTACTCAACCACTTCCCTGAGCAGCCTGTTCCAATTTTTGACAACTCTTTCAGTGGAGAAGTTCTTTCTAATATCCAGTCTAAATCTACCCTGGCACAACTTGAGGCCATTTCCTCTTGTTCTGTCACTTGTTACTTGGGAAAGAGATCGACCCCCACCTTGTTACAACCTC
The DNA here is from genome assembly GCA_013399875.1 of Gymnorhina tibicen. NCBI lineage: Eukaryota > Metazoa > Chordata > Aves > Passeriformes > Artamidae > Gymnorhina > Gymnorhina tibicen. The sequence goes on along the minus strand of VXAZ01006775.1, from coordinate 1,761,579 downwards.
CTTTCAGGTTGCTGTAGAGTGAGAAGGTCACCCCTGAGCCTCCTTTTCTCCAGGTTAAACAACCCCAGCTCCCTCAGCCACTCCTCATCAGACTTGTGCTCCAGACCCTTCCCCAGCTCCGTTGCCCTTCTCTGGACACGCTCCAGCCCCTCAATGTCTTTCTGGTAGTGAGGGGCCCAGAACTGGACACAGGATTTGAGGTGTGGCCTCAGCAGTGCTGAATACAGGGGGACAATCACTGCCCTGGTCCTGCTGGCCACACCATTGCTGATACAGGCCAGGATGCCATTGGCCTTCTTGGCCACCTGGGAACACCTTGGCTTATGTTCAGCCACTGTTGTCCAGCATCCCCACATCCTTTTCCACCAGACAGTTTTCCAGCCATTCTTGCTCAGCCTGTACTGGTGCCTGGGATTATTGTCACCCAAGGGCAGGATCCAGTGCTTGGCCTTGTTGCACCTCACAAAATTGGCCTCAGCCCATCAATCCAGCCTGTCCAGATCCCTCTGCAGAACCTTCCTGCCCTCCAGCAGAACACTCCAGACCAACTTGATGTCCTCAGCAAAGTGATCGAGGGTGCACTTGATTCCTTCATCCAGATTGTTAATAAAGATCTGGTTCATAGCTCTCTGCAAGATGAGGGTCCACCAAATTTGTTCACAGTGAAACATGGATCTGGGATGAATGGCAGGCTCAGTAACACTGCTAACAGAGCCAATTTCCTTATGTCCTGCAGATCTGCTGTGAGAATTACATATTTTCTGCCTGGCTCACTAGCCTTGTTTCTGGCTAGTGAATACCTACACACGCCAAATGTCACAGGCAGGAAAATGGAGCAGTATAGAAGCATATCAGAATGTGGGAGGTTTTTTTGTTGTTTTTTTTTTTCTCTGCCGCATTTTGTATATCCACACCAAAAGTTCTTAATTTCCATTTTAATTATTTTTATCTCTGCAGATATGCACTCACATATTGTGGGGTGGCATTATCCAAGACTGAAAATGACAGTGACAAGCTGTACAATCCTGGGGGTGATGATTTGGAGTTATTTTCATGGTATTATATGAAATCACTATAATAAAACAGTCCATACAATGCACTCTAATCGCCTCCTTACCACACTATTAAATCCTATAACAGAAATTTTCTTGCATTTCTGCTGAGAACTAATGCAGCGTGAAGATTGAATTATCTCATGTCCATTTAAAGATAACTCTTTAGGTCACTAAAATGGGCTAAGCCACAATGAAATAGCTGCACAATTTAGCCTGGAAAGGACAAACAAACGTTTGTATTTTGGGCCTATGTCCACACCAAGAAGCCCATTTCTTCCTTCACCTTAAAATGCGTACACCCAGAGGGCGGCTGGGCATTGGAACAGGCTCCCCAGGGAAGTGGTCGCAGTACCAAGGCTGACAGAAGTCGAGAAGTGTTTGGACAATGCTTTCAGGCACATGGTGTGACTTCTGGGGAGGGTCAGGAGCTGGACTTTGTCGATGGTCTCTGTGGGATGCTTCCCTGTCAGGATGTTCTATGATTCTATGATTCTGTACACACAGAGGGACATGTGTACACACGTGCAGAGCACGGTGCACACACAGAGCCGCAGCATCGCAGAGAGCCGCGAATGCACAGAGCAGGGATCTCCTGCGGTGCGTGAGTGCACGGATAGCCCCGCACGCACGCTGAGCCGTGCCACAGGGGTGTGTCCTGCACCCAGCCATGCACACACAGCAGACTGCAGGCACAGCAAAGCATGAAATTAAAAAAAGGGTAGCAGGCACTCCTAAATTTAAAATTCATTGCTTGCTCTTTTAAATCTAGTAGGAATTCATTTTATGTGTTGGACATAACCGCTCCTAATCTTTTTTTTTTTCTGAAACTGAGGTCAAGCCAGATGAAGGGAAATTGCAAGTGTCCTAAGCTCACACTGAAGATACAGAGACAGATGAAATGATGAAATATTAAACTCGCTAATTTCAACAAGGATTTAATATGTGACATCATTAGGTTTAAATTTTCCGTATAGGAAATTATGAGAATAGAATAGCTGAAGGCTGTGTCCTATGCCTACATATTCTCCATTCATCTCTTCCCATTCTGTTTCCTAAAAGAATAACCACACTGACATAGCCTCTACAACAGGAGCTAGGAGAAGAGAAATATACTAAAAATACTGCTCCTGCCACATAGCATTTCCCTCACCAAGCTTATTTCTGAACAGTGGCAGCTTCCAGCCATTCTTTGTTTAATAGCTGGTGCTTCGGAGTAAAATGGGAGTCTTTGAAGTACTTTACATGAATCCTTCTACTGATGGACAGATCCTTCATGATAAATGTTTCATCATGTTGCCAGTGCCTAGGTGGAATACATAATTATTAATGAGTAATCCCCATATCTATCTAGATGTAATATAATTGGGTGAATAATTTATAGCAAATAATTTAAAATTTGTGCCCACTTTCTACTCACATATTATCCACAAATACATTTTAATTCTCTGAGATGAATTCCTCATTCAGAATAACTTACTGTAATTACAGAAACCTGATATAAAATATATTGAATCAGTAAAATGTACTTCATTGAATTCTATGAACTCTAGATTAGGCCTACAATTATTAGTCTGTAGATAAATCAGAAGTTCAATAAAAGTACCTGCGGTCATAATTTTCTAATTCTTTTGACTGGAAATCGTTCATTGCTTTGTTTGGATATGCACCTAGGGAAACGGATATGCACCTTGGGAAACAGATATACTGCGGACATCCAGCCTCACATTTAGCTTTACATGACACAAGTGCTTTTAAAGATGCCATTGGGCTATTTTTTATCTATTTAGGCACCTAAATATCTCTCTTACATAATTCTTCAAATAACTCTAAATCCTATCACACTATACATTTCATAAGCTCTCAGCTTCTATTGCCTTAGGCACTGAAATAAGTTTTCTTCCCAAACGAAGGTATTAAAAGGCCTGCAATAAGAGACCAAGCAATTCAAGACAAGTAAAGGGAAGTTCCTTGTTAAAAGTCTCATACGGTATGATTTTAGCTAATTCGAATCCAATCCAAAGCCAGGGCAAAGAGACTAATAGAACAGACAATTCATGACTGAGAATCTATTACATCCCCAGTAGTGAAAGTCAAAGCTCTTATCTTGCCAGTATAAATTGCTTTTTTCCAAACCACAAAATGTGACCAAGAAAAAGGAAAAAAAAACAAAATTCAAAGCTGCTTTTTTCCTGTATAATGGATTTGGTTTCTATTTCTTTGAATTAATAATTCTGCTTTCTCTTTTATTTTGCCTTAAGCAGTCATCTGGCTTCAAAGAACTGCTGTGTTTGCTTTAACTCCTCTGCAGTAAAAAGTACCTTATTACTCTAATGAGCTAATGGTTTAAAACAGGGCTCTTCTGAGCTTAATGGAGGCACATTAAGTATTCATTCATTACACAGTGTTGTTTGTGATAAATATACCATTAAGTCACTGTAATGCACACTGTCAACTACCAGCATGAGCAGAAAGGCAGATGGGCCAGTAGCCATCTGTATTGCATCGTCTTGAACTGTTCTGCCTTAAAATATTGCTGTCACAGAATTTCTTGTATTGAGAGTGATGATTTGCAATCTCTGCAGGCTGATGTTGTTTGATTTCCAGCCCAGGTATTTGGTGTGTATTGGGCTTCTGTAAAGAGGTTGTCCTACTTATCTTGAGTGGGGTTTATTGATACATTTCCTTACATAAATCCAGGTCCTCAAATGAGCTGGGAATAGGTCTGTAGAAAGGGAGATCAGAAATTACACTCAAAGGAAGTAATGGAATCAGTGGAAACTGGAATGACTGGGGTTACCTCCTCTGAGTCTGTGTATTCCAGACTCTGCTTTTGGTAGCCTAAATTAAGATCACTCCGGAGGAAACCATGTGCGGTGTGTGTTTGTGTGGTCCCATCATACACTACTGCTATTTCTAGTAACAAGCTATAGGTTTTTTACTGAGTTTGCAAGGCCTCAATAGTGAGGCCTACCAGACTTGCTCTGCCTGAACCTGGCCAGCCTGCAACTCTATTAGTTTAGCTGTGACAGCAATTTGTTTAATTTATGGGTGTCTGTGGCTAATTTCTTTTGGTTTTGTTATCTTTGTAAAGTATGACAATAGTTTACAACAGACAGCAGAAAGAAGCAATTATCAAAGATGTCATTTAGAGAAATACAGGCTTGGTGTGAAAGAGGACTTGCAAAGTAAAGATGAGGGATATGGCACAGAGGAGTGCAGACATGGGATAATAAGACATGGGACACAGCCTGGCACTGCATACCCCATGGTTATAAAAAAAACATACAAATGATCAGTTAAAAAAATGCAGTCCCGGGCCTGGTCAAAAATAGGCTTTAGGGATAATAAAAAGAGAAATACTCTCCAGTGCATGTAAAAGGCATTGTCTATAGTAAATTCAGATGTAATGCGGAGTTACAGAATAATGTAAAAAGAATGAGGTATACAAGTATGTTAACAAAAATAGAAAACAATCTAAAATGGATTGTAGAGTGAAAAAGCACAAACATTAAACATTTCCTCCGGGTGAAAAAATACAGGTGCTGACAACTCCCTCACCCCACTCCTGAATGGAACCACTGAACTTAGGACTTTGAGGAGCAACAAAAAGAACATCAGGAAAAAGGGTGTGTATAGCAATTACAAATTACTGTATTTGTTCATTATTATTATCATTGCAGTTGTAATATTTTCTGTATTTTTTTCCTCTATGTATACTATTTACATCTGAACTAACAATGCTACATTGCATAATAGACTGTTAAGACTTTAATTACACTAGTCATAAATTCTTGCCTCTTAGTCTATTAACAGGTATTTGAGCATGACCAGCATGGCCACTAGGGAGGTCAGTGCCTTAGCTATCTTTTTCTACATCACATCTCCCAGTGTCTATAATCCAGCTGGGAAATACCGACTTCCATGCAAACAGTTATTCATATTTTGCAGATTGGTGTTCTGACAGCCAATGATGAATGTGGGACTTTCTCTGCTACAGACAGGGGCTAAGTCAGCGTTTCTTTATTACCCAGTTTACCAGCAAGGTGTGCATTGCTCTTAAAAAGCAAATCAGTCTAGATGTAGCTGTTCACTGCGGCATCCCTCAATACTGAAGTCAGGCATTATCAAAAACAACCATATGATTGAGAAAAAGATTGACCTCTTCTTAGTACGAGTTATATAGAGTCCGCTCTGCACTGACAAGTGTTTGTTTCTTCTAAAGGCTGTAATGTGTTTTTGATGTTGTGTCAGCTTAAAGCTGGATCTCATTCTTAATGATAAACTCCTTGATCCTCTATCATGCACTTGGGCCAGCTCATACTCTGGCTAAACCTGGAGTTAGACAGTTGTCTCCCAATAGAGTACAGACATATCTGAACCCAGCACACTCCTGTCCTGTCAGGATGGATACAGTTACCTGGAGTTGACTGAAAGGGAGAAACAGAACCCTTTTTTGGACACTGCAGAGATGTAAGTTGGGTTCTTTTCCATGACATGAAGGTCTAACAATAAATTCTCTTGCTCTGCCTCACCTCTGCCCTGTTCTTATCCTCCAGTGCACCTAGTCCATCCTTGCAGTTCATTTCCACCCCTCACACAGCTGCCTGCCTGAAGGTTAATGGAGGGCTGTGCCAGTGGCACAGCCTGTGCTCTCTATTAGCAGGACCTTTGTGGCCACAGGGTAGGTATGCATTGCACAAGCACTTCTCTAGCTCAGGCAGAGGGGGGTAATGCTCCTGGGATCAAAGGGCTGGGAGTTTTATCCCTTCTGTCTCTGTGCAGCTCCCAGTGGTTTAAACTGAACGTATCTGGCAATTCCAAAGGAATTACACTGTTTTAATTTGCATAACATCTATTTCTCTGGATCTGAAGCACAGATTTTTCAAAGACAGGTATGAAGGATGAAACTGCTGAATAGAAGGGATGAACTTGTTCTAATGCTGCTTGAAATTCTTTGAAGTTCAGGCAAGTAAAAGTCACAAGCAAAGCATGATGCTACAGAATTAGTCAAAATAAATCTTGAATACTTTCTTCTAGTTGATTTCTTAGAGCTTCTTTTTAACTTAGTTTTGTTCTTGGGTTTTAGCTAAGTGGATGCTGTTAGGAAATACGTGAAATACTCCCATGATGTACTGTACAGGTACCTCAGTATTATTGTGGTAAGCAAACAGATTTCACAAGCAGATGGTTTTCATCCTTTCTTCACTCATCCCTTTAGCCCTGTGAAACATACAGCAGGCTCTTGTACTAACACAGAAGGATTAAAGGAATAGAGTAGGTAATGATCTATTTTATCTTTTCTGGGTGCTCTCTCACTGTAGCCAAAAAACATTTTCCCAAGGAAAAGTTAATTATTACCTCAGACCCATTCTGCTTTCCACCTGGGTGTGTTCCAGACCATCTGACTGCATCTCCTTCTGTACCTGCCTCTTATCCATCAGCCAGCTGTAAATGTAATTGATCCTAACTGCAGAAGCAAATTAATGAATTGCATATTTGTGGTTGTCTTGCCCCAAAACACCCTGAGAAAACTCCAGTGTGTACAGTTTTTCCGAGGTTAGATTCTGCAACATGTAACATTTGTAACATTTCATCAAAATTGAGGATCTCTGTTAATGACCATAGCACAAAGCTCACCTCATAAGACTGAATTATGTGACTGAAGCTCTTCCCCTCCCCCGATTTATCTTCTTTTTGTGTTCATGATTTTACTTATATTTCTTTTTTCTTAGTATTAAATTCACCCAACTTCTTGAAACTGATTGATTATCCTAGTGTCTGTTTTGTGGATCGCATACTGATATATTTTGGAAATCAATAGAAAGAGAATTAAACTGAAAACTAATCACACACCTCAATCACATAAGTCTGCTGCTGCATAATCTTTTGTTTCAACCTATGTATTTCATGGCCATAAAATCACAAACTAGGCTTCTCTATGTATTTCTCTGCCTTCCATCTCAGTACGTGGATTATAGCATGCATGCATCCTTCTATTTATATATAATTACATGATATATGGAGCTTTATGGTAAAGGACTCAAGTGAAATAACTAAACCTATGTCAGTTAAGACTAATGCTGAATCCAAACCAATATCTCAAAAGCAAGTGGCTTGCTAAAAATGAAGAGAAACTGCTGTATTTGAAATAGTCTTAAGTAAAATCAAATCCAATATAATCCTCTTACTAAGTAATATTTGACAGTTCAGTCATGTTTCTCCTGAAAGAAGGAACTTGCTTATTTTAAGCTGCCTGAGAGACAATTTGCATAATGATGATCTTCTCATAGAACTAGATTGATTTACCCTTTTTAAACCAGTATCTCCATAAACAGTGTTTGAAACAGGTGTTTACATGCTTGTTTCCAGAGTCTATAGAGGCTTACAGCAGAATGAGCTCCTCCCCTGCATATATTTCTGCCCCAACTCAAATGCTGTCAGTCGCAAGCCACAGCTGTAGACTCTTTGATATGTTTTTGTCCAATCATCAGTCCCATATAACCTACTGCTGTGGGTCTCTAGAGAGGAGGACAAGGCTGCAAGGCTTTGACTAACCAGAAAGAAATGGTGAACTTTCCTTAGAAAAGAGTCACAGGAGTCTTGCTCTGCTTCTGCAGAGCAGAATATTCATTCATTGAATCAATAGAATGATGTCTATAGTCTTTAAATGCTGTTTAAATGGTTCTTCATCCATAAAGGAAATGAGATTAAAAAGAAGAGATGGTGGTAGGAAAATAAAGATAGAAGATTAAAGCTTTGATGACACAGCCAATAGCAATTAAATATGAAAAGACCGATTATATCTAATTACACATCTTCTTTCCTGTACTCACTGGTAATCTGCTATAGTTCTCTATCCTGTGACTCTGTTGACTTGTAAACTACAGTTAGTTGTAGCTAACACTAAGGCTTCTCAGGCTTGCCTGTCTCTGTAGCTATGTGCATTTGAGCACACTAGAGGTGGTCTGTAGCCTTGCACAACTGTGTCAACAAAGGATGGTAAAAGCTCTGTGGTTAATACACCTCATTTCTTCAGGCACATGCTAGCTTTGTGCTCCTTATGCACTGGCCCTCAAATCAGAAGACATTCCTTTTCAAATAGAGAAAAGGAAGGAGGAAGAACAGAGCTGCTTCAAACCTTTGACCTTTGTTGTTATAAATGACAACATTTATAAGAGTCAGACCATGGTCATCTTACTTAGTCTGACTATTTTTTTAATGCTGAGACTAGCTCCAACTCATGTGAAAAGTCTTTTGACCTTCTGAATAACTCTATGACAGGCCTTAAAGTTGCTGAAATCTAAGCAGCTCCCAATGGCTTTGCCTTCAGATCATGTACCAATGCCAAATGAATTAACTTGCTCGGGTGCCTAGGTCCTGTATTTGTAGTTGCAAGGGTAGGGTCCATCTCCATCTAATAAAAGGATAGACTGAGCAGCTGCATGTTTGTTCCCATGTCAGATACACAGACTTATGTGGGTTGTAATAGTCAATACCCACAGTAAATCTGTGTCTGGAATCAGATGTCTTCGGCAAGACCCCAGCTATAGCTCCCACAGAACGAGGTGGCTCTGTCACTTGTGCTAGTGACTTCATGTGCATCAATGACTGCTTCTGGGATTTAGTGTTTGCTATCATGGGCACTTGGGACAGATAAACAATCAAGGCAGTTTTTATATTGCTCCAGAGAATGAAGTAAAATTGTTAAAACTGTCAATGTCCATGATTCCAATTAGGTGTCTTGCTGAGGAATTACAGCAATTTTTGTTGGGTCTGAAATGAGACCATTCTGTGTTGACCTCCTTGCCTCTGTGACTTAACTATGCCACTTCGGGTGACTATTGTTCTTCACTGTTCTTCCCTATCCTCAAGGGAGGTTTTGCCTTGGCAATTTAAAAAAAAGAAGAGGTATTTTCAGCTCCTTCCATTTGTTAACATTGCAGACACCATCATTTAGCAACAGTACATCTGAGTGTGCATGTGTACACGCCTGTTTCAGCTGCCTGCGTAGGCAGAGTTCTTGGTACAAAAAGGCCTTTGCACTCCATGTTCTAGAGTTGCTTTAGTGACACTTACACACAAAGAAGAAATAATTTCAGAAATTAAACTTTGGGATTTAAAAATATTTTGTCTGTGTAGAAAATCATACTTTCTCGCTCTAACACATTTCAGTGGCATTTAACAGAGATGGCTGTGCTGGTTTTGGCTGGGGCAGAGTTAATTTTCTCCACAGGTTGGGACTGTGTTTCGGATTTGTGCTGAAAATGGTGTTGATAATACAGAGAAGTTTTTGTCATTGCTGAGTGGCTTTTGCAGAGCGTCAAGGCCCTGTCATGCTGCCAGACTGGCACGGGGTCTGGGGGAGCGTGGGGAGTTGGGAGACAACTGGGACAGCTGACCCCAACTGACCGAAGGGTATTTCATACCTTGGGATATCATGCACTCTATCTGAACTCACAAGTTTTCTCACTTTCTCACTCTCTCATGTGGGGCTGAGGTGGCATAAAACCCGAAGCCTGCTGGGGAAGTATTAGGACTCTACAGACATGTACGTGGACCGTAGTATCCACATAATTGATGACCTCCACTGAGAACTCTCAAAGTATCTACGGGAGTATCTTCTGTCAGGGTACTGTCTTCCCCTGGCAGTTCAAAACCACTCCAAAGACAGGACTTTTATTTTTTTGAGGAAAAAATTGATTGTTATGAATAACATCTACTCTAGTTATGTCGTACATTCTGTCAGCTTATATTTAACTGCATGACATCCGTGTTAGCAGCAAAGTGAGTCTGACAAAATTGTTCTACTTGATATGGAAAGAATGATCTGGTTCTGCACATAAACTACCAGTCTGCTTTAGAATTGTTATTTGAAAAATAAATATTGCAAAGAAAATTGATTTCTTTTTTCTTCCACTAAAAGAGTACAAGGACATACATAGTCTCTATAGTACTTCATAAACTTGATTTGATTTTTTGAAAGCTCTCTCTAGTGTATACCTCTTACCTAGCAAAGGAGTTTAGTGCTTTTGATTGCAATATATTCCCTGCTTAAAAAAACCCAAAAATAAAAAGAAATATGTAATGTGTAACAGAAGATGAGAATATAATATTTTCTCATCAAAAAACTGCATGAAAATATACTAGCAATTTCCAGCTGGGAAAAGCATTAAAAAATGGTCAGTAACTTAACTTCCTTCCCTTAGACAAATTTATATATGGATCTACAAAAAGACAATTTTTCATAAAAGTGCCATGTAGGGAGGAAAATTAATAAGAGATGTTGAGTTATAAGATAATTTGTAGAGCAGAACTGTCATCAATACATGATATTGGACTAATATAATCTGATCAATGTTATTAAAAAGGTTTGAAAGTTTTCACTTAGATTTGCATTGTCAGGCATGAAGAGACTATTTAAAGACTTGCCTCTTTTGGAAAGCTTGTCTCTCTGTGTCTTATTCTGGAATTCTCACTCAGATACTTCAAAAAGATGGGTTTTTTTTCCTATCACATTGTCACTTGCAATCACTTCTGCTCTGCTTTCAAGTCACTCCCTCTCTGGCTATTAATGGCCCTCCTGAACAAGATTTTTCATGAGATTATGATTTCTGTAATTAACAATGGATCAGCCCTAGAACAGGACATACAAATGTTAAAAGCAGTTGACCTGCATATGATGTTTGTATGACTCTTTAGAAACAGACCAGGCTTAGATTCATCACACATATTTTAAATACCTAAGCAAGCCATAAGATTAAGATATCACAGGCATTCGTAATTGGTGCAAATATCATAGTCATTATAGGCATCACTGTAGACAATGACAAGACTCTGGTACCTTCAGAGGTTGAATCATTCCTCCTAAGACCTGAACTGTTTTCTGAGCATACATATGGAATTTGGTTTATCTAATATGCAAACATCTTGTTCAAATTACTGTATAGTGAACAAGAGCAATGGCTCTCACAGATTCATCACCTCCATCAGCCACATAAAGGAAATGTGGTAAATCCAGGCCTTGACGTTTCAAAAGACTAAAAATCTAAATCTAAAAAACTGCCTAAAAAGACAGATGGTTAATAGTAAACTCTAGAAATATGCATGTGAAGGCATCTGAGTATCCCTAACTTTCAAACCACAGCAGGAAGAAATTCCCTGTAATACTGTATTGGAAAAGCTTAGTAGCATTCCAGATCCAGGATGAGAAGTCATGGACTTCTTCTGGGTGTTAAAAAGATCTCTTTCTTCTTTGTTTTTTAAGATGTTTCAGAATCCATGAAATTGTTGATACTGAAGAACATAGAAAGCAGGGAGAAGGCAGATATTTTTCTTTATTTTAACAGAGAAGGTGAGATGACATAGTATACATTATTTAACACACAACAGCTAAATGCAAATAATACATGCATTATGTTCCTAAGTCCTTTTCATTCCTGTTTGTGAAAATTTTTATTTAAACATTGAAAATTAAATTGTAATCAAAGTCTTAACAATGACAATGACTGAGCTCACATATGAACATAAATACACATATGTTGCTGCATGGTAGAAATCCTTTCAAAGCTAGGGTCAAGAAAATAATGCAGTTCTGGGTTTATAGAAAATGCAACTAAAGCACAAATAAAAAAAACCCCAACAAGATCTGCAACAACAAATTATAAGTTACCTTAAAGAGAGAATTAAGATTATAGTTGGCAGAACAGAAGACAGAAAGCCAGATGAAGAAATTTTAGAAACTGTTGGAATATTTGGCTTAGAGGAGGATATTAAGGTAGTGGTCTAGACAAGTGTCTGGGAAAGCATTGAGCAGAGCCAAAGGGGGTTAGGATGGAATGAGTGACACCATATAGGAAAACAGTGGTGAAATCTAGTGGGATGCTCAAAGGGAACAGGAGAGCTGAGATCTGAGAGCAAAGACAGGACAGCCAAGATGCAAGGGTTATTAGAGGTGTTTCATGTCAGAGGAAGGCACAATGATGAGGAAGAAAACCTGAGCTATCACACAGTGGAGTTGTTTACATACAGCTTAATTAGCACAAAGACTTCAACAAATCTGAAGGAAACACTTCACCCCTGGGCTTGTTCTCATACCAAGGTTATCACACTGTGATGTGCTACATAAAATTAGCTGTAAAGAGTAAGCTTGCCTGAGGTCCTATCCTGCTCTTTCCAGCAGAGTTTCTGTTACTCTTGTCACAAACTGACTAAAGATTATCCTCTTTTCCCCAAGCTTCTCCTTGTGTTTTCTTATCCAGCCTTTCATAATCCCAGGGCTGTGCAGGTGCCACACATAGTCTTCTGTATTATCAAGAAGCAACACTGCAGGGTTCCATTTAAGTGGCACAAGCTGTCGTCTTCCATTGCTGCAGCTTTATAGCTATAAAAAGACAATTACAGATATTGTGAGACTGCTAATGACTGCACCTTGGAAGGCTGAAAAAATTAATAGTGACTTCAGTCATATGGAGTTATGATAGCTTGAAGGTGAAAATTTGAAGATCAGTGCCTAAGATGTAGCCGTGCTTCCCAAATGAATTATTTTGTTATGTATATTTTTTTATGAGGAACATAATCAAATTGTTGTTGTCTAAATTTTGTAGATGTGTGCCCTTGCTTTGGGGTGCAAGTCAGATGAAAAACTGTTGTACTTCTTTTGGTATTGTGACTGATTCATCAGGCAGCAGCAGCTAAGGACAAAACTGGAAGTATAGAGCCATTAGTTGCATTAGCTGTCACAACTGTTGTTGCTATTTTTCTTGTAACTATAAACTATGCAGAAAGATCATAATTATTCACATAAAATCACTGGCATAACCAGAAAATAGTGAGTCTTCACAATACTATTGATTTCTTGTTTACGGTCTTCTGATCAAGTTCACACATGTTGAATCATCACCTCAAGATTATGGTCATAATGTGAAGTAGAAATTTCATATTAGTTTCACACTATCTCTTCATATGTCTTAATATAATTATTAAATTTAGTTCATCAAAGGAACAGTGAGACTTCAGTCACCCTTTCAATAACTGATCTCATACATTACACATTGTGCCATGTCTTCAAAAAGAAACTGAATCCAGATTAAATGGATAAATAAAAAATAACAGCAATCAACTGATCATGAAAGCCCCACTTCAGGTTAATTTGTGCTCAGAGAATTGAGTCCTACTTCTTCTTTCTTCAAATGTCATTGGAATTTGCACATATTAATTATCAAAAAGTGTCTGCCACACTGGCAGTATAAAATACCTAGTTCTGTCTCTAGGCAGGGGTCCAGCATGAACATATTGATTTTGATTTCAGAAAGAATCTGAACATTGTTTTAGAATCTGCTTTAGGTCTTTATGCTGCTGGAGACACTTAGGAGAGAAGGGTCACACACTGGACTTCAGGACAGAATGAAGGAAATCAGTTTCCATCCCAAAAATCTCAAATAAAAGGTGTGAATGAATTATCATTACCATTTGGATTTTTGACAGTGTAAGTGAAAAGTGCTACTGAAAGATTTTTTCTTTATGTAAGGCGATCCTATACTCCCTTGGTACTCTCATACTCTAAAACTAAGAATTTTTATTTTCCTTTCATGAGCTGTAACAACCATATATTTCCCTCAGTAAAGGACGTGCAGAATGCTGAATAAGTACATGGACACATAATATTTTTTTCATCATCATTTCCTCCGGTATAAATCATAATAAAATGGATGAAGGTAATCCTTATGTTAATATTGCCCTGTTTGATACGGGCAAGGTCGGAATTTGTATGGTTTATCTATTTCATGAATACTGTGCTTGTCAATTAAAAATGCCTGTAGGCAGCTTTAGCCTGTGCACCCGACAGAAAAGCAGATTTGTTTGCATTGTAGCCATGAATTGATGCATTTTGCTTGACTTTTATTAACTATTTCCTCTTCTGTTCATCTCTCGGGAGCTTACTAAGCAAAAGTTTCCCTGTGTCTACTGCATCCCAAAATTTAAAGAATATTTATTTCTGCTGGATTATACATTGTAATCGTGCATGTTCAGACCAGCCTCTGAATGAATTGATTCATTTTCAGCCTTCTGGAATCTCAGTCCTGAGGTTGCACTCATATATATTCAAGTTTTTTCAGTTTGGGGAAACAGTGATTTTATACAGTCTATAGACATACAATCACTGTATATAGAGGAAAAATTATCAGTACATCATTTAAAATCAGCAAGGATCAGCAGACTTCTCTAGAATTCAGAGTAAAAATCTAATTTTGATTCATTTTCTAGAAGACCAATGTCTCCCTGCTGGTGACAGAGGGAACATAGAAAGACCAGCTTTCTATTTTTGGCATCTAATTTACATACCTAAAATAAGGTGACGTGATTACCCTCTGAAACCTGAATTCATCTACCATAAATTGGCCATCTGGAGGTTTTAAATGATTAAGTACCAATCCATGATTCATACTGCCTATCCTCAGCCCTCAGTCAGCATCAGCATCTGCTATTCATCCAGATTTAGGCAAGTGAAAGTTCATATCATGGATGCTTAAGCTGCCTATTTTTTTCATCTGCAGAGCCTGTCCACCTTTGCCCAAATTAGACACCCAGCCCTTATTAAAGTCCAGTTATAATTAATCCCCTTAAAGGCAGCAGTCAAAATCCTAAAACTCCCTAAATGTGAGATAGCTCTTAATTCTTGCCAAGTCCCAGACCTACATAAATACCCAGTAAGAGAGGCTCTCAGACAGAAACACTCACTGTGTTGTACTCAACCCTGACCTCCTCCTACCATCTTGACCTTGGAGTTAATAGGCCATGAAATCAAAGAGGCAGAAGAGGTAGTGAGACAATAGAGGGATTTTTTTTTCCGTAAGACCTTTTAAACATCTCTGACCAGCTGTCCTTGTAGTGGATTGGATGACCCTTGTATTTTAATTAGCTCCATGTTTTTTTTTAACATGATGAGACACTGGCATGAGTTGCCCAGAGAAGCCATGGGTTGCCCATGGCAGAGGGATGGAAACTAGGTGATCTTTAAGGTCCCTTCCAACCCAAACCACTCTGTGATTTCCCAATCCCCCTATAGGCCTTGAGATTACTGCATTTTGACACTGGTAGTGTCAAATGCCAGTACTCATTTAACTTCAGTACTATCCATTCATCTAGTGATAGAGTATGGCAAGTAGTAAGGGACTTGCCTTTTTTGATGGCCGGTCTAAAATAAGGAAGATGCTGGATGAGAGATGGGTCTTTGCTTGCAATAGCCTTTGCTAAAGGAGGAGAGAGGTACATTGGCATTCACAAAAAACCTTTTGCTGGCCTTCAGCTGCCATCTGCACAGGTCAGATAAAAAGCCAGATGCCTCATTCAGGATGAAAACCTTTTGATCCAAAGTATTGCAGTGGCTAAAGAGGGGAATTGGCTGTTTGGCCTGGGGATGTGGCAGCGAAACAAAAGCCAGTCAGCTGCCCTTCAGGAGCTGATTTATTCCTCTTTGGCCACCTGACTAAGTAGAAGTGAATCTAGCCCTGCATTCATGTAAATTTTCTCTGATTGTTTCTGGAGTGACCAATTCCTATAAAATCTAATCTCACAAGTTTTAGGAATGTGTGACCGTTATACCTTGTGGCAGCATGCATGACATCAGTTGGAGGGATCCAATGAAATAATAAAATTCAGGTGCATGGTAAAGCAGAACACACTCCAGAACACTTCTGTGAAACTCATTCTTATGGAAATGTGAACAGAGATCTTCATATCTCATATGCCGAAAAAAAAATACTTTAAAAGGTATATCACAAATAAAGATCCTGGAAAATAACTTTGTTCTTGTGCCTTATCCTTAGACCATACTTAAGAATTCAGGATTTCAGGTTATGAGGTGACTGTGTTTTGAACTTGTTACATTGTGTTTACCACACAGATAATAAGATCATAGCTCTGTTTCAAGGCAAAAAAACCCAGATGCACAGTTTCAACACAGTACATATACATTTACTACTATCCCAACAGAAACAACAGTTGCTAAAACTAAATAATGTTACCTTGATTTTGATATAAGGAACCATTTTTATTTCAGGAAGAGATGCAACCTTATGGTTGCAGTCAGTCGGCATAATCTAGATGTGATGGGACAGATGTGGAGAATGAGGGCATGATTATAACAGCAGACCTCTCCATGCTGAAGTTTATAATGTTACCTGAATAAACTCTTTCCATAAAAAAAAATTACCTGGTAGCAAAACACTGCACAGATCTTTCTGAATCCTTGAGACCCTTTGTCTGGATATTGTCACTTCAAAAAACACAAATGTTTAGGTAAAATGCTACCTAAAACATTGCTTGCATTCCTATTCTCTTTTGTGGGCATCAGGTTTTTTTGTTAGATGTTTTTTCCCATGAGATAAAAAGCACCACCCTTTACGCATGGTGGGCACAATCCTTGGGGGAATGACAGTAACCTCTTTCCTTCAGAACCATCAGGTTAAAGTTGTTCATTTATGCAATCTGAGTTAGAATTAATTTATTTTTCTATAAAAATCTGCTGTTTATTTAAAAATCTGTGTTTTTTTCCCTCATCAGGTTTATCCTGTCTTCTGTGACCAGCCAGAAGTTATTCTTTCTAAACAACTTCTTTGAGAAATACAGTTCCCACTAGTTAAAATCCCACCTTAAGGAGAAGATCAGCAGACTGTTTGTTGTACCTGACATTGTGCTCTCAATGAAAGAGAATGTGTGGAGTACTCCCTTACCTGCAAGATATGCAACATTTTTTGAAATTAGTATCTGTTTAAGCTTTTTCATTAACTTATTAACATTCGATGACCTTCACTTTTTATTATTGCCTCATTTGTCTGTTAGGAAAGAAAAATATGTTAAATTGTCCCATGGCATTAAAATATCTTGATGGAATCAAATTGGTACCTGTCTTTGTCATCTTGAGGGTGAAATACATGTAAAGATAAGGGTTTTTTTTCAGAGAAAAGTTATTTTCTTCATTTTCTTTGACCTACATATTGTTGTTCATGATAGTCTTAAGGTAGTGAGGAAAAGGAAGTGTTTGAACTGTGATACATTGTATATAAGGCTAGAAAGCTCTAAAACTATAGTTCATGTTTTTTTAAAAATATGATTATATTTTTATATATATATGTAAAATAAAGATTCTTTGAATTCATGTTTCTTATTATTTGAAGTTCATCAACTCATGAACCATGAAAACTTAATGAAATGCCTTTTTCTGGGTACTGGAACTAAAACAGGGACACAACAGGAAAGAAGTGCAAACAATACTGAGTAGTCTTGCTTTATTGTGGGAACTAAAAGAAGTACTTCCAAAGACAGTTAGACATTTATTAAGACTGAGGGCTATGCAATTCATCCAAACTCAAACAGCTAGTGACAAAGGCCTGAAGGGAAACTTCAGAGTTAAACCCCTTTATTTTGCTCTGGCTACTAGGCAAATTCCTAGAGAATTATGCTGGAAATTTGTGGCCCGGGATCCAGAGTGAAAGCACAGCCAATTAGATAAGCAATATAAAAATGTTAGTATGACTAAATTATGTCTTGATCATGCTGTGAAACCAGGAACAATGTTAATTTCCATTTTAAATAACGTACGTAGCTCAGCTCTGTTGGTTTTGTTGGACAGCGAAACCCAGATTAAAAAAAATTAGATAAAGAAGGGAAGCCTGTACTGTTGGCATGGCAAAGTACTTGGCTACAGTAAACCTCAAATTTCATCACAAACTTAGTGTCAACAAGTCATCCAGATGATTAGATCCTAACTTGTACAAGACTGTCTAATAAATACAGTGTTCTAAACACAATGCAGCTTCTCAAAGTTACACAATGCAAGGTCTTAACTACATGGCAGCCTGCGTGAAAGGCTTTTCAGTGAGTCAGAAATCTGGCAAGAAACTTTGATTCCATTAGATGAAAAACAGAGGAGACATAGGAAACCTTGCAAATAGCAAAGGAATGGATTTAAATATTGTCTCAAAATAAGATGCAGAAAGCCTCCAAAAGTTTATAAAAAATAAAATGGTCTCTTTCTACTCATGACTTTTGTAGACCACAAAAACATATTTTATTATAGTTTGTTACATTCCAACAGGTATGTAACAATCGAACTAAGGTTTAAGAGGTCAATATTTATATTTATCTCAAAGGGTTGTGAAACAATGGCTCTCTTTTGCAGCTGCCAAGCCCTGGGATGTTAGGTTTTGCAGACCCATTAAACACTGAAGTGTGTACCCAGTTTCTTCCAGTTTCTGCCAAAGATTAATCAGAGATCCCAGGTGCCTATGGCACAGAAATGAAACCATGTGATGACCCAGAACAGATGATCTCACCAGAGCAGTATGGTAAGGAACAGGCACTAGGTTTTCATTTGCTATGTCTGGATGGCCCAGGGGATTACAACAAGCTGCAAAACAATTTATTATGAGGCCACAGCCTCTGCTTGGTCCTGTCTGCATAGAAAAATTTTGAATTCTGCTGACTATTTCATGCCGAATGTTTCTATGCATCCCCAAATCATCAGGCAGTGGGAATCAACAGTAGGAACAGTTAGTACAGTGCAGCTCTCATGTTATTGAGAACTAGCAATTAATGTCACACCTACATATGGATGTGGATAATCCTTCCAGTGTGTTGTTTGCACACTCAAATAGAAAACATATCTAACTGAAACAGGAGAAGACGTGGTACTGCTGAGATCTGCACAAGCTGAGGTGGGAGTCCTTTCTTTGTATCCTAGATTGTTCAAGGATCAAGTCTGAAAAAGCGTGGAGAAAATTATGTTCCTTTTTCCAGTATTTAGTACTCTGGAGCTAAGAGAAAGATTCTGTCTTCCAAGACGATCAGTCTGGCAGGTCTCACTGACACTTTATAAAGAATTAAGCTTGACACAACTAAGTAATGTCTAGACATGAGAAACTGTACATCGACATCTTTAAAAGTGTCCTGAGGGTACGAAACAAGAGCTAGGAGTTTTACGCACCTTGATTTTTTTTTTCTTTTATGGGGAAGTAAGATCACAGAGCTGAGAGACACGAAACAAATATTCTCTTAACATATAAGTAGGAAACTGAAAAAAATCCTCCGATAAATATTATCGCCTTGCTTGGAATTCAAGAGTTCATTTCCTGATCTAAATTTAGCCAGATACATAAAAATTACATCTTTTGCCCAGTGCAAATGTCAGAATGCAGGCAGAAAATTTTCAGCACAGGTAATTTCCACTGAAGCATCCTGAGACAGCCTTTCTTTAATATTCTCCAGGTATCATGCATCAAAAATAAGTAATTCACACAATGTATTTTTAACAAAATACCTCCCTTCTCCTCCCTTTTTTTTTTAATTTTTTTTCTTTTAGGGAGAGGGGCAGGCAAGGAATTTAATACAGCAATTGGAAGTAGTTAAAGCCTTCTAATAGCAACTGAAGCGCACAGCTCACACTGCTAATTAAGCCAGAAGCATCATGGGCATGTTCCTGTTGATCATAGGTTTGCATGTTAGTTTTTGGCTCAGGGCCATGTTTACACTCTTCATTACTGATATAAGTAAAAAGAGTATTGTGAAAAAAGATGGCATAACAGAAGACAGAAGGCCTCTGTGGTAATTAAAGTTCTGTGTAATTAGAGATCCATGAAGATGAGGCTGCAGAGCTGACACTGTGCTGTCCCTCCCTTCAGTACCTGGTGATGAGCTCACCTGGGGTACCTCTAATCTGAAGACCAGCTGCATCTTTGCTGTTTTTCCATTTACAACTTCGTTTCCTCCATCATTAAAACCTTTCATCTCAAGGAGAGTTGCACTTCAGAAAAGCATTTTGGTGTCAAAATTCAGCACAATTAATGGGGGAATTTAATACCACAGTAATTTTGACAGTAAACTTCACTAGTTAAATGGCCAGACTTCACTCTCTCTTTTTTTTCTTTGCTTTGCTTTTCCTTTTCATTTGCTATTGTTCCGAGAATACTTGGACTACTAATAAAAAAAAGGTTGAAACCCACTGAGCCAGAGATTTACTGTTCACACAGTCTGTAGCAGAACAAGGCTCTCAGCTAAGTCACTGGGCTCTTCCACTTTAAAGGATTCTGAATGCACTCAGATCCTTCCCAGAAAGATGTGTGGGCCCAGCTGGAAATATGGCATACACATACGCCCTCACCCTTTTAAAACAGGGACATGCAATTAGTAATAAAGTTATTGTGTTAAAGGTGGGAGAGAAAAGGTAGAGAGAAAGAGGTGGAGTATTGGGGGATGGAAAGCAGGGATGTATCTGGCTACCCAGGGGAGCATGGGTCCAACCAGCTACCAGTGGTTTCACCAGCAGGAACATCTCCACTGCAGAAACAGACTCTTTAGGGTACAAATTCCCATACAGAGTCTGGTTAGTTCACATAGGCATCCCTGAGAGGGAAGCACACATGCTGTCACAGCACTGACATTCAAAATGTATGAGCAAAGCAGAATCTGTAGAAAGAAGCAAGACTTTTATAAGACCAACTAATACAGTTGGAAAAACAATTAAATAGAAAGGCTTTGAGTCACATGGAACCTCAAAGAATAGTTTCTCGCCTAGAAGTTGTCTGCTTTTTCTCCCAGCAATTTTTCAAATCAACATCAGTTGATTTAACACGAAGCTTTACCTCCCAGCACAAAAGAGTGTTTCCTTATATTTGGCAGCAAAGAGTCAGTGATGGTTGGTAGACAGCTTAGATGGAAAGTGTATCTAACACACAGAGACATTTTCTGAGATCCAGAAATGAACTCATAATCACAGGACAAGACATACTTGTCAATTCTTATATTTCATTTGTTTTGTCGAAAAACATTCATAATTACAAGTCTTTTACAACTGCATGATAATGTTAAATCTGATAATAATAATAAAAAACCCAAACAACTATTTCCATTCTGAATCTCAGAATAAAGGGGGAATAACTTTAAGGGAAATTTATTCCACCTATAACATGCTGTTTTTATCAATTTAATTCAGACAACTTCCTGAAAATTAATGAAAGTCACTGAAATGATTTTCTTGCTGACTTGGTGTCTTGGGCATTACCAGCCTGACAGAAAGAGGAAAAATATATATACACACACTTCTGGGTACAGAAATTTTCTTTTTATCAAGTATAAACAAAAAGCAGCAGTATTTTATGCTCCAGTAATTTATGAGCAAATATCTTCACTGACACAATAATTTTGCAGCTAGCCACACCAGGAATGATTGCACGATGGGATTTTGCTTGAGATGTATAAATTAGAATTTTGTCATAAACCCAGAATATTTAGCAAGGCTCTCTGTCTTCACTAGGATTCATTTATACATATTAAAAGAAAACAAAAACCCCATAAGGATCTAAATTAAGGGCTACATAGCAAAAAAAAAGAGGATTTTCAAGTATGGCTGCTTGACATTTCAATATAACTAAAATTAAAAACAAGTGATAGAAGAACAGTATCACCTCATCCTGTGTCATGCAAGCCTTCAAAGCAAAACTATGAGAAGCAAGTATGCAGCAAGCATCTGTGGGTTTACAATTTGTGTCAATAGTGTATGAAGTGCTGAATACACCGTAAAGTGCTGGATTTTGTACTCTTGGTTTAATCATATAAACCATTACACGTTTCTTTGTCCGTATCTGTTGCAAAGCAGAACTCACAGGCTGCAGCCAAGAGACGGATACTTATCAAATACAGTGAGAAACATCTTGACCAAACCAGGTTTCAGCTTAAATACACAAAACAAATAATAGAAGTTTCCAACAGCAAGATCTTGAGGTGGAAATGAAGTAATTTTCCAATACCGAGAGTAAAAAACCCTCCCAAAACATACGAACCACTAAATTAATAAGATGAAGACAGATTTCACATCAGTTTCTCTGCTGGGCATCAGCAGCATCTTGGGGAGGTTTCTAGCCTTAGATTCATTCTGCCTGACTTCACACTGTAAATATCTACATCTGAACCTGTATTCTCAGCTGCCCATTTTGTCAACAAGGAAAGAGAAGCTTTTTTAGAGCATGATTCATCTTATCTATTGTAGACATCTGCCGTAGGCTAAACTGAATTGCCCTGGCAATGACTCAGTCTCTCTGGAATTGCAAAGGGAGTCCGGGGTGACCCACTAGGGTGAAGGGATTTACAGAGGAGACATGTAAATCTAAATGAACGAATCTTCCTCCATGTGTCAAAGGTGTGAAATGCCATCTCCCTCCCTCTGCCCCCCACTCCCGAGAAGCAAGAAGCAGACACAAAGTGGGAAGTGATAATTTGTTTTTACAGTTCATATTTGCACAGGTGTCAGTGCAATGTTAAAAATGTAAAAGATAATTTAGAGCACAGGTCTGGCCTGGATGAACTCCCTCTCATTTCTTCTGCTAAGGAATATTAGCAGTCCATAACAGCACAAAAATGAGTTTTGGGGGATGAAATCAAGGCATTATGCAGGCTGCCCTCTTATTTCTACTCTGCAAAGAAACTGAGTTTGCTGTATACAAAAACGACTGGCACTAAATGTGATCCCCTTGCATGAATTTGAGGGAAATGATTATTCTTAGAAGAGATCCTGATTTTTTTTCATTGCAGAGCAAATGATAAGTAAGTTAACTACTATAGATTATTAACTTGAGGCTAATTGCATAGGGTAGATGCTTAGTGGATAAATCAGAGGAGGAATCACCTTCTCAAAGAAAAAAAATAAAAGCAGCAGTGAAAACTATGTACAAGACAACTAGTTACTCTTTTCTAGTTCATCTGGAGAATAAACATGACTAAACAAATATACAAAATAGGAGGGAATTGGAAAATTAGAGTGAAGTTGTAAAACTGATAAAAGTCAATAATGCTGTAATTAAAGACATTAAAACTTGGTGAAACATTTGCAGTATAGTATATTTCTGTGCCGGTTGTCAGTGGGTGGTTCTTCAGTTATATACTTGGATTAATCTTCTTATGATTCCTGTATATTTCTTTTTTCTTCTTTGAGACTATTTTTGGGTTCACCAAGTAAGTTTCTCTGATGAAAAATAAAAGTTAGAATATAGTTTGCATGGTAACAGGCTTCACAAATCTTTTTAAGAACACAGAAGGCATGATAATGTTTAAAATACATCACCCTATGTTTTTCCACATGAAACATTTACCTTTGACTGAAGAGACCGTTTACAGTCTTCTTAACTACATTAGAGGCTAATTTTACACAGAATTCAATTAATTTTCATATTTCTGACTTCACCAGCATTGCAGTCATTGGCTACACCTACCAAAACGGGAAGGAAGAAGCTGTCCAAAAAAAATGGACTAAGCCAGATACAAGATGGTGGGGATTTGAGGCCCCGTGCTTTCAGAGCTCCCACAGGGGCACACCACAGCCCATTCTCTTCCTGCTGTGCCCAGTGGGGAAAAGTTATTAATAGGAAAAATGGAGAATGTTTTAAAAGGCAGATATGTAAGACCCAGTAGAAGACAAAACAAAAAATATTTTTAGTCGCAAATGTAACAAAACTAGTTAATCATGTTAATTAGTAGGCATGCCAAGAAGTGATGAAGCACTTGTGGGTTGGAAATTACGAGAAATTGTGTAAAGCTGCAGTTCTCTTTGTGAAGCAGAAAGTAACTGTGTCCAGCATCCTCAAGTGTGCAGGACAAAGTTGCTCATGAGCTGGCTGTGTCTAGAAAGGATCTGTGAAAGAATCTCACAAAAAGATCTCATAAGAGGCGGAATAAATATCATGAAGTGCCCTTGGACTGAAATCCAAGTCATTAGCATTCAGGTTGTTTATGGCACTACAAAATGATGAAAGTAGTTTGAAATGAATAGTATCTTAAAGTGTGAGACATTTTGTGAAATTATGCATCTGTTTCTTCCCTGGAAAATTTGTATGCCAGCCAAGGCATAACAACACAGAGAGACTACAATTAAATCAGATAAAATTTTATTATGTTGTCCAGTTCAGGGCCTCAGCAGTCCAGGTAAGGAATTTTTAGCATTCTCAGTACACATAAAACACACTTTGAAAATAGAGAATAAAAATGCTATTATAATCTTCCCATATTTTATTAAAATAAGTTGAATTTGTAAATTGACAGACATTTGAAGATATTTAGAAAAGGTTCTAAATATATATTGTTATAATACTCACAAGACAAATATTTACCTGAGAGTCCATAACAGCTTAATTAAACACAAAAAGGCAACCACACAAAATAGAAGAAATATCTTGTAAAAGATCCTAGTCACAATTTTGATGAATTAAATATTGACGGCAGTCAAAGAGAGAGCCATTTTTGACCACCTGTAAAAACCTCTTAACTCAACCACCCCCCCCAAAAAAAGCCCCTTAATTGCCAGGCTGAGAGCAGTCATAGTAGCAGTTTGTCATCTTCTTGGGTCTTGGTTCAGAAATTAGTTCCCAGTGAAGGAAAATATGCACATACTTACATTTAATTTCAGATTCATGTTTTCATATACCTAAAATTAAACATGTACTCAGCTAATGAGCTGAAATGTATCTTCAAGGGCTGGAGTCCAAAGTCCTGGTTTGCATATCATATTCAGAGTTTCCTAGACACACTGGTTTTATTAAATATTGCCACTGGATTTTGTTCCTCTTGCTTTCATTACTATATCCACTTTGTTTACATGCATTTCAAATAGCTTATTTTGTATCAGGTATTCATCATGAGAATGCTGGTTTTGCCTCTAATTTTGGTGTGATCTCTATAAAGATTTTAACTATCTGAACATTGGAAAATACAAAAATTGATATAATAAAATACTTGGAAATAGAAGCAGGTTCTTATGCTAACTTGAGCCATATAGTAAATTTTACAAATTTTTAGTAAAGACTCCAGTTTTACTATCAAAAGTCAAAAAAATATAATTTACTGCTGAGAAAAAACATACATACATGCAGCTGTTTTGAAAGGACTGGAAGGTTCTTACAGATTTTGAGAGACATTGATCAAGGAAACGTGAAAGATGGTGCTGCATTTGTGTGTTCTTTGGCCAGAGGGAATGAAAAGGCTGAATTCAGCCATGTTCCCAAAGGACAGGTGGCAGCATAAAAAAAGACCCCCAAAACACATAATTCAGTAACATCAATGGAACAAAGATGTTAAACTGGGCTCACATCCTCATTATCTCATAGAATGGTTTGGGTTAGAAGGGACCTGAAATATCATCTAGTTCCATTCCCTCTGTCATCAGCAGGGACACCTTCCACTAGACCAGATAGCTCAAAGCTAAAGGCTTTGAATGCCTTTAGGGTTAGATAAAGTGCTACATCTGTGAGGCAAATCCTACACATTGCATTTGATGTGATATTCAACTTGGGAATGACTCACAGTATAAACATCCACCTCCAGTACAGACAGCTCACTTTGCTGAGTTGTTTATTTTGTAAGCATGGGGAGGGGAAGGAAGCATGGGGAGGGGAAGGAGGTTTGCCACCAAGCCTGGGATTTACAGAGGTCATGATGACTGTTGGGTCATGGAAAACAGCTGAGAGATGCCAGGTTGTAGCTGTGGAGGCATTCCCCTAGGAGCTCAGCCACCTCTGGGGTCTGCAAATCAAAGCCTGTTATTTTGTGACTTAGAGCACAAGCAACACAATGTAGGAGATGGGTAGAATTGAGGTGACCTCCTCATTGGGTCATTGGCTCCTTGTGTCATTTCTAAGGCGTGGATGGTCTTTCTAAAGAAAAATAACACAAACATAACGAACTTCCCCTCTCTACAGATCCAACCAGCAGGCTACAGCTTCTTCCCATCCTGGCTGTGCGCTCATTCAAGTTGTGCATGCCTTAAGTTCTCTGTAGCCTCCTGTCCTGGCTACTTAGGTGAGAGATCAGAGCTGTGGGCTCACCTCCTGTTAATCTGCAGTAGATGACTGCTCTAAGTACTGGAAGAAAAGGTCTACCAGCACTATTTTTACTGTGTGAATTATTGTTGAAGTGAGTTAAGATCTAAGAATTTAAGCAGTTTCTTCCTGAAACTCAGGCCCACGGATAGCAGTTTTCGTAGCTAGACTTCGGAAAATATTTGTTGATTGTTTTTGTTTCCCCATAGGGAATCAAAGCCATACACCCTTCCCTACGTCAGTCCCAGAGAAGAAGCATGTAAATTAACTTTGCTTCAGCCAAACATGAGGCAATTCAGCCCCAAGGGAGACAGCAGCCCAAATGCACCCAAGAGGACTTCACAGATGTTTTTTGAAAGTGGAAGACATTTCTTCTTTAATGGTATAGGTGTATGGGTGCTGTGCTTCAAGCCTTGGAAAGAGATCAGTTCTTTGGTCTTGATGGGCAACATCTATCTGCCTTAAGTTGTGTTTTGATTTGTAAATGAAAGGTAAAGTAAGAAGTAGTCGTAAGCAAGAATGAGGATCTCAATTCTGATGTTTCTGTGTCCATTTCATCAGAACCAGTTAAAAAATTAGGACAGAGTACCAGCATCTCCTATTGTATAATTATCATG
This sequence comes from Gymnorhina tibicen, assembly GCA_013399875.1. NCBI lineage: Eukaryota > Metazoa > Chordata > Aves > Passeriformes > Artamidae > Gymnorhina > Gymnorhina tibicen. Next base: position 1,735,050 of record VXAZ01006775.1, on the reverse strand, counting down.
AAAAGATGAAATACAAGAGGAAAAAAATAGATCTCTGTATCTCTTTGTTTTTAGCAGAGTTAACACATTTGGATCTTGGGTATTGCAGCATCCTCAAAATGTCAGAACAGTTTTGTAAAATTTGGAAGGAAGTTGCCTAGAATATTTTTTTTATTTTTCATCCTCTTTTATCCCTGGCTGAAGAAGAGATTCACAGCAAACCACTTTCTGCATTTATTACAAGCCTCAGCACAAGACAGATCTATTTAAAAGTGCATATTGAGTTGAGAGTGCAAAAAATATAATATTTCCCTTCCCTTCCCTTCCCTTCCCTTCCCTTCCCTTCCCTTCCCTTCCCTTCCCTTCCTCACAAAAGGCAGTTCTGTAATTCCTAGGTTTTCTAGACTGTTCCGTTTCCACAGGAGCTACATGAGTGTGCCTGACCCCATTTCACTGTGGCACTGAATAGCATGGCATCAAGGTTAGAAGAAATAAAAAAAAAATAAAGACCAAAAAAAGACAGAAAAAAAAGGACAAACATTATACAATAGAAACCTTAATAATGTGGTTATAACTTTGAAAAAGGTTTGAAAGTCTGTTGCTTTGTCTTTCCCATTTCACATGGTCCTGCTGCTAAAAAAAATTTCCCTGAGGTTCCTGCTGCATCTCTCCTATAAATGATTCTCTTTGATCAGAATCCAGTGCAAGCAGGCTTTTTTTTCAGTCTTACAGAGGCAATGATTCCATATCACAGCACTGAAACTCTTGACAGCTCAGTGGGGGTGAGAAGAAGAAGCAGGATTATCTAAAAAAGAGAGAAAAAAGAGGAAGCAATTCAAAGTCAGGCCAAAGATGACAGGAGAATCAGGATAGCAGCTGTACAAAATCATACTTGATCTCTGCCAGAGATGTGGTATGTAGGGGTGAATGACAACTTCTAATTAAAGTTGTGACTGATTACCATGTAAGAAGTGACACAATTTGTCGAAGACCTGGAGCCGAAGATGAATCACTTTTATTTGTGGAAAATGCTAATTTAAAGTTATGAATTTTTAGAGGAACATCTGTGGCTTTTTTTTTTTTTCATAAATTCACTCCATAATTAAATCTTTCAGTTTTTTACTGAAACTTTTAAATTGTCTTTTATCCAAGCACTGACTGTGCGTTACAGTACATAAGGAGGAAGAAATACTGAAAACAATATTTGGAAGAGCCCTTGACAGTAATTCAGCAGCCCTTATTTGAAATTCCTGGAATGATGCAGTTTTAACATACATTATCTATTGTTGTGTAATAGATTCACAGATCTGTATCAAGCAACTCAGGATATTATTTTTCAGAGGTTTTGAATTGTTTACTTGTCACATATGCATGTGAACTGAATTCATATACCTTTTCAAAGGGGCACACGAATATGAGCATTATACAAACACATGAGCTGACTCACTTGAAAGCACATTTTGAAACTGGATTTAAACCGAGATTAGCCAGATTCTGTGTGGTTTTCTCTTGAGAGATGTCTCAATTGTTGTCCAAATTTCTATTTTTCAATACAGAAGACTAAATTATTGTCACCTTCTACTGGTTACCTCACATTTCTCAGGCAGGGCAAAGCCCCTGGGAATCCACCTGGTGCAGAGTTTTCTTAGCATGAAGTCTTTGCATGGCCAGATACTGCTTTGCCACCTGTTCCGATTTGATCTCACATGGAATTTGTCTCCATGGTACATTTTATCTTTAAATATCTAAAATGTAGTGTTTAACATTTTTAATAAGATCAGTATCTTAAAACACAGTCACATAGATAAATATTTTCCAAACACCTTTCTTCACTGACTTGCTCCAGAATTCAAATTACTTTTTACACTTAAAGGTAAATCTGAATTCTGAGGCATTAATTATCACATTTTCACACTATTCAGAGTTATTATGTACCTCTAGGCTGTTGTCAGATGATCTTAGATTTAAAAATGTAGGAATAGAGAGCAGAGATTTTGCATATTTGCTTATACCATTGTTTATGCTTATAGTTAGCTTTACAAAGCTGGAAGTTAAACTGTGCATTTATTTTGCAACTCTTTATACTTTGTCCTTATGTAAATCACATTTGGAGAACAGGCAATAAAATGTGAAAGTCAAATTTTATGTCTGTTTTTTTTTTTTCTGAAATTGCACATTTTTATGAGTTGCCAATTAAGTTACATATGCAAACACCATCTTTCCCTGTGAGATTAAGGAAACAGGTAATTGAGGTAATTAATTTAGGTAAAATTAACAGGCAAATATGGATGTACTTCTGCCCAGTGGTTCTCCTTCCATCTAGCATAGGAAGCATGGTCTTGCAGCTGTTATCAGCACAACTCAGAGCCATGGCAATAAGATATCTTGAGCACCATTCTCTCTGCAGCAAGGCCTGTACTATGCTTTATCCGTGATACTGAAACAGACTACAGAAAAAAAAAATCCTAGGAAACTTCCCAAAATAAAATAAAAATACGGTCAGAAAAGCAATGCTGGAAGGGACCACAGTGGGCTCACCTTGTCCAAGTTCCCTGCTGGAGGGAACTTGTTTTTACTCAAACATTTAAAAGCCAAAGCACAAGCGAAACTTACAGAGGAGAGAGGACAAGAAATACTTTGTATTCTTAACTGACATCTCTGCTAATTCAACCTGAATCCCAACTACTAACTTGAGTTATGCTCTTTTAAATCTCATCACTGATCTAGAAGCTTCTGTAGGTGAGTTGGGATATCAACCCCACCTCACAGATTCCGCACTTTTCAGTGAGTTTGTACGGGTGCCATTGGTTTGTCCTGAATTTTTAATTTTGTCAAGCAGTTCTGGTGTGGTTATGATGGTGCACAACAACAATCCAGCATTTTAATTAATGTATGGACTTTCGTGCTCTCTGCAAAAAACGCATCATTTCCCAGTAGTCCCAGCAAAGATTATTCTGGAATCACATAGGGAAAAACTTTGTTCAGTACCTTGGTCTAAGTTTTAGAGATGGCCTGCCCTTTAAAGAGGACATGTGGTTTTGCTTATTGCTTAGCATTAGACTTGTTCTAATACTTTAAATCTTCAATCAAAGATCAAAAGGCATCACTATGGAAAAAGACATTATTTTAAAACTAGTGAATGTGTTTCTGGATAAATATTGACCATATTATTTTTAAAAGGATAGTATTCTCTAAAAGCTGTAAAATATTCACTTTTCCAAGCATTGAATGCTTCTTTTAGGCTTTTCCTGTATCATACATTTAAATAAAATATGTAAAGCTGACATTTTATGTCATCTCTCTATAAAATAAGGCAAGCTCATAAACCAGTCTGAATGCAGATGATAACAATATACAACTTTGGTTCAGAGAGCACATACTCTTAAATCCAGAAGTGCCTTTTGAAGTTCAATCCCTTATATTTGTCACAGCCTTCTTCTGCCCTCTCATGATAGAGGTGTCTCCTCAGTTCTATAAAAATAAGATTTGGTGGGAAACACAGTTTTGACAGCTACCATTTTGGATTACATCACAAGAAGATGGATACTGTGCAAAGGTGAGCTGAGGAGGACAGACAAACTCTCTTTTGTAGCATGGTATCAGGCTGTCTCCAGATCTGAGACAGAAAAGAACTCATCAGTTTCACTTGTTAATGAGCAGAGCCTTTGGTTTCATTATCCAGGGACATTTCAATTTCATACAACAGTGCCAGCGCACTTCAAATTTCTCAAACATGCTCTTCTGACTGGTCTCACATTTTGCTCCTTCATTTCCCACGGATGGAGGAGATCCCTGATGAGAGGAAAGATGCAATGTACACCACAGTGAGACTTAACACCAGGAATGTGAGATGGTGGAGGCTGACGACACAGCTGCATCAACTACAAACATCCTTGGGGAAAACCGCATGAGTCCATTGCACCGACCATGATTCTCACCCAGACCCTCCCATTAGCAAGCTGGCTGATTCAAACACTACTGCAGCAGAAAGAATAACCTCCAGAACAGAGTAAGAGTGGTTGGCCATCTGTCACACGTGAGAGTTGTCAATGGCTGCTGGGATTTATTTTGTTCAGTAACATCTTGCACGCAGGTTAGACATGAACAAGGAATAGTTTGATATCTTTCCTGGACCCAGATAATGCTTTGCTGCTGAAGCAGTCCTAAAGAGGCCCACCAAGAGATGAGGGTAAGTAGTAGGTTCATATCCCAGACAGTGATGGGGGAAATACCCAGATTGTGATGAAGAAATCTTATGGTTCTAATTGACCATGCAAAAGGGTTTTGTATCCCTTGTTTCAGAGCTATTCTGCAGTTTGTGCCCTCTGTAATAGCAGAGGTAAGGGAAAATAATCTCCTTTAGTTCAAGTGCTCAGGACACTAGCAAAGAACTTCAGTTGTTGTAAACCAAAGCAACTGAAAAATAGCAATTTGCAGCATATTATCAGTATGTGCAAGGCAAGCAGAAAGGTTTTAAGTGAGATATCCAGCTGGCCTTCCGTGGCTGGCATTTCCAGCTGGTTGTAATCAGGCTCTGCTCTCAGCAGAGGTGCATCACTTTCTGGTAGCTGAGTCTCATACAATAACTCCAGTAATGCAGTATTGATTTTCACTAGCTGATGACTTCAACTACAGATTTTCAATTCATAAGAAGTTAAAGTCTTTTATTATTATTATTATTATTATTGTTGTTGTTGTTGTTGTTGTTGTTGTTGTTGCTATTGTTTTTACTGCCAGACTGGACATGACAATGATAACCTGGGAATTTCACTACAATTTCCATTGCTGTTTTTCTTACTAGAAGTGGGTTACAATTGTTTGTGAAGTCTGTTTTCACACAGGCCTTCAGGTTTAAAAAGGGTCTCATCTAAATGTAAAGCTAAGGTAATGATAGTATTTTCCTGATATTGGGAAGTCAAGTTAATGAAGACTTTAAAAGAATTTTGACATGTCCGGATAGAAGGCAGATACAACCAGAATGCATCTTTTTTTTCCCTAGCCTGGTCTAGCCCCACAACTTGTAATTATTCCACCATGTACACTATTAAAACCGCATGTTTTATTTCTGTTCATTTTTATGTTTTCAGTTTAAGTTTTATAAATTTTATAACAGGCAATTCTTACTTTAATGATCTAACACGGGTGGTAAATGTTTAAACCAAATTGACTGTATCAGGGAACTATAACCAGGCGAGAAAGTATCAGTTACAGCAGATATAGGACACAGATGTTTATAGAGAAAAAGGAGAAAGAGACATCTTTATAGAGGGTTTAGTTCATACTATAGTATAGTATACTACAGTATATAGTACTATTTTATGACTCTTTTAGAAAAGTTCAAAACACTTCAGGTAATGATTTACTCTGTGAGGCACTTGATCTTAACAAAAATGCTTAACAACAGAATGACAACTAAACAGCTGTTCCAAAGCCACCAAACATTATTCCCAGATTAGCATTCTGTTAATAACATTGGCTTAATGAATAGGACAAGAAAAAAAGCCATGAATTCATGCCTTAAGGGAATATGAGATGATATTAATTTTGATAGAAAGCAAAACTCAAATTTGTTATATCCATGAAAAAATCCATAGATTTGAAAATTGCCCATATATTCCAGCATCATAAACAACAGGTTTTGATTATAACAATCTGGAGTGCTTCATGGGAAAATACTATCTATTTTCCCTTTTAACACTTACCAAATATAAGAAAACTTACCCTGACCAAGCTGATTATAACTGTTCTGCAGTCATAATCTGTAGCTACATTGCTGAGCAAAATAGTATGGAATTAGGCAAAGATCAGATAGTAATAAATACAAGTCAAGTTAATATCCTTGATACAACAAATAGAAATCCCAGAAACTGCAATGTCATGGGGGACTCATATGTATATGAAGTGAACAGGTTTCCCAGAGAGGCAGGAGATGCCCCATCCCTGGGAACATTCAAGTTCAAGTTGGATGGGGCTCTGAGCAACCTGATCTAATTGAAGACATCCCTGTTCATTGCAGGGGGTTGGACTTGATAGGGTTTGAAGGTCCCTTCCAACCCACACTATTTTATGTCCTTCTATGAAAGACAGATGTTCTGTTTTTTCTGTATTTCTCTTTCATTTCAATTCATGAGAGCCACGGCATATTACAGTCTCACCTATAAGTGGTGTTATAAAGCACTGTGCACATGTTCCAAAGAAATGTGCCAAACTACCCTTTCCTAAAATACACACATTTAATAAGAGCAATAAGAACCTCAATTCTATGACTGCCTGCCTGTAATCATGCAACAAACTACTCTCTTTCCAGCCTTAGTCAGAATCCTTAAGCAGCTACAAGGGAAAAAAAGTCCATAGGTCATGGATTTAAGTGTTAACTCTACAGTGCTACTGTCCCTCACTATATCTGACCAAATAATCAACACCTATGTAGCTCAAAGCTTGACCCTATTCAACTCATGGGAAGAGTTGAAGCAGATCCAGAGTAAAATACGGTGTGTTCTCTGGCAAGAAGATACTGTGAAACAATCTCAAGGTTAACTCACTGACTAGCATTTCATGAACATGACTTTTTACCGATATCAGCTGATTAGAAGAAACTCATTTATCTTGACAAGAAAGCCCTTAGTATTTCATACATTTATACCATCTACTTTGGAATATAGAAGAATAAGCAGGAAGGAAATCTTCCAGACTTGGCAATTGCCATCTGGCCCACAGCACTGAAGCCTGACTCCCTGTTCTTGAAACAGTATATTGCTTGCCTAAAGCTATCAGATTAGATTCATGGTCTCCATCCTTATCTTCAAAGCCCACAGTATCCCAGAAGTACCATTTGAACACCAGGTATTCAGTGTTCTTCGCATAATACTGATATAAAACTCATGCATGCTTATAAACAGGATTCAAACAAACCTCTGTTCATAGTCTGATTAGGAATGAAAGGTGGTGAATTTAGCCAATATGTTTATATTTATATATACATATATATATATATATTAACATTATATATATATAAACATAATAGCAGAGCATCTTGTCATATTCCCACACTCTCCTCTTGCAAATACTATTTGTAATTCTTGACAGAAACAGAGAAAATAAACCCAAGATGAGAATTTGGCTACTGTTGATGGTAGAATGCATTTAGAACCACACAAAAGAAGAAAATATGTAGTACAATAATTGATATACCAACCATTAAAGGAAGTATGGAGTAATTAATGAGACAGCAAAGAGCTCCTATCGTGGAAAAAGACAATAATGACTACATCTGTTCTACAGAAAGGATATTGTAAATTGTGCCACTGGAGATTAAAGTTCCTGAAATTATTTTGTTTGCTTATTTGTTTTCATATGAAGTGTCATTTATAGGAAACCACACATTCTGTACTGTGTCATAAAAATTTCCTGCAATTCAACACTTTCATTTCCAAGCATAGCTTGCACTAGGGTAAACAGGGTACCAGTAAAGAAGATTCTACATTATTTCTTAATCAAAACCTTAATAGGTCTCATACAGATACCTTTTCTTAGAAAAGGGGCTGTCTACAACTCAGCACCTAGGGTGTTCTGTTGAGAAACAGATTAGAAATGGAGGTACAAATCCAAGTCTCTGAAATAAAAAAGCATCCATGAATAGTAATAATAAAAAGTATATGACACCTGGGTATCTAGAATCTCCTCTCACAGGTGAAAGATCAATGAATAGGCTGGATTCTTTCTACAGTTTCCAGAGGGAGGTACTGGTCTTGCAGATTAGGAAAATTTATCATGTCTCTGGAGCTCACTGGAGGCATCTATTTAGTTGGCACATAAAGTGCAGATACCTAAGGGGCAGCATCCCCATCTCTAAGTTTCAAGTACTTACATTTCAGTGAGGTATAACAAAGTTGGGCAGCTGCTGTAGAATTAACTTGATTTTTCTGTCAGCTGGTAGAGAAAGAGGAAGTTTGCACTGACAGCAGCTCATTCACTACAAGGTTAGATAAAATGTATGACTCCCTGCTATGGTTTGCACAGGTCTTTATGCCTTAAGTGTATGCATGCTATTTTAAAAACCGGAAATAAAATCTAATGGAAGTTATGGTTATGAAAATAACAGCAGCAGTTAAAATTAATTATGGTAGCATCATAACTCAGGGTGTAGGTCTAAATCCATCCTTCACTGATAGACTGCTTTCATCCACTATTATCCTGTCACTGATGCAGCAGTAACTCATACCATCTTATGCCTAATCTTATGCATTAGGATAAAAGATACACAAAAACATAGAGGAAGGACTTAAGACAACAGTTAATCAGACTCTTTATATCAATGGTGGAATGCATTTCTCTCAGTTGGTTGTGCAACTATAGCATCAAACTTCTAATTGAAAACACTTAAAATAATATGGGCATTCAACTAACATGCTTAAAGTAATTTTTCACAAACTTCAGTTGGAGAACTCTGTTCTAAGCTACTATGCTCTCTCAAATGACGTGCGAGTGACAGCAAGTTCATGCATACATCTAGGTGTCTATATATAAAACATGAATTAGTGCCACACTGATTGACGACCTTGTGTAAAATTAAACCAGCAACAGTCCTTCTCCAGTTGTACTTCTATCCTGAACAGATTTGTGATTCAGAGATGGGCAGCTCTTCTGGCTCCAGGAGTTGCATGTTGAACACGTCACTCGTCGAGTGACACAAAGCCATAAATGCCACATAACCACAGAGGTGAAATATGGTGTGGTCTAGGAGCACTTCACAAATTGGAAATGACTGCCCATCTGCAGGGATCCTGGCGTTCAGATTATAGGGCAAGGACAGTGTAAGCAAGCCTGATGAAGCCAGGCAACCATGCCATCCCAAACAACCTCTGCTTGCTCCCTTCCCACAGCCAGGCACCCCCTGCACCTACTGCCTTGCCAGCACAGGTTGCACAGTTTAAAAGGCCTAATCATGGATTTCTGTATTGCTCAAAAGCCTCAACTTCATCTCTGTTTTAATTTCTTTTTTTTCCCTTTCTTTCCTTTATGCTTAAAGATCAATAGAGTATTCAGACACACCGCCTTGTAACTTGATAGTGACGTGCCCCAAGGTGTGATGGTTCAACCATATTTTTTTAGTCTGAGGGTCTCTATTAGCACCAGGACATGACAATGATTAGGAGATCAAAGCCCAGTATGGTAGAAGAGAATCTCTCTTTAACTGTCAAGGGTAAAAAGTATGGAATTATAATGCATATTTCTTGTCATCCTCATGCTTCCCCCTGTAAATAATTATAGCTCCTGTTCACTTATTCATATATTTTAAAAAATTCACTGGTTTATTTATTGTCTTTGAATTTATTTGCATGTACTGTGCCATCTCATCAACTCAAATGCTAATAGAGATTCTGCGTACCATTTGCAATAATAATCATATTTTCATCCTTTCGTATTTATTGGTGAGCCTGCTTTGTCTACTAGAATATACATATAATTATCTGCTAGATTCACTAGTAAGAAACTGTGATATGATGAAAATAATGTTTATGAAAATGTAATTTACACTCTTAGTGTTAGGGAAAGTCAATCATACTAAGTAATATGCATTTTAGGGAACTTACCAGATACCAGGAATGTTTTTCATGACTGAGAACTCCCAGTTGATATGCTGTGAAAGACTGTTTTGTATCATTTGCAGAATGCTGATGTCTAGGACTAGGACCTCATTTCTGCTATATCTAACATCATTTAAATTATGGTGAAGGAAGAAAGGAAGTGATGGTTGGTGTGGAGTAATGACTGATTTTTTTGTCAGAGATGAAGTTTGACTCTGATCTCGTAAAATAGCTTTTCCAGGGAAAAATAACAGCATTTAAGTACTGTATTTATCTGCTACATACAATGAAATTGGCAGCACATTACCTGTATTGAACAGCAATGCTCCCTTCAATCGAAGGAGTCTCCATCTCCAGTTCAGTTAGAACTTCCAATGAATTCTGCCTGTTAACACTTGTGTGGTAAACTGGTTACACAGGCAGCAAAAATTATGAAATTGAGCTGAAAATTCTTCTTCTCTTCATAATAATTGTATATTTCTATGAAATAACAGAGGATTGGAAGGTGCTGCTCTGTCTGACCTTGAACTGTTAATAATAGGAGCTGTAAAGCTTGTTACCACATTTCATCATTCTCTGGCCTGAGGGAATATGTTTCCTCTACTGTGCCTCTGAAAAAAACCTAGACAAGCTTCTGTGTATGGTGGGTGTGATGGCTGGAAATTTCAGTTGAAGTTAAAAATACAGAATCATAAAGATTTCATCTAGTTAATATTTTGCTTAAACTGTAATTATAAAAACAGTGCTCCCAAATAGGAAAGAAACATTTATTCTTTGCCTAGAGTATTTTCTGGGTAGGGAAAAGTTCGAAGAGATTTTTCTTAAAGAAATAGTCCTGTTTCTAAAAGAATGGTTGCTCTTATTTTCTCCAAAATGAACAAAGGAAACCAAAGAATGAAAAAAAAAGATGTAGGAAGCTCACATCACTGACAGAGTCAGAGGAGTTACTAAAGTGGTGCATGAAGAAATGTAAATACGTGATCTGTGTGTTATTTTGAAACATAAAAGGCCTGCATCAACCCACATGCACAGGGATATGCAATACCTGAATGTTTGCTTTCACAATCACCACTGTTTAAAATTTCTAGGCTTGCTTTGAGAAATTCAATCACTAACATTCTTCAAGGAAGATGTGGCCCTTGGTCTTGACGGAAATGGCAGCATTTTCCACCTCTGTGACAGGCTTCACATACACTTAGGGAGTCACTATTTCCTCCCTTTCCTACCCTAAAATGTTTCCCTCACATCTCATACCAAATAGGATCCCAGTTCTATCACATTTGTTTTCACCCTCCCAGTTACCTGGTTTACTGGTTTTGCATGACAAGGTTTTCTTAGCAAAGGACCTTCAGTGGCTTCTGTGAGAAGCTGCTGGAAGTTTCTCCCATGTCCAACAGAGCCAAGGCCAGTCAGCTCCAAGATGGACACACTGCTGAGTCTGGGTGGAAGGAAGGTGTTTTAAGGTCTGGTTTTTATTTTCTCATTATCCTGCTCTAATTCGATTGGTAATAAACTAATTTTGCCACATCAAATCTACTTTGCCCATGCCAGTAACTGGTAAGCAATCTCTCCCTGTCCTTATCTCAACCAACAAGCCTTTCATTATATTTTGTGTCCCCTGTCCAGCTGAGGAAGGGAGTGGATAGAACAGGATAGAACAGGAGAGGATAGAACAGCTTTGATGGACACCTAGTCTCCAGTCAGGGTCAACCCAGCACACCTTGTCATATTCCACCACTGCTGTCCTGCTATATATCATTCCAATGGTGTGTCAACACTCTTCCCTCAACCGTAAAACTGGTGAAAGTGTAGGTAGCAAGAAAAGGGAGCTAACAGGAAGGTATGGGGTGATATACAGCAAAGCACAGATGATATAACTTCTGAGTACTCAAGTAACACCAGCTGTGACTCCCTTCCACCCACTTCTCAGCAGGATAAGGTTAGTCAGTCTGCCAGAGCCTGTGTTAATGATTCCTAATTCCCACCCCCTGCAGCGCATTTAGGAATTTGCACAGCTTGCAGGATATGAAGCATCATATGCCTTGTGTAGAGGATGAGGATAGTTAATTTCACAAATCAGAGGGAAGTTTTGAAACTTGTCAACTGTCTACTATTCCTGAAATATTTTGAAAAACTAATGGATAACTTAAACAAAACAAAAAAAACAACAACAACAACAAAAAAACAACCACAAGACATTTAAAATAGAGAAATTTGTTTTGTAAGGGGTAATAGTCAGAACACTGAAAGCCTTGATTCAGTGCCCAGACATGGTTGGGGGAGTACAACAATCTTGAGGTGTTACCATATAAAATGAACAGAAGAAAGCAGCTGAATTTTGTTTTTACTCTAATTTATGACCAACACCTAGCCCTGGAGGCCTTCATTCAGCCTAAATTCCACATAAGTCTTGGTACCTCTTTGTTGGCTCTGGGTTTTTAGAGGCAGGCAGCCAATGGGAAATACCATGCTCAGAGATTTAAGTGGAATTCAGGCTGAGGGAAAGTTGGATGAAGTATGATTTTCATAGATTTGTTTTTCCTTGATATTAAGATAACTTTAAAAATATATCTTCTTGGACTGTAGAATAGTTTTTCTCAAGTTTTCTCTATGGGAAACCAAAAAATATTTTCATTCCTTTTAATTTATTAAAAAAGTCAGGCAACACCAGTTAAAATAATGACAAAGCCATGTGATCTATTTGAGTGTGTTTTGAAAAAACACTTCAAGTAACAGAAAAGAAGGGGCTAAATTGTTTTTTTATTATATAGCTTCTAATAACATTCCAATGTGTAATAGAAGTTGCAAGGTGATTTTTATCAATTTAAAGCCAGACTGCTGAAAAACCCTGGTCAACAACAAATAATTAATAGCCATTTGCAATGTACACAACAACAAGATGTCTTGGCTCTGGGAATCTACTGAATGCTCGGTTTCAGCTTGTCCAGCGTATTGCAGTTTTGAACATTTTAAAAAAATTTCCCTCTCCAGTACCACCCTAATTCCACTACCACTGGAATTTAACAGCAAGTACAACTGTGAAGAATATGCAGATGACAACTCAACTGAAAATTTAGTGAAGTCAAACAACAAAAGAGTTGAGAATGCTTTCTGCAATTACTAAATTGTTCAGAATATGGGGAAAAAAAGAAGAAAAACCCCATTCTCCAACTTTGTTTCTGTAAAATAATTATTCTTTTAGTGATTCCATATAAGGTAATAACAATTAGAAATATCTCAAATTATTGAGACTACAAATAGTCTTTTATTTTTTAGACAATTGAAAATTTTGGGGTTGATCCAAAACACTTTGTTTTGGTCATGGATCAGCAACAAAAAAATCATTATACACCTTTCCATGTTCTCAGGAGGATGAGATAGCAGGGCCAGTTCACCACAAATTCTAATGAGTACAAAAGATACTGTTTTAAAATGGTAAAATATGATTAATCTAGCAATATAGCTAAAATGTAAGGACCCAGATGAAATTAGCACTTGATCTTGGAGCAATCTGGGAACACTGAACAGTGCCTGAGGACTGAAATTCCAAAAATCACTTTAAAAGCTTTCAGGCTGTGCTCTCAGTTATAAAAGCATGTTTGAGAAGAGAATGATGTGGAGGGAAAAACAATAAAGGTCACATTTCTCTGAAGCCTTACACAGTGTATTTAACAATGGCTGAGTCTCCGAGGATGTTAATCTTTCATTTCAGGATATCAAAACAGTAGAGTAAAAATGAAAATGTAGAAAATTGTTTGCCCAGAACTGTAATTATTTCAGAAGGCAAAAGGGATAATTTTAAGTTAGTAATTTTCTGTCTACTGTAATTGCCCATATTTAAACAGTTGGTAAAGTATTTCTAAACAGTTATGTGGGTACTCAGAGTAACACTGTTTTCTGAGGAATCCATAGAAGGTTGGATGTCCACAGCAAATCTAGGGAATGTTTGCTTGGCTGATGTGTCACCACAAACCACTAAGATAAAAAACAGATGCTAAAGCTCCAGAATGGGCTACTGACTCTCCCAAGAGAGATTTGATCATGGTTTGATAGGAGCATGCTCTTATTCCAATGGAATAACATATAAAACCTTCTTTATATTTTATTTTTGCACAAAATCTATAACCCTAAATACTGATGAGTGAATCACATAAGGGAGACCACATGTGAGCCCTTTAATCAAAGCTGCTGAGAGCAACTGGAGGAGTTCAGCATTGTGAGAAATTTGAAAATCTCTGCATTACAGCCATGTGAATCTCAGTATGGATCATGGATGACTCTGCACTTTAAACCAGACTATTTTTAATACATGATATGGCCATCTTCTTGCATTTTGCTTAGTTTAGAAAAATGGTTTTAGTCATTAACTTTTCCACAGTAGATTTCACAGTCTTTACAGTATACGTTATAATCAGAGGTAGGCGAACAGGAAGGTGGGGAGGAAAATTGTGCCAAGGCAAGACATTTTTGGGCAGTATTTACTATCCATGAATGAACACTTTCTTGTCAGTAGTCATTTCTACCAGTAATGCCTTGCAAATGATGCACAATCAATCTCAAATGGATGCTTGAAGTACTACTACACTGTGGATTGAAGGATTATACCTCCAACAGGAATCCAGAAAAGTTGCTTATCTAATGCATTCTACCATTAGAGGAGGATGATACAGAGGGAAAGTCAATAAAAGGGGCTGTTTGGACACCAGTAAGCCACTCAGAGCACTTCAAAAAGAAGCCAAAGCTGTTAGACAAGCATTAGTCAAGTGTTCAGTGATAACAAATAAGTCTTAATACTTGATGTAACACAAAAGAGATGAAAAATCCCCGAGTTAAAAAAAGAATTATCTTTATTTCTTTTAGGTACAAGAAAATTTTGTACCTACAGAGGCCAGTCTCCCTGGGTTGCAAGGCAGCATCACATGAATCTCAGCTGATACACATGCAGAATTTCTCGAGTATTTGCCATATTTGCCTCAATTTGCCATTGAGGGCTATGAATTGCTCCCTGTTTTCTGAGAGCAGTTTGTCAGTAAGATCAGTTACTGGAATACAGTCACACTTCAGTGTGACTTCAAACACTCATTTTTAATGTAAAATAGCAAACTTGCTGATGAGTGATTTTTCCTTCCAAAGAGGCTTAATTATTTAGCCTCCCCATTCTCTTTGATGGATGCATATTCCTTTTATTGGCTACAGTGACAATGAAGAAATTCATGATGGGATGTAACAAAAACTTTCTATTCCCTCAGGTATATAACTTTTCTCTAAGTTTTCTCTGAAGTAGCTGAAGCAGCAGCAGAAGTCTGCTGAACTGTTTAAGTCAGTAGTAGAAGTACAGTATTAATAAGTACAATTTCATTGAATTCTGGGGTATGTCTGCCAAATTGATGTGGAATTCTGTCCTTCTCCGAGGACATTTTTAAACCATCTGTGTTGATCAACTCATTATTGTGTGAGGTTCAAAAAGGCCAAGTGCCAGGTCCTGGACTTGGGTCACAACAACCCCAGGCAGTGCTACAGGCTAGGGGAAGAATGGCTGGAAATCTGCCCAGTGGAAAAGGCTGTGGGGGTGCTGGTCAACATGAGCTGGCCTGTGCCCAGGTGGCCGAGAAGTCCAATGGCATCCTGGCCTGGATCAGCAATAGTGTGGCCAGCAGGACAGGACAAGCTGTTGCTGTTGTTTGTCTTGGTGAAAAATAGTTCTGAGCAGGGTTAAGATGATTCTTCCCGTTCAGGATGACCTCCATTTTCAGAGGCTGATCTCCCAACTCCAGATCCAGCTTTTCTTTGAGCAAAGCATTTTGGTGTGTACACAGAGTTTCCTCTCTCCCAGAGTACACAGAGTGCCAAGATATCTTTCACGATAAAATACATCGATGTCTTCCTCTGGCCAAGTCAGTGGCACATGAGTCCTGGGCACTTTCAAATACTCAGTGAAGCAAACAAAAGAAAGTAACAGCTTGTTAAAGAAAAGTAACAGCTTTCAGTTTTTGTCATTCTGGTACTGCATATCAGGCCATTTAAGGTTTTTTCCCTCCAGGATTTTATCCCCTGGTAGTCTACTAATCAAATCCCTGAAAATGTCAAAATCTACTCTCCTGAAGTCCAGGACAGCCAGCTTGCTGTGTTCCCTCTTCACTGCCCTAAGGATCTCCATGATTTCATAGTCACTGCAGCCCAGACTGCCTTTTAGCTTCACGTTCCCCACCCTTTTTGGTGAGAATAAGGTCCAGCACAGCATGAGGGAACATGGTCTATCACAGCACCTCTCCTTGCTGGCTCCACTACCACTTGGAGAAGGAAGTTACCATCAATGCATTCCAGGAACCTCCTGGATTGCCTGTGCCCTGCTGTGTTGTCCCTCCAGCAGATATTGAGGTGGTGGAAGTCCCCCATGAGGAAGCAGGGTTTGTGACTATGAGGCTGCTCCTATCTGTCCATAGAGGGCCTCAACCACTCAGTCTTCCTGGTTGAGCACCTTCTATCAGGCCCCCACTATAGTGTCACCTGCTCCTGCCCTCCTTTCAATCCTGACCCATAAGCTTTTTGGTTGTTCTGGCCTGGAAGATCCTGGTAAGCATGATGTTTGAACCATTTAAATTTATTGGCATCACAAATTTAAGCCCTTCCAGTTTTGCTACTGTCCTTTCTATTTCTGAGGAGGACATGTCAATTTTCATGTCTAGGAAATGTTCTGCTGAGATTTTAAACCCTAATCCAACCATCTCAGCATGTTAGGATGAGGCAAGAACTTTCTTAGCTTTAGTTTTCGTGGTTGAAATAGGCTAATAAATGAGGCTTTTTGGTCAGGTACAGCTGCAAGAAAGAGTTTCTTTTCAAGTAATACTTCTTGTGTTCCGTATAACCCAGAACACTTAGCAGAGTATCCCACAGTGCAATGCCATATGTGAATGTGAATACGGCAGCTCAGTAAAAGCTGGTAATTATGGTTAGTTTAGCCCCAGAAATGTCTGGATTATGCTCAATCCTGAATGCATTAATTTCTAAAGCACATTCAGAACTTTAAAGCAGCTGAATCTCCCCATTTGCAACTAGTCCTTTTGCCTGTTTGAGTTCTGGAGCCACAAATTTCGCTTACCAAAGGATGATACAGGGTATAATGATAGATGTCGGCTCATACCTAAGGAGTCGTCCAAGCAAAGGAATACATAAAAAAATTAATCTACTTCACCCTGTCACTTTGTGTGCCAAGAGACTGTTCCCAACCTAGAAATTAAAATAATCTTTAAATGATCAGTTTTCTCTGCTTAACCCTTCATACACGTTTTAAATGATGCACCACTTCATAGCAAGTTGCAAAGGGAATTTTCCTAAATGGCTTTATCAGGAATTTAAAGAAATTAATGGTATTCTTGCATATTTCAACTACCCTTTGACTCAGAACTTGATATTCATGAAAGAAGCTTCTTCAGAGTGGTTTGTATTATTCCACTAAGAAATCTTGTTTGTCAAATGGAAAAATTTCAGTTAAGAGGGTTTTTTTTGATTAATATCTTCTTTTGAGAAAAAGCTGGTTTATTACAAATTTTTTGAATTCAATGTTTTTCTTTTCTGTTTAAAATTACTTTTTCTCTCAAGTGTGTGATTAACTATGTAATAATAGAAACAAAATCTCAAAAGATGAGGTAAAATTAATATTTTAGATGTTATAAAAAATAAATGCAATCAATCATACAGACTGGAGTCAGAGCTTAATCTGCTTGGATTTTGGCTTTCTTTTTGTATGCTGAAGAAAATCTATCTTCCCACCTCTGCTTATTTGGGGAAGAACTCATATGAACAAACACACAGAGAACATCTCAATAACTGGAATTTTCAAAGAGTTTGTACACAAGAAATGGTAATGTTGATGTACTAAAAATGCCATTTGGGTCCTACTGTGCTGCTTTAGTTTCTTAATGTTTTATAACTCAGTTTCCAATATGCTGACAGTTTACCTGGTAAGGCCAATTTATAATTATGTTTATTAAAAGTGTGTCTTTGCCGTCAGATCAAATTCTAATGCTGGGTTTAAGGCATCCAACTTCTCTTTATAGTTTGAAATGAGATACACATTTTCCTACAGTCTCTGCTGGAATCTTATCACAAAGGCTCCTGAAGTGCCCTCTGGATCTACAGAAACCTGGTTTTCCCTCCAACATAATAGACGTCTGCAGTGTGCTTGAAGTATTCTGCACGTAGACCCACAACACAATGCCAGGTTTTTGCCTTTCACTCCCCTTTTATGAGCTGGCAGTAAAACTGGATTTCCCATGGAGATGAAAGCTGACTTAAGTGTGTCACATGCTCCTGTGTGGACAGCTCTCCCCACTGTCATCCCTCAACAAAACACCTTCCAGGAGGAAGATACAGTCTAAGTGGCATTCTTTATTTTCTTTAGATGTCACATAAGAATGAACTTGGATAAAGAAAAAAGTCTGGGTTTAGAACAAATTTCTTCAGCTGAGGCAGCTTTTCAGGAACCAGTTCCCTAAAACTAGAAGGAGTGGGTAGTATTCCCCAATCTTAGTTTCTTCAGGAAGATTATTTATACATTTCTTCAGACGCATGCTGACAAAAATATATTAGAACAATATTAGATTAATTAAAGCTGTTCTATATTCCAGCTAAATAAACAAAAAAATCCAACCACAAATTCGACGTTTAACCTCTAAAGGCAGCAAATATCATCTGATCATTTTGGGTTAACAAGATCACTAGATATCTAAGCATAGGGCCCTTTCCTGTTTCCAAATTTCAGTAGTTCTTGCTTCTTTCTAAACTCTGTAATAGCAGAGAGACAGAGAGTTTGATAAAGAAGCGTCAGATCTTCCTCGGATTCCCTGGAGGGACAGGTGCCTGGAGTAGGCACTCTGAAAACAGCTCAGTTCCCCTTTCTTCTACTTCTCTTGTGCTACATCTGTGAGACTGACAGACCAGCTCATGAGGACTGTGGTGGGACAGCTGGAAAACATTGCCCTGGGCTGCTAATCACGACTCCTCAGGCAAAGATGGTTTGCTGGCCTAGTTTATGTTTGTACTGAAGTAGACCAAACATTCCTACAAACATCTGTCACGTCTCAGCTCTTGAGGCTGTCACCTCCACTTGCAGGATAAGGAACAAAGACTGAGAGCTCTCCAGTGTTGACACTGAATTGAGGTATAAGCACCTTTATGGACCAGGGCCTGGAGGAATATCTGGCTGACTATTTGAGTTACACGAAGTTGTGAAAAAATAGGATTCTTGGGTTAGCAGTGAAGCCCAGTGGCAGAGATGTCTTTGTGCCTTAACATCAGTAGTGCTCAGGGCCTGGAGTTTGCAGTTTTGTACCCTTTCACCTCATGTGCCGTAACAGTGGTTTTCCAAAGTCTCTGCAGCACTTCCCCTTGTTTCTCCCATGCTTAAGTTCAGACGCTATTGCCCTCACAACCTTTTGCCTGCCAAACTCTGATGCTGGTGTTCTCACGGGTTCTCACGGGAAGTGGCTGCTGCTAGCATAAGAAACACCTGGCTTCACTTCTTGCTTTGCAGATTTCAGTTTATACAAAAGAGAAACAAGAAAAGCAGCACAGTAGATAATAGCCAGTTATATATTTGACAAGTACTATGCATGGCTACATGTGCAGAGGCTTAGCAGCCAATGCATGTGCAACATCTGTGCCCAGTTAGCATGCTCCAGACAGGGCTAATAGTTTCACAGGCAGAAACAAGGAATAGGACGTTTGAGCCATCCCTGATTAAAAGTATTATGATGCTGGGGTAAAAGTATGTGAAAGTTGTCATCAGTCTTATCCTCATCAGTCGTCTTTGCTGCTACTTCTTGCTGCACTGAAGAGAGCCCCCATTCAAGGACACTCATTCTGGGCATCCATCACTGTTCCTCCTCCCCAGCCACTGGAGAGTTTCCCCTTTCCTGTTCCCCTTCCCCCTCCTTTTCTCACTTTTTTCATGTTCCCTTCTCTCTTTCTCCTTCCTTTTTCCCAAATGTAACTTCCAGCATTGGAGTCGATGTGTGTCATGTGCCGAGGACCCTGCTCACACATCTTCATGCATGTGGGCCTGTCTCACCTTCCTGTGTGCAACAAACATCCATGAAATTAATCATGGGCATGTGAACATGATACCAGCGTGTATCAGCTGAGAGTCTACAAGTTACAGGACACCACGACCTAGAAGTGTTGGAACGAGAATATGGAAGATTTTACTATGCCACAGACCATACTGATTTCCAGTCTGTAAATCAAAGCCATCCTGTGACTACCAAATTTACTTAATGTATTAAGATATAGGTAAAGTGCCATACTTGATCATTTATGAGCTGCATTTTGAAAGGCTTTTATTAAAATACCTCTGCTATGTCTTTTTTTTTTACCATAATTTCAGCTATATCTCTTTTGTTAATTCAAAATATTCCCTAGATGCTTTTAAAAATAACTGAAATTATTAACCTCTAGCTTTTCAAGGGTACAAAATCTTTTCTTATGCAACCCTCTGCACTTGGTGTTTGATGTGAACCCTGATCAAAACCAACTATTTAAAAATGTATTTTAAAGTTTCTGTAACTCAAGTTTCAAGCTCAGAAAACTTGCAACTATTTTAAGCTAGGAAGTATGGGAAGCAGCATCAAGAGATAATGATGCTTTCAACACAAACATTTTTCTGATTTTTGTACAGCTTTGGCTGCATTTCACTCTTTAATGAAGTATCTATACAATCCTGTTCCAGCTGTAGTGTGCACTGCAATAGTAGATTGCTACTTAGGCCTTTAGTTCAGATTTTTTACTACTTAGTCATTATGTCAAGACGTTGCATGACCAAATTTCTAATGCAGATCCTTTAGCTCCTCTCACATTTGTGTTGCAACTTCCTTTCCCACACCAGTTTTTACCACAGATCACCACAGGATCAAACTTGTTTGGGAAATCTATGGAGCTAGACTTCATTTCCATCATACTTTTTTTTTTGGATGATGAGTGAAGAGGTTAGAAATGGGGATAGGCAGGTTCTGATCCTGGTACTTGAGAGTTTTATTGTTTTTTCATTGAGCTAAAAATCTTTTAGAAATATAAGTATTGAAGAACTGAAAATACATCTTAAATTTGAAAGTTAAAGTTTGTAATGATTCTTTACCATCTTTCTCTATATATTTTCACTAGTTGTTTCCACCTCTAGCTAGCAGAATCCTAGTGTAGAAAAGTAATTCCCATTTGATGATTCACAGACATTTTATATACCAGCAATTGCAAAATAATTTCTCCCTCCATTCTTAACACTTCTGTTGCTAGTTTGATGCTGAAAAACTGGGAGACACTTCAGTGAAGTTCTAGAAAAATATCTTCAGTTATTTTTACTGGGATCTTACTTCAATAATAGGCTGTTTCTGGTTCTTTGAAACATATATCCTAAAAGCGTATAAAATGGTCGACAGAAAGAAGGCCCTCAACTGCTCTTTTCATTTTGTGCCTTTTTTGGTTTTTTTCCTGGGAAAACTTTGCAACATTTAACAGGCCCATTACATTACCACAGTGGACAGCATGACACATTTCTTTTATCTTAACAAATCCAGAGGTATAGTTGTTGCTGCCCCTGGCAGCAAATTGTCTGAGGTAATCGATGCTTTGCAGAAAGTCTGGAAGAAATCCTCTTTGGCAGTTCCAAAGTGAGTCATGTATTCTGTACAAGATACCATTTCTCTATTTGCTTCACGTTGTACATTCTAAAAGAGCATTTCTGAGTGGTCATAGATGTATTGTGAACTAGTAAAGATGCCATTTACAATAATACACCAGAAATCTGCACTGCATCTTTTAGGTTTGACTTTTGTCTCTTCAGTATCTGTTTTGCACTGATGTGTTGCTTCCAACCTCAGCAACCTACAGTGTCAGGGAAAGGTGAGCTGTGTCCCATGTGTGTACCCATGCTAAGGGTCGTGCATGTCTACATGCACGAGAGGCAGCTGGAGGCCACCTGGGACATGCTCCATATGCCTAGCTATAATGAGAGCATGGAGACTCAGTTCACTGGTGACAGCTTCATGCAGATGCCTAAATTTAGCTATCTCAAACTGAAGCTGCTTTCACTGATTACTTCTTAAGGTGCTATGGGGCATCAATCACCTCACAAGGGTGAACAACAAAATCAATTAAATTGCTTTATTGTTTCATCAGATTTCTTTCTTTCTCATGTCTCGTTTAATACTGGGATTTAAAGTTCTGTCAACTAGGAACAACTTTATTTTGTGAATGAACAGTACTGGCATAAAATCCTTGGCTAGGTTTCCTAAGTGTGATAACAATATAATTATATTCTCTACTTCCCTAGGCGGTTGCAAAGTGCAACAAAGTGGTGCCCTTCAGTCAACTGAAAACAATCACGAGGAGAGAGGCTTGGGTGCCTAGATGAATCCAAACCCTGTGTTGTTCTCATGCTTTTTTATGCATTGTCATGAGTTTTTCAGCAAATTATGCAGTAACAGAAATTATAGCAGACATCGCTAGCTGTAAGTTAATCGTGGAAAATATTGACAGAAAATATTTCTAATCCCATTTTATGGAGGAGTAAAGTGAAACAAATAGAATTGAGTGTTTTAATGCAAACTCACCACTAGAGACCATAGCAGAATGAAGAACTGAGTCAAAGCTTCTTTCCTGTAGCAGCTTTAAGGTTTGTTTCCCCATTTATGTTCAGTATTTTTCCATCTGCTGAAAAACACTTAATTGACAAAAGTTATATTGAGTGAAGAGCCTCAAGTAACCAGGAAAGTAAAACACCACAAGGTAAATTTTTTTCACCAAAAATGGAAGAAATTAGTGCCTTCATGTGTCCCTCTTCAAATCCCTCAACTCTCAGTATCCACAAGTGCAGATACCTCCCCCTGTAAAAACCTGAGCAACAGCCCAGAAAATTGATTTGTTTGCACCACAAATCTCTCAGATGGATGAAAGGAATGGAAATGGCTGAAACAAAGCAAGAAGACTGACTCAGAAAATATGGTAATAGAGCTAATAAAGTTCAAAGTCAAAGTGCAATTCTTTGAGTGTCTGGCAAAACAGAATAGTGTATTAAATTCAGCATGCAAATGAAAAGTCTTTTGGTGCCTATGATCCATCCCACTGGCACAATAAAATTGTGATTTCTTAGACCACATTCTGGTAGTGATATTTATGACCAGAAAATGCATTTCTAAGAATTAAGATTTGGTGATTATAAAATCTGTAAGAATCTCAAAAGGAGATGATTTTACACATCTCAAGACATAGAGTTTTGTTCTGAAATTACTATACTTAGCTGATAATATGCTCTCAAATTTCAATAGATTATTTATTAATAGTAAAGCGTGCAAAAGTGTTAAAGGATTGAAATGCTGAAAAGTTGAACATACTGATATTTAACCACATCTTAATCATCCTCAGTGACAAAAATTTTGTTGGAATTTTTAGTGTGAATTTCTCTTCACTTTCCATTGTTACACCTTTGTGTTATCTTCTCATTCTGTTGATATAAGAACCTTCAGTTTTACAAACTTATGTAGGCAGCTGTGGAATTCAAATAGAAAAAAATTTTTACTCCCCCATGGGTAAGCAACAGTTCAAGCATATTAGAAGGCAGTTTTCCAGATATCAAATGATTTTTACTGCTCTTTCATGAGCGATTTCCAAATTTCTTTTTATATTGGCCGTGAAATTTGAGTATCAAATCCACATATGACTTTCTAGGAATAATTTAAATAGTTTTATCTATACACTTCATAGAGAAGAAAACTTAAGAAAAGTTAACTTTTTTTCTTTTTTTCAAAAATACTGTGACTTCCACTATCTAGAAAGATGCATTAATCCCTCCTTCCCACAACTGACAATCGCTATTTACTTATTTAAATTATTTCACTTGTGGGACACAAGACCCAACCCAGTTCTTGCTAGATTTGTGAATAAAAAACCTGCAGATAACTTCCAAACATAGACTTCTGCATGGAATTATTATAATTTTGTGACTTTGGTCACCTCTTTAAATTTGTATCCTTTTCCCTTTTGTAGTTTATGAGCTGTGCATCAGAAAGAGAATCCTAAAATTATACATCAGCAGCAAGTTTTCAAATATTAGATTCCCACTCTCGCAACTCCTCAGGAAAACAAGACAA
The DNA here is from genome assembly GCA_013399875.1 of Gymnorhina tibicen. Lineage (NCBI taxonomy): Eukaryota > Metazoa > Chordata > Aves > Passeriformes > Artamidae > Gymnorhina > Gymnorhina tibicen. Next base: position 1,711,346 of record VXAZ01006775.1, on the reverse strand, counting down.
AAATCCTATAAACCAAATTATTCTTCCATTTCATTATGGCCAGTTTAGTCTTCTTATTTTGTTTTTAAGTTGTGTTATAGAAGAAACAAAGAGATTACTATGTCTAAAACTAACAGCCTGCTGATGCAATTTTTCTGTGCCCCAAAATAATGGCTGAGATTAGCTTTTTTCACCATTTCCTTGTTTAGTCGGAATTATATCAATTTCAGTTATAAGCCCTCTAACACGTACAGCTTTAGAGATTTCAAGTTCTTGTTCAGTCTAATCTCTAGGAAGAATGGAATTTTTGGACGTTGGTTCAAGATGGACTTTACTCCAGTGTTTAATAAATTCCAAATGCCATATTTTGTGTCATACACTCCACTGCTATATTAGCCCTTAGATACAACAAGAGGACTTTATTTCCCTCCAATGTGTCACAGTGAAAACAAAGTCAGCTGTTTAAGATAGGAATTGTGGAAGAATGATGCCAAGAATAAGAAAAGATTGGGGATTATTAATCAGTGCTTTTTATAGCCCTGTTTCACAATGCTTTCAAGAACCAATGGGAAATGATCTCCAAGTGCCAGAACTAATAGCCATAATGTGCTCTGACAGTAAGAAAATAATAAAAGAAATGTTTGTACAGTGTTATCTTGCTTTGGGGTGAGTAGCAAACATGCAGATATATGAGTGATGCTAAGGAAGTGTAACTACAGGCTCACGAACTTGGTTTGAAAATCTGTTTCCAAGTGTGATTATGTTCGAGTTGCATGTTTTACAACACACAGATAGAGTCTGAGCTCCCTCAGAACATTTCTCACAGAAATGAGAATGAGTCGATTCTTCCCTTTTCTTTGGATTTGTTTATTAGTGAATATGATACTGTCTTTACTCAAATCTGAATTTTTCATCACTAGAACTCACATATAGCTATGAAGAGGAACTCAGAGGTTCAGTGAGTAGAACACATCCTTAATCCACTGAACTCAGTGGAATAAAGAATTTGGCCCAAACGAATCATTCTGGTTAGTCTCTATACAGCTTAACAGGACATCATCTCCCTGGACAAGACCCACAGTGTCTTCTCCAGACATCCAGCAAAGTCTTTTCTGGGGTCTGTATAATGTGAAAATATTAATCTGACAAATTTTTAAATTCAAAGGTGGTTATAAGAAAAACTGTTATATGAAACAAGATTTGTCTTTCTGTTCTTTATTTTCCTGTTGTACCTTTCTGAACGTACTGCACCCACTAAGCCATGTGAATCATATAATTACGATTAGCCCTCCCAAAAGCCCTGTCAGAAATGAAGGTTTATGTAGACAGTGTGTGATAGCCATTTATTATTTTTCTCTAGCTCATTTAGCTGTGAATTTTTATGGGAAGTATTTAAATAAGTGTTCCACTTGGTAGAACTGACTGTCTGAATAAAACCCCAAAACAGGGAGGAAGCTCAGAGGGATTTATTAGAACAAAAATTTTAACCACTGTACCGCAAACACATCAGTTTTTATACTCTTGTACAGCATTTTGTCTTTAATCAAGATCAGACTGTACAAACTATAACACAGACAGGACTTGGTAGGTAATCTAGGCAATTATACAATAATATGTACCTAATAACCATATTAATAAAATAAAAAATTAGCAATCAATGTTTCCCTCCTTCTGTTGGATTTCGTATCTTCCCCTTGTCTGTTTCCTTTAGGTTTAAAGGCCTCCAAGGGAGAGATTTTCCCCCTGCATCTATAAAATAATAGTACAGCTAAGCACAACTTCAGTTCCCTTTGGGATGTTTGTGTGTTGGTTAGAAATATTGGTATTGATTTTTTTTTTTTGCTGTTATATTCTTTTTATAAAGTTAAGATTTTTATATAGTTTTCTTTTAGTAGTCTATAAAAGTTACAGCTACACTTTTAACACTGTTCCATTTTTTTTTTACATTTTATTTGAATTAAAGAAAAATATTTTCTAATTTTTTGTTTCCATGATGAGTTTTAAGTACAGAAAGGAGATATTTATTTCATTTAACCAAATAAAACAATTAGAAGATTAAAATTATGATGTTGGAATTCCTCTAGTACAACACACACAAAAAAATAATTGGAAAAATATATTTCTTCTCAAACATTAATATCTTTCTAAGAAAATAATCTTTTTCCTTCAACCCATGCTCTGCCATCTTTAACAGAGATATCAGGGAATTTTTTTTTCTTTAGATTGAAAAATTCTATTTTTTTTTCTTTTCATTAGAAGCAGATTGAAAAAAAAACCCTAATTCCATGTGACAAAATATTTCAGAAAATCTTTGGGGGCTAATCAAAACATTCCTGTTTTGATTTTGTTCTCCTAAGACATTTTGAAGTGAAAAATCAAAACATTTCTCTAAAAACAACAAAATGGGACTTTTCAGCAGTTCAGAAGCCTGTCATTGCTGGGTTTGATTCTCAAAATAATTTCCCCAACCCACAGACACAAGCACTGCTGAACTGGTGCACAGTGGTGCCCACAGGAGGGAGCAGTGTGTGCAATGATAGTTTTGTTATATTTCACCTACAGCCTCATTCACATCCAGCAGGATATTTTCTAAGAACAGATTTAACTTTAAAATCATATGTAATTCACTACAAGGCAAATATTTAAGCATGTACTTACCCTGCTGTGACCTCAGGAACACATAAATACATGCTTCAGTGCTTTGCTGAGTAGGGATACACTTTAATTCCTCGCTAGCATGTTGCAGGGCTGAGGCCTCAAGCTTTTAGTAAGGGATGCACAGATACGTAACAAAAGAGCTTCAACCATCATCAAAGGCTTGGATTTCTCATTTCATTGCTAACACATGAAAAAACATGCATTAGGAAGATCTATATCAGGTTAACTACTTCAATGGTGAGATGATACTGATGTAGCGCTATCTATCCTCATCAGTTACAGAAGGCCTGAACTGATTTATAATACACTGCATGGATTCTTTTACAAACCATCAGATCTCTGACAGGGATTTAAAAACTGGGTCAGTTCCAAAAGAAAAAAAAGAAGTGAGAAAAGATTAAAAAGAAAAAGAGAATAATGTTTAAGAAAGAGTAGGTCATATGTTAAACAACAGGCATTTTCTAGGCGAATTCTTATGATCAGCTTAACCATAGTTGGGTTTTTTTGGGTTTTGAGTGGTTTTGCTTTTTTTTTTTGTGAAAGCCTTTGCTTTTACAAAAGGAAGATAAGATTTCTTTTTTTAAAAAGGAGCATGAATCCATCAAGTAAGACATTATGACAGTGTTACTACATGCTGGCCATATTCCAACACTCTTCTCTAAAAATCCAATTCTGGTCACTTACACTGATAGGATAGTGGGTTAGATGGACCTTTAAACAAACTTGATATGGCCAGTTTCATATGTCATTGAATAAGTCATAGAGGAGAGATCTGACATGTTTCATTCACAAGCCTGTTCTTTAACCTTATGTTCCTGTTTAAGCCATTTTGAAAGTTGGGGATTGTTTTTTTGGGTTTCTTTTTCTTTTTTTGAAATGAAAACCTGCATTTTCCTAGTGTGCATGTAAAAAGAGGCTGCAACTGTTTGGTGAAGGATCTCCCAAGGTGTCCTTGCACCTCATCCTGCACCACTGGTGAGCCCCACCCAGCCGGTGTGATTTAACCAACCCGGAGAGTCGATGCTGAAGGGCTTCTGTACAGCCTGGTACTCATGTAACCACTGAGGTAAGTCTACAGAGACCAGAGAGAGATTACAGAGAAAACTGAAAACTCCACCAGATACTACTACTAGGGGGAAGGGGTTTGTATTCGTTTTGCATTGCTTAGAGCACAACTCACTCTGCCACTTTTCATTTCAATTCCTTTCCATTCAATTTTTTCGGGTGCAACACTGTGTGACAAACATACCTAGAGGATCAAAGAACTCTGTATACTGAACCCACCAGGCCCATTCCGAGCTTCTAACTAGAGCTGGCCAGTACCAGAAGATTCAGAGAAGGTTTTAAACAACTTACATTTTATGAAATGGGATAATCTGGTTCACATTTATATCACACTCTATTTATACTTGGTTATTTTAGACACTGACTAACAAGACTTAACATAAATTTTTGTTCTGCTTATTCTTGTCCTCCAAGTTTATCTCCAAACTATTTCTGAAACTTGTGAAATTCTTTGTCTCAATAGCTTGACAGTGAATGCATAGTATGTACCCATGAGAATCATATTTCTTATATTAATTTTGAATTTGCCTCAGATGATTATTTCTTTATCATGTCTCTATTCTTACAAGCTCTTCTGTTTTCAGTGTCTGATTCTTTCCATCAGAAAAGACCATGAAGCTATAAGAATAACCGTAAACCAGGACAGAGTGGATTAGCCCAGTAGCTGTCTCTAGTAATGGACAACACAAAAGGATATGAGAAATTTCTCCAACATTTACAAACCTGTAGAAATCTTCTTCTCATGGCAGCTTCTTTTCTGGGTTTTTTTGGGTTTTGGTTTGGTTTGGTTGCTTGTTTTCATCTTTTTTTCCCTGAGGATTTTCTCCCATGTATTTGGCCCTTTCATTTTTAACTCATACAATTTTTATCACGTACAATATTCTGAGATTCACAAGTTACATGGAGTACCACTTTGTCTTGATTTTCCGGACATGCCACCTGCTAGTTCCATTTAAATCTCTCTAGTTCCTGTATTGGAAAAGACAGTAAATAATGATTCCTTTTTGGCCTGTTCCTTGACTCTCACCATTTTATAGACTTCTGGCGTATCTCCCTCAATGCCAATTAAAGGCCTGTGCTGACCTGTAAGGACGAAGCTATCATGCCCAGCCAGCTAAACACAACCTCCTGGACCATTCTATCTCCCACCCAGGATGGCACAGGGCCACCTCAAAATCAGAAGGAAACTAGATATATTAGTATGTGCCTTCTTTGTGCCAGTTGACTGTGCCAAGCCTCAGGATATATTTACTTCTCCAGAGCACCGTGCCCTGCTTTCAAAGCTAAGTGAAGTATCTTCCACTGGAGGCATACCCCAAAAGCAATTTCTCTGAGAAAAGGACAAGCCCTATAATCAACTTTGATGTCATTATTTCTGATGATTTTTTTTCTAGAGAAAGAGAAAACAAAATTCTTTCTCTGGGCATTTTTTAAACGCCAAAATACCTCCAATAAAGGGAGGTGCTTAGGGAAGTTCAACAAATGCCATTGACATTCTGTAAATATGCAGAGAACCTCCCAAGCAACAGGAAAGAAAAAATAGGTTTGTTTTTTCATACTCTGGACAATATAATCCAGTGAATAACTCTGCTGGACAAAGAACTAAATTGTGTTCCTGACGGACAGAATAGTCAGCTTTGGGCTACCCTGTGTCTCATTTTCCTGTCTGTAATGTGGCATGCCTTCTTCAAAATACAGTCCTTGTCTTCACACATTTCTTATACTTTACTTCAGTAATTTTTAAAGTTTGCAGATGTGATGGGTCCCTGGATTGGCGAACCTAACATGCTGACTGACATTTAACTCCAATATTGAACTTTTTTCATCTTCTACTTCACAGTAAATTTGGCTACTGGGGCCAGCATAGCAACAGTGAAGAAAATGCAAAGAGAGTAAAAATCCCTGCTTTGGGTAGGGCTGAGAAAATGTTCTTCTCTTTTTCAATTAAAAGAGAAATTCAATATAAATTTTATTTTGCTAAAAAATAAAATTACACATATGATTTAATGTCAATCATTTTATTCTGTTTTCCTTATCTTTCAAAAGGCATTTCAGTCTTTTTAAACCAAAAATATTGGTTTGATACCAAAGAATTGGCAGATTTTCTCAAAAGTGTGTTGAAAGTGACATTCTCATGTTTCCATGATAAAATATATCACTTAATATTAGATACTTAAAAATGTCAAAATGGAATGATGCAGTATTTTCATTTCCCTCCCTCTTTATTTCTAAGTTGGGATTGTTAGCATTACATTCATTTCCACCTACTCTCATTCCAAAACCTTCTTACTGTTAAATTTTCTGTTCCTCAAATGCTTCCTGGTTGCACTGGGTGGAATGGGTTGATCCAGCCTAGCCATCAGTCTCTGTGTTGCACATTGATCCTGGTACTTGGAAGGACTCGGACTGCAAATCCATCACACCAGCAGGGCAGTTTTAGTGCCCTACTGCATGGAGATGGAGACCTCAAAACATCATAAAACCCAAGCAACCCTCTGACCTCAGTAATTTTTCTCAGCCTCAGATTCCACAGACACGAAAAATCTTCTGTTCTAACACCGTTTTAGTGAATGAGCACTTAGTTACTTCAGCTGAGAAATCCAATTTAAAACTCATCAGGGAATAGTGTTATCCTGTAAACCACATACAAAGGAGAAAGCAAGCATGAAAAAACTGCTCAGCCAGGGACTAAAGTAAGTGGGTTATTCTGCAAGTAATCCATTCACTGATCAATTTTAGTGGGAGTTGTGGCTAAATCAGGACAGTAGGAGAAGCACACAATGGGTCTAAACCACCACCATCTGCATAGTAATGTTCCTGAAACAACTGCTTCATAAGCTTTTTCCAGCAGCTGGACAAAACTCATGGAAGTCATTTCTCAAGAGATTTGTTCCAGAAATACTGCTTTTAATATGTACCATTCCAGTTGCTAATTTCTGACCTTGCATATTTTGGGATGTCTGGCATATCCTATAACATAAAATAAATATTTTCCCCTCTAAAGTTGCTGTCTGTTTTAGATTTTGTGCTTTATTTGAAAAACTGTGCAGTAAGAGATTTTTCCATCCTATTTTAATTTAACAACCTCTGGTTTTTTCGTGTATATCTTGTAATACAACTCCATCCACTTTCTGTGGGTTCAGGTAAATTCCTATTTTTTCTGCCCTTAATAAGGTCATTCAGATCTTTTTCATTCCAAAGAGGCCTTATGCTATTCTTTTAAAGGGTTATTAAATCTTATGATTTCTCCTTTTCTTCTTCCTTAATGAATTTTAAAATTACTGCCATTTCAAGTTCCTTTATTTGTTGCAACAACTTTATCAGAACTCACTGTTCTTTCCAGTAGCTAAGTGGTTTACTTTTTGTTCAACTCTTCCCCTGACTCTTGATTCCACAGAATCAAAATTCTCAAAGGAAATCTCCTTCAATGTTCTGTTTGGAGGGTTAAGCACTTTCCTCTTTCCTTCTTCTTTTTTAATGCAAAGACATGGTACACCTTTGTTCTAACTCCAGTTTCTTAAAGAAACTGCTCAGCTTAAATTGTCTTTCTCTTTTTTTAATGTTCTCAATATTTTATGCTGTCATCTTGAAACCCTCATGGGTTTGATTGTCCTCCTTATAGCAATATTTATGGCAATATTTCTCAGTAGAGTACTGTCCAGAGCAACCTCCGCTACTCTTGAGTGGACTGGTGCACCTTTGGAATGGTCTGAGGCTGAGCCTGGAGGACTGGGCAGTGGCACCACATGCAGACAGCTGCTCCCTGGCTAATCCTTTACAACCTCTGCAGATAACTAACATGTGCTCTAATCCAAGCTTTTATCCATCAGCTTTTGATACAAACTTTCATCCAATCATATCAGCTTGCCTTGATCTTTCCATCTTGGGCTTGCCACCAAAGCAATTCCTACTTTGGCCATGACAAACCTCTTAATAAATCCCTTTCCTGCCTGCCTCTTCTCTGCCACATCAAACCAAAGTTACATTGGTTTGACAAAGCCATCACAACACACCGTTACCTATTTCATATTTAAACCTCTGCCTCCATTTTGCTAACTTTCTCTGTCCACAAGCAAGCAATTTTTGCTTTCTTCATTCTGCTCCTCAAGTGCTGTCATACCTTGGGAACGCTTATCATATGTCTTCTTTGTCTTCCTTCCCATTCTCTTTAAGAGTCTCTTACGATACCAAACTTGACAGTGGTTATGCCTCTAGGACATGGATGCCAGACTTCTACACGTCCCACAATACTTTATTCCCTTTCCCTCTGCATGCAGTGGCCTACAGATAGATGGCATCTCTTTAGAATGTTGTCACAAGAGTTCCCAGTCCCAAATAGCCCCTTCAGGGGTTATCTAAAATAGGACAAATGTTATCTCAATGATGTTTATCTTTCCTCTTGTTGAATCTCTACTTCATGAGTAATTAATTACTTAATGAAACAAGTTCTTGCTTTAAGTGTTTATGTAAATTGTATTTTATGAAAAAATATGTATATGAACTCATGTATACTCAGCAATTATGTAAAATATTATGTGGATTGGTCTGCCAGGAAGAGGTATGCTCATGGATGTGTATGTAGCATGTATTGGTTCATAACCTGCAGAACACTAGGACAAGCAGATTTAATTCAGCTAGATATGATATTCTTTTTATGAAAGCTGTGTCAGACAATTACTGGTTTAGATGACAGCAATTAAGAGGTGAGCCATTTTCCTAATAAAATCAGTAATCAGGAATATGAGGTAGAAGAATTTACACTGAACTGAAAGGAGGAGTCAGCATTGTGCTCTTGCATCCAAGAAGCCCAACAAGACCGTGGGCTTCATTATCACAGAATTACAGATTGGTTTAGGTTGGAAGGGACCTTAAAGATCATCAATTTCAAATCCTCCTGCTGTGGGAAGGGATGCCACCCACTAGACCAGGTTACACAGTACCCTATCCAAACTGTCCTTGAACATTTACAGGGATGGGTCATCCACAACTTCTCTGGACAACCTGTAGTGGTGACTCACTACTCAGTTCTTTGGGTAAAGAATTTCTTAGTGACATCTAATCTGAATCTCTCATCTTTCAGTTTAAAACTGTTCCCCCTTGTCCTATCATTTTTTCTCTGCATATATAAAAAGTCACTCTCTTTTTCATAATGACCCTTTAAGAACTAGAAGGCTTCAATAAGGTCTCATTGGAGTCTTTTCTCCATGTGGAACAAACCCAACTTTCTCGGCCTGTCTACATAGAAAGGGTTCTCCACCCCTCTGATCATCTTTTTGACCTCTTCTGGACTCATTCAAACAGGTCCATATCCTTCTTGTGTTGGGGGCCCCAGAGCTGGATGCAGCACTCTGGGTGGGGTCTTGTGAGGGCAGAGTAGACAGGAAGATTCATCTCCCTCAATCTCCTGGCAGTTAACATTATCAAAGCCAACAGTTGAAGGGGAGAGATTTTTCTCATCTCTTTAGCATTTCTGAATTCATGTTTGGAGTACTGTGCCCAATTTTTAAGTACCTGGTATTACGGGAAAAAAAGTATAAATTAAAAATTATAAATATCATTAATTTTCCCAGTGGAGGACAAATCTCATGGGTAGAGCATGAGACACTCAGGGAGCAGCTGAAAGATCTGGACTTGTTCAGCCTGAAGAGGAGAAAGTTGGGTAGATGCCTAACTGCTGTCTTCAACCACCTCATGGAGGAGTTGTAAGATAGCCAGACTCTTCCAAAAGATGCTCAGTGAAAAAAGAAGAGGCCAGAATCCAAAGCTGCAGCAAGGGAAATATCAGCTAAGAGTAAAGACAATACAAGTCACAATGAAATTTGTCAAATATTGAAACAGGTTGTCCAGAGAGGCTGTGGGATCTCCATTTAGGGAATTCCAGAGCTCAGCTGGGGAAGCTGGAAAGCATTCAGATAGAAAATCAAAACCAAAGCTAATTATAGCTTTGTATTGTTTCATTTATCAAATAAAATAACTAGTTACTTACACCTGGTAGTTTAGCATAAAAAAAAATTAATTTGCTTTTACCTTCTCGCTCTCTCTATCTCATAATAAGGGAGTGGATTCGTGTTGATCACAGTGGCATCTCAATGCTCCAGGACTGGTGATATTAAACATACCTACTGTTCCCACACTGTGATCAGGAGGCCCAAGGAGCAGCAGGGTGCCTCTCCACAAAGTTGTGGGGGGAAGGAATTTTTCAGACATCGTGATGGTGAGTCATCCCCCAGGGCAGGCTCTGGCTCTCTATCCTTGCCTCACAGCAGCACAGTGGGGAAAATACCTGTATCACATGGGACTCCTCAGAAAATAACAATCATCTTTTATTATTCACAGTGTAAGGAACTTGTGAATCTTGGCCCATAAAGGGGCCTCTTTTGTGCTGCAGCACTAAAAATGACAATAAAAAGAAGATTGCTCTGCATCAAAAAGAAAAGAACATTTGTTGAATAAGCTGCTATACCAACATAAATAATGACGTCATGGTCTACCTCTTTGTCTCTCTTTCTGCTGTTTTTTAATTACCTTTGTCTAGGTTCCTTCTTAGGTATAGAAAAAGGGGTTTTTTTTCTCCCTCTCTGTATCCCTTTTAACTGTTGTTGTCCTTTTTTTTTAATCTTGTTTTGATTTGCTTTATAGTTTCAGGTGTCACTAAACTCCAGCATAAATTCTATGTGTTTGCTGGAAAAGAAGACAGGATTCTGCTTGTGCTCTGCAGGGAAGCCACCCTCGAGACAGCTATGTCCTCTTTCATTTATTTTCCACTGTATTTAGTAGCTTTCCCAGACTAAAAGTGATGAATCAGGAAAGATCTCAGTTGCTATGAACTCATCAAAGATGCCAGTGTTGGAAACATAAGACAGTTCCACCTTTCGGGATTCTATGCAAAGCTGCACATACGTATGTGCAAGCATAGGCTCGGATACTTTCAGGCAAAGGAGGCAGTTTTGAAAATTAAGACTGGATTAAATCTAAAGCACTCTCTTTGCTTCTCAAAACAGAAAGAGGGCAATGCAAGGGGCAATCTCCCTGCTCTTGCCATGGCAGTGCCATGTTCTTCCCTTTCCTGAGAGTATTTTGCAGTCACGTTCCTGAATGTGAACTAAACTTTTCTGAAAACACCTTTCTAATACTGTGACAAAATTCTGTCCCCGAGCTGCTCTGAGTAGCTGTCTGTCATATGTGCCAAACAACATACACTCACTATAAGAGACTTTTCTTTCAGGGAGCCAAAGATAAATGATCCTTACATCCGCTAACCTAGAAACAAAGGACCCTATCCCTTCACTTCCCAGTACCAGAATAGCAATCACTTGACACCATATAATGAACAAAACCTACAAAATGTCTCTTACTGCAGACAGTCACAGCACTCAGAAAAATTATTCCTTCTAGCTAAAAAGCTAGTAATTCCCATCTGTTTTTTCCATTAAGTATTAGCAAAGAAATGTGAGAGTCCCATACATTTTATTCTCTCATTTCCACACTTAGACCCCATGAAAAATTGAATAATGTCTGTATCAAACACCCAGCGCCCCTCTCCCCACCCCCTCCAGTTTTGTATGATTTGTTGATCTATGGATATTAATTGCAAAATGTCTTGACTTCTTCCTGCAAGGAAGCACAAATCTAGATTCCTTCACATCAGAAAAAATGTAATGCTTTGAAACAGACGGTCGGTAAGGTTTGAACTGTATGACTTTGACTGATTATTCAGACTGATTCTTTCCTTACCAATGCTTGTATAAAGTTAGAATAAATCCTTTGGCTTCCTTGTTTTTCCTTGAGTTTTACTCTGACTTGAGGAAGAGCAGAACCTCGGTGAGAAGCTGATATCATTCTGGCATGACACCACGTTACTCAGTTGATTGCAGTAGAGCTGCATCTGGTGAGTATGGGCTTGACAACAGACTCGAGTCCAAACTGTTGATTAAGGTATCAAAACTTAAAGAGAGAACTTTTACTCTGTTAGGCTATTATGTTCCCTTCCTTTTGAATTGGATCTCAGAAATATTAAATAGTTTAGAAAATTTGATTTAAAACTTCAATACATTTACTTTATCATTATTAATATTTCATCTGTATTACTAACTAATTGAAAAATTCTTTTGTTTGGTTTTTTTAATTTGAGGTAAATATGGTTTAAAATCTTCAAATAAAGAAAAGAAAAGATTCTGTTAAGCTCCCACATCTTTCAAGTGATAAGTATGGGCATAATGTTTTATATTACATTTCTGTGTTCAGCCAGGCCACAGATGGGACTAATTTGAAGTTTTAAAAGTTACGTGATCCTGGCTGTCTTTATATTTTGTTTTATGTTCTTTTTTGAGTATTTTTGGAGAAAAGGTAGACTACAGGATTAACTTTCAGGAGACTGAGGATTAGATACCTCTGTGAGAATAAATCCGTGATTTGCAAGCAAGACAAGATGTAATATTTTGTAAATGAAAATATCTAGGGAGAGAATTATATGCATAGAGGGTGCTGACTTGTTGAGTGCTGGCAGAGCCAAACTGCTGTCTTTGAGAGCCAATTTACTATAGTGCTATACAATATTTACTAGCTTGAGGCAGTGAGTTTCTTCTAGTCCAGGAAGAGCCCTACAGCAGGTAAGTGCCTTTGTCTGGGCAGGGTGGAGCACTGGCTGGGAGCTGGCACTAGAACAAGCAGGTCAGCCAAATGCTTTAGCCTTCCAGAAACTAGGGATACAAGGGACTTTTCTCATTTGGGCAGGGTGGTAAGAAAGGCTGATAAATAGCCTGCAGTAATGCAAGAGAAGGTGCAGACAACCTTGCCCAGAGGTGAAGACAGCCTATTCAGTCAGGAAAGCTCCCATGTTGCCTTTTTGACCACAAATATAAAGTTACCAGGCAGTCTGCATGAGTGTTCCCCCATGAACACTCTCAAGCTGCAATTAATGCCAGGTGTTCCAATTCGGTTTCAGATCAAAATCCGCCCCTGCATTCCCTGTCCAGTAAAGATCTGAATTGATCAGCTTTCCTCTAGCAATGGAATAAACTGCCTATTCTTTCCTAAGGCACCTGCACGGGGGACAGATCCCTGCTACTCACTGGCTAAGCTACTTTGCCCATGAGCACGAGGCTCAGTCCTTTTTTCTGCTCCTCTCTAGCGTAGAGGCACTGAAGTAGAACATGCTGGTATCCATCCTGGTACAGCTATCTGTGACCTAAACCATGTCCTGTAAGTATGTCCTTTGGAAACACCCTAAAGGAACCCTGCTGAAATCTCCGAAGAAGGACTACAGCCAGCCAGATATATTTTTAAGATTGGTGGGGTGTGGGTGCAGGGAGCAATGAGACACCTACCAGAGAATTTTTGCTCTACCTAGTCTATTTTTAATTTGCCAAAATATGTCCAGGTGGCCAACCTTACGTTTAGGAACGCAACACACGAGCCCATTTTAAACTGCCTATGGATACCCCAGACAGTTAACAACCCTTGACACCACTCATGCACCAGAGGTCACCTAGGTTCATTGTGAGGAGTGGGATGGAGAGGGGCATGCAGCAGTGATCCAGGGTTCTCCTGAGCAGACAGGAGGTTTTTTGTGCTTCTTGTGACCCCAACAAGCTCACTGCAAGCAACAGGGCACAGGCTTACAACCTTTGGTTCTCAGCATTATCAGCAATCTAAAAGAACACAAGAAAAAGGCATGCGAGTTCAAACACAAGTTATACTGTAGTCAGTGGCAAAACTCTCAAAGAGAACAAAGGAGTGGAAATGGAGAATGGACAAAAGGCACATGGAGAGAGCAGACAAAGCAAGGGAATAATATGTGTTGGTAAGAAAAGAGAAAGACTCTTGAGAGAACAAAAAGCAAAAATGTAAGGTGGGGTTTTTTTATATATAATATAGAAGCATGGAGTCAAAAAAAGAAACTTTCATTAATGTCCTTTTGGTTAGTTGATCCAGACAGCATGCAAAGGTATGAAGCAGGGCAAATAGAGGAATAATCTAATTACATTTCTAACAAGGGAGTAAACAAGGGAGTATTCTTTTATACAGAAGAAAAAGTATGGGTGTTCAATTTCAGTGGAGCAAACTTTGTTAGAACTGACACTGTTGGGTAAAAGTGAAAGAGAATTATGAAAGGAAGGGGCAAGTGAGTGAAACTGGAAGGTGTTCAAAGTAAAATTAATGTTTGCCTCAGGGAATGTTGTGTATGTGCATGCTACCTACCCAGTAAATATACTGCAAAGGAAAAGGTGTGCCGATGTGAATGAAAAACGCTCTGTACAAAGTAATCAAGGTTACAAAGGGAAAAAATGTGAGAGATAAAATGGGGATTATGGAAGGGAGAGATGAGAAAGTGTAGAGAAAATAGTAAAATGTGAGGAGACAATAGAAGCGATAGAAATGTGTTAGGGCAGGAAGGTCATCCAAGGAGATTACAGAGGAGGATATTGTAAATGTAAGATATTATTAACTAAAAAATAGATATGGCAGTGACACACAAAGTTAATTCCCTGCCTCAGTTTTCACAAAGTAAAAATAAAGGACAAATGTTAAAAGCAGACATGAAATTTCCCCAGGGAGGAAAAAGAAGTATTAGAAATAATACATGAAATCTCAGTTATGCCAGAACAGGTAATCAAAAATAATGGTCAAAACCATATACACCAAGAATATATATAGAAAAAACTCCCTCAAACTACCTCTACTCAAGCATACTTTACAACTTTCTTTATAAGAGAAAAAAAAAAAAGGAAAAAGAGGTTAGAGCAGAGAAGAATAAAAATTTCAACTCACAGCTCTCTTTTAAAACATATTGATGACAAGCTAAAATCTTTATTTAAAATACCCAGCCCACCAATTCTTCCCTTTTCTGATAAAATAAATGTCTTTGGAAAAGAACAGAATAAAACCATCCCTCAAAGCCTGTACATTTCACTCTTTTATAATCCACATACCCATTAAGGACATAATCTGCTGCCCCTGAAGCCAATGGAAGCATGTAGTGCTGATTTCACTTGGCAGTGAGTCATGCCCTGGCTAACAGAATAATTTGCGTGCCTATACTGGAGAAATGGTATGGGCCTTCACAGCCCTGTATGCTGACAGTGTCTCCACCACCAGTTCATGCACGTTCGTCACTTCTTGTCTCAGACGTTCCAGGTGGAAAATGGGACATGCAATTGGTGCTGAAGGGTTTGAGATCAGTTGGTGACAACTTCTGGATTTTAGGCACATGAAGACTGCCCAGAAAGCTTCTTCTTGGGACATACAGAGGAAAAAATTGCTCCTGCACCTCTGTATTTCTCTGGTTTGGCTGCTAACCCTGTATAAAACTACAGGGCAAAGGAGCAGCTGCCTCTAGGCTCCTGCACTTTTCCAGTTACTCATGTTTGCTTGTGTGTACCTGTTATGATCCAATTATTACTATTATTAAGGTTCTTTAGAAATTCCTCTGCCCAAATTAAGGTGCAAACGAGACCATATGCCAGTGACAATAATATGGGTTTTATTGACGGTAAATATGACAGAGAGAGAGAGAGAGAAAGAGAGAGAGAGAAAGAGAGAGAGAAAGAAAGAAAGAAGAAAATAGGTGGGGGGGGCACAAAGAAAGTGACAGGGACAGAATAAGGAAAATGTCACCACTCCGTGGATCCCAATGACGTTCTGTTGATCCTCTCCAGCTGGTCTTCTTGGTGGTGCAGGTCCCCCCGAAAGCATAGAATCCAATGGGTATATGTGCTCAGGCTGGGCAGGCACATCCGGGCATGTCCCCCTGGGGGAGGGACAGCCTCTTACAGCAGCCTCTGGGTCCATTGCATCACTGCAGTCCTGTGGGGCAAAGCCTCTCCCGTGGATGTCCCGTGGGTTTGGGGGTTCCACAGCTGGGCCAGTTTGTGTAATCGGAGGATGGGTGTTTATTGCCTCTCACCAGAGGTTACACCATGCACCCAAAACCTCCTCCTCCCCCCTCGTCTGGGGGGAGTCTGTGTAAACCTGGCTTCTGTGAGCTGTGCTCTCCCCCCACCCCAGATTCAGCTGGGGGCTTTGGTCTATTATGGATGCATACCTTTCCTCAGCCTGAGGGAGGCTGAACAATGGCTTTTCGTTTAATCTAATCAGCAGTTCGACTCACAGTCCAAAGTTCTTCAAGGAGGTTTCTGTGGCTGTAGCTTCTTTAAAACTTTATATCAATGTTTGAGGCATAAACTATTTTCAGTCTCTGACAGTACCAAAGTGCAGGTCAACAGGAGAGAAAAGTGCTACTTCTGTCCCCAGGCTGCTCTCTAAATTCCTGCTCTACTGCCAAATAAGTGTAATGACATGCTGCCAGTTCCTCAGGGAAAACTGCAACCACTGCATTTTCAAGCAGTGCTGGGTGAAGATATCTAAGACTCATCAACATAGTAGTCTTAGAAGAATCAGCTTTGAGGAGTTACCTATTTGACGCTTTATCTGAGGTCCCTGGTTCTAAAGCTACAGGAGAGGTTTTTTCACCCCTTTTTAAAATGTTCACCAGCAGCAGGGCCTCTTCTAACAAAACTACAGCTGGCTCCTGCTCCAAGTTGTTCTGGAATTAATTCAGACATTTTCTTGACTTCTACACGCCTGTAGAGTTGCCAACTTGCCGCAGCAAAAAAGGTACTTTCCTCAGCCCAGCACACTGACATAGGCATCTAAAGGTTACTTTTTCTTTTTTTGCAGTAGTTAAAAGCTTTCAAAGCCCATTTTCATAGGATCATAGAATGATTTGAATTGGAAGGGACTTTAAAGGTCATCTTGTTCCAACCCCCTTGCCATGGACAGGGATGCCACTCACTAGACCAGGTTGCTCAAAACCCCATCCAGCTTGGCCTTGAATACCTCCAGGGATGGGGCAGCCACAGCTTCTCTGAACAACTGTTCCAGTGCCTCACCACCCTCACAACAAAGCCTTTTTTCCTAATGTCTAATCTAAACCAACCTTCTTTCAGTTTAAAACTATTCCCCCTCATCCTTTTACATGTTCCTTTCCACATGCCCATGTGAAAAATCCCTCTCCAGCTCTCTTGTAGCCCCCTTTAGGAAATGGAAGGCTGCCATAAGCTGTCTCCAGAGCCTTCTCTCCTACAAGCTGAACAACCCCAACTCTCTCAGCCTGTCTTTGTAGGAGAGATGCTTCAGACTTCTGATCACCTTGGTGACCCTCCTCTGGAATCACTCCAACAGGCCCATGTTTTCCTTTCTAGGGGCCCCAGAGATGGACTCTTCTGAGAGTCTTTTCATGATAGTAAATAATTTAGTCACACAGTACTCTTCTCTCTCTTAATTGCCTCAATAAGATGCTGGGCATAATGTGGCAGAAGCATAGGATACAGTTTTTGCTTGGTTTTATCTTAAGTATAAATGGTGTCTCATATCTTGCCAGAAAGGAGAACATATATGTGAAAATGAAAATATACATGGAAATGGGAGGTGGAAGGCAGAACAAGGATACTAACTTCAAATTTCTACTGAATCCAGAGGAATAGTTGTTTTCTGTCTTATGAGGATCAAAAAGTGTTCTCCGATACATCTAAGAATTTAACCAATGTGCTTTCTGTGGGTATTGTCAGAGGTGTGAACCCCAGCTGGTGGATTCACATTGGCTGTACTAAAATTAGACTGATTTACACCAGATGAGAAAGATTAAGCAGCAAATCAGGAAACAAGAAGCAGACTTCGGACTGCCTTGAATCACATTCCCACATGTATCTTGAAGGCCTTTAACCTTCCCAAGTGGTCAGTTATATTGATTAGACCTTCTGGTGTATTTACTTAATTAAATATCCTATATTTGAGACTATACTTAAGGCTTTACTGAGTCAGAAGAGAAATTCCAACTTCAGAATAGGAAGGAGGTGTACAAATGAACCAGCCCTCAGTTCAAAAAGAACAGTCAGAAGAAAGTGTCATTCCATAAATAAGTGACCTTTTCAGCTAGGTTTGCAAACAGACAAACATCCAAGTTTTTGTAGCAGAGGCTTCACTGCAAGAACCTTTTGAAACAAACTGAAGATACAACTACAAGTGCTCAACACATGAAAACATTTGTAGAAGGCAGAAAAATAGTATTTGAGCTGCATTCAAAAGACAAGTGAAGATACAAAAAATTGATACAACAAAGGGCCACAGTGTAGGAAAATATTATTGAACATGCTATGCTGCTTGGGAGGAATCCAGATCAGCATCTGAGCAGCTGCATATTCTGGACAATCTGTTGATGATTAATGGAAGGAAGAGGGGAGGCCAGTTACAATCATCTCTGCCCAGTGCTATGAATGCAAAGCATAAATCAGGTTTTCACCATCTTTTTTAAAGAGCCTCTGTGGAAAACACAAACTAACTGTCAGGTGGCAGCAAACTAGGGTGTTGTGGAAATTCACCTTCAGTAAGCAGGCAGTGTCCTAATAGCTCTTCATGCAGAATTAATTATAAACAAAGAGATATAATCATATGGCTGTGAACAAGAAACTGAGGAACATTTTGGAAAATATTGCTGAACTATTAGAGGAAGTAAATGAGGTCATTCATCAGCTCAGGAAGCCAGCATTTGCACAGGCATAAGACAAGCTATTTAGGCATCTCCAGTGTAAGGGTCCATTCCTGACATTCAGGGTTTCTCTTGTTTTTACAGAAGAAGACATTCCTAGGATGTGTTTCTCTGACCTGTTCTAGTTGTCTACATCAGGATGAGTTCGACTGTACCTATGAATGCCCATTTCTCTCCTTTGACCATGAAGTGGATCGGCGGTGAAACAACCTGAGCTATAGATGACTGTGCAAATGTCTCATTTAGTCAGATCACACACACACACACACACACACACACACCCCATGACCACCAGTAGGAAATGCTCACATTGGGCATTAAATTTTGATGTCAAGCTTTGGAATTGAAGTCAAAGATATTTGGGATGGAAGATGCTGGCTGAGTTTCTTTGCTTCTCATGAATACTCTGTGTTTCCCTTTACACTAAGCTGTGGAGTGTGATCCAGAGATCTCAAGCTATCAGCAGCAGCCCATGCGTGTGAATATGTTCCCACAGCAAAGCTTCTTGCTTAACACCTCCTCTTCAGAAGTGGTGTAATCATGCTGCCAGAGCCAAGGAACAATATGGGCAGGAAAATACTGTTTGGAGAGCTCAGCAGCATGCTTTCTAGAGTTCTGGGTTCCAGGACAGGAAGAGCCAGTCTGAATTTCTCTGTACACAGTATGCAAAATACAATCTCATCCTTCATCTATTATTGCAAGGACTTGAATATGACCTCCAGTTCCTTATTTTCTTCACTAGAGTCTCGATCAATAAGAACTTTGGGAAAAGTACTATAAAAAAGTATTATAAAAAGTATATATAAAGATTATATAGTATATTCTATATTATAATAGGGGTTGAATTTAGAAGATATTTAAGGTCCTTTAAACTCAAACCTTTTTACAACTCTAAGGGTTTTTTCCTACAGCTAAATGAGATACTTTAGCTGTACTTTTTAGTGACTGAAAACTGGAACTCGAAAAAAAGGAAATATGTAAAAATTGTTAAGTTTATCAAACAGTTCAGCTAAAGTGAATGAAACCAAACACAAATTCTTAACCAAAGAAGAAACTCTGCTTTAATTTAAGGTTTTAGAGAAGTTTTCTGTTCCTAAATTTACATTGCCTTTTTCAGATATTAAATAAAAAACAACCAAGCAAGCAAAATATTTTTAAAAGTAACTATTTCATCTGAAATAATATATTTTAAAACTTTTAAAATTTAATATTAACACAATTATGTTTTTAATATTACTAATTCCAGTAAAAATGAAAAATTAATGTGAATATCTTCATATATTAAAGTTTCAGAGAAGAGGCGTCATAATGCAATTCTTTCTGTAGCTTAGACTAAAACAAATCCATAAACAAAATTTTCACATGGTAGTGTTCTGATCCAATATTCCATCTGGAGAGGTTCATCACCTGATCGACTGGTGTTTTTGTAACATTCTAGAAACCATCATGTGGTCTGCATATCTATTTGTAAATATGAGCAATATATTTTTAATATATACATACATTTCATAAGGTTTGAGAAGCCCAAAATGATCATAATGGAACTAGGCTACTAAAAACACAACACAATGCTTGTGTTTAGAAGCTGCCTAAACTAGCAAAGAAAAAAAATCCTGCATTTCTCCTCACTACATTTTAGGTTTCTGATAACAAAGGTGAACGACTGTATATATCTAAAAATCTGCTTGGTTAGGCCATACAAATATGACAGGCAAGAATATGTCCAAGAATCACTTATTGCTTTGGGTTTTTGTGACTGATCTTCTCAGATGTTGCATAATTGCACATTTTATCAGTTTCAGAAACTGATATCCTGATGGGATTTAGATGCTGCAAGTACAAGGTGGACACAGGAAAGTTCTGTGCGTACTAACAGATGTCAGCTGTGGTCATGAGTCTCCTTCAGGTACAATTAATCCTTAAGAGGTAAAAAAAGAACATCTTTCTCGTGCAAATTTTTGCTAGTATACAGAGCAGAACAATTGGAAGGCAGACCTAGCAAAACTATGCAGCTGACTATGCAGCCATAAGATTAAGTTTAAATGAGAAAAAGGGCACAGTTTGTCTTATGATTTCCAAGCTTGTACGGTTCACTTGGTTCACATTGTCAAGCTTTTCTGTACACCTGTGACCAAAGAAATTTAATTTTCTTAAGTAAAAGAGAAAGCTGAGAATCATACTTAACCACACCATTTTGCAAGCTAGATATGGAACACATAATCCTTTCCTTCTAAGTATTTTCATAGGCTTTCAGGGAATGGTCCTGATCCTTAATGCAATCTCCTGTAGTTCTTGACTGCAGTATTGACTGCAACTGAGTGACATCACCTTATACTGATCTCAAATCTCACCTTCAAAGCAAACTTTTTTGTTTAATCTCTCTCACCAGTTTTCTGACTGACCATTTCTAGTCTGATGCCATGTTCTTTAACTGTTCACATTCTTTCTCTTCAGGATGAATTATTCATCATTTGGACACACTCCAAAATGCATAGACACTTTTAAAAGACTGGAGATAGCTCATAGCATTAAAAACAACCATCTCTGGGAAACATGCCTTCCTTTCCTGACCCTGCCTCCTGCTCTCCTGCAGAAAACGCTTTCAGCTTTCAGAGTCTTTTCCCTGAATACGGTCTTCATTCTTCATCAAATTACCCATTCATTGCTCCCCACAAGCATGTGGTCCCACGTTGGTCTGGAACACATAGAGGGTTATTGAATTACATGGTTATTTGTGACCTGTAAAATTGATACCAAGTTTATTATAGTGCAGCTGACTTGGTTTCAGATTTCAGACGTTATTAATCATAGTAGAAAAGAGTGTAACAGCAGGAGCAGGTCTGATGGCGGAGACTTCAGACTGAGATTTGTCCTATATGTAGGCTGAAAAACAGTTAAAACTATACATATTTTAAGCAGAAATTCTAACTTGTGAGATCTCTAGTTCCTTACATTTGCTTTTCAGATATCTAAACACATAAGGAGACTTATGCCCTTGGAAGTTTACTATTGCTTTTATCTGGGAAAAAAATAAAAATAAATAAAAAACGAAGCTCAAGATAGACAGACAAGCAAAAATCCCAGTTCAGGATTTCTTCATTCACACTAATTGTTGAAATAGTTTTGCAAAATGAAAATTTATGAAATACTGAAGGATAGATTCCGATTAAAGTTACCATGGGGTAAACTGGAATTGTTGCCATGATGTGAGCAAACCTATGCAAATGAAAACAGAATCAGAGTTTTGTGATATCAATTGCCTAGAGAAGGTTTACATCCATCCCATTGAAAGTCATTAGCACTTGAGCAGGAAAAAGCCCAGACACACATAGAGTGGGAGCCATGGTTAGTTTGTTTTCCAATGCATTTACAGAAGTTTTTAGAACAAAACAGCCCAAAACTAAAAATTATACTACAACAAGAAGTGCTTTTTCTTTTAAGTAAATATACATTCTTGTGACTTCTGGGAAATTCATCAGGTATGAAGTGTTTAAGGAGCTGTGGCTCACACTAGAGCCCCATTAATGCTGTGGTGTGGGGCAACAGCTGTGCTGTTGGGGCTATAAAACCATTTTTGTTGTGGGCAGCTTGACTCTAGGTGACATGTTTGAGCAGGGGAGTTGGTTAACCTGATCTCTAGATATCTTTGGTGCTGAGGTGCATCAGTGAAACTCCTTGCTCCGTAATGACATTGAGGCCAGAAGTCAGGGAAAGACTCACCAAAAATTTACTGGATAACCCCAGCTACTAGTTATTTCAATATTGAAGACAAAGATTTTGAAGAGAGATAGCATGTTATGCTTCAGAGGCACAGGCTAGCAGAAAGCCAGAAAAGCTTTCCCAGTTGGCAGATACCTTTAAAGCTGCATTTTTGACCCATGGGTTGAAATACACAATGCTCACCATGCTGTTCCAGGATCTTTGCACAGACCAAATACAAGATGCTCATTACCATACTGCTATGCCTTTATTTAATCAGAGTCACCATAAGGGGCTTCTGCAAACTCTGGACAGGAACTGGTGACCTACCACAAAAATAGTTCAGTGTGTTAAATTCATGCTTAATTTCAAATTTGGGATTAGTTTTATCAAAGGCAGAAGGCACAGTTTTACAGAGTATGTGAACACTTTATTGAAGAGACCTGAGCTCTGCGGTCTACCCGCAAACAGTAACATTAAGCAAAATTTATGGGGTAAATCACTAAAAATTATTTGCCCAAGTCTCTTCAAGAGCTCAAAGACAATGTGTTGACACTACAAACACAGGAGTAAGGGAGAACATAACACAACAATTTATACTGTGTTTCTTTACTCTGTCAGATCCTCCAGTCTGCAGAAGCTTTTAGAAACTGTCAATTTATTTTAGGGGTATGCAGGGATATTCAGCCCTGATAGCAAATAATTTTGCATAAAGCTTAAAATTCTAGTGCATACAGTAAGGCTAAATCCCCAGAGTACCTCTCAGCTTCGAACAGTGCTGCTTAGGAAAAGAAGTGATTGCACATGCAAGAGAAAATCAGAAATAAAACCCGTCTATGCTGAAAAATGGAATACCAAATGGGGAGATAAATAATATGCAGCTTCAAAGTAAGTCTTGCCACACAAATCCTATAATCACTGTGAGAAAAAGGGATTATGTAAATATATTTGATTATTAGAAAAATTACATATTCAAAATTATTTAATTTCATTATCCACTGAAAGTTACACAAATAAATACCTACCATACCTGCATTTTTCCCATCTGCCTTTTTGTAATTTTTGACAATTATTATCTATAAGCTAGAAAATGTATGACCCATGTGACAAGCCAGATTTTGTTTAACAAATGTTTATCATGTATGTGCCATGAATTATTTTGGAGCAAAAAAGACTGATTAGTGATGGTTAGCGCATGAATGACAATTAAGAAATCTTGGCAATGTCTTCACCTTCTTGCTCGCAGAAAGACCATAATTTTTATGTTTTGTCTTTGAGGTATGAAAGATGTGCTGGCTGCTCAGCCACAGGTCCCCTTGGTCAAAACGTACAGCATCAGATGTGGAAGTAGGGCACCAGGAAGGGATAGGACCAGAAAGAGAAGATAAGGAAAACTGTGAGGTACAGTAATAATAATGATGGTTGACACATGCACAGCCAGATAGCCAGAGCCAGAAGGTAAAAGGGACACCTTTGGACCATCCCCTTATCACAAGAAAAGGAAGGGCAAGTCTAAATATTGAAAGACACTCAATCAGCCTCTGGTGAAGCTATAGGGAGAGAAATAAAAAAGGCCTGAACATCTAGTGGGTCAGTGTGGGTAAGGTTCTTTTCTGTCAAGAAAGGAGTTATAAATTGAAGAAAAGAAGATAGCAGTAACAGTCCAGGTCAGATAGCCCTGTCCAGATGTGCAGGGTTTGAGTGGTGACCCAGGGATGAGAACAACCTCCAGTACTTGTATGAAAATGTGATCCTCAGATGAAGAAGAGTTCTCCTTGAGAATACAGAAGACAAAGAAAAACCCTACTTGGAATCTGTGATATGAGAGACTGTCTTAATTCACAATTGTATTTTTTTAAGAAGCAAAATAACTACTTTAAGATCTGCTAGATTGAGTCAGAATGGTTACAAAAGCAAGGCAAGGAATGGTGCAAGACAGAGCTTGCAACAAAGAGGACAGCCTAAACAAGCAGGGAACTCTATGGGGCCAAGGGAGAGGAGGCTGCTAGGTCCTCACCAAATGATGAGTTGTGGCCTTGCTCCCTGGAAAGGTTTAACAACCTCCAAGTGCAGCAGAAAAGTATGTTGGAAAGAAATTATCAGCCTGAGATTAGGTAACATCTTGGGCTGGGGATTTGCAAGTGATGCCCTAAAATTTGAATCTGATCCTTGATCCTGCCAAGTAAGTCACAATGAAGGTTAAATGTGGATGTCTGATCCACATACCCATGTCCAACTCTGTCAGAGTACCAGTCTTTACTGAAAATGCCTTTACAACTGCTCCATAAGGCAGGAAAGCATCATCTTGTAGCAGCAGGAACATGGAGAGACAGGCAAACTCAGGTAGAGGTCATTGTAGTGCAGGGATATCAAATACTGCCTTGTCTTCAGAAAACACTCTGATCGCTGAAAGACCCTTCATCTCCAGCCAAAACTCACATGAAAATAAATCACAGGGATAGACTAACAGTGTGGATATAGAATTTGTAGGAAGTGTGATTGAGTTTTGATTCAACCAGCCGATATCTGTGGTATTTTAGACTGTACCTAATCCAGTGGCTCTTCAGGTCATTGCCAAAGAGACAGTCACCCTCTCCTCTCCTTTCTCCTCACTCCACCCCATCAACTGGGCATTATGTCTCCTTTCACATGTGAGATCAAATAATCCCTTTCAGGACTTAGATAAACAAGGAGATTTCATAGAAATCTTTTTGGTTCATTTGTGTGTTAGTAGGTTAATTTTCCTCAGATAAGCTGGACCAACTTCTGTTGCAGCTCTAGCACATGGGAAACAGTAGAGGTGCACAGCTATGACCAAAAGCAGAAGCAAACACCACTTTGGAATGCACTGGTAAGTCATGCCAGTTTGAAACATTCATCAGGTTACAGACCATGTCTCCCCTAATTACAATTTCTTCTCAGTAGGACAGAATTAGTATTATTTTCTTTCTACATAAGAAGATGGGAAAAACACAACTCAGTAATGATTACAGATCACTACAAAAGCAGGTAGAAAGTAGATAACAGACAGTTGCCTTCCTAAAGGCCTTTAAGTTTAGCAGAGCTTTCATTCAACTTTTTGATGGGTTATCAGCAGAACTTTTTTTTTCTTTGCCCAGAAGGAAGCTAGGAAAATAAGATTCATCATTTGTGAGAAATTGCCATTTAGGGGAAGTTAAAATAATTAAAAAATTTTAAAAAGCAAGGAGTAATCCTGAATCAATTCCTATACAGCATAAGAGGTCTAAAAGAAATGAATTAAGAAAACTCTGAAATATTGTTTCTCACTTGAGTTTAGTGTTGACAAATAGAATGTCTATCAGCCAGATACACTAAACTCTCTTTCATCACCTGAGAGGAAGAAGGTTGTCTAGAGGCTCTGTCGAGGTCAAAGACTTGTCTCAAGAGGAAAAGCTCACTCTTCATTGCATTGACTACCTCAAGTTTAGAAGTCTAAATATCCAAGTTCAAATATTCAAGTTCAAGCACTCATTTTTGTAATCAGTCTCCAAATACTTGCCATGTATATTCTCAAATATAAAAAGTCCCAACCTAGTACAACAGTAATGTTGATGACTGTGTAAAAGTTAGAACAAAATGAAACAAGAGAAAAGAAATCAGGTTTCTTCCACCTCCAGTGCCATTGGGGGATAATGCTGGAGTCAGTGTAATCTGACTCTCTGACTCTTGCAAGAGTTTGTCTTTCTCATCAAACCTAACAGAGCAGTCATTCTCACAGGGTTCAGGTCACTTTGCCTACAAGTATCCATCCAAAAAGCTGCTGCAACGACTATTCCATAATTTATTGTTTTCCCAGAGCACCAGCACATGAATCCCTTAGCTGAGGCATCATGCTGTCATTCATCCATCTTTACTCCCAGTGCCCCAAATAGTCTTTGTGGCTCTCCTGAATTTTAGCACTCATTCAGAATTGAGAGCTGGGGAGAGAACTGTGACATCAGACTTCAAAGGAACCACAGTGTCCTTTGTCCTCTGAAACTACTGTTGCTTAGGAGAAGCTCACCTTAAACATCTACAAACCCATTTCCTTCTTCTTGTGAAAATCTCTCTGTAATAGCTTACTTTGCTGTGGTGTCCATGAAATGTCAGTGGTATGCCACAGAATTTTTTTCTTAATAATTTACTGTGTCCTGATCATGATGGCAAGTATAATTTCTGTACTTGGTGCTGTTTGCCGTCTATGGGCACCTGCCCTTTACTTACACACAGACTTTAAGATCTGAGGATAAGGATTGTGTTCTTTGTCCTCAGCTGCATCTTACCCTGGCCAGTGGAGTGGAAACACATTATAAACACAAAATTTGAGTCTCATTTCCTTCAAATAAAAATTTATAGGTCCTGATTCATCAGTCACATGTCTTATGCTAATAAAATATTGAGCCATTATGTTGTGTGGAAAGTTGGCATTTTGAATAGACCACCATCTGGAATTTCATTTTTATATATGGTCTATACTGATGCCTGAAGTTAATATTGTGCCTACATTTCCATTCCTAAAGCACATTACCACAAGGTTATACATTTAACCTTTTAAAATGAAATAATGTGTTCTCAGACAACTGTCAAATGGCTTTCAAAAACCTGAATGTAAACAGTTGTTAGGTTTTAGGGTGAAAAATCCGTGTCTTATTATTATAGGATTTTTGCAAATCTTATGAAATATTTCTGATAGCTTGGGAAGAGAAGACAAAACTGAAAATTGGACAGTGAAGCATAACTTCCTGCCATGGCTTCATGTAATCCCAAGTAAACCTGTTTTAATTTGGCTGTTTTCTAGAGTCTTAGTCTTTTTCCTGTACAGTGCTTTTCATATTTAGCCTGTAAAGGACCTGTCCAAGCTCCACTGTCATAGAACACGTGTGGAAATTGATTAAAAATTTCCAGTAAATTTTCAATGCCTGTGCAGTACTGGTATTTTGAATAGAACAAGAAATTAAAATGAAGACCTTTTAAAGATATGTACTTGTCTGGAAAATGAATCTGGAATACCTACATACATCATATGTGCTTAAACAGCTATTTATACACAAATCCACAAAACCTTAAGAGCATGCATGTAAAACAAACAGATGTTATTTATAAAACTGCCAAAATATGTATTGATGCAATCAGAATTAATTAAAGTGGAAGAGAATATTTCTCTAAAAGAATAAAAGTTTCTCCTTCAAATTTCTCCATTCTCTTAAAGTAAGTTTTATTTTATTTATCATTAAACAACTTGTAAAGCTTTCTTAACTACTTTGCATCATAACATATTTCATAGTTTTTCATTCTTGTAAATCATGTCATTTATACAGTTCATAGTTTATAACATTTTAAGGTCAGGAAGAATCAATAGAGCGATTTAACATGAACACTGAATAACCTGGATATGAAACTTCACCCAGCTGTTTCACACAGAACACTACATTCACACAGGTGCCTGTTATGGCACAAAAAATTTTTAAAATTGCATCAGGTACAGTCACCCAAAAGTCAATTCTTAATGCTTGAAAAGTCCTACCATACTGACAGCTAACTCAAAGGAATGGAAAACCACAAAGTAACAGAAGCCAAGCAATATGCTTCAGTTGGCAAGAACAAAAAAGTTGAAAATATTGTAAGAGTTGATTGAGAGAGAGAGGAGACTATCAGTCCTACAGCCTAGATTCCCACTGAGATTTAAAGGCAATTCACAGAATTGAGACAAGTAAGTGATCACAGGCATGGCATGTACCTAAGGTTAAGTCCTCTCTTTGTATAGGTACTTTAACATAAATTGATATAAGTCCTGCATTTCCATACAGCCTCCTAATGCCTCCTACACCTCTGACCAACAGGCTGTGAAACGATTCCCAGTCTAGCTTTCACTTTAACCCACAAGCAAATGTGTATCCTGCACAGTGATATTGTCTAACACACAGACAGACAACACATGCACACTTGAAAGAGCACCAGTGCATGTACAGCTGAAACAAAGGCATTCCCAGCAAATTCAGTAAATTAAAGTAGCCCTAGTGCAGGTTAGTTAGCTGTATTTTGACTAGGCCATAAAGGCAAACACTCCTTTTCCTTCTAAGAATGAACTGTAATACTCAGAATAGGTGCAACTTTATTTATATGTTTTAAATATTGCATTACATGGGTTTGCCCTCACTGCATTAACAGCCTGAAGTATTAAGACCTTCCAGAGTTTTAGAGCATGTTATAATAATAGAAGTGACTGACCCTGAGATTTAATAACTCTCAGTCTAGATGTCAGAAA
Organism: Gymnorhina tibicen; assembly: GCA_013399875.1. Taxonomy (NCBI): domain Eukaryota; kingdom Metazoa; phylum Chordata; class Aves; order Passeriformes; family Artamidae; genus Gymnorhina; species Gymnorhina tibicen. Next base: position 1,683,135 of record VXAZ01006775.1, on the reverse strand, counting down.
GAAAAGAGTAACTCCATGCTGTAGGCACTTTTCCTACTCTTTATCCTTTAAAAAGCCCTGGGTTTTTTGATGGCTAACATGACAATCATTGTTTGATTGTTCTGCAAGAAAAATACCATAAATAAAGTTTTACATTCAGTAGAACGTAAGAATCACCTTATAAACATCATTTGAATCCTAAGGAAGTTTCCTGTTTCTTGACATTACAGACAAAAAAATGACTGCATTGGGAATGCCCTTGAGCACACATAAAAAACTGGCAACTTCTGAAATGAAGTGTGAAATACTTTAAGAAAACAGATGTGTCTTTTTCTGATGTGCTGAATGATACTGGAATATCATCAAGCTGTAGGCTGATAATTAGCTTAGCATAGAATTATAATATTTTAATAGATACATAAACAGGTGAGTTGAAGAGCAAAACACACATGCTGAGCAACAATCTGCCTCCACTCTGCTAGTTTGTCTTCACTGCTTCAGAAAAAAAACCATACATATGGTCTCTTTGATTCAGTGATTCCCAAGCCATGTCTCTTCCGTGTGCCCGTTTCATCCTCCTGCATGTTCACTTTGAAGCAGCTGTGCATGGAATGACTCACACGTTAAGAAGCCCAGCTTCCAAATCATCCCTCTTCAAGTAATGACTTTGGTCTTACAGTTTTCTCACCTCCTCAGATTTCCATTCATACTTCACAAACTCCTCCTGGTTCTATTTCTTCATATAAATCAGATATTCTCCAACTATTTTCCAGTATATACAGTTCCAAAGAAAGACAATCCAGTGGAAAGTGCTCTGCCCTACTCACAGGAGCTCTTTTTCACTCTGTCTTCCCATTTGATTCATGTTGTAGTAACTGCAGAATTTGCAGCCACCCAGAAATATTGTTCAGTGAGCCTTCAATGCCTTTTTTATTTGTCTAGATTTGATTTAAGGACTACAAACAGGGAGAAACATTAGATTATGGCCAGTTTCAAGGGACTGAATTAATGCTATCTTAGTAAATTAATGCCCCTTAAACTGAGGAGGTTTAAGTATTTTCTATGAATTTAGAGAACGAATAGTCTCTAAATGTTTGGCTTCATTTAAAACACTTTAGTCTTGTTTCTCTGGGTCTATACGAGTAGTAATTCCAATTAAACTCTATAACTTTGTATTGCATCAAACTAGAGGGGCAGGTGTAGATGAATATTAGTGTCAGCTTTTCTCTCCATATTTTCCACCTTTAATCATGCCCACTATATTTCCACTTTAATCATGCCACACCTAACCTCTGCTGATCTACACTTTTCTGAACCTCTCCAAAAAATATCACATCAGATCTGGTCTATTTACTTTAAAATTTGAACAGCAAAAATATTTTTTGTGCATAAAGACCAAAGTCTTATTAAAAAAATCCAACCCATCAATACCAATATGTTTTAGGGACAGACTGAAGAAAAGTCTTTTTTTTTTCCCCTTGGACTTAATAGAGAGAGTTTGGAATCTCTTCCCCAGGCACTAAACCAGCCTGTCTTCTTTGAAAACCCTACAACCAGAGTCAACTTCCAAGTCAGCAGTTATATTAATTATCTTCAAGTGTAGAATTGAATTAAAGCAACTGCTGTGCTGGGAGTCCCTGATGTGTGCTTCATCTGATTTTGAAGTGTTTGGCATCTCTAGACAACTTAAGGAGACTAAAATCTTTGCAAAATACATAAATAAATAGATAAATAGATAAAAATGCTCTAAAAATAAAACTATTTAATAACAAAATTAGACCCTCTTACAGCTCTCAAGAATAAAAATGCATTAATGAGACCGAATACCTTACACAAGAGATGATGCACAGCTGCTTGTATTCTACAGCCACTTCTGCCATGGGCAGGGCACTTTCCACTATTCCAGGTTGCGCTAAGCCCCATCCAACTTGGCCTTGAACACTTCCAGGAATGGGGCATCAACAAGTTCCCTGGGCAACCTGTTCCTGTATCTCACCAGCCTCACAGTGAAGAATTTCTTCCTAATACGGGTCTAAATCTACCCTCTCTCAGTTAGCAGGCAGGTTGTTTGAAGGCTGGATCCATACGTGATCCTGGCGCTGCAGAGTTGCGGACAGGCTGCGTGCACAAGACAGTCAGTGCAGAACACCGGTATCATGGATATCATGGACATCTCTCTCTGTAAGGTGGCCATTGAGGCATTTCGTGTCTTGAAAAATCTCAGTAGGAAGGCTCTCCAACGTCCCCAAGCTCTGGCTTCCTACTGACATCAGCTCATTTGATAACACTCCTTGACTTGTCCATTACCCAGGTGCGAAAGAAAGGGCAGCATCCTTTGCAGATCTGGTTAGCACTAACACACAGCATAACCACAGCCTTTTCCTCCATCCTTCTTGCCTCTGTCATCATTTCTCCCATAGCCTCTTGCACAGTGCGCCTCAGCCTGACTGGGTTAACCAAAGTTTATTGAAAGTGTCTAAAATTTTAAAGAGGCTCCTGAAATTTCAGTCAATGTTTATTCAGAAATTTTTCAAATGCGAATCACTTATGTAAAGCCCTGCAGCCCCAAGACTCAATTCGGATTACTTACAATTACCTGAAATCATTTGAGCAGAATAAATCTTCCTCTTTTCAAGCTCTTTAAGATCAAAGAGTCAGCCTTCACCCTTTATGGCTTGTCACTTTAAAACCCTGAAGTAATAATCAAAGGGCACCTTTTCTCAAGAGTTTCTGTTATATCCAGACTACCTAACTGTGCCACAATGGAAATAGGGGTGGAAAGATATTTGCTTTTTTTGTTATATTTCATCAGGTGCCTTTAGCTTCTTTCTAAGGGTATCAGTCAAGTTTCCCAAAAATCATCTCTTCTCCTCTCTTCAGAGTTTCATTTTCACAAGTTCAAATGGATATTTACTCCAAAGCTGTAAAACCAGACTTAAAAACTCCATATTCCTTGGGTCATCTGAGTTGTGGAAATCAAAAATGGGGGCTATCCAAAATCAGAAGTCTGTTTAATAGATCTTTATATTTTACCATGACCCTGCAAAGCAGAGGCCTCTCTTGTGCTTTCTGTGTGTCACACTAAGCTGTGCCCTAAAGAGCAGAAATCCCTTGTAATCTTGATCCTCAGGACTCTTTTTCTCCTTCTTCCTCCCTCTCCCCATAAGCATTTGAATACAGTTTTCATTTTCCTCCTGCAAAATAACTCTTAGCTGAAAACAACCTGCTTTGTGCAGCATGTAGGGCTGGCAGCAACTACTTCAAGGTTTGAATTTACTGTTCTCTTTTAAAGTAGGGAAAAATGCCTATTGCCTGCTCTAACAAGCTGAGTACAGTAAGACAGTGTGAGCCCTCATGTCAGACTTCATAAAATCCATTCACAAGTGAGTCTGGATTTTAGCAGTGGCTGTTGTGTCCACTGAAATTCTGTTTGTGCAGTCAGATAGATTTGATACAGCAGAAAGGGTCAGATGACACCGGTCACTGAGACAGAGAAGCAGGAGATGGCAGTTCCAGCCAGAGGCCACACTTCTAGTGCAAGAATCATGCAATAAAACAGAAGAAATGTTTCGGATTTTGGCACTGTCATTTTCTCTGTAGGGTAAAAAATTAGCTTTGAACTTGACAATTTATAAGGACAAAATGAATTGCAATAATATTCACTGAGGTCCCAGAGGGTAGTTGGTTAGATCAGAACAAAGGCAAAACTCTCAGCATCCTCTTAGCTTCTGGTTTTGTTTATGTCTTTTCTAAAACTAAGATAAGGATTGCAATTCATGTGTCAGGGAGTGAAAACGTTGGTCTAAAATTAATCAGCTCCCCCAGGTTGTGAACACTGTAAAACAACTAAAATGCAGATTGCCTTATTACACTGCTCATGTTTATACCATTTTAGACTCTTTAGATAGATTCCATCTCCATGAGGAGAAATATATCCTGTTAGATAATGGTAATAATCATCATGTATGCCAGTGCTCCAGTGTGGTTGCATATGTAAGCACCCAGCATTTAAGGAGCACTAATTAAGGCCAAATATTCTGTCTGCTTTTATTTTCCCCACTTGCATATGTGCATTACAACACAACCACTAATTATGTGACATACAGTATATTAGCTGCAAAATAAAGTCAATGCTGACTATATTTCCTCACATTTAACAACGTGGGGCTATAATGTAAGACTTTTTTAGCCAAATCTTGGAGCATTTCTGGAATTTAATCACCTGAAACCAGGTAGAAAAGCTACTGATGGAGAGCCTGGGGTATTTTTCACTGATGGTCCTGAGGGCTTCATTCTCCATCTGTTCTGTGTGTCTCTGTGTCCTCCTCCCCTCCTGCTGCCAGGCACTCCTTCTGCCTTAGGCCAGTCATGGGATTATGAGTATGAACCTCAACTTCTCTCCTGCTTACATGGCTAGGTAAAAATCTGTTACCTTCAGAAACTTGCCTGCTGGGCAAGGACAGCAGTCAGAGACAGGACAGCAGTGGCCCCAAACCAACAGACCAGAACACACATGGAAAGCTGCTCCCTGGGAGCTCCAGAGCCAGAAATTAACCAAGAGAGGTGTTTGTGCTACGTGTGTCACTCCAGGGTTAGTGGCAAAGGCCTGTGCTTTGATGGCATGCAGGTTTCCATGTTGTCCCTGCTCATCCCAAACAGTTTCCAGGTGGATGTGATTAATGGTAAAGAAACAACCGTGATGTTTCTAAGCAGCAGTATTTTGCCAAAGGACTGTAACCCTTTTTATGGGTATGCCATGCCAGAATGGAGGCTCATAACAGCTAGGAAACCAAATCTTTATTTAGGCAACCCAAGCAGTGGCCTGATTTTCTACAGCTTCTACTCCCCTGAAGGGAACAGGAACTCTGGGCACTCAGCAGGATTGAAAAACTACCCATTAACTTCAAAATCTACAGCCATTTCACAGCTGTATGTCTGTTTCACACCATGCTGCTCAGTTTTCCTCAGCAACAGAGAAGAGCCTTTCGCACACAAAAAAGGCAGACGGCTGCTCAGTGCACTAATCTCCGGTGTCCCACTTTGGAAAATGCAACCCATATGGCTTGGTCAAGGTTGCTCACAGACTGCCTGCTGCATCTCCTCCCACTCCTGGACCTCACCCTCCCGGCAGCTTGCCCTTCCCTAATGCCATTGATGCATGTAAGACAAAAAAGAGAGACCATTTTCTTCATTTGCATGTAGAGTATAGAGTAAAACATAATTAAATCACATACTACAGATGCACTATAATAAAAAAGAGAAATAGTAAAAGCAATTATAGGCTGGCATACTTACTGCTTCACATTTAAATAATAATGTGAACTATTAAGTAAACTAGGGCATAATCAGCTGAGGTTCATTAACTTATCTCACTGTAGAAATACTACTACAATTCAATACAATTAGGTACATGCTAGTAGGAAACAGTGCTTTTTGTGCACCACGCTGGGTCCAGTCTTAGAGATGCTGAGGTATTTCACTTCCTGCTGACTGCTCAGAGCATGCCTGCTCCCCATCAGGAGGCATCCAGCACCACTGTGGATCCATGCCCTCGCAAAGAAGCTGGTGTTGCATATGTCAGTTCATTCTGGTGCTGTTGATAGCCGTGGAATCCTGAAAAAACTACTAAGAATAGGCTAAGAATAAGCCACATTCATGGACTATTTTCTTCTGGGCTAGCATTACCTCTCCACATTTAAGGTGAGGGGCAATGAAGTCATGTATGAAGGAGAAATGTATGACATTAGCCTGCATACAGCAGGGGGTCTGGCCTGAGCAGACCCGAGATTACTTCAAGTAGAAAATCTCCAGGACACTTCTGGCTTCTAAAAGCCCTGAGAGACACTGATTCTGGATAATTTAAAGTCATCAGGAAAGATGAGAATAAGTCAAACAATCTACATCTGGCTTTGACACTTTTAGCATGTTACATCCCACAGTAGATTCTGTCCCACCTCCAGATGACCTTTTGAATCTCAGAAGACTTTCCTTCCTGTGGAATAGGGAGATAAGGCACAGAGCCTTTGAAAGGGTATCTAAAAAATCTCATTACATTGCAAATTAGCCTCTTCACCAGAGGCCATGTGGTCTCCCTGGCTGTTCCTATAGTAGGAAAGCAGGCTAGGGCTTGACCACTGAGAGCAAGCAGCATGCACAACTGATGTCCATCCAAGATGAAGTTTTTTTCTGCTTGAAAAAAGATAGGTTTGGATAAACTGTCTGTCTGGTAAAGTTCCCGCCTGTCCAAACATGATCTGGTGCACTGGTAGAGGGCACAGGCAAAACTGCACCACAAATGCTCAAGCATTTAAATAATATGGGAAATCACACATCGCTGTTTGACTCAAAGGCTTCACCCCATTTATTTATCTTTGGTTTCCTAAGAGTTAGCCAAGGCAGGATTTTGATGAAAGGGATTTGGCTTGAGTTAACAGAGGATGCTGATAGATTGTAGTGAGCATCTGGAGGATTGTTTGTGATAAATGTCTGAAGAATTTCCCTAATCTTTCTTGAAGTGCTCCTTACTATCTGAACACTTTTGAATCTCTCGTTTCCTCAGCCTGTAAATAAGTTTGTTCAGTAGAGACTATTTGTCCTCTTCCATCTGTGTTTATCAAGGAGATACAACATCGGACCAGATGGAGATGCTGAAGGTCTCCCTGAGACCACCGTATGGAGAGTGGTCAAAAACTTATGCAAAAGGACATTATTCTTTTTGGACAGCATTTTTAATCACAATTTCTATATAATGGCATATGGCACAAGAGAGTAAAACACACAGCTGCTGAGGGAAAAAATACTCTGTCATTACAAAGTAGGTTCCATAAATATTACCTATTAAATCAATGTATAATATGCTCTTCAGGTCACAGTCCTTATGCATCCTAAAACGCATGTAGTGATTTCTCCAGGTTATATGAAGTGACTATGAGTTACAGCTGTCAATGCCTCCAAGCAAAGGGGCTTGGAAAGAGATGCTCCACAGCATCTTTACAGCAGGTGTCATGCAGAAAACTCAGCTTGGGAAGGGGCTGGTTTTAAATCTGGTACCTGTGAACACAGTCAGGCAGAAAGTACGTTACTAAAAGCTCGGATGAGCAATTCACAAAAAAGTTCTAAGCAAGGATCCGTTCAATAAAAACATGGGTCAAACAACAGGTCAAACAATTGCTAGCACCAAAGGAACTCATGTTTAAATTAAATCCCTCTCTGTGTGTGCAATTAGGGATCAGAAAATGAAGCTTAATTGTCGGAATACATTTACTCCAAATTTCTCACTCAGATGCCTATACCAGGGAGCTAATAAGTTGGAACTTGAACTTCATGGAAAATTCCACAGATTTTCTATGCAATTTTCTTCCAGACTGGGGAAACAAAAAAACAAAGGAAAAAAAAAGCGAAGTATAAATCCATAATACTCTGCAAAAGGTGATTTTAAAAGACAAAATGTTATTTTTGACTTACTGGAATACATAATTGCAACAAAATCAATTATTTTTTTTGTTTCATATTCAACTTCTTGAGTTGCCCAATTAAATTAACAATAATAAAATCAGATTAAAATGAAAAAAAAGGACAATTTTCCAAACTGAAGTGCTTTTGAAAAAGAATAGCTGGTAAACTCTATTTGCAAATGCAAAGTTATCCTCACACTGTTGAGGTGACATAGCATTTCCGAGCAGAAAAATGTTCCTTTGGAAAGCCTGTGACCAGAGTACAAGGCAGCTCTCTACAGCATGTCTGCTACAAAGTTTGTTTCTATGATTATAGTGCTTCAGAAGAACTTTCTGCAGTATATATTCTCTAGACATACACCATAGCTCTGCGGGTAAACATAGGAAATCTTAGGTCAAACTGAAAAAAAATCTAAGTACATGCAGGAAACAGAAAATAAGCAGTCTCTCTGGATTGCCATTCTCAAGGTTTTTCTCCAGCGTTGATTCCATGATGTCTTGTGAATGGATTTACCAGGACTCCACAGGCCCCAGGTGATTAAACTACTAAAAACAGGGAAGAATATTCATTCCATTGCACATGTGTGAAGTCCGTTCTTTAATCATATGAAACCTCATAACTTAAGAAATACTTTATGGGCAATTTCAAAGAGCAAAGCCCAACCGCTCCTTTCTTTTCCACTGCAGTTTACCATATCTAGATCAAATCAGAGAATTTTCTTTTTTGCTTCTTTTCCTTTCTTTGTTAGGCTTGCAAAACATTTCAGCTCCCATTAATCACTTTCTACACCCCAATAAATAAGCTAAATTACTAACTTACCTGCACACACAGCTGTCTGCCTACTTTTCTACCCTGATGATACAGCTCTGCACATAATGCAAATTAGCAAAACTAATTTGGTATTCATTATGATGTTAATGAATACTTCTTTTATAAAATGCTTTGAGATCTAATGACACAAGGCACTGTATCAGAGTTGGCATTAACATTTACTATGTATTTATGATTATTATACCTCTTACAAATATAATTGATTTTCCATGTTATTAAAATTCTCTGTACACTTGTAAAAATTCCCACTCAAGCATCTCAAAATCAGATACATTGTTTCTGTTTTTTGGACATCCTAATTAATCTGTTACATTGTTGTGATTAAAGCTTTTCGGAGTTCTGGTTCTCGTGATATAATCACCATCATTTTTATTCATTAGTAGTTGATGGTAGTGACCACAAAGTACTCAGCAAATTCCAGACATTTAGAAGGGAGCATAACTGCCCTTAGGAACTGAGAGTCCAAAAAAGAGCTCATTAAAACAGTATTTAATTTTTTGAACTCACTGAAAATCTGTATTAGACCCATTCATCTTTTGATTTAAAGGTTTTGCTCTGCAGAAGATGCAGTATGGGGCTTAGTCAAGAAATGAGCCTGTAAAGCAAGAGTGGGTGTATGCACATGCTGAGAAATGTACTGCAGCCTCTCTCTCATACTTAAAATGCCAATTTTCTGTCTGGCTAAGGTGGAGTACACAAAGTTACAGGAGGAAGGTGCTGTTCTTGTGTCACAGGCAGCATTTGCCTGCTGCTGGTCCCCAAGGGCCCTTTCCAAAGCTATGGGTGCTTAAGCTGTGGTTTTATTTGAAAGAGCACAAAAATAATCACATCCTGTAACTCTGGGTCAGATGCCTGACCTACGAAATCATTTTTTCTGGCTTTATGTGGGTATAATGAAATCCCTGCATAAAACGCTTCTTAAATATCAGCTGCCCACACCTGACCTTCTGTCTCTAGAGACTTTATCCCCTCAACCGCAAAGTTTCAAGATCATCAAGAGCTAGAAAGGTGTGTGTGTGTGCATGTGTGTGGGTGGGGTTTTATGATTCTGAAATAGCTGAAAGGATTTTCCTCTAGTTTTACAAAATTTATCAATTTAGTATTCATACAAAAGATCTCAACCAGCATTTTTTCAGTCTAAGCATGAAACAATGAAGAGAGTAACTGAGCTTTCATTAGAAGTGGAAATTGTACCTGGCAAGCAGTTTATAGCAGAAATTCAAACCAAGGAACAAAGCACATGTTTTGAGGGTTTCATTTAACATTTTCTGTTATTTGATTAACGTCATTTCTATTAGCCTAGCAGCAGCTGGGATTTGATTCTGTTTATGCAGCAGCTCAGAAAACAAATGTTACTTTTGAGCAAGCTCATGTCCCCCAAAAGCAGTCTTGTGATGTAGTAATAGCGATGTCTCAAGCCCTTCCTTTCACTCTTCTTCCTTCTGTGTCTTTGCTGTTCTTAATGAAAATTTTCAGCCTAAAAAATTTGGTTTACCTGAAACAAACAGATTGAAGAGCTTTGGGGTTGTTATTATTTTCAGTTTATACCAAACAGCAGTACAAGCCCCAAATCTTAATATTCCTTTTTTATAGCTTTAAATCTGTCAGTGGTTCTCTAACCTTCTACTATCCCCTGCCCTGTTCTTCTTTAACACTGATTTTAGTGCACCTGTTTTGAGCAACATCATCTAATTTTCTGAAACTATATGCAATACCAATCTGCAGTAAGTTAAAAAGAGATTTTGGTAACAGTTACTTTTTTAAGACTGGAACTACAAAACATGTATATTCCCATATCTGTTATGTCCACACAATTTGACATATTTATTTTATCAAGTAAAATTATTTTTTAGATAACCTAGATAATACTTCTAGAAGTGTTTTAATGAGGTGTTGAAACTAGTGTGTGGGACTAGTGTAGGACTTAGAGTGCAGGGCTATCTGTAAACAAAGAAGCAAATGAAATAAATCCCATTAATTAGGGTGAAACAGTAACAGAGCAGTTCTGGTTTTGCAGATGGGCAAGATGTCTGATTGAATTTCCCAGGCTATGCAGATTGGCTGCAGATGGTGTGGAAAGTGGTCCAGAACTCAGAATTCATATAATCAAAAACATGCTTAGATCCAAACAAGAATGTTTTCCCATGTGATGCTGTATAGCTTGCAACCTTATCACAGGCATTTGGTAACTTTTCAAATCAAACCATAACATAAACCTCACACAACACAGCACTCAGCAAGGGCTCTCATTAATGATGCCGTTATATCTAATAATTCAATAACAGCAGAGCTCCTGGAGGCAAGTTAATTTGGGCTCAAGTTATAATTTCCAATTGAAAATGCTGACTGATCAGTGCACGGGCCAACTGGAGATCTGAAGGGAAGAGCACTCACTGAGTAGGCAGTATATGAGCAGCACCTGTTATCATTAAGAAAATTACACTGGAAGAACTTCCCGCCAGTGAAAATGTACTGAAAAAATCAGCAACATGTTATTATATTGTAACACATAATATCCTCAAGATCTGAATCTAAAATTTTGGATACTTCTTTAACCTAGACATTAGACTGTATTAATGAATTATTTTTAAAAAATAATGACATCTCAGAGAACAATAATCTTTTGAAAAGGGAACTGTGTAGATATGGTGACATCTTACCCCCTGGAAGGACACTGAGACTCTTCTGCTGACTTCAGAAAGCAGCAAATAGATGAGTGCCCCTTCAATCCTGTTCAGCTTGCAAGCTCATAACCCTTTTTACAAGGATGTTGCTTTGGTTTTAATTTGAACATAATAAACCCTGTTTGAAGAGCTATTACAGGCCCCTTGATGCTATTCTGATGTCGTAAAAAGCCAAAAATATGTGCAACCTCTACCTATCTCTTCTCTGACATAAAAGCTGCTTGCTTCACTAGCCTCCTCAGCAAGAATGAGCAAGGCTGCTGAGTGCCTGGAGGCAAGCACTGCCTGGGAAATAATCCTTTTGTGCTTTTCCTTACACTTGCACCTAGAACTGACCTCAGCTTAACTCATGCTAAGACAGCAGATACAACATTTCTCAATGAATTTAACTCACCTGGTGCAGCCTTCACCTCTGCACCAAATCAGCTTAATCTAATGGAAGAAAGATTGGGATTGACTGAGAACCAGACTCAGTGGATTTGCAGAGGTGTCCCTAACACTTCAGCCACACATTTGGGCCTTTTTTAGCCTCTCTCATTTTCCTTCTTGCAATAAATGAGAGTTTCAGTCTTCAAATTCCATCAACCAGAAATATCAACCAGAAAAATTAGCACACTAAGTTATGTAAGACATTAGATCATAAGAAAATACACAGCAAGACTTGGTAATTAACTGGTATAATGACAGTTGTTAATTTTTGCAGGAACAATTTAGAAAGTTATTCAAGTTCAAGAATTTGTCATTGAGTCTCTTGTAATAGACTGGTACTGTTTGAAGGTAGCAAGACATCCAGAAGTAGAGCAAGAAGGGAAGTAAAAATGAATTTCATATATTAATTTGTACATTCAGTTTCAGAGAAGAATCACATTTTATGTAGAGGCAGTGAGCCTTGTCAGAGAGTTTCACAAAGAATGAGATATCAGCAGAAGCTTAATTTTTATATTCCTCTCAAAAGGTCTTAATTAGCAGGGGGTGATGAAAGTGAGCTTGAAAGAAAACCACCAAAGTCACTCTGTAAAGAGAAATGCCTTTAAATAAATCCCCATCACTTGGCACTTTAAAATTGAACCTGACAAATGATGGTCTAAAATACAACTAATAGAAATTTTGCACTAAGGCACCCCCAGAGTTTATAGGCCTCACCAGATCTTGCAGCTGGGAGAAAAAAAATAGAGAAAGTCATGAAGGGGAAAAAAGGAAAGGAAAAGCTCATAACTGTAAGGAAAATTCATAAGTGAGGAATACCTTGTGTAGGTGTCTCAAGGGCAGTAGGAGAAACCTGCTTCAGATGTAGCTGTCAGCTGCCAACCAAGAGCTCTGTCAAATTCCATTTCCAGCAGAAACTGAGTTTCTGGCAGAAGGGGAATTTGACAATTTTCCCTCCAGCTGGGCTTCGGGGCTAGGGCACTTGGAGAGTCTTGCTGTCTATGCAGCAGTGCTGCTTTACTTTTTCTCCTTTTTTTGGCAGATCCAGATAAATTTTGCCTTCTTCCTGGAAGCATAAGTGAATATGACAACAATCTTCCCACTCAAAAACTACAGAGACATCATTTTGCTTTTTTTGAATCACAGCTAACATTTTCAGCAGAATTCAGATTTAAATTTTGAACAGCTCCAGGTTTTCCTGGTGTTGTGGAATTAGAGGAGTCTGGATATTACTTCTATAAACTATGTATAAATGTCTGGACAAGAGGCAACATCTGTGGTATGATATAGCTCTCAAATGCAATGAAGAATAAAGAAACAGCTGTCACTGCATCAGATGATCAGGAAGCAGGTTAAGAGAGGGGAGAAAATGGAAACAGATTTTTTGCCCTAGAAGAATTAAACTGTGAAATTCATTAACACAATTCGGAAAAGCCACTGGATTCCAGACCCTATTCCTCATAGTGATGGAGAAGAGTTCCTGTTTAAGAGAATGGACCACATGAAACTTTCTAGCTCAGGAAGTCCTTAAAGCAACAAAAGACAGAATCCAGGAAAGCTTATGGAACACTGATCTTGTTTCTTATTCTGTGTCTTTAAGCATTTGAACACCAGCTACTATCAGAGAAAGGGATATTAGGAAAATGGACTATTGGGCTGAACTGCTGTGGCAGCTTAGAGGCACTGGCCATTGAAAGCTGCTTTATGTCATCACAGTGGAAACGTGCAAAGCCCAAAGCCTTAACTGATGTTTAGGAGAGTCTTATCTTCAGCGTGTTAAGGAGAGGTTACATATACAAATTATCATATTTAAAGAGAAAAGTGAACATTGTCAGACAACAAGCCTGCCTGCTAGGTTAGTTTTACCAATATCCCTGCTCAAATATCACGAATTTTCTCACTTATAATTAAAACTTACGAAAACTCAGAAGTTTTACAAATTAAAAAAGTCTTGCTTACAGCATATCCTTTCCCCTTTTGACTTTACTGTAATTTCTTCTAAGACTAAACATGTCTTTAAGTTCAAAATACAAAATGCTTTTGAAAGTACTTGATTTGAATCTGGTTAGGATCAGGTATTTTCAGTTGAGTCTTACCCTCTTCTTGAGACCAACAAAGAGAAAAAGAAATAGTTAATAAATCCTTTCCCTTAGGAAACAGGTTTCAAACTAAAGAATAGTAGACTGAACAGTAACCCAGAATAGTGAAAACTGGTTGCCAATTTTTACCTCAGTTACAAATTTTTTTTTCGCTTTGGCTCACTTAATTCCACTCTTTTTTATTTCTTTATTTATAAAATGGCACAACAGTTTCCTGAAATATTGTAAAATTCAATGTTTGCAATTCAGTGTTTGCAATGTCTTCCAAAGACCATACACGAGCAATGTAAAAAGAAATAAAAACCATAAACTGCTTCTATTTCCCAGGACAGTGAGACAATTATTAAAAAGTTTGAATGGGACTATTTACCTTTAATTAATTTTATGACAATTATGAAAATATCTGGATGGGGCTGCTTACCTTGAATTCACTTTATAATTAATGCCTGCAAAATTTTTGTGTCACTGGAACCATTTTTTTTAATAAAACAATAATTACCTGCACAGTAAACACTTTCAAACTCTATGCTGTTACATAACAGCATTTGTTGGGGTGATCCACGCTTTAATTGTCTTTAAAACTGAGATTTTGGACAAAGATATGTGTGTGAGAACAAGCAGACTTTTGAAGGCTATGACACATTTCAGTTTTATTGCATATTTTGAAAGAAGGCCCTGGAGATGAATGCGGAATGGCTGGTCAAGCTCGTCCTTGAAAGCGTGCATATTCAAAGCAGCTGATAATAAATGCTGCTGATGGTCACTGCATGTTTGCGCTTCCTAGCAAAGATCTGTGTGCTCACACGCAGGAGAAGGAATGTTTAGACTGGGTTTTACAATAACCACATGCAAAGCCCTCAGCAGCCTTTTAGACCTATAAACCTTATTAAAAGGCTCCGGTTCTTAATAGCATGGTGCTATAGATGATCTCATAAATTACAGACACTGCTCATGGCTTCTGCACCCAGAAGATCACAACCTTCTGGTGGCTTGACTATGCCATTGCCAGAGTTCAAATTATAAAAGTCAATAAAATGAGATGTGAAACCTAGCATTGCACATGCTGCTAGAAGAGCGTGTATAGGTCGACATAAAAGTTGAGCCTCTGTATAAAGAAATATAATCTAAACCAATGATAACATTTCAGCACATAAGGATGAGGGAAAATGAAAAAAATAAAATCTACAAATCTGTGAATTACCACTGAAATCTCCCAAGTTCAACAGTAGACTTTGACTTAGTTCTTCCATTGCAAAAACACTTCTGTCCAAGGTGTGCTCGTGTCCCAGTAATTGTCATTTTTGAAAACTGAGATTTTTGTTTCAGGATTAAAAAAATCTCAACTAAAAGCTCACTTTTTTTTCCCACTTTTATGATTGTTCATTTTTTGAAAAACATGTGACTTCTAATCAGAATACTTCGGGGTTTCTTTTGAGAATGATTTGTAAAAATCTGAAAAATATTCTTTCAGACATTTCTAGTCCAATCACCTGTGATTTAAAAATCTATCTAAAGTTTACATACTCTAGTAGTTAAAAAACTGCAGCTGCTTTTTTAAGAGCATGGTTAGCACTCTGTCTATGGTGTTTTGGCCAAATTCCAAGGCAAGTAATTACATTTACATACCTGAATTCACTATGGTTGTTTCATCTGGATACTGCAATATTATGTAAGCTCATTTAGCTAATTTAGCACCCACATGAACAGCAAAGGTTCAAAAGTTCAACTTAAACTTTATTAGGTTTGCAGTCTGCTTAATAATACTTAGCACTTAATTAATCTGCACAACACCCTTGTGAGCTACTTAAGTTAGTATTACCGGGAGAGTCTGTGAAAAAGGAACAAAAAGGCAGGAAGAAAAATGTCCATCCTATAATGCCATCTCTCATACTCAAATAGGTGCCTATAGTACTTATTTTTAGTTCAATGGTATTTAGTCTTGAAAAGGCATTAAATCAAAGAAAAGCACACAAAAAACAATGTGACAGTCTGCCTCATTTTTTGGTGTGGCTATGCACGTGTCCAAAAAAATCTGAAGAAAAAGAACACATTCTCATTTTCTCTTACATATATGGAAGCATTGGATGCATTCATAGAACAGGGCAATCTGTCACAGGAAAAAAAAGCCAGTAATAGCAATAGCAATAAGGTAATATTACAATAATGTGAGTACCTGATTGATGTACTTATCATACCACCCGATGCATGGTATCATGCAGGGCAACCTGCAGGACAACCAAAGAACAAATTACTTTAACAAAAAAACATTGAGTCCCATCCTCTGGTACATAAGAAATCCTCAGTGCTCAAATTCCTGTGTCAGCACCATGTCAGTAAACAGGCTGGTGTAATAGTAGGCATGTCCAAATGCAGATGCAGGCAGTGCAATTGCAGGTTATCTGAGAAGCTGCCATGTGAAAAAGAAGCAGGTGGAGGAGAACTCACAGGCGCCTCTGAGTTTGCTCTGCCCTTCTACCTAAACCCTTCATTGCCAAGAGAAGAATTCAAGATGCCTAGAAATTGTTACTCTCTGTTTGTGTCTCCTGTCTTGCAGGAATTCTTCTCTGAATTGTTTCTTGAGATCCTGCTCTTGGGTCCAGCTCCATTTATCAGGACCTACTCCAAGTCCTTAAGTCCTGTTTTCCATCTAACTGTACCATCTTTTCTGTGCCATTGGTAGGGACAAAGCCTTTCTATGCTGCAGGGAACTCCATAAGAGAAAACCATAGAAGTCTAAATCTAGGTTATAAAGGGACTTGTGGAACTGTGGATATGCATAATACATAAACAAGGCTGAAACAGCACACGAGACAAGATTTCCTTTTCTACTGAAGCTTATGACTGCAATTGAGCTCAATGATAGACACAGAGCACAATCTGCATAGACTTACAATGAGGTTTACATATGGTCCCTATCACAGTAGGAACCTCTCACACTTTCAGTAACTTTATGTTCACAGAATGCTTAATAAAGGAAATGAATGTCTTTTCATGTAGGGTGGAATTGTGCACACACAAAAAAATAAAATTATTTGTCAAGGAAAATATACAGAATAAATGTGAGGTGTGTGTAAGTAAATCTCTAGTCCCTAGGGAGACCTCTTGTTACTGTACATCTTTCTGCTCCACTGGACTCTTGATTTTCAGTAATTCTTACAGGCATGACTGCTACAACATCATTGTGTTACTCATGGCACAACATGAGAAACCCAGGACATGATCCTGCAAGAAGATCCGTGCAGGTAGAACTACAGGCTTGAGGTACTCTCTGACTCCAGGTGGGTCTGCACAGACATGAGGGACAAACCTTTGTTGAAGATAAGCAGTAAGCATAAATATCTGCATGGCAAAGGAGTTAAGAAGTGTCAGGTACGTATCAAATAGGATAACAGCAAACTGACACGGTACTGTGATTACATCTTGGCTTTTCCTGCCCCATTACTCTTACTCTTCTTCACTGCTCCAGGGAAATTAATTTCTTCCTTTTCTAAATTATTTGACATGGGACAATCAAGTCAAGAACATGAGGATGGTAAAAAAAGCTATTTCCTCAAGCATATATGTACATCATAAGTCAGGATGTCTGAGGGAAACTCGTGTGATCCATGGTTTTCTTGAGACCAGACAGTATATATTAAATTATATATATAAAATAACATCTTCAAAGTATTATGTTAACTTAACGAATAAACAGCAAGGACAAACAGAATAGTCAAGCCTTTTCCTACCTGAAAATGTACCTCTTTATCACAATAAATCACTTTGATCTTTCTTTCATGCACTTAGTCAATTTTGTAAACCCATCTTGACTTAGCATTAGTTTCTTCATTGAAGCCTTAAAGAAAGGGAGGGTTATACCTTTTGATCCTCAAGACATTCAGCCCATCAGCAAGCTTTTCTGGCAGAACTGAAGAGTTCTCATCTTTATAATGCTTCAACAACATGCCAGAAATAAAGGGCTTTTTCATGCCAGTGGCACTTGAAACTGAAATGAATTCCAAAACACTGCAATTAAAATACCAGGAAAAGTGTATTGAAAGAGACTTTATAGCCATTCAGAATACCTGAAGGCATGATAAATCTATCTCTGTATAAAAATGCATCCCAGTATTCACTCAAATCTACATCAACAATCTACAGATGTAGTGTAGTTTAGGGAAAGTCCAAAAGAAAAAGTTTCCTGCACTTTTAGGAAGGTATCACTGAGATCCTCCAGGATCAGAAGAAAAGCTTAAGGCTTTTCACACAGTCATTCCGAAAAGCCCTCGTTTTTCTGAGTGGAATCAAGTTGTTCTAGCCAGGCTTATTACCTCAGACTCCCTGTAAATTCTGCTAGAGGAGAAAGAAGAGAAAAAAAATATATATTTTCGAGTCGGGGACTAGGATATAATTTTCCATTTTGAAAGTCTGTCTTCTCTACCCTTCCAGCCTAGTTGGAGACCACGCCTCTCCATCAGTAGCAGATAGATGAAGTTGAGACAAAATGCCTCCATGAGAAAAACTGATGACATCAAATAGTACTCTACTCAGGGGCTTAAAAGTAACAGGGATAAAAAACACAAATAGAGATGACTCGTGAGAAGAAGGGAAGCAGAATTTTTTTTTTAAAGATGAAACAGAGGGTGGGGATTCATCAAACTAGAAGTCAGCAGGAAGAGTCAGAATAACTGCCATGCACCATGGATGCTTACCACTGTCTCCCCTTCCTCCCATCAAAGGGCTGCCTGTGCCTCGTCCCTTTTTATGCCGCTGATTTCAGGACACCAGCTCTGCAACTGGGACAACTACCCAGGCAACTCTTTTTGACTTTGCCATGTAATTATCTTTATTCTCCCTTCTCTTTTGTCAGAGCCATGTCCTGGTACTCTATACTTGGTCCTCCATAATAGGAGCAGGGTGTAGTTGCTTGGTCCCTCTAGGTTGCTGTTGATGCACTATAACTGCACCTCACCAGAGAATTTTGTTCCGCTGGTTACTTCTGTTTCATCACCTAAAAATAGCTGCTCTGTGGTCTACCATTGATGCATTTCACAGTTAGGAAACGGATACACTTTTCTTGAGAAGACTATAATGGAAAAAAAAGTCTTTGATTTTGCTAGACATGGCAAGTTACTGCCAAAAATAGCACTACATTTCTTCTCATAACTGCTGGTGGTCCATGAGTAACAAAATTCATCCAAAGCTTCAACCTTTGATATAATAAACTGGACAGACAAAGGTTACTAGAATTTTTGTAGGAATGCAATCCAGAAATTTACCATATCCCAGGAAACATGAACACCTTTTGGGTTTTGTTGTGAAATTTGTACATTTCATTCCACCTATGAGCCCTTCTCTCAGGCTTTACCTCATGCTTTGTTGGTTTTTGGGGTTTTTAAAATTGATTCCAAATGGTTTTGTCTTTTCCCTGGATGGTGGTTTGTCCATGTGGACACAGGAGATCTCCAGCAGATCAAACAGACCCCACCACCCAGCAGGTTTGACCAGTGGAGCCAGGCAGTGACTCCACCTTTGTTCTGCCACCTAGCATGTCCTTATGATCATCCCTGATCCTCCAGATAAAGCTCATTCTGAAGTTTCCTCTCTCCCCTCAGGTTTTTCTTTCTGAGGGAACCAGAACTCAGGGGCAGGAGTGACAAGCAATTCCCACCTCCGTGTGCAGCTAGGACACCACCAACCCATACACACAAGAGCTAGACCGCAGAGTTATCCCCAGTAGTAAATGCACAGTTTCATGGTGCTATTACCCTCCCCAGCTTAGAAAATCCTAAGTACTCTTCCACCATTTTTCCCTCTCTAAACACACACACACTGTCTCATTGAACTTTTTCACATTTTCAGGCTGCAAATTCTCTCATTATTGCCTATTTACTTTTCTTAGACTGCTGTTCACAACCTGATCTCTGCTCTCAGGTGAATGTCCATCTGGAAAAAAATAAGCTTCCTCTTCAGGTCCATCCTGGTTTTAATCTGTTGCTGTTGCAATAAATCCCCTGTGGAGGTTTTCTTACTTCCTATTGTTTTCCCTCTTCTGCTATAAACCTCACAAATATTAATCTCTTTTGGTCCTGATTTTCCCTTGCCTCCCATCTTTTATTTGTCTAAAAATGCCTGCCAGGACTTTTCACACTTCATCATGTCTCCAGCAATACCGGCTCTGGGCCAATGCCAGAGACTGCAACTTGACAAAATATGTTGCAAGGTGGCTTTTCTTCCACACCGTCTGCAGCTGTCATCTTCTCCCAGGGTCTGATACTACAAATTAGGCAGAGCTGGCAGGAGACCATAAGTTTTTTTACCTCCCGAAACTTAGATTGGGAACAGAATTGCCAGAGAATTTTGCTTTTAGGTCCTTGCATGTGGGATAAGCAGCCTGGGAATCAAGGTACTGCTTTATCCCGACATTTTCCTCTCCTTTTGTTTATCGTGCTGTGCCAACTCGTACAGATACTATTATGGTGCAATTTCTAGTCAATTTGCAGGCATCACTTCATGCCATGTTAGCCTGGACTGTGAAATCAGTTAAAAAGTGGATAAAACTGAGGGAAATTATTAGAAGACCAGCGGCTTCATGCTGCAACAAGCGCAAGAGTAAATAACCTGGGGACTCCTGGAAGTTTTGGTTCATTGATCTACAAGGTCTGGTTCACTATGAGCAGGGAGATAGATTAGGTGATTGTATATCCTAGTAATTCTTCCGTCAAACGTGCTGCAGGCTCTAGGTTTTGTATATCTACTTTTTTTGGACCAACAGCTAGAAGTGATGTGCTGTGTATTGTTTGAGTTGGGAAGTATCACAGCTTCTTCATGGCCTTTCTTAGTCCACAAGTAGGTAGGTGCAGTTTATCTAGCTGGATTAGTGAGAATGAAAAAATCTTTATCTGTTACTGGGATTTTTTGGGGTTTGGGGATCTTGGTTGGTTGGTTAGGTGGTTGGTTGGTTGGGTTTTGGGGTTTTCTTTTGGTTTGGGGTTTTTTTAGGTTTACCAATCAGGAAATATGTAAGGAAAGGCAAAAACACCACTCAGCTAAATCCAGTTATCTTTCAGAGCTCTGTCTGGTTCAAAACTGAGCAGGGAAGAGTTTCCTGCATAAAAAGCTGTCACAGAACTTCCCATTAGCATGAAGGAGGTGAGCTGCACTGCCTGCTGAAGACTTGCCAACTGGAGGCTCTCAGGTTGTTGGCTTACAGCCCTGTAGTTTGTGCTTTGATCCTTAGAAATACTCAGAGAATAGTGATAGTAAAGCAAGGTGTATAATTTAAGCTGATAATATAGTGGAGGGCTGGTAGCTCAGTTCAGGGAGATCCTGGAACAATTTTTTAAAAAAGATACTTGCTCTGTGATGGTATCAAACATCTTCTAAAACAAAAGAAATAATTTTTCAGTGTTTCAGGTTCCCATGGGATGAGTGGTGTCTGGCAGGGTTGATTTAGCAGTATTTGAAAAAGGGATGAGCAGTCACTGAGAGAAGACTCAAAAGTGGGTACTAAATGTTAAAAGAAGGCCTCTGGAGGCTCTGGAGACCCCCTTTGAGCTCACCTCATCAGTCACAGCTTATTTTAAATCAGATCTCCCATTTGTTCTATGCTTTCTCAGAATATTTTTCTTTTTGATTGTTATCATGCTGCTATTGAATTATGATTTTTGTGTTCTTTTTAAATTCGAGTTTCTTTAAGTTCCATTCATACATTCTGATGAAAAACCATCTAGCAAATTACACTTATAAGTGGTATAAATAAATTAATCTCTCTTGACTTCAGTGGGGTTTGGTTGACAGATTATCTATATTTATACCCAGTGGGGATAGAAAGTCATCTTTCCTTGGATTGGCTCAACAGCCAGATACAAAGGGATCAGCAATCCTGGACTTCCTCAGTAGCTCTGATTCTGGTCTGTTGTGCGGCCTTCTGCAAGTTACTTCACTTCCCTCAACTGTTAATTCCTCTCCCATACTTAAGAGTTTTATGAAAGACTTCCAGTTGGAGAGACTTTATTTTGCTGTGTAATCTTCTACTGCCTACAATGCAGCCTCAGTCTCCCTACACACTCCTGTAATACAAATAACCTATAATAATGCCTGATTGCATGCAATGTTGACAAACTGAGAAGCAAATTTATCCCAGGATGCTTTTCCAGCTAATGTATGACTATATTTATTTGAAGAGAGCAAAGCATATCCTTGTGGGACCATTACCCACCTACAGCCAGCAGACATACCAGTCCCAGTGGAATGCCAGTTATGAAAACTACAAAAATAACCCAAAAGGAAAACGCATTTAAGTTTCTAGCTTGAAAGATTTAAACATTTTTGCTGGCATGAAAATCTCTTTTTAAAGCAAACTCATGCTATTTGATGGTTTGAAAGAGAAAAAAAAAACTAAGACGAAAACATAAATATTTGAAAATCTGCTACTGTTCTCGGTGTGTTCCTGAGCACTTCTCATTTTAACATTTATCAGCTACATGGTTAGATCAAACAGTTCACAGAAACTGAAGTGAATACATCAGTGTGAAATGGACTTTTTTCCATTTGGATACCTTTTTTTCAATTTTTTTTACATACAAAGGAATCCAGCCAGATTAACCCACGTACCTATTATTTCCAAACTAGAAGCATGTTGTTCTTTGTTCCCAGAACCTCCCACCAATACATAAGGTACACATAATACCGCTTTGCTCAAGATCAGTGTAATCACATATTTTTTATCTTACTTATTATACAGCATTCCTATACTGGCAGGGCTGCACTGCATATCTGTATTCAGCAGAGTTAAAGGACAAATGAAACTATTGCATCACATGGTCCTTTTAGTGTATGGTATCTCCATCACAGAAACATGCAAAACACTGTTACTAATTTTCAGCTCGGTCTTTTTACTAGGTTAAATTGATTTCTGCGTCTTTTGCTACAAGATGTTTCCTCTAGTCTTTGAATCAGAGTGTTGTTACTCTCTGTATCACCTCTTATTTTTCAGCTTGCTTCTGAAAATGGTAAAATTAGACCCATGCTGCTTCCACCAGTGGTTTATACGGAAGCAAGAGATCCTTCCATGTACCATTCCTATTCATTGGGTTTTGGCTTAGGAACTATGAATCACGCTAGTCTTTTTGGCCCTAGTTCTACATAAGAATCTGCATTTAGTCGTTAGTTCACTATGAGGCTCCAAGCTCTTCAGGAACTGTTTTTACAAGAATTTGAAAAAAGAGCAAAAAGTCCAAAAATGTCAAAAATGGAGAGAACTGGAAGGACACAGACACAACAGTGTAAGGCAGATCTTTCTCATGGGTCTGAACCCATTCTCATTGTATTCTTACCCCAACAAAAGACAGGTATTTTAAAAAGTTTACATTCATCTCTATTGGGAAAACCGTAAAACAGATGTTTTCAAAAGACTCTGTTATGGAACAGGTTTGTAAAAGAGAGAAGTGAACTGGCCCCTGAAGATAAATCTCTCGCCCTCGTTTTGATAGAGAGCTACTACATTTTCAGATAGGTAAATTTTGGTGATATTAATCCATGTCAGGCTTGTGCCTTCACCTGCCTCTTCTCTGAAAATTCTGTAGACATATCTTTCAACTTTTGGCCCTGAATATGCATTTTTTACTTGCATGCATTAAATAACAATTTATTTTAACAAGCTTAGTTTACCAAGTATATGTCTATATTTTTTGCTACTTGCCAAAATTATCATATTTATTCTTAGTTCGTGGAATCATAGAATCATGGAAAGGCTTGGCTTGGAAGGGGCCTTAAAGATCATCTAGTTCCAACCCTAGTGCCATGAGCAAGGACACCTTCCACCTTCCACATTGCTCCATCCACCCTGGCCTTGAACACTTTCAGAGATGTGCCATCCACTTCTCTGGGCAACCTCTGCCAGTGCCTCACCACCCTCACAGTGAAGAATTTTTTCCTAATATCTAACAAAATTTACCCTCTTCCAGTTTGAAGCCATTCCCCCTTGTCCTGCTCCTACATGACCTTGTAAAGAGTCTCTCTCATCAGAGGTTAAATTATCTAAAAGAAAAAATAGTTGGACCTAATCCATAGGACTGCAGGACAAAGTGAGAAAAATTTCCACTTGATTAATTATTGAGATCTAAATTTGGACTACACTAGTTACCCAATTTCTAGTTTATTTCATGTTTTGGGTTTTTTTTTCCTATATTATTATAATCTTACTCTTCATTGAAACCAGGGTAAGGCTTGACAGATCATTCTTTTGTAAGTCATTGAATTTGCATAGTTAAAGGCAATTCAGATTTGGCTTTTCAAGGGCCCTGTGAGAGGTTTACTACTGAATTTCCTTGATGTCTCTTGAAAATGCTGGATTAAATTAGCATTTTAATCCTAGTCTCCCAGAAATTTGCATTACGAGTCTTGCCTTACAAGTCACAGGTGAGGGCAGGACATGTTTCTACACACAACCTTTCCTCCTCCTCACACATACCATGTGACTATGTGTCAACAAACTTACAGTTTGTCTGTGCAGACCCTTTCACACAGAGGCTGGGATGTTTGTTAGGAATGCAGCACACATTTGTCTTCACCAGCGTGATGGAAATGGAGCAAGAGACAGCTGAAGCTATCATTCCTTCACTCTGCTTTTCACCGAATACTGAACAAAGGACAAACTCTTGTACCAGATGTTCATATCACGGTGTTGGGAGGCCAGAGAAGAGAGTAAAAGTTTCTACCATCTTATTATAAATGCCAACCTCTCTGCAATAGTAGTACTCATATGTTAATATTTTGGACTGATTAAAATCTGTCTGGAATATTTCAGAAGGGTGAGGTTTTCCCTACTGCGTGTGTGGGGGTTTTCATTCCTTTCTCTTTTTCTTTAAATAATCAGGAATAAAAGCAACCTTATTTTGATTAATTGAATAGTTTCCATAGCAGCTGTGAGCCAGGTGGCTGGAACCAGTTACTTAGGATGCTCAAGTAAGGGTAATTAGTTTATTTTTAATCTTTTAATTCTGTGGGAGTGGAGTTTAGTGTGTTAATGGGAGAGGTTTTGTCAAGAAGTGTCTTGACTAATCTGTTATTATCATTTAGTTTTATTGATGAAGCTCAGGCTTTATATGAAAAGAAAATGAGTGGAAAATTCTGAGGCAGGGCAAGCTACAATTTCCATTCTGGCTTAAAAGTCCCTAAAGGGCTTTTTTATATTTTATTCTTATCAGGATTTTTTTTTTTATAACTGAAAACCTGAGGGATTTGGTTCAAAGAACAACTTGTGTTCATGCAGAAGGACCTGCTCTAATACAGCAAAAAAAAAGGCATTAAGTGAAGAATGAGAAGGCATGGAAAACATATTAACTGTGTCATTCTTTTACCAGCTCCTATTGCTGAGGGAGGGCTGATTTTGATTATTTTACAATGTGTACATTTGCTGAGCAAAAAATTTTTTATTACTTAATAGTCATGTTTCTTAACTTGACTCCCCAACCCCTTTTCTTTTTTTCTAATTCCTCCCACTAACTTCTGGTTTTAGTTTTAAAGCTACTTGTTCAATTACCTAGTTTTCCAGGTTAAAGAAATAAATTTTCTGGCTTAAAACATGAAAATGGATCAATGCATCATTTCAGTATTTTCCATGTTCTGTGAAGGCTTTTTTTCCTGTGGATTAAAGCCAATTAGCAGATGGAGATTTGTGATTTGGAGAAAGTCCAAGGGGGAGGAGGCGCTTTCTTTCAACTAGAGGCTCACTGACTTTACATCTACTATCAGCTAAATATTTTATTAGAAAAAAAAATCCCTTCTCAGGGATACTTTTACTGCCATTTTCCCCCAGCACATTCTAAAGCTACCTGAACAAATGAAGCATACGAGTTTTCCAAAGCTGTGCTCTGCTGGACAATGATGAGGGGGCTGGAATTCAGACCACCTACCCTATTTCCTGTTTTAGGCATAGTTGTTTCTTCCCTGTAATAGAGGAGTCGCAGGTTTGCAGTTAAGGTTAGGAAAGGTTTAGAATTGCTCCTGATCATCTTGACTTCACTTACCTGAATTAGAAAGCTAAGTCAGGTAACCAGGAAAAGCTCAGACAGTGCCTGCGATCTGCTGCCTTTGTACACCACTTGTGCAGGCTGTGGTTGCATTTGCTTTAGCTTTCTGATTCTAATCTGACACTTACTTCTGGATTTAATCTCTTAGTAGCTGTCTTTTACTGAGCTTTGCTTCATAACCCAGAGCAGTCCCAAGGCACCTTTAGGGTCAGACTTAACAAGATGTGCTCCAGAAGCACACCTATTGCATTCTCATCTCCAAAAGGTGACCAGTTCAAGGGAAAAGGAACAACCCAAACAAGCATAGTGTTTACACCAGGTCCTCAGAACCAATGGCTTCACTCTACAGATCTCTCTGTTGGGTCTAACTACCGAGTACTGAAGTCAGAGGCTACCAGAGAAAGCAAAAAAGCATACAAAAACATAGAAAGATGTTTCTATACAGTAAAAAACAACAAAAAGTTTATTTTATCTTCTCTTTTGATCCTCTTCACAAACTACTGGGAAAAGTCCCTGGCCCATGGCAGGACTATTCTCCCCAGCTATGTCAAGATTTTTTTCTGGGAGATTGCTTGTTCTTAACACACCTAAGAGGTACCACAGAGTATGACAAGAATTACGCAATATAGCTGACTCTGTGTCAGTGCTTCACTATGACGCCAGAGGTGACAAAACACTGCCTTAGCAGGGCAGAAAAGGATTCTTTGCCTGTTTCAGACACTGCTGAAGGTGGAAATGAACCTTCACCTAGTTGAGTGCTTTGAAGAGTTATGTGCCATCAACTGGATGCTGTGTCTCAGAGCACCAAAGAGGTTAGAAAACAATAAAGCAAAAAAGAGGATTCTGATTCTGGCCCCAGTCTAGATGTGGAAACACAGTATCTTGGTTGGGTATAAATAAAATTCATAAATAATTTTAATTGTCTTTTAAAAAGAACTTTTAATTAATCCTAAGTTTTAGAGGTCAGCAAATGTTAGACAAGTATGAGATATTACTACATGATTCTACTTCCACTATCACTATACTGATAAAAGGTAGGATTTTTGTAACTAGATACCTAATTCTAAAAGAATTATGTACATATGGCCAGCATTTTCATATGCATAGTAAGTAGATGTTCAAAAAAGTTTTCATTGCACTTTTTATTACTTATTTTGAATGTTCTCATTTTAATGTATATAGACATTTATGCATTTATTTAAAAAGGTATGACAGAGCAATAAACATGGGGTATCTCATTCTGAGCTCCCCAAACTGCCTCCTTCCTCCTTTGTTCTTCTCTCTCTGAGCCCTCTTCCCATACCCACCATCTCCCATTTGTTTACACTTGATGCTCGGTGAACAGCTTCATTTGCAGAGCACTTAATTGTAATCTACATCTTTGCCTCACTGACCAGTTCTGTTCCAGGCACTGTAGTAAGCAGGTTGATAGCCTTCTCTTGAAAAAAAAAGTCAAAGAAAACAATGCCACAGCCTAAAAAAAAGAGCAGGACTAGTGAAAGTACAAATGTTCTCTTTCTTTCTTTTTTCTTTGGCAGATGTTAAAAAGCTCTTGTTCTCTTACATAATGTCACCACCTTGGTTTTGTCCTACTGTATTATAGTGATAAAACTTTAATTTTATTCAAACAATGATCTGAAAATAGCAAATACTATAGATTCCAGGGTGAGGAGGTGGTCAAGACGGGGGAGGCTCATTTGGTGAAAGAAAAGGAAAAACAAAAGCCAAAGGAAGAGAAAGCTTTGGTGGCTACTAGGACATCAAGGGTTTCTTTACCTTGAACAACCCATCTGTGCTTCCAAACATAAATATGCGAAGGTGAGAGGTCTTCTTATTATGCAGGTAGGACAGAAAAAGGCTGAATCCTATCCAGCTGAGCTGGTTCTGTTGCTTTGAACCCTCTCGAAACATAAAGATCACAGCACTCCCCTGTGTAACTGTGGCATTTCTTGGTTTGTTCGTCAGTCAGCTTTCTCTTCCCTTGGAGTATTTTTGGACTGCATCTTCAGAGAATATTTAACTCTGCTTCATCCACACTGTAAAGTGTGAAGGGTGTTAATGGAATGCTTTTTCTTAACCTTAGAAAAATCCATAAAAGCTAATTTAAGCTGTCTGTTGCAACATTTTTTTAACCTGATCATTATTTACAAAGTAATTCCATGCAGTGGAAGGGTGAAATTCTTTAAGTACTTCTACTTTCAAAGAATAAATTGGTCATGAAATGTGTGTAGAGGGATGCATAACAGGCGACTCTTTTTGTTGAAAATTACAGATTTAGGTTTGGGCTGAAGAGGTGTCAAGTTCTGTGATTCTCAAAGAAGACAATACCGCTCAACACAACTCATTAAAAAAATTATTTCTACTACTGTCTGAATTTAGATTCCAAATAAAAATTGAATGTGACATCTCCATCCTGTCATGAAGCTGTCTCAGTCCTCACTACAGTCTGAAGCTGGGGGGAAGGGTTATGGAGTTTAAAAGTTGTAGTTCACTCCTTTTCTTGCCTTCTCAGACTCCATTCTCATGGAGTTGTATTTCTGTCGTGCCTTGCTTGATTATTGAGATAAAAGATATTGCTGTAGAAAGGCTGGAGGGTTACAGAAATCAACAAAGCCACAGTAATTTGCCACAGCTGAGGCTCTGGCTCCTGACTTACCCTTTTATCCATTTTGTGATCTACTCCTCTCCCTCTCCATTTCTGCAACCTGCAGCCTTTTCCAAGGTAATTCTAGGAATCCCTCCAAAGAACGATAGTCTACCACAGCTGCAGTTTATTGTATCCATTTCTATGTTTCTATTAATTATAAATGGATAAATAAATGAATAAATATATGCATGTATAAGTCTATATACCTAACAGAAGATGGAACCAGAACAGCTGTTGGCATTGACAAATGACTGTATTCACCAGTGGAGCTCTATCTACTTAGAAAGATTTAGGAAAAAAGCCCACTTTAATGAAAAATATTGTATGGATGGATAGAGTTGTAGGTGCATTGTCAGTAGAAGTTTTCTCACTGATTGGCTGGGGTCTTTTTCAAGATACAGCAAGCTACTGTATCTTGAGATTGAAAATGAACTTGAATTACTTTAAATTTTCATCATGTACTGTTTTGTGGTTTACTGTTACACCTTTGGAACACAATCTAAATGAATAATAGAAAAGACAATGGTAAAAATAAGAAAAATCACATCAAGAAAATGCTGTAGGTTTAATGTTGTTATTATTTAAACAGCAACTTCCCGTCCTAATACAATAAAGTGAATAGTGACAGCTGCCTGTTGTTTGAAGACATCAGTAGACACTGTCATTTACCTTGAATCGGATTCAGAGCACATGTGAACAAAACTATGCTTCTCCTAAAGCTTGATAATAATGAAAGTATGTCTGTAAAATGCTATTTCCTAGGTATAAATTAGTAATTCTCCTCAGTGAAGACATATTAATGAAGCAGCAATGCTTGAACAGTAGGTATCACTTTTTTTTTTTTTAACATCTCATTTCTTGTAGATACTGACAGTTTTCAAGCTGAGGTGTATATTTCAGAGAGCAAGGTCTTGATGATATGAGCATATTGTACTATATAAATAATAGCTTCTGTGAGTGGGTCTTGGCACATTCTTTCCAGTGCCAGATTCTTTTGCTCAAACTGTTCATGTGGAGAGGAAAAAAAGGACTTGCATTTTTCAAACAGGCTTTGTTCTTGTCAGACTGACAACATTTAAACAAACATAATCATCTGTTTTGTCATCATTCTTGAGTGCAAATAACTTTTGAGAAATGTTTGCCTCATTTTAAAAAAGAAAAAATGAAAGATGTATGGACCTGAAACCCCAGGGCCCTGCTTAGATGTCCTTACAACTTGAGAAAACACATTTTATTAAAGACAGGGAATTGGCTTCATGGTACCATTCTTCTTTTATTGATGCCCTCATTACTGTGGGATAATGCATCATTAAGGCATGAGGCCAGGATCCTATGTCTTTTTCCCTGCCCATCTGTGGTGGCAAATTCAATTTCCTGTGTTAAGCTATATGTTTTCAGAAGTTTTTTCCTTCTCCTTCCATAGCTTTATACTTTTTCTATATTTACAATCAGGAAAAGAACTCAGTAAATGTGAAAACCACTACATGAATGACTACTTTCAGAATTTGGAATACATGTTTTGCTGTGTTTTGTAAAATCTTATTTTCAGCGTGAAACAATGACATCTCAGCTTCAAATTTTGAAGAAATTATCATGTTCTATTTGGCCTTTGGCAGACCACACCTGAAATACTGTGTTCAGTTTGGGTCCCTGCTATACAAGAGAGATGTAGACAGGCTGGAGAGGGTCCAGAGAAGGGTCATGAAGTCCCTGATTTTCTGAATATTCAGTAGGCTTGAAAGGTTTAACTCTAGTCTTAAAATTGCTCTTGCCATACTGAAAAACCACTTTTCTCTGTGCATGCGCTGAAGAAGAATATCTCTGAAACTATCAAAAACTTGACTGGCTGTAGGGCTGAGACTGGAAATAGAGATTGGGAAGCCTGCTATACAAAAAAAAAAAAAGCTGAGAGAACAGGATGTGATCCCTCTTGAGAAAAGAAGGCTTAGGGAAGGCCTTGTCACCATGTTCCAGTATTTAAAAGGTGTCTACAAAGACAAGGAGTCACATGGGAAAGACGCGGGTAATGTGTACAAGTTACTCCTGGGGAGTTACTTCTTCTGTCTTCTCAGAAGGGCACTCCTGAGAACCAGCGCAGAACATCTGTGAACTTCTCTTCTCACATTTGTTTCAGGTATGGATAAAATGTGATTTTCATAATGACTAAATAAGGCAAACTCTGCATGCAAACCTTTCTACAACATTCAGAGAAGGAAGATCTGGTGATTATTATAAGAGAAGCCTTGCACACGCATGTACAGTAACGAGGGCAAGCAGATTACAAAAGCAGAAGCCTGTGGTATAAAGCCAAAGCTTTTATGACCAACTGTAAAGAAGTGGTGAAAGGCATTCCATCTGGAAAGGATTATGACCCAGAAACTACTAAAATCTGGGCAGCCATGAGGACCTGACCATGTCTGACCTCTAAGTTTTTTGCAGAAATATTGAACTGATCCACGGTAAGAAAAAAGTTGAGTACTTGAACTATAAGTTTGTTTTGAGTCTTTGTATCTCTACAGAAGATTGGCAGGGGATCAACTGAAGGATTGTGAAGTAGAGAAAAAATTCACTAAAACAGTGGCTAGTCTCAGAATCTAAAATACATATTTTGAAGTGTTTTTTAGAATCTTATTTCCATCATTAACATTGTTATTAATCAGGGAGCTCTGCTGCATGAAAGATTTTGCCCTGAAACAACTGGATGGAAGGAAAAATATCTCCCTTCCAGCACCACTTCTTAACAGGATATTGCTGAGATATTTATAGATGTTTCCTCCACAGGCATCACCAAGAAGACCTTAGTAATGAGTTCCTTTAAAAGATATTTTTCAGCAGTAGGCATTCTGGGGAGAGCAACTGACCTCTTGCCTAGCATGAGAGCTCCTCCCGATATGTCTAATGGTCTTATTGTCTTCAAGGCTGGTCAAAATTCTGTTCAGAGAAATGTATCCGTGGCTGGGTATAATAAAAATTTCCAACACTAAATCCCAAGAAACAGAACCAAGACATAATATCTTGGATGTTGTGTATAGTATGTCCATTCAATTTCCTGAAGGTTTTCAGTTTCAGGGCAATTTCCTTATAGCTTTAAGCTTTAGCACTTTCAGGTACTGGTTTTCTTATGAAAAGAAAAAAAAAAAGGGAAGGAATAAAAAGCCTAGAAAGCAAAGAAAAATGGTATTTTTTCACAAGGGAATGCTCAGTTATAACCCAACAGTCTATCATGAAACAATACTGTTTGATTGCATCACAGTCTGTTTCAGTATGATTTATGTGTTCCCAAACTACTCAGTACCATGCTGTAGGAAACAGAATATATTAATTCCAGACAAAACACTTTATTAACCTGCAATTAAGGTAAAAAACAACTAGTCCTCACTTGGTCAAGGATCTCTTCATAAAACACTGAAATACATCCAGGAGAAAGTCTGGGATTTAAAATTTAGGTTCCATTTTTCAGGAACAAAATACTAAAATAACTCAACGTACTAGTAGACAATTGCTCAGCTTTTACAGTTTATTTATTGTGGTCTTGATCCTGTTCTTCAAATAAATGGAAAAGACCATTTATTTGGAGGAACAAATTCTTTGAAAGCAGGCAGAAACCCTACAGTGTCACTTAGCTCCCTGATTCATCTCACATCTGAATTTAAAGTGTAGAATATTTTGTGCTTACAGAGCTTAATAGTTCTACAACCTCCACAGTCTCCTGTAGTCTCTCCTCAAACCTAGAAATGGGGCCTAAACCCCACGGAATGTGGTATCTTGTACATGGAATGTTGCATATGAATAGGTCTTCTCAGTGTTGTTGTGAACTTGTAAGTCAGGTCTAATGTTGAGCTCCATTTTGAGGGGGTTATGTGTGCGAGGTGAGCAGCTTACAAATTGTTATTGATTAACACAATAAATTATGAATGTACAGTTCCCAAGTCATTTTGCACTAATAAAACAGACACTTCCCCTCCCCCTAGCCCTCCACTCCCAAGTATATTCAGATTTAAAATCCTCTTTGTTCTAAACTCTTCTTAAACTATCCTTAAAAAGAAAAAAAACCCTCATTTGGTCTATGAAATGTTGGGTATTTTACTTCAGTTTAGATCAAGTTGTTGGGTAGTGAGAAAAAAAGGTCAGAATGCAAAGGAATCTGTCTTCATCCAAAAGCTAAAGTAAAACTGGATTCTTTCCACAATGTAATATTTCACTGTCCTATGTGTCACACTTTCTGGTACATGGGATTTTGCAGCCAAATAAGGTAGTTCAATTACTTTAGAGAGAATGCATTATTTATTGACCAAAAGGTCAAAGGGGACCATGTGGTGCAGGGAATTTTCAGAAGGAATGGTGATCATTTGTCAAGAGAGAAGAAATGTACATTGATATGTGAAGTTATTATCCTTCTCCTGATCACAATTTGACCTTTCTCTTGCTAGAACTATATATCACCCTAAGGGAGAGGAAAGCAGGACACAATCCACAAACAGGCAGAAGACTTAAGGTGATGATTAGAACAGCTAAAATGAATGGATAACCAAGAAAAATGGGCCATTTGTGCACACAAACATTACATGTGTTTGAAAGGATAGAAGACAGTTTTATCACAGAGACTGGGTGATTTGTCGTCCTTTCAAAATCCGAAGGTTTGTAGTAAAAAGAAAAGAACACTTTTCTTTTTTTTTTAAGGCAAGCATTTAAAAATATTGCAATTCATAGACACCTTCATAAAATTAAATTTTCTACTAAACCCAGTTTATTCTGTTCTTTATTTTTTCCTTTCTACCTCTGTTTCAGGATGTGCTATTCATACGTATATGACAAGAATGGAGGAGGGAAAAGGACAAGAAATGGCAGGTTTGTGAAAGGTTGAATAATCCACAGATGGAGAAAAGCAATTTTGTTCTGTGGAATACAGAGATTGTACATGTGGCAAGGGTAAGAACAAAATACATCTTCTGTTATGATCAAACTTGCAGCACACTATTCCCATGACAGGTTGTGTGGCGCACAAAAACACGCGGTGGCTGTGCAGAAAGGCAGATAGAATTTTTCACTTTGGAACCTGTATTTCTTTCTTTTTCCTGTCATTTTCAAGACACAGGATATGCCTAAAGTATTAATTGTTGAGAAAAAGAAAAGGTTTAATTTTTAAATCCTCCCTTTAGGCTATGCAATTTTGCAGCAACAGGAATGATGGGAGGCAGAGATCAAAGATACACCTACCAATGTGTGCATAGATAGTTACTTCATAAAGGTTTTACATTCTTCTAGTGGGTTGGCCCTGGCTCCAGCTAAGCCTCACACAGCTTCTCACTTGCCTCCACCTCTCAGCCCAGAGGTCTTACCTTCATGCCCTCACACACGTATTTACTGGTATATTCTATTCAGAAGCATAGATGGAGTTTATCCAACTTTATGTCTAATTCTGCAGTTCTTTGTCTGCTGCTCAGGTGCTTTAGCAAAGTGATATATGCTGCAGGAAATTAGAAATTAGTAAAATATGACATCGTGGAGTATTCAAATACATCATTAAAGGACAACATTTGGGATTGTTGAGTTGTTTTCCCTATTAGCTGGTTCTATTTTCAGAGTCAAAAGTCCTTAGAAAACCAGTCTTTTCCACCAAGCATTTTATATATAATCCTAAAATCCTAACCCAACCAACTCAATAGAAAGAGTGTCTTTAGTCTAATGTATTCAAATTACAATTTAGAACCTTATCAAACAAAAAAAGTTATATATGTTAAAAGAATTTGTCTTCACGTGCAGACTGAAGAACAGTTTTCCTGCTTAATATATTGCCAAGCATACTGGTGGTTAAACACTGATAACTGTACAGAATCCTTTATTTCACTGAAGTTGCTGATGACCAAACTTCTTTCTGTTAAACTATAGTAATAATCACTTTCAATGTTGATTTAAATTTCATTACAAAACCATCTGAGGAAAAAAGGAGAGAAATTCCTTAAGCATTTTATAGTGAAAGGAAGGTATCAAGATCAGCGTACAGAGCCTCTCAGCACCAGCCATTCCTGAGGATGCCATTCACAAATAACCTGTGTAGTAACCCATTACTTAGTCAAATCTTTGGTTGGAAATATTCCAGAATGCATGACTGAGAAAAACTAAGCTTTTCTAAAAGAGGTAAGTCAAAACAGATATTCCACCTCACATTTATCATCATTTTGCCTACGCTGAGTCAAATGAGTAAACTTTTTGTTTGCAAAATTATTGTCCACAGAAACTTGGGACTGGCAATCTGTAGAGCAGATGCATCTTTCCTGTCAACAGTATGACTTTCACTTATGATAACTGAAGTTTCGGTTCATATTTTCTTATTAAAGCCTTAGGCCCAGGTAAGCTTAAAAAGTCAGCAGTGCTGAGTCTGCGCTGTAAGAAATCTTTCTTTTCCATTCTTCCAGCATTTGTCCTTCAGAGCTCAAGGAAATTTTGGCACCAAAACCAAAATTTTGCTGGTTGGATCAGGATACAAAAAATTCAGAGAAGACTGGGACTGAAGAAATTAGGTGGAGGCTGGTCAAGGGTCATGCCTGGCATTCACCAGAAGCTAAAATCAAATGAGCAATTGGCAGAAGGATTACTAGTCCTGGGAGCTGTTTGTGAGTGAAATGAGAAGTCTGAACAATTCTATTAGAAAGTATCACACTTAAACCAATGCACTGAAAAATTCCCAAATAGAAATATCTTTTCCTGAGGTTGAGAAGTAACCTTAAACTCTCATCATTTTTGTGCTATATGAGTGGTGAATTTTTGGTTCTTTGCTTTTTGGATATTCTCTGACAAAAAGTCTCACCCATTAAATTGTCCTCTAAAGACTTAAACAAACAAGCCCTCAAAAGAGTCCAAAAGCTGCAGGAGAAAGGATTTTGTAAGGCCGATTCCATTTCTTTGGAATAATCTCCTGGGAAGATGTACTGTCTCAGTTAAAGAACAGCAATCCATCTAGGAAGACACTTTAAATTGTGTTTGTGCAAAACTGTTAAGATCAGAAATTGTCAAAAAAATGCTTCTGACATCACAATGAAGAGAGAAGAAGTATAATAGGTATCATAAAACTCTGAGAAGTGTCATATGGCATCTGTATTATGATGCACAGATACCTCCTCCATCACTGCTTTGCCATCATTCTGCAATTTCAAAGTTGTTTCAAGTCACTGCCAAACACTTCCAAGGTTTGCCAGTATTCAGGAAAGACTAGAAGAACTTGTCAACATCTGGGCTCAAGAGGTAACTTAAACAAACAAAGTTATTATCAGTGCACGCTATCTCGAACTTTCATGGTGAATGAGGTAGAGAGAACAAAACTCAGCTGGAGTAGCTCTCCATTTTTTCTTAATACAAAAGTCAGAATTACCTGAATTAATATGAACTCCAAAGCTATCATTTTCCCCATTTTCAAATGACTGAACTTTCAGTTACAGAGGACTCCTGCCTCAATTAATGTAAGAACTGAAACACTCTTGATGGTACCTTTACACTGTGAGAGATACTAAGAAATGCCTGTAGGTTTTAATATGCAGTTTTAAAAGACATTCAGACATAACACTGGTAAAAAGGAGAAAATTTCATCCTGAATAATTTATTAATGATTCAAGATTTTTAAAGAAGTGATGTGAGTTGACCTCTTTTTTCCTGTAATAAATTCCTTTTAAAAATTCTAGATTAATTGATCCAGAATGGATGGAGGTTTAGAAAAAGTCAAAATGACATGTTTTGGCATTTCCAAACAGAAAATGAAGTAAAATTCAGTTTGTTTTAATTACCTGACTTCACTTAGTTTCATTTTCTGTTAAATTCAGTGAAAAATTATGTTTTTGTGATATACTCCCCCAAAATTTTGGAGCTTTATGGGTGCCTGACTATATATATCCTAGGAGCCATCTCAAATGGTTGTATTCCTCTCACACTCCTCTGAAAGAACAGGTATCCAACAATAATATTTTAAAAAGTGAATAGGTTGATGGGAAAATTCAGTTAAATTTTCTTCTTGAAGACAATTAATAAAAAATATTTCAAAATATTCTAAATTGACAAGCTGATAGAAAGTAATTTTAAGGTTGTGTTGTGGGGTTTTTTTCATAAGCCATTTCTGTAATAAGTGATAATAATGAAAAATTTCCAACCAACATATGTGTTCTAAGCAAGATAGTAAATGTAGTCTGCATTCGTTGACTGCATTCCAATGTGAAAATTTAAAAATAGTTGGGCCATGAAAGAAAGCGGATGGCACAGATTTTCCAAAGGGAAATATCCACAGTATTAATGAGGCTGTCTGGGAGGACTGAACACAAGGTTCCAATATTTTGGTGCAAATTTGTGCCTTTTCCCCACGGGTGCATGACATAGTTAATGGAATCGTAGGTCTTTAGTGGCATGTAGAACTAATGCACGTAATTTTTATCAGTGAAAAAAAGTAGCAAATAAGAGAAAGTAAACAGGGAATATTAGTAAGGAAGGATTCAACCATAGTTGCAATCTCAGACTACGAGGAGTTCAAATTCCAGTTTGAGGAATTTCTGGCCACATCTTCCTAATCCTATTTACATGTCTTAGTCATTTGGGGAGGCTGTGCCATGCATTAGATAGGTCTAATGAATCATATCTATTTGCAAAGAGGCAGATTCAATGCTGTCGTGCTGGGGATGTCTAAAGATGGCACTACCTCTGAATTTCTTTCAGCCATAGAAGTGCAGGTTCTGTGATTCAAATAAGTAGAACTGGAATTCATGAAGAATTTTTAAGAATCCACAAGTGTAATGGGTGAAAAATAAAATGCAGAACTGATGAATGCCATGTATGACAAAACACAGCAATAAGAGGCCTTCTGTTCCCTCTGTAGGTGAAGAATGACTCTATGAGAAAAGATAAAGGGTGCCTGGCAAAAATAATTAACCATATGTTCCTGCAGCCCTCCTACATCACTTGCAATTTGTATAAAATATGAGCCAGGTCAGATGCAGCAAATGGATAAGGTGACTGCAGCAGGCTACTCCCGCCCAAGAGTGGGTACCACTAAAAACCTGAACTCTCAGAATCACAGGTGTGGCTTTACAGCCATTTACACCTTTATGTGTAATACAGAGCTGTGCATAAGAGCCTGCACGGGAGAAGAAGCAAGAGAGGATTGTTACAAAGGAAACATTCCAGGTTTGGTTCATCTGTGGTGTCCTATGTTGCATTGTCATGCCATTTAATGTACTTATTCTCTACTGAATTCTATATGAAATGGGATAGTATTTCCTAGCTTTATGGAAGTTGTGTTTAGAAAGTAAAGAATTTGGTCTTGTCAAGTGTTACAGACACAAGTAATAGAACTAGACAAAAAGAGTCTCTCCAAATGGATAGATACAATGCATAGAGAACGTTATTTTGAATTTCACAAATTACTTTGACTTTATTCAATTTCACTTACATATTTTTCCTTATCAGAATGAGAAAGAATTAAGAAAGCCCTGTATGTCATGGAGCTCTTTCTGTTACGTTTTTTTCCAGTGCACACTGACTCTCAGAATGGTATTGCAGTGGCCAAATAATCTGGAAATTACAAAGAATTCTAAAAGATGTATCTGTATGTAGGGGATTTCCATGAGCTTCAAAATTCAAAGATACTTTCTTCTCCTTAGAATTAGCAGGAAAATCACACCATATGACTCATAAAACCACCAGCATATTATCAAAGCTTTCTGTGGGAAAAAAAGTGCTATAGATTTGGAATTTTCAACAAATCGTCATGTATTTAAACAAATGGTAATGGTTTTAGAATGTTATATGTGATTACATAAAATTATCTTTGTTTTTGAGAGACTCAAACCCTTTACTTCAGATAGTATGTTAAAAAAAAGAAAAGGAAAAAATATTACTAAGGTAACATAATAAAGTAGTAAGACTTATTCTACAGCTGTACATTAAAATGGCTTTCTCATCAGATATATTTTGGCCTGAATTCTGAAAAACAGCTCAATAGAACTGTGACATGTAGAAGAATTAACCCCACTTGTAGAGAGTAAGGTAAACAAAAATCCTTCTGCTTGCAGCAGCTCACATCACAAAGAGCTAGAGTTGCTAAGAAAAATACCTAGTTAAAGTAATGGCAGCAATTGGTGGTTAATATCAAGTAATACATATCAAGATATGGTATTTCATTTTCCTTCACTGTCTTCTTTAATTTTGGCACTTATCTATATCTTCATATGAATTTACATTTCTGGAAAAGAAAAGCTGGATAGATCCACAGAACACATATATAACTCCAATGAATTCATAATGTGCAGAGTAAAGTGTGACATTCAGGAAAGTAAAAGGGTGCAAGTATAGCATTCCTGACCAAGTAAGTTGGAAAAACTAAAATGCTCGCTATGCAATAGAAGACTGTGGAATTTTAATCCCCTTAGGCTTGCTTAAAGCTCCTGAGTCACTTAGTTTCATAATGCTCACAAAGTTTAGAGTACTAGACTGTGGATTTGGGTGAGAAGGCATAGTTATATCGACCTACTACAGCAAAACATGGGATGGGAGCAGGGCTTTCTCTGTCATTTTTACAGTTTCATATGTTCACAACATACAAGTCCTCCAAGGAATGCTGAGGAGAGCGTGACACACTGAGTGCTTTATAACCACCTGAAGTTATCTGTAGAACCTATTGTTATACTCATCCTGCTACGAGAGCCCCACTAATACCAGCTTTGAGAGAGCAAGATGTGTCTGAGAAAAAACTCATTTAGCCATTTTGGAGTTTTGCATTCAGATATCAAAATGATTTAATGCATTTAAATACTAAGTCCACCCAGCTTCAGTCACTTGTCATGGGTTCACAGTCTGGGAACTGTGACCTTTGCCTAACTGCTAATAGTTTCAGGAAGTTCGGCCAGACAGGAAAAAGCACTGAAAGCCTTGATACAAAGACAATTTGGGGTATCAAAAATGGTGAAAAACATGGGAAGCATAGGTGATATAAGCTTTTTCTGAGAGGCAAATTTCTGTGTCTTTAAATTCTGTTACATTTGTGTTTCCTCAATTTTCTATTATCATACTGTGAAAAGACCACATGAAATCCTTGAGTTATGAGTTATGCAGCTCATCATTTCTTTTTAGTGACTATACACTTGTTAAATTAATTTATTTTTTCTTTCTCTCTTTTTTTGTATTATGCTGCTATTCAAATGTGGATTTTGAAAATAACTTTATTTTCAAATATGTATATTTTGATGGAAATAAATTCAAATAATTAGCCTGTCAATTTGTAAAGATAATAAATCAAAGCAAGAGAAATGAGCAGTTTCTACTTTTCACCAGTTGCATGCTTTTTATCCCTTTTTGCAGGACTGTGTAAAGGCAGGCAGATTGCTGTTCTGCACATTTACATTTAGCACAGAACAATAGAATAGTTTGGGTTCAAAAAGACCTGTAAAGCTCATCTAGTCCAACATCCCACATTTTCGACTAGATCTGGTTGCTTGGAGCCCAATCCAACCTGACCTTGAGTGTTTCCAGGGATGGAGCATCTACTACCTCTCTAGGCAATCTGTGCTAGTGTTTGACCCCCATCATCATAAAAACCTTCTTCCTTATTTCTAATCTAAATGGACCATCTTGTAGTTTTAAACCACTACCCCTTGTCCTATCACAACGGACCCAGCACAAGAGAGACATTGACCTGTTGAAATGAGTCCAGATGAGGATCACTGTGTTGATCCTACCATCCTATTGAGCCCCTATTCCATGAAGACAGACTGAGAGAGTTGGGGCTGTTCAGCCTGGAGAAGGGAAGGGTCTGGGGAGAGCTTCTAACACTTTCTAACACATGAAGAGAGCTGGAGAGGGAATTTTCACAAGGGCATGTGATGATAAGACAAGGGAGAATGGCCTTAAGCTGAAGGAGGGTAGGTTTCTATTAGATCCTAAGAATAAATTGTTTATCATGAGGGTGGTGAGGCACTGGAACAGGCTGCCCAGAGAAGCCGTGGACTCCCCACCCCTGGAGGTGTTTAAACCCAGGGTGCATGGGACTCTGATAACCTTGTCTAATGGCGGGTATCCCTGTCCATAGCAGGTGGGTTGGAATTAGGTGGTGTTTAAGATCTCTTCCAACAGTAACTATTCTCTGGTTCTATGATCTCTCTTATAGCCCCCTTTAAATACTGAAAGGCCCCCTCAGGATTCCCCAGAGTTTTCTCTTCTGCATGCTGAACAACTCATGCCATGCTTGAATATATTGAGCTGGGCTGCTTTGCAGAAATCTCTCTTCTGGGACAAATACCTGCATTATTTTCAAGAAGCACAATAAGGAATTTTCTGTTATGTGTTTATATTACAGAAGTTAAAGGAACTCCACTATTAAGATTTGAGCACTATATCTGAGGCTGGTACAGAGGCAAAGAAATCATCTGGCAAAACTATTTTAAGCAAGGAAAATGTGGGTATAAATATGTTGTATGTATTATATTATAATTCATTTGCCTGCTTCTCACACTGCACAAGAAAGAATACTAATGAATATGGGCATAAATAATCAGTGCACTCATCAAGCTATAGTTCAGTAAGAACCTGAATTAATGAATTAAAGCAAACCTAAAATCGTGACTTTAGATTTAGTTGTTATCCCATGCAGATTAATAGATATATGATTAGCAAGTATTCATGAACATCAGTTATTTTATCTCCTCCCCAGGAACAACTCTGTAGGTAAGATGCTTCCTTACGTTCTAGGATGCTAGAAAAGGGAAAGACGCAATGCTAGTTGGTGCTGTTGTCACTAGAGTACAGGTGTTCTTTCTGTCTGTACTGTTTGCATCAGTAGTATAGAAAGGTTGTGATGAAGTCTAGAGGCAAAAATGCTCTCTAGGTGTAAAGGCTGGAATTCTTTGTAGTAGTGTTCAAATGAGTACTTCTGTAATGAGGAATGAGCAGAACAAGTTTTATTTCTGTCTGCTGTAGAGACAAAAGTAACAGGAAAAGTTCAGTGTGTGAATATCATTTTCCTAAAAGATGGAAAGATGCACCATCTTAGTTATTTGTCTGAATTTCAGATGGAGTATGGAATAGTAGTAGATACTATCTGGAGACTCAAAAGCAGCACAATAATGAAAGAGAATGTTCATCCGTTTTAGTTAAATTGATTAAACTGCTTCTCAGATAGATATTTTGGTCTGTAGCAGAGTAATTGAAATAAAGGGTTTATTCCAAAGACACCAAAGCACTTACTAAAAGACAAGATACAAATAAATCATCATTTATTATGTTAATAAAGGGATAATTAAATGAAATGCAATGGAGTGTCATATGTTATACATAAGAAGCCATGACAGATGGCTACTGATTCCATCTTAATTTAAACTTCAGTGACAGTCTAGAAACTGGAAATCTGAAGTGTTCTATACCTCTTGTCTAAATCCAATACAATAAGGGAAACACACTGCAGATGAAAACAGTTTAAATAATTCCAGAATTTTTTTTTTCCAACTTAAATTACTGGTTGTCTTTTAACTAAAACAAAAACATTTAATTTTCCTATAAATAATGCTAGTAAAAGCTGAGATATAATGATGCCTTCAGTAGAATAATAGAGTAAGCTGAGTTATGAATGGACTTATCAGGATAATCTAGTCCAGCTCTTAGCCCTGCACAGCACATCCCCAAGAGTCACACCACATGTTTGGGAGTGTTGTTCCAATGTTTCTTGAACTTTGTTACTCATGGTGTTATGATCACTTCCCTGGGCAGCCTGTTCCAGTGCCCAGCCACCCTCTGGGTGAAGAACCTTTTCCTGATATCCAACCTAAAGCTAAACTGACTCAGCTTCATGCTGAGTTTCCTTGAGTGCTGTCACTGGTCACCAGAGAGAAGCGATCAGTGCCCGCGCCTGCTCTTCCCCTCATGAGGAAGTTGTAACTGCAGTGAGGTCTCCCCTCAGTCTCCTCTTCTCCAGGCTGAACAGACCAAGTGCTCTCAGCCACTCCTCGTAAAGCTTCCCCTCAAGGCCCCTCACCATCTTTGAGGCCCTCCTTTGGATGGTCTCTAACAGCTCAATGTCTTTTTTATACTGTGGCACCCAGACCTGCCCCCAGCACTCGAGGTGAGGCTGCCCCAGTGCAGAGCAGAGGGGACAATGCCCTCCCTTGCCCAGCTGGCGATGCTGTGCCTGATGCCCCCCAGGACACGCTTGGCCCTTCTGGCTGCCAGGGCACTGCTGACTCGTGTTCAGCTTGCCATCAACCAGGACCCCCAGGTCCCTTTCGGTGGCGCTGCTTTCCAGAATCTCCTTCCCTGGTCTATACGCACATGCAGGGTTGCCCCATCCCAGGTGCAGATTCTGGCACTTTCTCTTGTTGAACTTCATATGGTTGGTAATTGTCCATCTCTAATTTGTCGAGGTCTTTCTGCAGCAGTTGTGTTAATGATGGACAAGCATTTTAGCCAGCACTTAACACCCCATTAAAGGTAACAGAAAACCTTGGAGTCTTCCAAAATTGACCCAGAACACTACTGTATTCTGTTTGCTCTGTAAGGAGTTTAAAGTTACATTGAAAGTGTGGGACTGAGAACATTTCTCAGAAGACAGTACACACTGCTGGTGTTGCATTTTCATGGTGAGATGAGTCTCAGTGATATGGAATTCATTTCTCTTCCCTTAATATAAAAAATGCTGCTTAAATCAGGTTACAAGGCAGATAGTCACAGTGTGAGCCAGCAGATTGGTAAAAGCAGAGTGTCATGGAGCCAGGACCAGTGATTGTATGGTGTTGCACTGACCATGACTTCCCAGGCTTAAATTCCTGTAACTAAACAATGTGAATGGTAGTTGTGAATTTGTGTAGTTAATCTGTATTTTTAGAAGAGATTAAAAAAATTATGTATGTGTATTGCACCACTCAGAGAGATTTTATAACATCATAGCATAAGAGTATGAATTTCAATAAAAGTTTAATAAGAATGTTAGAATGTTGGAATATTTTTAAAATGCTTTTTCATCCAAGAATTCCAAGCTTAAGCCACATTAATAAAAACAACAAATAATTAGGAAAGTTTGAATGCATTCTGCTTGCGGATTCCTGTTTGAAGTGGATTACCACGTGAATTTCACCTGGTTGCAACTGGGATTTTCTTAATTTCTCATTTAGAAGTATTGGACTACTTGTTAAACATATACTTAATCCTCATTAAACAATTAAACAATTTCTCCAACATAACCACACATGCTTAATATTCTGAGCAAGTGTTCATGTGTCCTTTTACAAACTACACGAGAGGGTATTAGAGAATATTAGGATCACAGGATACTGAGCTGTCAGACAGCTGGAGAGGCACTGGCTCAGCATGTCAAACACTTGAACAGCTCCCCAGTGCTTAGACACCACATTTATTTGTCTGCACCCTCATACTGGGCTCCACCTCCCTCTGCCCCAGCCCTGACAGCGAGGCCCAGGGGAGGTGGTGTGGGCTGGGAGTGATGAAGGTCTGAGATGTGGCCACAGCCCTGGGTGTCAAGATGTCCCCACATACACAGGAGTGACAGCAGCCTGTCCGTGTTGGCCACTGTCCTCATATGCCTGAGTCTGATATCTGTTCCTCTGCTTTCAAGCAAATCTGAAGAACAACAAAACTTTTTCTTGGGAAGCCTGACACCACTTTTTCGTGGGAAGGCTGACACCACCCTCCCCCTGTGCTGATAGCAGCTGTGTCACAGCAGCCAGAGCATGGGCAGGGGCCATGTCACCAGGGGTTGGTGACAGGGCCAGCCCAGTGAGAGTATAAAGAGAGCTGCACTGTATAAGATTTATTTCGTTATTGCAAGGCCCACAGTCTGGCCACAGTAGTCATGAACGAGGCTGAAGAAAGGAGCTACATTCATGGTAGTGGTGGGTTAACTTTGGCTAAGGGCCACAGTCCCACCACAGTGTTCACTCACTGCTTCTCCTCAATGGGACAGTGAGAACAGTGGATGAAAATGGTTGTTGCTTGAGATAAAGCAAGGGAGGTTGCTGAATGCTTACTGTCATGGGCAAAATGGACTTGGCTTGGAGAAAATTAATTTAATGTATTGACAATTAAAATAGATTTTGGTAGTGAGAAACTGAGGCAAAAATTAAAACTACAGCTTCCCCTTTCCCAGCTTCAACTTCACTCCTGACTCCCCTGACATCCCCACCCCACATGGTGTAGGGGGTTGAGGAATGGGAGTTAAGGTCACTAAGTAACTGAGACTCTGCTGGTCCTTCCCCTGTTCCTGCAGTCTTCCAGGAACTGCTCCAGCGTGTGTCCTTAAAAAACGATACAGCGTGAATTTCTGCTTCACTGTGGCCTCTCTGTGGGCTGCCAGGCAGCACCTGTTCCAGTGCCTGGAGCACCTCCCCGCCCTCATCCTGCTCTCTCCTTGGTGCTCACACTGCTGATTCTCACTTCCCCCCCTCACTCCTCTGCTCTTCCAGCTTTTTTTCCCTTTCTTAAATATGTTTTCACAGGGGGACCCCGAACTTGGCCCAGTTCTCTCTTGAGA
This sequence comes from Gymnorhina tibicen, assembly GCA_013399875.1. NCBI lineage: Eukaryota > Metazoa > Chordata > Aves > Passeriformes > Artamidae > Gymnorhina > Gymnorhina tibicen. The sequence goes on along the minus strand of VXAZ01006775.1, from coordinate 1,638,493 downwards.
TGGCTTTGCTGGAGCCAGCTGGAACCCGCCTGCCTCTCCTCACAGAGCCCGTGCTGCTCCCCCCGGCAGCATCTCTTCCAGGGACAGCTGGCACATGTATCACGTATGTGCATTTTTATGTGGCCCAGCTCTTTGCTCTAGAAACAGCTTTAGGTTCTGCGTGACTGCACAGGAGAGCTTGAACTGCTCACCTCCTAACATGAGCAAGAGCACAAAAAGAGATTATTTATGGAGTCAGAAAGGATCGTGACAAGAATGATGATGCAGAGTATACCAAAACTTCTGTTTAACCAGGAAGCATCTACTCAGAAAAGAGAACAGAATATCTATCAACTTGCTGCTTTAATTTCTCAGTGACAATGTTTCTGTACCTAGCAGAAGTTTATATGAAAACATCACCCATTTTTTTGCATCGTAAACTGAAGTGCAGTGAGACTGGCAGTGTAATATAGGGTGGCACATATACCATGGGGTTACAGTTATGCATAGCAACTGAGCAAAACAAGAGCTAGCTGATGCACTTTTAAATTACTGTTTTCAATCCAGGCAATTAAAATTACTCTTATTGAGATTTACTGTGTTAGCTGGTATTTCCCAGGAGTGTAGGATATGAAAAATATTCCAAATATTAGCAAAGTAACTTTTTAAACCACAGTAAAAAAAAGATATTAAGCTATTAAACTGTTATCCAAAGGAGGGCCAGGAGGATGGTGAGAGGTCTGGAGGGGAAGCCTTATGAAGAGCCCTGAGGTCATTGTTTTTTCAGCCTAGAGAAGAGGAGACAGAGAGGTGACCTCACTGTGGTCTTCAACATCCTCACAAGGGGAAGTGGAGGGGCAAGTACCAGTCTCTTCACTCTTGTGCCCAGTGGCAGGACCCAAGGGAATGGCCTGAAGCTGAGTCGGGGGAGGTTTAGGTTGGATATCAGGAAAAGGTTCTTCACCCAGAGCTTCCCCCAGAGGGAAGTGGTCACAGCACCAAGCCTGACAGAGTTCAAGAGGGGTTTGGACAATGCTCTCAGGCACATGGTGTGACTCTTGGGGTGTCCTGTCCAGGGCCAGGAGTTGCACTCAATGATCCTTGTGGGTCCCTTCCAACTTAAGCTATTCTATGATTCTATGATTTTATGGTATTGATAACAGTCCTTAAGCGTTACTTGAGTTCAAACATTCTCCTTACAGCATATCTGCCCTCACAAGATGCTGGACTGTGTGGTTGCTTAGTAGCAATCTTCTCAGTCTGTGGTATGGGAGAATAAACAGTTCTTCCCACTCTGGTATTTTTCACCTAGCAGGAAAGGTATCTGAATGCATATATTCAGGCAGCATGTTAATTTGGGGAAAGGAAATATTCTTCTCCATCACCTCTGCTAATGTCCCTTTAAGAGCGTTTTTTTATTGCAGATGTTATAGGTGGAGGGTTTTGCTAATCTTTCTGAAGGTGAACTAGAGAGCTCTTCAGACAAATAATTTGTGTTCAGCTGTCATTCTAGCACAATGACAAAATCTGTCTAAATGGCAGTTGTAAAAAAGGGTGACAGCAATTCTTTAAAAGCAGTGTAAGTCAGCAAAATTTAAAACCCAGTTTTTACAAGGGACCAGGAAAGCAATGTTTTCTGATCGCTGTAATTTTCTTTCTTTTCGAAGGTCTGTTAAGCCCAATTGCAGATGGAAGATTTTTCTACAGAACAGCTGTAAGATACTGTAAAATTATAGAACTTCCAGGGCAGCCTGAAAAGAGAAATCCCTAACCGATCTTACACCCTAAAATACTCATTTGACTGTGTGCAACCTCTACCCAGAAAAGTACATACGTGACATATCATGGACCAAAAGAGACTCCCAATGATATAGAATTCCTGAGTATTAATATGTTAAGAATATATCAAGAAAGTTGATGCAGTTGTAAATAAGGCTAAATATGTTCCTGAAATATGTGTATTACCAGAGTTTATTAAAATTTAAACAAAGATAAGGGAACTTAATTTTAAATTGGTTCCACAAAATGATAGTTTTTGGTAAAGTTGGATCAAGTTTTAATGGCACTCAGTTCACACTTACTTTTGAATAATTTTTCACTCCTGGCTTTTTTTCAGTTTTGCTTGTTATATGCACCTAATGTGATGACTTTAAAAGATCTTCTGATTAACTTTTGTTACCATGGAAACAAACAGTTTAACCTGTTCAGTATATTCAGGAAAAAAAATTGATTTGGTCAGCTTCAAAGAAAGAGACCGTTGCTTTGTTCATCTAAAAGCTAGAGACATTCCTTTTCAGCTTAAGCACTGAAAAACTAATTAACTTCAGTGCTAATATTTATTTTACAAGTAGGTTCTATAATGGAACTGTTCATTTAACACGTAAGAAATATCTGTTTTAATCATAGAATCATTTAGGTTGGAAAAGATCACTCAGTCCAACCATTAACCCAGCACTGCCAAGTCCCCCATTAAACCCTTTCCCTAAGTGTCACATCTACACGTGTTTTAAATACCTCTAGGGACAGCAATTCAACCACTTCCCTGGGCAGCCTTTTCCAATGTTTGACAACCCTTTCTGTGAAGAAATTTTTCCTAGTATCCCATCCAAACCTCCCCTGGTACAAACTTGAGGCCATTTCTTCCTATCCCGTCACTGGTTACTTGGGAGAAGAGATTGACACTTACTTTCCTATAATCTCTCAAAATACAGTCTTCTTTAAAAAAATAAAACCGAAAAAACCCACTAATTCATCATAAAAAAAAATAAGTGTTTCAATGACTAAATCTGTGTATAATCAATTTTAACATTAATAAAAGTGGCTGTAATTTAAAATATTTATTTTGGACATTTAGAACCAGGCATACATATATAGAAATTTATGTATTTTACATTTGCAACCTGGGGCATTACATTAGATCTAAAAGACATGTTTGAATTAATATAAAGTCAAAAGACATTGAGGAAACTTCTCTTTTCCCAGGTAAATTCAATCAGATACACATATATTGATTCTAGTTTGTTGTATGCTGGACTAGCATGCTGTATGTCTATGAATGAGTATACTCTGCAAAGGAGATCAAATTCTGGTCTCATAGTTTTATATTTACACATTCGGAAGTAAATTTATGTAACTATCAGGCAAGATAGAGTAAGATTTTTCTGTGACTAGAAAATGTTCTCTGTTCTATGACCTGAAACAAACACATGCCTTCTAAGAAGTCTAAATTATCCAGTCAATATATATAATATATATTGATCAATATATTAATCAATATTCTAGTAGAAATTTTTTGGTAGTGTGTCTCTTTAATTCAGACTGGTAAATGCTGAACCTAATAGATGGTATGGAACCAGGAACTCTCAATCAAAAAAAGTTAGATTCAGACTTTGTGTATCTTCAGTTTCAGGGATTTAAACATTTCCATTTGTGAACTGGATCCTGCTTTTTCTTTTCTCTGGAAGGTATAAAACAAAATGTGTAAGGATAAAACCAGTTCAATTATCTTTACTGCAACACATCTAAAAGTTTTGGGAACAGTAACTAAGTATAAGAGCAGTTTTATGATTCTACGAGATAATTTCATGAATACTTCACAATTTCTATATGCATTCATTAGCTGTGACTTTACATATCGGTATGTAGACTGAAAAGAACTTTTTTGCCTTAACTGCATGTTTATGTCAAGTAATTCCATATAGTTTAAATTAAGCGGTGAGGTAAGGCACAGTTCTTTTAATTTGAGATATCAGGAAACCATACTGAAAAGAAAGTGCAAATTAAATGGTGTAAAGTCTGTGTAAAAGCACCTTTTTTTGGAAGCCATGTCAGGACTCCGAGCAGGTCTGCTGGGGAATCTATTAGGTCATTTGAGAACCTATGTACTTAGGCAGCTAACAGAAGCGGTTTCTCTTATGGCAAACCCAGCTCCTGAGTGTATGCCATATGTTAGTTGTTCAGTATCAGAGTTTGTACCTCTAAGGCAACAGCAACGTTTATTAGCGAGTTAGGGAACCACTGAGCTTCCTTGATTCCTCATAGACCTGCTGGCTCACCCCTCCCTGAAACTTGATTAACTGAATTGCCGTGTGAAATTATCTACTTGGCAGTGATTTGGGCCTTAATGAGGAGGATGTGATTACTGCCTGAAGTTCACTTTTGGTGTACTCAGCTATTTGTGGCATTATTACAATATGGTGGCCAAAACTAACAAAACCCTTATGGATCTCAAGAAACTTATGAGTACTTGATGCTATTTGAAGTGGGTCATATCCCTTAATCCCAGTCTTAAGGAGACACTCAGAAAATATGACTGACATAGGAATTCAGCCAAAGAACAAAATAGGTTTAACAGAACATTTTCTTCGAGTGAAGGACATCCTGTATAAAATGGAGCAGTATGGGTGGTGCTGAAGATCTGGGCCCTGGTGACCATAGCAATGCTGTAAGGCCTTGAAATAAGTACACTGACAAAAAACAGGAGAAAATGATAGACCTCAGATTTAGACTGTTAATATTTTTATATTCTCTGGTCACCGTCAAAATCTCCAGTGTCTTTATATTTGATTTCTATGTTCAGCATTGCCAAATCTGAGAAGATAAAAACAGAAAATAAAAGTAAAAAGAAAAAAAGAAAATTATTTTTCTATGGTTCTTGGATGCTACTATGGAATTGAAGGGAAAATGTGTGCCTTTACAGTTCAATTTATAGAACAAAATAAAACCTTTATAGCAAAGAAACAGTCTCCTCTGCCTTCTACAAGATGAAATACTGGCTCCGTTATGTCACAGAGAAACTGTTCTAAATACCTTCGCTTAGATCCAGATTTCCCCACAGATTTTCCAAGTAGTTTTGATATTCAGTAGATGTCTATGTCATTCCTACTCGGTTCTGTTTTATCTCCATGCACTTCTGTGAAGACACTCAGCAGAAAAGGACATGCACTCATATTTTGCTGGCCACAGTTACCATGGAGCTGTCACAGGTCGGGACTTTAAAATATTTATCCTTGGCCAGCTGTGATTCAGTGAGTTTACTTCTCTGGTTCTTGCACATGGAAAAACTCACAAGGCTACATGGAGGCAAGAAGCAGTTAATAACCTTCTTGTTCCTGAAAACGAGAAAGGTTTTATGCCAAGTCCCTAAGGAAGTATATTCCTCACTAAAGAATTTGAAAACTTTGCTATTTCTATTATGCTATTTTTGCTTCATCTGCCTAATTGATAGGTTCATTAAAAAGGAAAATAAAAGATGCAGGAGTATGCAGAAAAGAAATTTACATGCAAAAGCAAACAGAGTGTGTAATGCTCTTGGAAGGTCCCAGTCTCTAAATCCTGGGTCCCCTCTGCCTCCAAGACAGGACTGCAGAATAAGCACTTTCAGTGAAGCTTTTCCATAACACTTCAGTTTTCAGCCAAAGATGGAAGGCATAACTCAGGATTGTATTCCCTTCTGCCAAGGCTGGTGATGACAGTTCCCATGAAGTGGAAAGGCTCAGATAAGGACTGTTGTGACTTAGGTATTTCTTAGTTCAACTGAGTGTTTTAACTACTAATTTCCTAATAGTTGGTGATTAATTCTCCCTTGGATGTTTAAGGGGGAAATGGTAATATTTCATTGACAAAAAGGAAACCTCTCAAGGTTGTAATTCTGAATGGAAAATGGATTGAATTCAGATGGTGACAAGTAATTCTGATATCTTTCAGAGCTAAACTTTTCCACTTTTTGCTTCAAAATAGGAATTTTCCTTTATTAGCTGTTCTAACATTTAAGAGTTCAGCTAAAATTCTTACATAACTTCAAAAGTAAATAAGAGACACCATTTGGGATGACACTGAGAAATCAGGGGGGGTTATCCTTCTGAAAAACAAAGGAAAAATTACATTTTGGCTCAAGAAAAATTACTACCCCCTGGAAAATTTTCTGTTGACCCATTAAGTCCTGTGTCAAAATCACAGGACAGTGAATTGGAGCAGCTTTTTTTCTGTTTCCTATTGCTCCAAAATACTACTTGGTGTCAGTGAAATCATATTCTAGACTCTTCTTCCAGTTTTGGTAGATATCGTGCTTATTTAAGGCTATGAGAAAAAATAATAAAATTTTTAAAGAAGGCTTTTTTAGGCTTCATCAGCATAAGAGTAAGCAGAAAATTTCTAAATACCCAAGACTTTTTTTAAGGGAGCTGAGAAGTTTTCCATGTTTCAGTAAACAACAGACAAACCTACAAAACACAATTATTTCAATGCAAGAAAAATCATGAGATCTAACCCCTTGCTCTGTTTTTGTCTTTTGTACTCATACTGAATAAAAACAACCGCAAAAACAACAAATGTGGAACTTGAATTTATTGCTTCAGTTACTGCATAAATAGTGCTTATTCAATGTAGACTCTTACGTACGTGATACAGTGACTGCCATATTGATCAAAAATTGTATTAAAGGAACGACTGAGAAACAGATTCCCCAGCCTACAATCAGTGTGATATCTCTTCAATATCAGCAATGTTCTTTCTACTCCCAGTATTATGTCCAACCTGCAAAGCTCCCTTTCCTCTCTTTCTGCCTCAGGTCCTGTCTTGCAAGTCTATAAAGACCATATATTTTTCTGATATTCTTCCCATAATTCTAATCTCTGATGCTTTTGCAAGTACAGAATATTATGTCTGAATTCTGGCCACATTAACCAAGTGATTGTAAACCACTTGGACAGACACCATTCTTAAAAATTTGTTGTTGAATAGGATGCAGCAGAGATGGATAAGTCTCTCTCACTCAGTGTGATGGCTGAAAGATATGATGAAAACTGTGATTTTGCTACGAAAACATTCCTGACAAGTTTGACTATCCATCAAAAAAATATTCCCCAGGTTACAGCTCATATTTTCTTTACCCATATTTGGGGATACAGGTGGAGAATGTAACAGACAGCAAAAAGGAAGGGTGGGGATGTGAAGAATGTATAATCTATCAAGGGTGTAGAATGATGTTTTATTGCAAATGCAGAAGAACAGTAGGCTTGTAGGGAGGAGGGTGGAGTGGGGTAATATTCCGAGTTACACAAGGAAAATGGAAAATACTAGGGGTTTTTAAATTATTATTATAGCAAGCACAGGTTTGATTGTTATTAAGAATTTATTTTTATGTGCTCCAGGTTGTCAAATCTGGTTGACTGCTAGACAGAGAAAGTGATTGGAAATAAACTACACAGGTGATATCATGTGGGAAGGGAGGGCCCAAAAGGAATCTTAGCTACCATTTCACTACTTGTACTTTCCCTAACCTGAGGGCTCTTCTTATATCAACTCCAAGGCTGATAATGATACTCTGTGCCTGGAGTAATAAAGAAGAGAGGCAAGGGAGCCACTTTTCCATTCTTTTTATTCTCCAGGGTAATTACAGATGCAGTACAACAAAGGAGAGTGGATTGGAAAGCCATCCATCTCTGGGACTCAAATTAATGGCCTTACACATAGAGCACAATGGCTGTGTTCTTCTATTAGTCACCTACCTGTTATATTTTGAGGGGGAAAAAGGAAGCTGAAAAAAGGCAAGAGAAACACCAGGACTGCTTCTGAGCTGACTCTCTCTGAGTTTATTTTTAATTCCAATTGTTAAGGAGAGGGGCAATAGCAAACAGCTGCTCCAATGACAGGCCGTTCACTTTTACAGGCTTTAAAAGACCAGACACTACTTTTCTAGGAGAAGAAAAGTTCCAGCTTTCACAACACACAAGAAATTCAGACAATGTCAGATAAAAAATAGTGGGAAAATTAGAGTGATTTCCAGTTTTGCTGATGTTATAACTAAGACCTCTCTTTAAGCGAGGAGTGACTTACAGCAGATTTTACTTCTGTTTTAAATTTCCATACTAGAGGTGTAGTATCATTAATTACTGGATTAATTTTTATTCTTTCAAAAGTATAATAATTAGAAGGAGACTAAAACTACAGACATGAAGGGTATTTAAGCTGTCAAAAAGTCTCTAAGGACCAGCCCAAAGCTCAGCCCAAAACTCTTCATTCTTTTGCTAAGTGACTCCATGAAAAAATTTCAAAGAGTACAATAACTATGCAACAAAGTCTTATGGCAATCCCCCAATGTAGTAGGAAAATATAGGGAGAGAATAGCCTGATACCATTAAGCAGAGCTGCAAAATAAGATGAGGCCTGATAATTTCATACATTTGTTCTTTAATAAGAACTGAAGAAACAGACTATTGCACTGAAATTCAGAGTTTTTCCTTCACATAGATAAATCTGACACATTCTTTGCAGAAACATATCAGTACTGCTGCCTGGGGAAGCCAGCAAAGAAGTAGAAAACTGGAATTGTCTGTGATCTGTCAAGAAATGCACAGAAAAAAATCAAGCTTGGCTTAGAAGGTACAAGATTTCTTTAAAAATAGGAAGTATAAAATTATCTCCATTTGTCTTCTTTCTTAACCTTGATTCTAGTTTTATAGAACTTTTTGCAAGTTGTTTTTTAGAAGGAAGCTGAAAATGCTATATAATCACATTTCCCAGATACTGGGCTTTAAGAAACACATAGAGAGTATTATCATTCAAATTTATAGGGTGAGGAAGTACTACTGTGACAAAGTATTCTGACCTCTTACACAGCATAGACCCCTAGGAATTCTTTGACCAAATTCAGTGTTTAAATTACAACCAGTCTTAATTTTAGCTTTTCAGAGAACCCATCACAACACTGAAGCGTTACTGCAAGTATTAGTACACTTTGTCTAAAAATAAGAGCCTTATGTCTATTTTCTATGTTTTCAATACCATTTTCATCCACTGCATCATTTTATAGCTATACCTGCTGCAGTAAGGCCACTTAACCTCTGGGAAGAGGGAACTACCAGAAATCCTCTATGAGAGGAGCTGGTGGGGATGGTTCTCATGAAGAGGGGGAAAATATGCATCCATGAGTCTCTCAAAGTCACTGCATCGAAGGTAAAGTCTTCTCAGAAAAGTGCAGCTTTCACTCCCTCTTCTTGCATTCAGGACTTTCCATCTCTGTGTAAAAAGCCTTTACTTATGACCTACTTACTAAAAGAACCACATAGCTCTTCATCTCATTCATTATTCATGATTTTTTCAATCTTTCATTTTCCCCCATATGGGTTGGTAATAATTTTATGGAGTTGTTTTACTTTGTTTTGCTCATATAGGACATGACTAAAAACACTGGGCTGTGACAGGGACAAGAACCAAGACCTCTGGACTACTGTGTGGCACCAAGAACACAGCACATCCCATCTATTTACTGTGAGCTCTTTATGGCACTTAAATAAGTGCCTCTGTAGAATCAAGTAGAATTCAAAGGAAAATTTGGGTACAGTTTATTACATTATAGTACATTATTATTTGTATCCATCTGAATATTATTTTAATCTAAACAAGTTAGTTAGCAGAAGTCTGTTTTCCGTAATTCTGTATTGCTTGCCATTAGTTAAAATGACTTCCTTTACTTTCTTATTACTCAAGCCTCATACCACCTGTTTCATTGTTTTGCCTAGGCTAAATTTGAGACTGATGAGCCTGTAATTCTTTGTGGCTTCCCCCTCCTCTCCTTTTAAATTTGGCACAGCTTTAGCTTTCTGACACTTGGCTTCCCCACAGCTACTAGGTTTAATGAAAAAGAGCTTAATTTAAAAAGAAAGATTCTTAGAAGCAAAATTAGAATGAATGTTGTTACTTAATTCTTGAAACTCTATTTAATTCCTCCAGATTTAGAATTTAATTACATGTAATTTCCTCTGTACACAGAAATTGTCTTTATATAATATTATAAAACAAGTAAACATACTTTTATAATGTATTTCACTAACAATATATATACATAGATAAACATACCTACAATTAACCTGATTTTGTGCACTTACATATATTTTGTCTATTACGGTATTTCTGAAACAGATGAACTGATTAAAAAAACCCAGTGTCTTCATGTTGCTTTATAAAGCAAAAAAGAAAGCTAGTTTTTTAAAAAATAGAAATGTTCTGCAAGGCTTAGAAATGTAAAGCTTGGGCATGTCAGTACAGATTCATCTGACCAAATGCAACATACTGAGATTTTTGCTTTTCAAATGTTTCTCAAAGTTTTAAATTTTTCATACCAGGCCCTAGGAGGAAAAAAAAGGAGTGAATTGCTGAAGACTAATATTTTATTCCACTCTCCTAATTTTTTATTATTTTCCTATTTTCAAGAAGGAATGAGATTAACACAGTCTTCAAAAGTCTTGCTACTTGTATAAATTATCATACTTGAGTGTTGGATGTAACTCTCTTCACGCACAGCAGTTTCCGTTAAAGATATGACTTTGGACTTCCGTGTATATTTGTTGCTATATACTGCCCACATAGCTGTATTTTTTATATTATTATTTTGAAACTCCCACCATTGCAATAGGTAAAAATACATAAAGCTGGTTAGATTACTAGATGCATTTTTAGGTGTATGTATGAAAATACTGTATATGTATTCAAATATATGGAGATTAAGGGACATACACATCATGTTATTTGTGTATCCCTTAAACAGCAACATTAATAATAAATAATAATTCCTCGTCAGCTTGGCCCTGCAATATGAGGGATCAGAAGCATCCAATCACGTACAAGATTTTGGAAAACAAATGAAGTTCTGCAAAAACAATGGAGAGGCACAGCTTGGAGGATACCACGAGGGAGAATCACAGAGCAGTAGCCGCAGTTGAAGAATCAGGCTCTGACAGGCAGGCATGAGAGAGGATGAGCAATTTAGATCTGATTCATTCAAGAGTGAAGCAGGGATGGGTTACCTGCACAGTACTCAGATTTACTGAAATCAGGAATTGTCCTTGGTTAACCCAAACTTGTTTCTGTCTCCTTCTTAGTAACTATGCTTTCTCATTATTGGCACCCTTGTACTTGTTCTCTTTCTAGACATTTTAAAATGGATCTTTTTGAACTTGGACAGCTTTTATGTTGTATGGTCCAGTGTCGCCCATTTTTGTTATTTCATTTTAAGTTTTGGGATTGACTTGGGGATTTTTTTTTAAAACTCTAGGTTCTCAAAACAGCAGCTATATTTTTTAGTTGAGAGAAAATAAAAGACCCTACAAAGTATCCAATCCTGTTTCAAGTCCAGTTGGGAGAGATGATAAAAGTGTGCTCTGAATGTGCAAAAACTGCGAGGTAATAATGAACAGAGCAGACATTTTCTCATTATTTCTAGTCCAAGCTTTTCAGTTTTATCTGTAGTCAAATTCATGACATTTGAACTTCTAGAGTTGAAACACTGGCATTTTACAGTGTGAGGGCCTGCACTTTTCAAAAGTGTCTGAACAGCTGAAAACATGGACTAGTGCAGCTGTGCAGGGTTGGGATCAGGCAGGAAGCTAAAGGAGTTTTAAATGAGTTCTTTATCACTCAGCTCCTGCCTTCAGTTATGGTAAATTCCTCTTCCCCATGGCAGGAGACTTGCTTTCCCATGTGGTGAGCTTATGAGACAGATGTCAAGATCTCTGTCAGGGAAAAGTTGTAATGTAGCACCTCATGCAAAAAGTGAGCACTTCTTCCAGCCTGAAATCTTGTGGTTCATGATCTGTCTTACACAAGCACATCTCATAGGGAGAGTATGTCTTTACACTTGATGCAAGACAGGAAAAGGACAAGAATGAAGTGGACAAACATTTGTTACTTGACCTAAACAAAAAAAAAATCCGCATTGAATCATCCATCTCCATTTAAAACATGAGCCTGTCTCTCCTAGTTGAGTAATAATAAAAATGCAAAGACCAAGCTTTACTCATATTAATCTTCCCCTGCTATTTATACACATGCAGGGTTTATTTTTCTTGCATCCAGCATGCACTCAAACCTCCTTATATGTATTGTCATCTTGTCTTCCTCCATAATTACACATACTTATTTTTGTGTTTTCCAGCCTTCCATGTATGCACACGGATGGAGGCAGAAGGGCTGGTTCTCTGGATAATCACTTGAAAGAATGTCAGCTGCTAGTTTATCCAGCTTCTGAGCTGGCTGAATGGAAATAGTAGGATGGATCCTCTATCCATCCACCTCAGGTGTAAAGATAAAATATTGGAGAACTTGTATAATCCCATCAGAATATATTGGCAACTTTGCACAGGCTTTGTCTGCAGTGCATGGCAGCTGTGTCTTAGGAAAATAATTGTCTTTTCATCCTTTAACTAGAGGAGGCAGTGACAGCAGAGATGATATGGAGCACAGGTTTGGATTAGGCTTTATAAACCTACAAGGACTGATGTACACCATTCTAGGAAAAGGAGATTGAAGAGATTGCAGGAATCATAGAATAGTTTGTTTCATAAAGGACCTTTAAAAGTCATCTACTCCAACCCCCATGCAGGGACACCTTCAATTAGATCAGGGTTCTCAGAGTCCCATCTGCCCTGACCTTGAATGTTTGCAGGGATGGGGCAGCATATTTCACCGTTTCACCACCCTCATCATAAAAAATTGCTTCCTTACATCTAGACAAAACCAAATTCTTTTCGTTTAAAGCCACTGCCCCTTGTTCTAGTGCTACAAGCCCTGTCCCCATTTTTCTGGTAGGTCCTCCTCAAGTACTGAAGGGCCTCAATAAGATCTCCCTGGAGCCTCCTCTTCTCCAGACTGAACAATCCCAACTATCTCAGCTGGTCTCTTAATAGGAGAGATGTTCCAGCCCCCTGATCATTTTTGTGGCCTTCCTCTGGACCCACTCCAATAGGTCCATGTCCTTCCTGTGCTAAGTATGCCAGAGCTGGACACAGCACTGCAGGAGGGGTCTCACCAGAGAGGAACAGAACGGGAGGAACCCCTCCCTCGCCCTGCTGGCCACACTGCTTTTGATTCAGCCCAGGATGAAGCGCTCTTTTGGGGCTGCAAGAGCACGTGGCTGGCTCATATTGAGCTTCTTGTCGTCTGGCACCCCTAAGTCTTCGCCTCGGGGCTGTTCTCAATCTCTTCATCCCCATCTTATAAATGAGGCAAAAGATGCACCCAAGCTCCACTATCTGTAAGCTCAATCATTGTTACTCATGCAAGGTACAATACAGCTAGGACTGTTGTTCATGCAACAATCTAACATCCATTTCGAAGAAACAGCAAATCCCTGGTTCCTGAGGTTATTCCACTCATTAGCTCATGGAGACACTGTCATCAGGTTTATTAATCACTTCAGCTGCTGTAGTACTTCGGGTTCTGCAGAAATGAGAGATGATAGAGCACAAGACTCTCAAGCTTATTTCACAGAGCTGCCAAATCAAAATCCTTAAAATGGAGAAATTTAGAAAATAAAATGGTAGCAATTATTGACTGTTGCCAATAGTGTTAAAGCGTGACATGAATGAATCTATGCATGCAGGACTTCCAGTACGGCACATCTAAGAAAAAAATAAATTAACTGCTTGGGTTAAACCCCAAATACAAGATCAACAGATCATTTCCAACCATCCATTTGCATTTTCCCTCACTTTTTCTGCTGACAACAAAACATTTATTAATTATATAAGATGAACTATGAGCTATAAAGCAATTATGCTAAGTTCACAGTTTGACAGAATGTATTTGGGACACTAATCATTGCATTTGACTGCAGCTAAGAGGACAGAACATGGTTTTTTCTCTTAATCATTTGTATGTGCACACAAGTATGAAAAATGGGTTCTGCCATCCAACTGGGAAGCTATAAATTCACCCTTTTAATCCTCCCAGCAAAAGCATGTGTAGGTCTCCAAATATAGCTTGTTATGATCAGTGGATTGGCACATCACTGCAAGGAAAAAAAAAGCCACTGAAGTAAAGCCACATTAGGAATATGGGTGAGGACTATCAGGCCATTTGAATTCCAATTTGTTAAACATGCATTACTGGATAGGTTTAGGCACCCTCAAAATGTGAAACATTGTAACAGAAGTGAAGTAATACCTCTTATTTAGATAATTTATTATTACTTGAAAAGCCTGAGGGAGCTGGAGAACTGCCATAGCAAATGGAAATTGTCTTTGCTAATATAAATTAATTATGATTCCAAGGAGGCACTAATGGGAACAAGCAGAAATATCTAACATCACTGTGTAAGACAACAGAAGAATGACATCCAAGCATCCAGCTTCACTTCAAGTGACAGCATGGACTAATCAGACTGGAGAGGCCAGCAGAGCTCAATTTGTCTCAGCTTTCCTTTTCTCTTAGATCTTGCAGACGGCTGATTTCACACATCAGATACTTGCCAATTGTGCATGGTAGCCATGGTTTAATTTAAGAAAAAAACTCTTAAAAGATCTTTCAAACTTTAATGCACGTACAGTGTACGTGTACAGTTGCCTGTGTGTGGATATGATACTATTCCCAGGCAAGGCTACTTCGGTGTCTTCTATTAACTCTTCCTTTGAAGACTATTCCGTAACGTGCGTACACAGACAGAGTTGTGTTGTACATGTTTCTCTTCATCCTTGCAACACTGTTGTGATGCCTTAACCCTCCCACCCATTCCATTTTAGAAAACTGCACTTGTTACACTCCAAGCTGATGCCTTAGGTTTTAACTTTTATATTTTTCAGATCCTGTACTGCCTAGTGTGTAACTCTGAAGTTTCTTGTGGCCTGTTATCTGCTGTTCTCTCATGCTGGTTAGACATAACAAACCCTCTCTCTACATCAAGGACACCAGGCCCCTAAATGTGTAAACTGAAAAGCCTCTGAAGGGGGGAAAACTCAGGGTAATTACATCATGAACTGAGGTTATAATTGGAGAATTAACCCTGATATGCAAACGAAACAAACTTATAAAAATGTGAAGAACCCGTGACCCTGGGTCCATCTTAAGTGTAGCCTTTGACTGCCCAGGGTGTACCTTTGAAGGCCCTTAAAATAAATACCTCCTTTTATTCTCTAATTCTTCTCTAGTCTCTGTTTTTAGGTGGCGACCCCAGGCATCAAAGCCACACTTTGGAGGCACTACAGCAGACTAAAAAAACCACGTGTGAAGCCTATAGAGTTTTAAATTTACATATCCTGGGGTAATTATTTAAAACTTACTTGTAAGAGCCTATCAGTGTTCCTACATATGTTCTAGCAGTCCTGGATAGCTAAGAAGATGTTTGAAACATGTGGTGGACCACAGTTCCAAGAGCCCTGACCTTGTAGAGCAGAGTGGGAATGCAAAGAACCCTGGACCAGGTTTTGAAGGCAGCATGCCTCCACTGGCACAACTCTGCTCCTGACCCGATGTACTCTTCATCAAAGATACTCATGTTGGCTACTGTGCCAGGGTCACTGCTCCTGCTGACCACCTGCAGCAGGTTTGCTCTGTTCCTATTCTCAGAGCATAAATATTCTCTTTAGCTCCTCCATACATTTCTGCTGAAAACTGGAATAATTATAGAAATGTAAAATTGTACTTCACCTCCTTTTCAGACATAAGACATGAATAACAATTTGAAGATGATTCTAAATGCTATATGCTTGTATTCTGGGCTATTTTGGGTGATGGAGCAGACAACAAAGTCTTTTTGGAGCAACTCTAGAAGGTGGTTAGTTTTAAAATACTTTCTAGATATGCTGTACCTCCCTACATGGCTCTGAATTGCAGCTTCTAGGAGTTGTTTTGGCCAAAAACGCAGGTCATTCTCCTGTTCTTGTGCTGAAGGAACTTTGTATTTCTGTATTCTCTCTTCTATGTTCTACTTTGAAATGCAGAGCGAAGGAACCAAGATGCATCAAGTGATCCTCCAGCCTCTACTGCTAGCATGCTGTTAGCATAACAGAGTGTGTACCTTCTCTCCAAGACAGTGAATATGGAGCAGTTTAATCTGCTCCAGGCTCAGAGCTCTGCTTGCTACCATCATGTTTCTAGAGCACGTCAAGGAGCTACATGGCAGCAGTCAGTTAACATTGGCCAGCAGCTAAGACCCTACCTAGTCACCGTGTCACTCTCCCTAGTGGGATGGGAGAGAGAATCAGAAAGGCAAAAGCAAGAAAAAAAAAGATGGATTAAGATAGGGACAAGTCAACAAGTGAAGGTAACGAAAAAAAGGAAAAACCCCATCCAAAAATTAAAAAAAACCACCAAAAACAAACAAACAAACAAACCAAAACAACAAAAAAAACCAACGACAACAAAAAAAACCCCCACCACCAAACGATGCAAAGACAGTAATGGACCACCTTCCACTAGCAGGCTGATACCCAGCTAGTTTCTGGGAAGTGGCTACTTTGGGAAAATTTGGTCCTCACTCCCCCTAAGGTTTATTGCTGAGCATCATGTTAGACTGCATGGAAAATATTTTTGGTCAGTTTAAGTCAGTTGTCCCAGCTGTGTCCCCTCCCAGTCTCTTGCCCACACCCAACCAACTCACTGAGGGGGCAGAGTGGGATAGAGAAAAGGCACCAGCACTTGTCAAATACTCTTCAGCAGCAGCTGGAACATTGTGTGTGTTATTAACACTGGCACCAATGAAAAGCACAGCTCTCTATGGGTTGCAATAAGGAAAGCTCCATCCTAACCAGACCCAGTGAAGTGGTTCACCACATATGGTACAGCTGTGAAAACCTAATATATAATCATTTGAAGTAATCAGAGGAACAACTGAGGACAATGCTGCTTCACACTGTAATGCACCCTATTGCATCTCCCAGTGGGACCAGCTTCAGGAGTGCCATTTCTCTGAGCTGTCTATCCCACTGACATGCAATAAGTTAAGAAAACAAGTATTTCCAAGCATATATGAAACTGAGAGTCCTGCCAAACTTTCATACAGTATAAGAGAAATCACCCCTTTTTTTCCATCAGTATTGGGAAACCTCTTGCCTGAGCCTGTGGCTTCAATGACTGATTATGCTCTTTCCTGAAATAGCTGGAAGAAGACTGGTTTTCTCCAGAAACTGATAGTTTCATGGAGATTGTCTCACAGTCAAGCAGCAACAAACACAAAACTAGTGAAAAGAGCTTTTTCTTTTATTAATGCCTTATTGATTCTCAGCACATCAGGAGACAATTCAAGGAGTCAAGAGTAAAAAGCACATAAACATAGCACTTCTTTGCCATCCGGAGTGTAGAAGGTACTACATTTCTGGCAGTGTTTCTAAATATTTCAGAGGTAAACCTGTGAAAGAAGAATCATAGAACCACGGAATGGTTTGGATTGGAAGGGAATTTAAAGATCATAATTTTTCTGCATGATTTTCCTTTCCAAACCTCCTGTCATGAGCAGGGAAACAGGTTTCTCAAAGTTCCATCCAACCTGGACTTAAAACACTTCTTGTCAGAACTTAGGCATCTAGTGCCATTTGAGAGTCTCAAAGATTTTGAGACCTCTACTAAGGAGTAAAGGCTATAAAGCAAGGTTTAAGGGAGATGCATGCTGCTCTGAAATAGATGAGATATCCTGCAACATTCAGGGCAACTCAGCTAAAATGAGGCAAGTGCTCCGACAGCTTGTGTAATCCAGGCACATATTCAGTTTGAGAGCATTAAGAACTTTTGTAACAGAACAACTCCAGATAAGAGGGATTCGATTTGCAAGAGGATAAAGCAATTTTAAGAGAAGCCAGAGGGTTTTCAAAAACAATTGTGTAGTTATTAGTCCTAAATACTGTAAAAGGACAGTAAAGAAGCTTTTCCAAGTCTTTCCCAAGCCAGACATTTAGTTTGCTTATTCTGCAGTAAGACAGTGTACAATGGCTTGCATCCGGTTATCCAAAATTACATAGCCTGGCCAAAGGTACAGCCTATGAATCAAAATAAAAACATGCAGAAACAAAATTGCAGCTTCCCTCAAATACCAAAAGTGAATAGTAGTTTTATATTTAGGTCTTTTTTAAAAATGTAACACCTTCATGGAAAACATCCTGCACAAGAGAGAAAAATAAAAATTGAAGGTGAATGAAAAATATAGTTAAGAGATTATTTGCTGTATTTCATCCAGAGAAGTTCCTTTAAGTAAGCTACAACACATTCCTTTTTATCAGTATGATTTATGTTTTATTTCACTGAATTAAATGACTTCATGAAGAACTACATACTTCCATATTCTCAAAAAAAGCAAAAGAGGAGAAAGAAAGGTTTCTTCAACACTATTTAGCAGGTAAATTTCACTCCAGCCTGAGATGTGCGCTTATCAACATTAAACAGAGCCAGCTGTATGTCTCAAAAAGTCAGAGTTGCTTTTTGTCTTCAAAATTACTTCAAAAGAGACATGATGGCTATACAAATGATCATACAAATTTGCTCCTGAATAGAATCTTATTGTAAAGACCGGAGCGAAGGGGAAAGTGTGATCACCTCTGGGCAGCCCTGAAGAGTTAGTGAAGGAGATAGACTACAGAAACTAACCAAATGGAAGAGTGCCTGTTTAGGATGCTTATGAACTGATCACTCTTAGCTATCTCTAAAGTATTAAAAAGAGAGAGAGAACTGCCAAGGTGAAGTATCATTCCCTTGAAGGGAAGTCATTTATCATCGTATTTAAGAGCTTGTGCTGTCAGCCTCGATAAATGAAATGGTCCACTGATATAACTCAAATCACTGATGCGTGGCTCCAATATATAATGCTTAATTAGGTGTACTAAATTAACTTATTTCTCTGTAAAGTGTTTGTGTTTTATGGAATGAGCCATTTAATTAAAAAGGCCCAAGTAGAACAATGGCTTTTGTCATAGCCAAGCCCTTTGATTACAAGTAAAATTCTCAGACTGAAAAATCAAGTCAAGGAAACTTCAGCTAAGTTAACAGTTTAGAAGACATTTGTCTCCATGGCATATATGAAGTTCTTAAATTATTTTATATTAAATACTTTGAAACTATTCTTTGAAAGGTGACTTCTTTCTTTGGCCAGTTCAGGTCTGGAATTTAGAATTTGAAAATGGGCAGAAACTCATATTACTTACCTGAGCTGGTACTGGCTATAATGAGCTGACTACTGAGTAACATAAACTTCTCTAGGGCCCATCTCATTCTAGAATATGTATCTAAGATAAATGTGAATAACTGCCCTTTTGGGATTCCTTCTCTTTTCAATTACTGTACAGAAATTATAGACAACAGATAACTACTAGCTCAGACAAGAAATCTCATGTACTGATAAAAAAAGTCAAGTTAGTTAAATACCAGTGATACAAACCAGTGAAACATAAACTTCTAAAGAAGTTATAGATTTCAAACTTACAGTGAATAATGACAATATTTTTTTTGTCAAAATGGTTGAGTATAATAGCAATAGTGTATTCAACATAGGGCACATACATATGGCCACACACACTCATCAGGTTTGTGATAAGAAGGAATTTGGAAAGAAGGCTGAAAGGGTAAGCTATTTGATATGCCTTTTCTGATAAGAGGATAGAAACAGTCCATAAGTATATATATTTCCCTGTGACTGTTTCCCTATAAAAGCCCCTTTGTAAAAAAATCATGACCTCATAGTTTTCCTGCTACATCATCCTTATGGCTCATCAGCATAAATTTAAATGAAGAATAATTAAATGTTACAGTTGAAGTTGGAGTTCCTAATGGATTTTTTAAATTAGTGATGCTCTATATCTGTAGTAATTGTGACAAAGTCTTATGATATAAAGAAGGAACTGGTATCTAGAAACTATGATATTACACCAGGTTATTTGCCTGTTTAGTATTTCAGCTATCTTCAGATTTAGACACTCTCAGGAAGGCACTTGTATACACCAGCACCAGTGACAAAATTTCTGGTGATTTCACTGGCTTAGGATATAACTTCTAGAAAATAATAATATGTATCTCTAGGCAACAGAAAAAAAGCATCTCAAGTCTCTTCTAGTGAAGCTTTTTGTCCTTTCAAAATCTTCAGTATCGGTAACGAGAAGGCAAAAATATATAAGTAAAACCATGTATGTTTGTAAAAGATGTAAAAGTAATATTTTTTGATTTAAAGGTAAGCCTATCGGAGGTAATATGCATGGATTAAAGTATTTATTTTCTGAAGATGTGTTTTATTGAATTTAGATATAAATTCAAAATCACTTATTTTCTAAAAAAAAATCATAAGCTGTATCTTATTCACGTGTTTCTATCCATGTACATATTTATTTTACTTATCAGCTTCACTAGAAATCTTTAAATTCACAAGTACTCTCTGTTGCTATTAAATTTTGCCTCATAGTTTCCTTGGAATTTTATCACATAATTCAGCCCATGTGAGTGGAACCTAATTACCACAGACCAGAAATTCATCCCCATGGAGCAAGACAGAGAAGAAGGAATGGAGGCTTTAACTTCTAAAAAAAACTTAGATGTGTTTATAAATATATAATTAAATTCGATCCTCATTAGCAAGGCTTTTTGGTGGGTTTTTCTAATATTTTAAATTAAAAATTCACAAGCAAAGTGACTGAATGCCAGGGAAGCTGCTTGGAGGTAATGTTTCATCAATTTCCAATTCATCTTTTTTTTTTGTTTGTTTGTTTGTTTCTTTATTCCTCTAATCTCTTTGTAATGGTTCAATGTAACTTTTTTTTCCTCTGTCCTCAAAGTTTAACTTCCACAGAGACTATTTTGTAGTCAGACCTCCTCCAGCTATTTTCCATCCAGGGTCACAATGTTCTGTAGCTGTAAAGCTGTGAGAACATATCTACGGAAACTGTGTCATTTAAAATTATTTAGTTGATCGTGAGCATTTTGCAATTGAATATAGCATAAATATTAAGCTGTCACCTGCTCTTTCAAGAGAGAGGGAAGAGTGAAACACTGGTGTATGAAATGAGTACCAGTGTCAATGAAAACAGTTTGACATAAAAAGGCCTATAACATAACACTGCAGTCATCATGCAAGTGTTAAAAATGTGTATCTCCAAAACTCTGGGTTAAAGGTTCCTGCTTAAGACTGAGAATGAACAGATGTGATTTTCATCTTTCCTAGAACGTAGATCATAAACTGAGAAAAATCAAAACTTTCTGTGCCTGCTAAAGTCTCCCTCTTTAAACAAAGAGATTATCAATAAGAAACCAGTGTTCATCTCAAGGCTTTTCTTTGAGCTTTGTTTTTTTCTTTCCTAGAAGTATTTTACTCTCATCTTCAGGGCAGCTGTGCTCACTTCTCATATTCAGGTGAGGAAGCTAATGCCTCGCTCCTTTCTCCTCAAACCCTTGAGTTTACTTCAACATTTTTTGCAAGACAGAATTGTGTTATCCCTATTTTACAGGTGAAAAACTGAGGCATTGAAAGTTTAAGGGGGAGATCAAAGCACCTCATTAAGTACTTCTTTTTTAAGCATTTCAGTATCTCAGGATTTGGTTTGAGATTCATCTTAATTTTAGTAAGCGAGCTGAAGCTCCTAATTTAGAAGCCTATTTATCTTCACTGGTTTTTGTTGTCAACCAGCTGAGATAGGTTTCATCCGACTGAACATTTGAGTGACCCCCAGAGGACAGTTAAGCTCCTGTATGTGATTGCCTCACTACAATGCCCAGTGTGCGGTGGGGTGAATCCGTGCTTTGATGTGTGGATCCAGGGCACTCAGAATGTCTATGCAGGTGTCTTACGCTTCCTTTCAGAAGGAGTATCAGGAAAGCCCCTCTGCTGGGTGCCAGGCACTCTTGAGTTCAAGCACTCTGGTCACTGCCAGTGGATGTGAAGCAACCAAATGCCATCTGAATGCCAAATCCCTCAACTGCCGGAGAAACAAGAATCAGAGCACACTCTCTCCAACGCTTGTTAAGCAGTCTGACAACTGAGCTTCTGAATTACATTCTTTCTTTTTTGTCATCCTTCTTGCCCCAGGGTTGTAGCATTTTGCCACTGCTTCCAAAGGATCTACCAGTGTCCATATGCAACATGTTCCATAGCCTTCTGCTTTGAATACTGCAAAGGGGCATGAGACAAAGGAGGATTGAGAACTGACTGATGTCTCCTGCTTTGTGAGTGCTCTAAGTGGCTGCCTTTTTTGCAGTAGAGGACTTTCTCAGTAACAAAACAACAAAAAAAAAAAAAAAGAGAGAGAGAGAAAAATAAAACCCAAGAAAGAAAAGTGTCTGAAATGAAAACAATTGCTCGCCACCAATCAACTGATTCCCAGCCAGTCCCAGAGGATCAACCCCCAGCCACCCTTCCCCCTAGTTTATTGCCGAGCACGATGCCATATGGCATGGAATATCCCTTGAGTCAGTTGGGGTCAGCTGTCCTGCCTGTGCCGCCTCCCAAGTCCTTGTGCACCGCCAGCCTCCTCACTGACGAGGTGGGATAGGGCGAGATGCAGAAGAGGCCTTGACACAGTATAAGCACTGCTCAGCAATAAGTGAAACATCCTGAATTATCAACACTGCTTCCAACACAAATCCAAAACACAGCCCCATACTTGCTACTGTGAAGAAATTCAGCTCCACTCCAGCCAAAACCAGTACACAGTTATTCTAAGTGGATTTTTTATGAACAAACCCACTACACTTAATGTTTTATGCTCTGTAACATCTCAATTGCTTTTAGTAGAATTCTTTTAACATGTCTGCCAAGTGCATTTGCTCAAACAAAACCAGTTTGCTGCATATGAAGCTTTAATTTTGCAAATGTGATGTGCCCTTAAAATTTTTGGTAATGTTATATATCAAACAAGTATCATTTTAGTAAGACATTGTATTTTTACAATGTATATCTAACACTGTATTTTTAATGTTAAAATTATTCTGCTAATTTCCGATACATCATGCTGAGTAGCATATTTAATTAGCACAGTGTCAATCAGAAATGGAAGAAACAACTTTATAAAGGAAAGACTGTTCTGGAGGTTCTAATTCCTATTTTGTATCAGTCATAGCAACAAGTGGGAGTATTGCAAAGTAATGAAAATTCTCACTTCTCGTATGTTTAAAATTTGAAAGACAACTGAAGGTGATCTTTCCTGTTCTTGAAATATAATCCATTGGAGTCTATCAAACACAAAAACATTTGTCTAATTGTCAAATAATCTTTGATGTTAGATTTTCATGTACAGCAGAGTGGCAACTGGGAGACTAGGACAGGATTTAGAAAAAGGAGAAAAAGGTTCATTTCATCATTGTCTTCCTAGAGGTGAGAAGAACAATAATTTTCCATATCCCATGTTCTATGTAAATGATCTGTAGTGTACTTTGATGTTCTTTAAAATGCTAAGAAAAAGTCTATACAGTCACACAAAATTGTTACAAAGACACAAAACTCTTGCAGAAACCATTTATACCACTGGCAAGCACAGGGCAGTGTCCTTGCCAAGGGTTAGTTCACTTCCAAGGATTCTGCTCCAGTGGGTCTGACAGGTCAGTTCCAGCTCACGGCTGAGTAGCTAGCTACCTGCCTCTCTATGGAGTGAAGATACAGGGCAGGCTTAGACTCAAATATAGCCTCAAGCTGGTGCATGAAATCTGTGGCCTCGTGTAATTCAGTATTCGTTACACTTAATCTTAAGACTCCTGGGAGGGGAACTATTATTGCTGTGTAGGGCAAGTGGCCAATAGTCCTTCTCATTCAAAGCTTGTTTTGGTGTTTAAAAAATCATCCCTGGACACTGTGGAAAGCATCCTGAAACAATCTCAGCCATGTTCTTCTAAGAATCAGTAATGAGAGCATCCAACAGAGATATAAGTAGAAGAAATTTTTGCTCTCTCAGATATGTTATTTCCCATTTCTATTTCAGCTTCATGTACAGCCATGTGCAAGACCTTTACTTTTCAAACTTGTTTTTAAATTCTGGAAGGAATTATATTTTGACCAGAAACCATATCCATTTTTCACACTGATACTTACATTCTCAAGGGAGATACCTAGTTTCAGCTAGTCAAATTTTTCTGATTATGGAGTATATCTGGGAATTTCACGGCAGTTCTGCTCACAGTATCAGTTTACAGAAGAATTATTGCACAAGTCAGCAGTCAGCTCACTTGTAGTCAAGGACTAGCAGACTCTTCAGGCAAGATTACTCTCTAGCCACTTGCTGCTGACACACCATCCTAATTAATATTCTTTAGTTCCACATTATTTGCTTTTTTGTGTCCAATTGTTGATTTTTCCAGCAGATAGCATTCATGGACTGGGGAAGATGCAGTACAGGCGGCTGGGCATGGAAGGAGCATCAGGGTGTGACCTACTATTTCTTCTCAAATATGTTGCTACCAGTTGCTTTGGGTCTCCTCTGAAAATCCCTGACACCTGCTGACAATCAGCAATGCACAGAAGTTACCTGTGTCTGGTTACACTGACACTGGGAAAGTAGCTGTGAGTAGTAAGTGGAGTCATTCATGTCAAAGAAACTTCATCAAAAAGCATCAATGTCAACAGTGCTGTCAGCACCTTCCTGATGGTGTCCTGCTCAGCTGGGCTTTAAAGATTTGCCACAACTGTTTCTCCGTTGCACTGTACTTACTGTTGTTCAGCAATAAATTGAAGTTTATTATTATGTTTCATGTACAGCCTAAGCTGTAAATGACTTTGCAAGGCAATGGGGAAACAGGCCTCCACTGGAAGAATGAAAGGTTTCAAAACTTATTACTCAGTTTTCAACAGAGGCTGTCAGAAAATTTTCCAGTGTTTTCTTTTTGTGGAAAAGGATAATGATCTTCCCTCAGAGAGCACATGCCCATAGTTTCTTACTCTGGAATTCTTGTGAGACATCTCGTTCATCACCTACACCTTTAAGAAGACAGATTTTGGGCCAAATTCTATCCTGGCGTATTGGCAGAACTGACACACAACTCCACAAACACACAGGAACTCTGCAGATTTCCTAAGGAACGGTGGAATCTCACACTTCAGGTCCATCAAGCCTTCTGGAATTTCCCCAGTTGTGTTTCTGAAACTGTGTTTGGTATAACTATTCTCATGCATGTTCTCATCATTACGTGCCTTGTTCAGCCTGGTGGGAGGTAGAGTCTTGCAGATGTTCCTGCTGTCTCCCTGTGGAGCTGAAAAGAACAATGGTCTACTTGCCGTCCAGAATTTTTATAACTTTATAACTAGCTTCTTGAAATTAAGTAATTAAACAGAGAAAAATACAGATTTTTTATGAGGACAAGTTTGCATGTTTCTCCCTGAAGTAGTCTGTGACTGTTATGGCCTCTCAGTCACTCAGTCAAGGTCACTCCATGGCTCAATCATAAATATTGCTGCTAAAGTATAAAGTATTTCAAGTATTTGCCAACATGTAACTTTCCTAAGATATGTTTACATATTGTAGGAAAACAAGAATCCTTGAAAACATGATATAAAAAAAGATTCTTTTAGTTGTGCTTCACTTTTAATAACTGAGTGAATCTAGGGATTTCATTCAAGTCTTTGAAACAGTATTACCATATAAAGCATTCAGTAGCAGACTGAGATGCTGAGTTTAGAGCCTCGACTAAAAAATTCAGAAGAAAAAGGCAGACAGCTGGGGAGGACAACTCAGAACATGCATGTTAAACTGCAGTTATAACTCCCCTTTTACTGGTAATTTTAAAGGGAGCACCTAAGCTAGTTGCTTGAAACAGGTCCATTCTACTTACATTTGAGAATTTACGGGTGCTATATTACAAGACTTTATGTCATTTGGATGCAATGGATTCTTGGCTCTGAAGAGAGGCAGTCTGAGTCTTCTCCAGTTCCTGCCTCCAAACTCTGTCCTTGAAATTACCACTACAAATTCAGGTAAGGGTTAGAAACTCTGCTCTAGAAAACCAGAGAAAGGAAGTGATTGATCTTTTGCAACTTTACTGTGTTGATGAAATGTTGTTCCTTACTACCTGTAAACATTTCTAAATAAAAAATAAAGCATCAGATTTAATAGGAGATGGAAGCAGTACAGAGGAACCACAACTCAGTGAGGTTTTATATCTGCTCTTGGAAAATAATCACAGTCTTCTCTTATCCATTTTGGGTTTTACTACCCACATCGATTCATTCTTCCTTCTCGTGCTAGCTTTTCTTCATGTTTAGAAAATTTCTGTTTAAAAGGCAACAAATGCCTCTCAGTGGGGATGCCCACACATGGAAAGCTACTGATGAAACAGCATCTTACAAGCAATGATTGTGTCTTTGTCATTCTAAATGGATGTCAAACCAGTTTCCCGTGAAACAGGTCTGGACTAGATCTTGTTTTACTCCTTGTCTAACTGTCCTCTGCTTCGCATGCAAGCCCTCAGGACTTGGAATCAGTCTTCACTGTATACTTGTAGAATTCATAGTTTGATAAGGCCGTGGGCCATATGCTGATCAGGCAGTCCCTGCAGATTGGAATCACCAAACTTATTTGATCTCCTTGGTTCCACTTAAGTGCCTTCCTGAAGTGGGAATCTATGTCTATAGATATAGTCTATATGTTTAAACACAAAGTCTATGTGGTTTTTTTCGGGCTGTGGGTCTCCAAAACGATTTGGCACGCATTACGTTTTCCTGTATATAATGTATTGTCACATTAAGGATTTCAAAGACATTAACAAGCTAATTGAAATGCAAGCATAATTCCAGAAATTATTATTTCCTATCTGTTGGGTTACGATATCGAATAAAATGTGCCATGTACTCTGCAGGCAGATATGAGTGAGGACATAGCCATTGCCTGGAGATACTACTATCTATAAAATTCAAGACTGACAAAGGGGTAAGAGCAGAAAACAGGAGAGAAATAATAGATATATCCTGCAAGAAGCTGGTCTAATAATATTGGACCAATTTTAAAGCCATTTTAAATAACATCTTAAAGCTGTCCAGGTCTACTATAAGTGAAGCTACGGGTTAGATTCACATTTAATTACAGTGAATAGCAAAATTCCCATTCATTTCAGAGCTCCATTAGGTTATTAGGGCGAAGGTTGACTAATGGATGAGTCTTTTTTCCCTCTTATTTTTTTCAGAAGAGCACACAAGTCTGATATTCCAATAATCTTCACCCTGCTCTAAAGCTCTGAAGAATTTTAAAATGCTAACTGGACACTTAGGTGCTCACATAACAGTCACCCATGTATAGTTTTGTTGTTTTCTGAAATCTAAATTCTGACTCAGGTTTGAGTACTTGCAATTTCAAATTAAGAAACTCAATGAGTACTTTCTGGAAAGAAATATTCTTTTTTTAGGCATGACTAAGAATTTTAAGATTTTTGTTCTCAAGATACCAAAGGTGCTATCTGAGATAACATCATGAAGTAAGTGAATTAGACTCCAAGGCCACCAAACTTTGCATGCCCTAGCTTACATCCCTTCCTTTCTCATGGGCATATCTCAACTCAGACCAGTCTCTTCTAGAGTCAACAGCTGCAACCATTGCTTCTTTGCTGACCTCTGGAGTACTGAGACCACCAATTTGCCATCCACAAAGCCATGCAACAGAGATGAAGAAGAACTTAACTGGAGATAAGTAGGATCAACCCCATCTTGCTACTTGTGCTTCTCAAGACGGAAGGTGAGAAGGTCTGTGGTGTCAAAAATCAAGACAGAGGAAGGAGATGGGGCTATTGAGGGATGCATCTTAAAAGAAAAGTCCTTGTCACAAATCTCCCATCTCCATATATTGCTTTGCCTGAACTCCTTCACTTTCCTCTCTACTACTCTGGAGATTTTCCTTCTCCTCCAGAACAAGAACAGATATTCAAGAGAGTTTACCTGTCTTCACTTGTTTTAAAAAGTGCTTCTTACCGTTTAGCACAAGTGATCTTAGCTTCTGTATTCCCAAAGCAACCTTCCATTGCCATTTTTCTCCTATTAAATGTTCAATTTAAAACTGTACTTATTTCATCAGCCTTTTGCCTTATACCAGCAGTAGATTATCATGTTTTCCATGAAATTGTACGTTCTGCAGGTCTGGATTAAAAGATGGTTTTTCTGTTTACCAATGGGAAGATGTGGTCAAAATATCGGTGTTCATCCCTGCATGTCAGTATTCCGTGTGTGTATTCCAAAAGCATAACCTTCCCTGTTCTATTTATTTCTACATAGCAGTCAAAAAGTTTTCTCCCACAGATTGCTCCCAACCCACTCCAGACACCACCTCTGTAAGACGGGGACAAAGACCATTATTATTGTCTTCCTAAGGCAAGGAAAGTGCTCTAGTGGTGCAGGAATAGACAGAGCTGAGTCAGTGCAAAGGATTTCAGATTTTTCAAGCTGGGCTCAGAAACACTGTTAATGAACATTTCTGTCAATGTAATTCATGGGCTTCGTTTCTGTATGACCAAAAGAGCTAGAAAGGTTGGAGTAATGTTTTGAATTCCAATGTCAATTGTAATTTATCTTATTTAAAATAGGAAAGCCTCCTTCCTGGGTGATCTGAAGAAAATTCTTCACTGGAAATCAGACATGATAATAAATCACTTCTTGGTTTTATCACATGAATAATTTGTGTCTTGTTATGCAAAACCTGGAAGCAAATTTGAAGTTGAGAGCAGAAATACACTAATAATCAATGTCTCTCATTTCCAGATTTGCTTTTCAGAGAGGCAAAAGCACAGTGTAAGAAATCAGACTGCATACTGGAAGGTGAAGGAACAGATATCTGACATGTTAAAGCTTAGCAATTGTAATGCTGAAACACAACAAGCAATGTAGCAAATAATGTGACTGGGGCAATGTCACCTTGAGCTTCAGTCCCTCCCTCTGAATTTATATGTATCTTAAGGAAAAAAGGAATCATAGTATATCTTACCTTTACACTGGAAAGGAACTGACTGCATAACAGACAAGGTCAGGGCACTTTAAACACTGAGTTATAGAAGGGAGAAAATTAACTTTTTTTTTTTTGTGGCCAGGTAATTTTTCAGTCTGATCAGTTCCCTGGTCATTTCCATTGCACAGCTCTCAAATACATGTGCCAACACAAGATCAAGAGTGGAAGAGGTCCACAAATAAGCAGATGGAGTGAGAGCGGCTCAGGATTGCTTCCAATGGCTGCCCTGGCTCATGTCAGCTGGGAACATACATCAAACTGCATATGAACTGTTGCCTGCTCTCACTTTGGACAAGCTGTGAGAAAGAGTATAACCTTTAGTTGTAAACACAGAAATCTGCCAAGTGATTTTTGCTCCTGGAATATCACATTGTATGGACCAGATTCAGGTGGCCTATTCCACCTAAAGCTTTCCACCAGATGTTTCCCGTCGGTTATCGTGATTGCGCCCCACTCAGCGCCTTGCTTAGCCCATCTGAAGGGCTGAAGTGTAAAGTGTCAAAGGTATTACATTCCATCTTCTGACAGGCTCAGGAATGCTGGTGAAATAAGCATTGCCTGGGTATGTCTCTATTTCCACTGTCAGCCCTACAGCCCACTAAGTTTTCAATGACAGTTTCAGAGACCCTTCTTTAACGCTTGCAGAGAGAAAAGTGCATTTTCTGGTTGGAAAGAAGAGTTTTCAGCACAAAATTAAGAATTTTTAACTCTACTATCCAGCGGATAATCAGGTTGCCACATGAGGGATGGTGGTGATGTATTGAATGGCTTAGTGTTCCAGTTTCTCTCTTTTATACAGTGTGGAGTTTTTGTGGATTATATTACTTCATTGTTAAAATTAAAAGTTGAAGAGATGGTACACAATTTGTTTACTATGTGCAGGAGGAAATAGGAATTTCTGTGTTTGTTTTGTGGTTTATTTGTGGTGGGTTTGGTTTTTATTTTCTTTTACCACTGGATAGTGAAGAGTTTAAAAATACCCTGACTCTGAAAAGTATTTGGCAAAAATACTATTAATAATGTAGAAAGAAAAAAAACCCTACTTATCTTTTTGAATCATTAGAAACCTGGGGTCTGATTCAGTCATTTTTCTTTCTCAGTGTTGCTGATGTCAGCTCACTATTGAAAAAATATATACCTTGCTTCTACTGAATAATCTGATTCTGTTCATATGAATCTGAGGTCAGTTCATTAAAAGATTTTATCTAATATATTTCCTTACACATGTACAAGGCCTGTTTAATTTTGGTAACAAAATTAATTATGAGTGATAACATTGCTTACACAAAGACTTATAATAGAAAGGTAGATAGGCTTGTAGTCCAAACACTCCAGTTCTGTCTAGGTAATCTTGGTTCTAATTTAGATTATGCAACAATTTTATTATTTGTGATTTAGCAAATCCCCTACTCTAGTTGGTTCAAATTTATCTTACTTGAGTTAATTAGATATTAAAGTAGGATGTTATGAAAATTCACAAGTGACACTTGCTGACCAAGGAGAGAGGCTAGGATGCCAAGTACAAATTTACTACAAAAAAAGGTACATATTTGTTCATGTGTATCAAGTGTCCAAACCAAATTTAAGAACCCTGGTTTTTTTTTTATGTGGGGTTCGTATACTCCTCAAATATTCAGGTAAATATGATTTGACTAATCACTCACACCCACGCTACCGGTTCCTAATGTTGGTAAGACTTTGCAAAGCAACCATATTTCTGCAGCATTCTTGCTGCTTGTCCATAGATCCAGACATCCCTGGAGTCATTCTCGATATAATTACTTCTCTATGATGCAAGATGATGCTGGGAGGGTTTCAAAGACTTGTTAGAGAAACAGCAATAGTGTGGCCAGCAGGACCAGGTCAGTGATCGCTCCCCTGTATTTGGCGCTGGTGAGGCCACACCTTGAATCCTGTGTTCAGTTCTGGGCCCATCACAACAAAAAAGACATTGAGGTCCTGGAGCATATCCAGAGAAGGGCAACAGAGCTGGGGAAGGGTCTGGAGCACAAATTTGATGCAGGGCAGCTGAGGGAGCTGGGGGTGTTTTGCCTGGAGAAAAGGAGGCTCAGCGGGGACCTTGCTGCTCTCTACAACTGCCTGAAAGGAGGGTATAGCGAGGTGGGGATCAGTCTCTTTTCTCAAGTAACAAGCAATTGGACACGAGGAAAATGCCTCAAGTTGTGCCAGAGGAGGTTTAGATTGGACACTAGGAAAAATGTTTTCATGAAAAATGTTGTCAAGACTTGGAGCAGGCAGCCCAAGGAAGTGGTTGAGTCACCATCCCTGAAGG
This sequence comes from Gymnorhina tibicen, assembly GCA_013399875.1. NCBI lineage: Eukaryota > Metazoa > Chordata > Aves > Passeriformes > Artamidae > Gymnorhina > Gymnorhina tibicen. Next base: position 1,607,575 of record VXAZ01006775.1, on the reverse strand, counting down.
TATTTCTAAGACGTGGCACCTGGGGACATGGATTAGTAGTGAACTTGGCAGTGCTGGGTTAATGATTGGACTCGAGGTTCTTAGAGGTGTTTTCCAACCTAAATGATTCTATGACTCTAGAGGGACTAGGGTGCTGGTGTTATCTTGGTTTTCCAGGGGTGTTCTTTATTCTTCATGGGCCGCTCTAAGCTTCCAAGAAACAGTACATTTATTTACAGGCTTGGTCTGTCCCTTAGTTTGTTTTACTTAAGCATGAACCATACCAGATTTCACTACCCCCTTACATTACAGTGGATAATGTGGACTAATGTATATTAACAAAGTTAATACACTGTCGTCCTATAAAGACTGATTGATATACTAGAGAAGAAAATTTTCATAACAAAGGCTGGCATGGATTGCACAGCCAGTGGAGGGAGACAGATTTTCAATAGGTACTCACATCTCAGACCTTCTGAAGTGACCTATGAAGGTGCCATTTCCTTTCTGCTGACAGCAGAGGATGAATGTGAGTGTGTACCTAATGAAAGCACCTTCAAACTGACTGTATACCCTTGAATAGTTCCTATTGCAGAGAACATGAACTGGTTCTTAATGAGATAATGGACCACAGGGCGGCTTTGCATGGGCAGCTGTTGTGAATCTCCGTCCAGTGAAGTCCTCCTCTAGCCACCTTTGTGTGTTTTGGGAAGTATTATATGCTGTGCTCGATACATAAATATGTGTATCTTCTTCCATACACCTTTATTGCTACATATATTTTTTATCTCAGGGAAAAAAATAAGGTGTGGCCAAGAGTATTTATTATCATCTAATAAGGCATAGAGCTTACTCTTCATTCATATTTATCACTACTATATTTCAGTAATGCAGGTTGTTATGCAATTCTATTCATGAATATCAAATGAGAATAAATCAGACAGTGGGATTTATTTGACATAATATTCAACATCTGCAGTGTTAGCAGACATGTTGATGTAAACTAATAATTCTGAGCTACTTCCTCTAATACAAGGGAAATTAAAAAAGGCCTGCCTGTAGTGAGCCATGTGAACCAGTTTAGATGGTTTCTTTTGTGCTATCTGTATTCTACTCAGCAAGCTCATTTTCACTGAATTGAGAGTGACTATCTCAGCTGTAAACATTTCCAGTATGGGTGTCTACACTTAGCGAGACTCATGCCTTCCAAAATGAGTGAAATGCTGAGATCCATGGTTCTTTCTTACTCTGATTTTGACAGGTCAACTCCAATACACATATGCCACACAGTATTCCATACTCCATACAGTGGGCTTGTGAGGTCTAATACATCAACCTCAGAGTCTTCTTCTTCACTATCCTTACTCAACCTGGTCTGTCTGCTGGTAGGAAAAGGTGATTGTGTCTTTTCTGCCTGATTTCTCTCGTGAGATTATCTGTCAAGAAGCAGTTATGCTTGAAAACTGAGCAGTTTGGAGCATTTCTACCTCCTGAATCATTACCTAAATGTTTTTGAAACAAGTACGACTTCACTGTCTCTCACCTGTTATTAAGCTTTTGGCACTTTCTCCTGCCTGATGTTTCCAATGAAGTTTGGAAAGCCCTGTAATGTATTTAAACATCAGGGTAATGTAGCAGTTGGCGAACACTTTCCTACCTGAACTACACAGATAAATGGCTTGTGATTCAAAGATGAGATTGATCAGTCTTCGCAGCTTGATTTTGGATGGATCTGTGCTGTGCATCATGCTGGACTAGCTGCAACATTTACATAATATTACCCAGTGCTTGGCAGAGATATCCAATTGAACCCTGCACACAGGACAGCATTAATTCATCACAGCACATAAGTTAATTACCCTGGTCTGCTGGCAATGCTAATTAGCCAGGGCACAGAGACACACTTACTTGGTTATTTCTCTTCTGTTTCCAGAGCTAGCTTGCCTGGCATAGCCCATAAATTTATACACCTTTATCCTTAGCCTAAAGGAGATGTGTCCTGGATCATAATGAGTGTCATTTCCTGGGTAGCCTCTTTAATTTCAACGTGTTATAAATCCATTAAAACTATCCGAATGTACCTGTGCTTGCTCATAACAGAAAAACATATTGTTCTTCCTGTTACCCAAAAAATCTATTGGGCAATGGGGAGAATCACCTCTTCCTAGGAGAATCTCACCTAAGAGTAGAGAGACGCATACAACAGTTAGCCATTTTAGCCCAAATCATTTATGATTTTTTAGTAACAAAGCCTTTATAACCAAACTTGACTCAATTTGTATTTTACAGAACTAAACGCGTTAGCAGAGTGGTAAGTTAATTTTTTTATTTGCATTACTAAACATCAAATATATAGTTAGGGACTAAGACACTGTTGTGCAAGGAGCTGTCTGACTATAGTAGAGACAGACAGTTTTTGCCTTAAAGGAGCCTGTACTTGAATAGCCAAGAAAGATAAAAGAGAAACAGAGACTGAGGGTGAAATAACTGACTCACCTAAGCTCATACAGCAGATCAAGGGCAGAGCTATATTTTACTTCTCCTTCCAAATTTTCCCTATCTTTCCTTATGTACTTTTTTTGCAAGACACTAAATTAATTCTTTGATTTTTAAACACCATGTGAATTCTGGGCTCAGGAGTCGCATGATAAACTCAGGGACTAAAATCTCCTCAACAGCTGCAAGAAGAAGTAAATTCAAACTTGCTTGTCAAATGCAAGACTGCTGCTGGGAGCTCCAAGCTCTCAGGGGCTGCGTGGATTGTCTCCACATCACCCTGACCTGCTGATTAAGCAAAACACGTCTGCTTGAAGTCCATTCATACACTGAGACACAGAGAAAGCTTGTCATATGGAAAGCTCTAGAAAACCAGGGAAGAGGAACAGATCCAAAATCCACATTTACTTCATATTTTAGCAGCAATTCACCTTACTCCTCTACAGAGCATGGAAAGTGCGTGCTGTCTTCTCAAAGGCTGGCTCAGGAAGTACATTGGAAATGTTCCTGGACCTTCTTCCCATTGGCTCCAGACAACCATGGCAAGAAAGCTGAGCCAGTTTTGTGTACAGTATTTCAGGAACAGGGAAAGGCAGCACATTCCCTGTTGGTCACAGTTTTATTCTCTTTGAGAGTGATTAATTTAGTGAGAAATGCGTGTTTATAAAGGTGAAGATATGACTCATGGCAAGGAAAATCCTAAACATCTGACCTTGTCATATAATCTTTCCTATTCCTTAGTTTCATATGGCTGAAGACCAAGGGGGATTATTAAAATAGGAGCAAGGGGGCAACTGGTGTCACAATTACAGAACTAAACACAAAAAAAAAGTGATTTTTAAAAGTCAGGATGATGCCCAACCACTCAAATGCCCAAATCATGCAGTGGAATAAGCTGTGGCATTTTAGAGAACAGCTGTTTTGCTGTCAGACTGTGCCTGTCACAAGCCATCAGATATCATCTACTTACATCCATACACAGGTCAGCCATGTAGTCTCAGATCCCACGTCCCTCCAGAGAAAGAGAGAGAAATTGCAGGGGTATCAATGCTCTCAGCCCAAAATAGTTTGAAATCCATCTCTTCATCTGTCTTTTTAGTTTACTACAAGATAGATCAGAGGAACTGATTTAGCATTTCTATTAAACTTCTGTAGCATAAAAATAGGGGAACATGAAACTACTGAAGAAGGTATATGTAGACATTTTAGATTCACATACATTTATATGTAAGAGATTTATGTATCAGAATTTAAGTAAATTTCACCTCCTGTTTCTCTCCTCAGATTAAAGTGGAGTCTATTTTCAAAATTTTATTCTTAAAGTACACTTTGGGATTCTAACAGACAAAAGATAGAAATGTTGAGACACCTCCTTAGTTTGGGAGCCTTTAAAAAGTAAACCAAACCAGCTTGTTAGTAGTTCTTGAATGGTCTAAATTAGATTTAATGCTGGGAAAAAAATTCTGGCTCCTGACAATGCATGATGTCTTATCTTCCATGCTTTTGAATTCCCATTAACTGAGCCTTCCCTAACCTGGATGTCATCCATTAGCCCATTAGTTGTCTTTCTCCCCTGCCTGACACACTTAGCACAGTTCACACTAATAAGGGTTCAAGAGTTCATTAACACTCCAGTTCATGGGGCCCTAAGTATTAATAGCAGCAGAATTTTATAGTACAAGTTTATTCATAGATTTAACATGAATATATATTACTCCACAGTAACTTCATGTGCATGCAAAGCAAACTGCTGGAAGTTACTTTTTTTCTACTAAAAATTTAAAAGTTCTAGTTTTCACTCAGTTCTGTTTGTCTAGAGCCCATGTTCACACTCCTTTACCCTGAGGGCAACTGGCTACAGGCTTGACACATTAGCTTTGATTTTCACTGCAGTCGTAACAGTAAGCCACAAGTGTCATCAGTATTCTGAGGAGTTTGTATGTTTTTCTGCCCTCTCTGTGACCAAAACCAGAACTAAGGAGAATATTCGCAGGTGTAGGTCTGCATTAATTCATTCCAGGGCCAGAAGGGGCCATGAGACCTGTACAAACTGTAGCTGGATTAAGGCATCTCTCTTCTAACTGACACACAATTTCATTTGAAAGACATCAGGAGACAGTAGATCCTTCTCAAGTATAGAGACATAGACTGCATAAAATGTTTCAAAGTTTTAATTAGCTTCACTAATAGGATATTATGTCTTAATTTGTACAACTTGAGTTTTCAGGTGTTGAATCTTGTTTTTCCTCTGCCAGAAATGTTGGGGGGAAAAAAATCACCTCCTTCCATCATTAGAATTCAGCACAAAATAGAGCTCAATAGAGCACAGAATCTACCTTCTTGTGCACTGTAAGTTTGCTTTCTAGTCTGTGGATCATTTTACAGGGATCCTTTTGTGTATGCGTATATCTGCACTCTTTTTGACATGGACAATACAGGTTGGCAAGATACGGTGATATAGTATCACTGCCATGTGAATAGAAACCAGAGTTGGAGGGATTCCCTGTTCATACATCTAGAATGGTTTTAATCCTTCAGATGGCAGAAACAAACTGAGAGCTCACACTGAGGTAAGTACCACTCCAAGGTCTTTCTTTAATTTATTTCTTTCCAGAAGTCTCCAGTTCTGCAAGTATAAGGTGCTTTTTCTGTTCCTGTATTTAATCCAGCTGTCTGCACTACTTCTGTGTCACCAAACTTCTGTCAACTGCAAGTTTAACCAACAGATATTTTCTATTCCTTCATGGATCATTTATCCTCACAACTGCCTTCTGCAACAGAGGTGTACCTTTCCCACCCCTGGAAGCTCTTTGAGTGAATAGTAGAAATACTAAGGCTCACAAGCAAAGAATAAACTTCCAGGCTTTATGGACCTCTGGTGAAATGACTCTATGTTTTGCTTTGGATTAGTCATAGAATTACGCCTCCTGAATTGGGCTGCCTAGGCAAGATGGAAAGGATCAAAGATTAGTTGGAAGTAACCTGGACTTGAAATGGCTTAATCCTGTCAGGGCTGATGTGTCTCTCATTATCTGGCTTGAGGTTTATGGAAAATGTTCTAGCAGAAAGGTAAACACTTGGAGACTTTAAGCAGCTGAGTGGAGTTTCACAATCTGAAGTCAATCTGGAAAAAGGTTATTAAAACATATGGTATTTTTATGGATCTACCTTATGTATCTTGATCTTATGATGAAGTTAGGAATAAATCACATGACAGCTAAATCTGTGTGGGGCAGAGTGGCTCAGCTGATGCCCAGGGTACATCCACATGCATAAAAAAGAGAACCAGGGTTGTCAGCACTGTACCCCGGCTCATTTTCTCTGCTTGGTTCCTAGCTCACTCACTGTCTTTTTCTTAATTTTTCAACTAGCTCTACCATGACCATGACCAAAAACTGAAGTAGCTCCCTAGAGAGAACTTATAAACATTGGAAAGAGATAAACAACTTTAAATTGGCTCTTTCTGCCATGTATAGGTCTTATATATTATCCCAGCAAAATTTTCTGCCTCAGATATCTCAGCACATGCAACGAATGCTACCCAGCGCTGTGCTATGTAACCTCCATTCTGATGGGCTGATACACTCACTTCACATTATTTCAGAAAGTTTAAAAAAAAAAAAAAAGAAAAAAAATTACTTCTCTCTTTGGGTTACCACCTAGGGTACGGTACTAGTTTGAAAGCAAACTAATGAGAGACTCCAAGTCAGAAATACAATTTAATAGGAAAAAAGAATAAAATAAATGCAATAGTACAAAAAAGAACAACCCACTGACAAAGTCAGAGCACAAACCTGACCCTCTGATGACCAGGGGGTTGGTAACAGTCCAATCAAATGCTGACTATAGTCCTCCTGGAGTGATGGTTCAGATGAAGGGTCTGGTCTTCCTCGGAAGATCCAGCGGTGGCAGAGGAGGGTCTGGTCTTCCTCGGTAAGTCCAGTGGTATAGATCTTGTCCTCTGGGATCCCAGTAGGTAAATCTGCCTCTGCTGTTCCAGGCCCCAGATTTATCCAGGTGGGAATGCTTGGTTCCTTCCCCCTGGGCAGAGCATCTCACAGTGGGATGGTGAGTCATGGGGCAAGGCATTGTTGGGCCCATTAACAGAAGCTAGTCCAGAGGGAGGAGGCAAGGAACATTGCTACACCTGGTCTCAACAGCTCATGGTAATAGAATACACTAACCCAGGACAGGTACAGAAGAGCTAGAGAGACTTGGTAAGTAGTATAAATGCAGCTGGGCCATGCAACTTGGCTTCAGTGCCGGCTAAAAGGTCCTTGCTCCTATTTTCTTTATTGTTATGGGTGTAGCCATCTGTTTCCACCCAAAACTACATCATCCAGTGAGGAAAAAAAACACCTATCCACTTGGTCTGTTCCCCTAACTGTTTATGTGCTGACACCTCCCAGCAAGCGAGAATTCTCCTGCAGGGAATCTCAGCTTCATTTTTAAGCATTTGCTAAATAGGGAGATAAGTTAACCGCAAAATTTATTGTGTGTTCAAGTGCTGTTAACCACTTTTTCTCAGGGACAGAGATATTTCCCTGCCTTTTTATTTTTTTAACAGTAAAGTTTTTAAACAAAAAAAGCCCCAAAGTGATTGTATATTTTGGGGTATACAATCAAGATTGCTTCTTACCCTTAGTAGTGCTTATGTCCCCTCGAAGAACCTATCAGGATCTTCAGGTGCTCTACTTATCCTAATTGTCTCTAGGCCTGCAGCACAACCCTCCCTCTCTTCTGGACCCTGGAGGCAGTGGGAATCTGCAGCTTGTGGCTTGCCAAGGAAAAGGCAGGAGAGAATTGAAGAAGCACTTCAACACTGCCTGTAGCTAAACAGCAAAGGACTCCTTAATTAATAATTTATCTACCTCTCTCTGTTCGCACTGCATTGTCTCTCTTTACAGCAGAATGAGGACTTAGAGAAAACAACAACATAATGGAATTAAGTGGGTGTTTTCTTGAAAGGAATAAAACATGACTGTGGTTCTTGCCAAGTTGTAGAGAACATTTTCACTGGAAAAGTAACCAGTCTGGAACATCAGAAACTTGTAAACATAGGTGTAGATTCATTCAGCTCCTGGGCTCCCCAGAGTTCAGCTGAACTCCAGGACTATTTAGTCACATCCTCAGCTTGTGTCCAGCTTTCCACTGGGAAGGCTGTCTTGTATTTCATGGAGGCACAGGAAGAGATGTGTGCTCTGTCACCTTCTCTGTCAAGTGACAGATGTGCCAATAACATAATGGGATGTGCAAGCAACCCTCTCATGACCAACGCCAACATCAGCTGGTGTTAGTTGATCCGTGCATGTCCCTCAGGGCATGTAAAACAGGGGATGAACTGGGACCATCAGTGAAGAAGGTGTCAGGGAGTGGAGCCCCTGCCTCCTTTCCCTGCCCAAGGAATTTGTGGGGGCAAGGCACCAGGGATCCCACCACAGCATAGCTGTTTTGCTCTGAGCCCTGGTCACCAATCCCAGCCTCAGCTGTGGATCATCCTTTGTGCAAGAATTCAAGTTAACTGGTTTCAATCCCCAATTTTCTTGTTCAGCAGAGCTCTAAAAGATCAGAGTTGTCCCAGACATCAATCTTGTCTCCTCTGCAGTGGAAAGCCTACTCACTCCCTAAACCTCCATTCCTATTCTTCTTCTTTTACTTCTTCTCACACAGAGGAGTGTCAAATGAGAGGAAAACCATAAGGAACACAGTATAAAGCATCTGATTTTAATTTTTTTAGCTTTCACACTGTCCTCCATTCAACTGTCTACATAAACAAGTTTTAAAGAAATCTTACAATTTCTTTCTTCCCTCCCCAACATACTTTTAAACTTAGATGTCAAACAAGTCATATTTTTCTTCCCAACAGCAAACTCAGTACTGCCAAAAATATTCACAACACTTATGTAACCACTGCATGGTTATCCACGTGAAGGATTACTGCAGGTCTGTGTACATGCTATGCTGGAAAGGCCAGTCTCCACAAACCCATTCATCCTGATGATGGCATTGTTCTGACATGTGTTAAGAGCTCCTCATTTGAAAATCCTAGCTGATGCATTTTAATTTCCTTTCAGCTTTCCACTTCTGTCATGAAAGACAAGAAGGGACAAGTTTTGGATTTTTTTTTTAACCATTCTGGTGCTTTCTTCTAAGGCATTTAACAGGCTACAAGTAGCTCTGTTTTATTCTCAGGAAACAGAAGAGTTGGCTAAACTGATAAATTAATCGATCCCTTTATTTCTCTACCTGCCACCTGTACTCCACCTCCTCTTTCAGATCAAAATTAGGACTGATTTGTGTAATTGTTACTGAAAGAGGCAAAGAAATATGATGACAGTGAGGTGTTAACATCAGTACCTAAACTAGGCAATGAAGTTTCCTTCACTGATATTAAGCTGATATTAAGAATGATCATGTATTAAGAAAAGGCATTTGCTTTTCCAAATTTTGATTTTTCAATCCATTATTTTGTTGTTGTAGTAAACTATAGGTTATGTAAAGCACACTTTTTCTTTTTCTAATGGATATTTGTTCTATGAAAAGGGAATTACAAAGGCAATTCTACAGAGAAACAGAAGAGAGTAACAGCTGATACATTTCCAGAATTTTTCTTTCCTTCCTGCAGTATGTAACCTGAAAATTAATGTATTGTGTTATAGTACTGTGAGAAGACAGTTCCAGGGCTGAAGAGGAGCATTAGGGAGGAAGTAAAGTTAGGTGTCTCCCACCCTAGTTCTGATACCTCAGCTGTTGTATACCTGCAATGAACCTGTTTCTGTTGTGTTTACAAGGAAAGTTATAGCCATGTCTTTTTGAGGAGCCTGGCCTTGTCAGCACGTCTGATGGTCTGAAATTCACGGGCAGACTGGGTTACTCAGCTTAAGCAAGAATTGCTTAAGGTGAGGTCTGTCTTCCCTAGTTAGAGATGTTTTCAGTGTAGGCATTTGGTTCTGAACTCACTTCATGTACTCCTTTTAAAATCAGTGTGAGAAACTGGCCCTTCAAAACGTGGTTCACTTGAACAATTTGAAGTAATATTTTTTCAGATTGTTCTCTGAGCTGATTCAGCTCACTAATGGGGGAGAAAATGATCCTGCCACTCTTTCTCAGTTACTTCCTAGCCAGGTCAGCCAGTTAAATTAATTCCTAAAGGGGCACCAGTAAGAGAGATGAACAGAGAAACAGGTGGATGTTCTTTTGGTCTGCAACCTTGATACCCAAACTCTGTTTATCTTCCCATTTAGATGGGGATTTGGGTCATATGTTTATGAAACAACATACCCAACTCTTTTCACTGATGGGGACATAAGCATTCTTGTTTAACATAAGCAATGTAATTTCCAGTTAAATGAATGTGGCGAATGCATTGAACATTGCAATTTTAACAGCTGAGATGAAGGTGTAAATGAGATACAGGAATGGTATTGAGTTGATTTAAAGGTAATACATATAAAATGTGGTTTTAAATAATATAGGTGTCTATGAAAATGGAATGATACATTTGGGTTTTTTTTAATTTTCAGAAAGAAAGAGGTAAGAGACATATTGTAGACTCAAAACCAATCATAGTCAAACTCTCATTGAAGATAACAGGTGAATTTTCTTTAATGCAAACCGGAGAATTGATTTTAAAAGATAAATAACAAATAACAAAGCACTTGTTGACTGAATTAATATGAATTTGTGTTGTGGTTTAACCTCAGCCTGCAATTAAGCACCACACAGCTGCTTGCTCAGTCCCCCCACCCCCAGCAGGTTAAGGGAGAGAATTGGATGTGTGCACCTAAGAAAACTTGTGGGTTGAGATAATAACAGTTTAATAGTGGAAATAAAATAATAATAAGAAGTAATGAAAAGGAAAATAACAGAGAGAGAGCAATAAAACCCAAGAAAAACAAGAGAGGCAACAGACTGAGTTGCTCTGACTGACACCCAGCCTGTTCCTCAGCAGTGAGGCTGTGAATTTTTCCCCCATTTTATATGCTGAGCATTATGACATATGGTATGGAACACCTCTAATGTCAGTCGGGGTCACCTGTCCCAGCTGTTTCCCCTCCCAGCCTCTTGTGTCCCTCAAGCTCCTCTCTGGCAGGACAACATAAGAAGTTGAAACACCCTTGGCTTCGGGTAAGCACTACCAAGCAACAGCTAAAACATCAGTGTGTAACCAGCATTATTCTTGTCCTAAATCCAAAGCACGGCACTGTACCAGTTAATAAACAGGAGGAAAATTAACTCTATCCCAGTCAAAACTGGGACAACTTAAAAATCAGTTCATAATACACTTGTTCAGAACAAACAGATTACTTTGCTAGCCAAATATATAATAAGGAGATGTAAAAAATTTACTTTGATTTTAAATAGGAATGTAGCTTTAGGACATAGTAAGAGATACAGCTACAGAGAATTTTGCTGATGGCATGTCCGGTCTCATCTATCTCAACTGTATCTGAACTCCAAAAATTAAGCCACAATTCACTCACTTCTGAAAGGCAGGCTATACTAGCTCCAGCTCTGAAACACAGCCACACATTCCTTCCAGGCCTCTAGTTTAGTGCTGGCAAGTGCTGCAGTTCAGTAATTTCAAGCACCTGAGAAAAAAAAATTAACACTGGAAAATTAACATAGGGATTTATTCTGCACTAAAACTGACTTCAGGATTTTTTTCAAGGCTATAAATATATCTGAGTAACTAAACACAGCCCAGAAGAAAATCAGTCTTTAAAGTATATTTATTCGCCTCTCTCACAGGGGTATTAGAAGAACTGATTTGACCTAGACATGCAATATACATCAGGGTTTCTAGACAAAAGGCTGTATAAATTCAGAGTTCTATTACAATGCACTAGCTGAGTATGCTGAGAGTGCTGTTGTAATTTTAATAAAATTAATTTAATTTGAATTGGTAAGCAGTTGCTGAGAGACAGCAGTTCCCACTCCCACCTGTGAAGAAACCAGATCTTAACAGAACTTTGCAAGATATATAAATGTGATAATGACTTCATGAAATAAGTCTACAAATGAGTTGCAAACCAAGCAGCAGAATACTCGAATTACATCTCTTCCCAGACTTGATTTAAACTAATTCTGAAAGAAGCTTCCCATAAAGAAAGTACAGACCTTTTCAGATAGTAACACTAAAGTAAGTTAAATACTTATTGTAGGCATTAATCAGGCTTGCATTCAGTCGGCTCTCCATTAAAGGTATACTTACATGAATGCTCTTTGTCTGGATGTAAAAGCCAAGGCACAGTTGTGAAAAGATGGCTAGTTTGGATAGTGTGATTTATTGTACTCTGAAAGAAATTGTATTCAACATAATCATGAGGAAAATCTAGACTGTAAAGGGAGGATGCTCTAAGAGACCAGCAAGAAAGGTGGTATTGCCAGTCAGTGTAACAGAAAAAGTATAAAGATGAGATGACAGACTAGGCAGAGGAAGAAGTTCGCAAAAATTATGTGGAAAATTTAAATAAGTCTTTTTGAGAAACATGACATTATACAGATGTAGGAAACAGGAAAAATTCTGTCTTTTCCCTTCTTATGCTTTTTCAAATTGGACCGGCAGCTTTTCAGAAGGTAAAGTTAATCTAAAAGAGGTAGAAAGTGTTTTTCAAGGCCTTAAATGAGGAGAATAAGCTTTGGCTTGTGGTAAAGGAGATGGCACAGGAATCAAACTGCTTAAAAAGGTAGGCCTTTGAGAGGCTGTGAGAGAGGTCCTGTGTCCAAATCACAACTGCCAAGAGACTGCTTGAAACAAGAGGGTTCTCTGAAAGGTTTAAATATCTCTCCAATTTGGCAAGGAAGAAATTCAGGGCAAAGAAAGATAGAGGGAGCAAAAAGAGAAAGCCACTTGCTCTAGAAATGGCTCCAGCTTCCCACCTCCTAAGTCCATGAAGTAACCCCAGGGCTACTGAGCCATGTTTCCTTCTTCTGCTGGGCTCCCATCCTGTGGAAACTGCTTTTTGTTTGACTTCAGCACAATTTCAGCAGAAGAGGTGGAATCTCTGCCAACTGGAAAACGGTTTCATGCTTGGTAATTGTGGTTCTCCCTAGTAGACAAAAGATGTTGGGATGCACCTCCTCAGCTGGACAAGAGCCTAGAGGTTCATTTTCCCATCAGCAGACTACATGGACTGCTGATTTAGTGTAGAAGTCTGGGGAAGCTGCCCTGGAAATACAGCCATAGTGTTATAAAATAAAACCAATGACAGCTTTCAGTCTTGACAGGCACAGCTGAGAACATGTATTCTGCATGCAGTAGTCTGTGGTCTGGCAGAAAATTGTAGCTAAGCTCCATAAGAAGTTATGTGGCTCTAGAAAACTGCAAAGAGCAGAATCAATGTAGATGTACAGTTGGACACCAACCTAGAGTCTGTGAAGGTTGGTCTAGGCTTAGGAAGGTTTAGGAGCTGTCCTGTGACCCAGTACTTAGACACTCTCCGTTGCTCTCCCCAAACAATTCTCCTTTCCTCATCAGTTCCCACAGTGCAGCTTCAGCTGTTCCTCACAGAGCTCTTCTAAAAGTTGGGAGTCCCATTCAGAAGGGCTTGTCTCTCCCTCTAAGGGCAGATAGGAGTTTCTGCTCAAAGATTTGGACATCTAAAGGTTAAGTGAAATATCTAAGTCACTTTGTGTCATAAAGGCATTGTGACAATGGATTTAGTAATGACTGTGGATGCTTAGATAATTTGGAAGTGGGAACTCTCTTCAAGCTCTGATAGGTGGGTTTTAAGGTACAAACTCCATTCCAATCCCTTTAGGACCCACACCTCCTTCAGATCTCTTCCCAGTGAGCCAGGAAACAGGCTGTGCAGCTGAAAAGCCCTGGCAGTGTATCCCCTTGTCAGCTGATGCCACGGCTCCTACCAAACCAGACCAACTCCCTTTGGAGGCTTTGGGCCAACGCCATGTCTGTTGGAGGACTAAGTCACTGCCCTAATGCTCTTGTCTTAATTGAACAAACCTCCATAAAGCTCTCTACCAGAGTAACACCTGGACCCACTCCTTGTTCTCATCTTGTTTCTACATATTGCTGCTGATGCCTTTGTTTTAATCTCCTGTGGCTCCCTGTATTTGCACAGTAACTGGTGCCATTATTGCTGGGCTGTGTAATTGCACAGTGGATCTCTCAGTAGCACTAAATGTATAATTATGAAGTTCTCCAAAGTAGAAGGACAAAACAACTGTTCAGTGTTTGCAGCCAACGGAGTTTTACTGTGTGCGGTTTTCATACCGCTTAGTTTGCTGCCTACTTAACTTTCCATAAAGTGTAATTATTTTCTGGGTAGGGTTGGAAGACACATGGAGTATAATATATTAACTGCACTTCTTATTCATAAGGTAACAAAGACTCTGCATCAAGTTAATGCCAACAGTTTCCCTTGGAAATAGCACAAATAATAAGTAACTGCTCATTACTCTCACGCTGCTATACCACTGCTGGCTTTAGGAAAGACAATTTCTAAAATTATCCAGAGGAGCTGATTGCTGGTTTTGGTATTGTAATGTTTAAATGGACCAAAACAATTCAAGATCTATGCATTTAACCCAAGCAAATAGAAGTGTTTTGCTTTTGCATTTGTCTTTCTGGCATGTATGGATTGTTTTCTTTCTTTCTGAAGGATAAAGAGCACCCAGTGGAATACAGAGAGCAGAGAACCAGCACAAGACCTCTGTTTAAGTGGGGTTCAGACATTTGTCTTTTGAACAGAGAGCAGACTGACCTGAGCCTTTTACAAATAACAGGAATATTGGCTCTCTGAGAGCAGGGGCAGCAACACGGCTATGGTCACATTGCATGAGAAGCTTTCACAAACTGACTGAGGTTTCTTTCTGAAGGGACAAGCTGGACCAAAATAGATACAGCAAAGTCTCAACCAACCTTGAAGTGAAAGAAGGAATGGAAGTGAGATTTCCTAAATGCTGTGGCAGTGTCAAATCCACTTGTACACACTGTTCAGACTCTGTAGCCCCTCTAGCCCACCAAAAACTCATTAGGACCTCTTGCCAAAAGAAGTGTGTGTTCCAGCCAGTCTGGATTGGTTCAACAGTCACTGGAAATTTTGATGCTTCCTTTGGAAACACAAGCATCTACTCTCCACGCCCAGTGTTTGCACTTAACAGGCCTGGAAGGGAGAACTTGGTGCAGCCACAGCTTTCACATTCACAGGACTGAGGAAGCTGATTCACATGTCACTTGTGGTTTGTCTGGACTGTAGGAATGTTCCTTAAAATTGAAATAGTATTACATCTAAATTCATAACTCTTCCCTTCCAATAAACATCCCTGTCTGTGATGGCTGGAGATTCACTTCCCTCCCCTTTCACCTCAGTGCATAACAGGCTTCAGACTCTGTGTTACCCTGAGAGCAGCTCAGAGGCCATTTCTGATGGGGAGACTTATTTCTTGCAATCTTGGAATGTTCTGTTTAAGACATAACAACTCTCCCTCTCACATTCCCAAGTGTGAAGGGCTGGCTGGAGCCAGGGCTCCTGCAGCTCTGTAGCAGATGCTATAGGTGAGCTTCCCTTTTCTCCCTCCCTAAACTTGGACCTACAGACTTCACCGAGAGGAGAAGCAAGAGGGCTTTCTTGCACATCTGAACGGAGATGGGAATTGTTTTCCCAGTGAGCTCACTATATGTATTCTCTTGCAGAGAAAAATGAGTAATATGAGACTGGGTCTTCAGTCTTGGTCCAGTCCCTTTGGTCTTCTGACATGAAATAAGTGGACTGCTGAAATCTGGACCTCTATTACAGTAGAATAAGTCCAGAAAACCTAGGGGAGACTGGGGAAAATGGCAATTGACTTTGAAGTGATATTTTCTAATACAAAGAGAAATGCTTTGTTGGACTGTGCTGAGCTAGCTGGTACTGCTCCACTCCAGGTTTCCCCAGCTGCAGTGCCTGCCTTTGCTCTATTAAAGCACTTCACAACAATCCTGGAAGAAAGGGCTGTTATATAAAGAGATCCCATTTGAAAATTATTATCCTAAACAGTAAGCTTTAATTTTCAAAGCTGTCAATCTCGCCCATTTCATATGTGTTAGGCACAAGAGAAAATAAAAAAGCAGGGTTTAGATCCTGTTTTCTAATTCTTTGCTTCAGAGATGTTATTTTTCATACTACTCATTTTGCCTCTTTTTCAACTGCTTTTTTTTTCCTTTGTAAAGTATTTTCACTTTTA
This sequence comes from Gymnorhina tibicen, assembly GCA_013399875.1. Classification (NCBI taxonomy): domain Eukaryota; kingdom Metazoa; phylum Chordata; class Aves; order Passeriformes; family Artamidae; genus Gymnorhina; species Gymnorhina tibicen. The sequence continues at coordinate 1,591,912 of VXAZ01006775.1, read as the reverse complement.
CAATCCTTCTCTCTTTTCCCCATTGTTGCTTGTGACCTGAGTGCTCACACAAACAGACTCACTGTGGTACTAGTTCTCTTTAGTAAACCTTTGTTTCAGTGAACTACCCTTCCCCCATTTAAAGGGTTAAGCTTCAATTTGGTTAAGACAAGTTGATGACATGCTAAGCAGAAGCATACTGCAACTCTCCTCAAAGCTGCAGGAAATTCAGATAATAGACACTAACTTCTCACTTCAAAAATCTTCTAATAATAATTTTTTTTGATCCTGATAGAGAGAAAAAGTCATTTAATTAGCTCTCTTGGTTTATCTGCCTTCCATCACACTCCAGTATATTGTGTAGGACTCCACAGCTTTATATACCCCAGCACAGCCTCACCAACAGCGATTACAGTTCCTTGCCTCTCTGCAGTATCTTTGTTCAGCAATGGATCTGAAACACAGTCAAAGCCGAAACTGCTACCAGCAATGGCACACGAGGACAAAAGAATATGAAAGCCTTAAGTAAGTTTAAATACCATAATAATGCTTCTCAACAGCATGGCGCATCAATATGAAGTACTTAAAATGTAGTTTAGAATGCTAAATAAGAGTCTTATCCCCACCAGCAATATATATAACAACACTGAACTGAAAAACTGCTAACTTCAATAGCTTTTAATTATAGATGTTTGTCTTTTCCCATTAAAACCACTTTTATTTTAATAAATGATTAACTGTTTTCTTCCAAAAATTTTTTCCACATACTTCTTTGTTTTTCAAAATAGTCCTTGCTCTACACTTGCATTTTTTATTCTTCCCTACAAAACCAAATTTTATTTGAAAAGTAAAAATTTTTAATAGTCATTTTTAAGTTATAATTTTCTGTGAGGAAGCCATATCCAGATTGTTTTTATGCATTTATAATTCCTACAAGAAATCCTTGTTCTGACGTAAGAGTTCCTTGTGTCTGATTGTTATTCCTCCCCGGGCATCTGAATTTCACAGACTCCCTTAAATCCTTATTTTTGCTTAAAAAAAGTGTACTTGGATTTGCACTGGAAATTCTGGATCTTCTCATAGTTTGTCCTCACTTCTGAAGATTTATTTGCTTGGATAATTGTATGGGATACACAAGTTCCATTTCCATAAAATTTCTCAGAAATATTTTTGATATTGTAACTTAAGATGGGATTTGACCAGCCTTTGATATCAGCCTGTTAAGATGGGCCAAAAGTAGGACAGAGATGATGACAGAATTACAGGAGGAACTAAATAGAAAGTAAAAGAAATTCTGAAGAATGCTAGCCAAGTGATGCTTGATACAAGAAACTTTTGAAAATAAATACTAAAATATGTTGGGGGAAAAAAGGGCATGTAGCAAATTCCCTCTAACTACACTAGTTTTTAGGACATTTCTAGCAACACTTAACAACATGTATTTTTCCCCAGTTGGTGTTTCCACCTTCCAAGCATTTCCATCACACATCCTTTGCTAGTTAAACATTGCAAGGGAAGATTCATCTTCATGTTTCATGGCACAAAATAATCCCTGCCAGGCACCAGGAATCAATGGTTCCTATTTTACCTTGAGATGACAGATACACATTCAGTTTCCTTGCTGGCTAGAAAAGGCTTAATGAGAGAACCATGTTTCCTGCTTAGCATGCTGAATAAACTGCTGTCTTGCCATGAGATGCAGAGGAAAACTGCTACCATTGCAGAACTTCAGTGGAAAAAAAAAAAAGTGGTAAGCAAACAGAAACTGAGCCCTGTGAAAGGCAAGGTCATTTGTAGACTGGAAAAATATTTTGTCTTGAAGCCTGACTTACTTTTCATTTAAAAAAATATTATCAAACAGGCATAAGACTCATTATCCTATCTCCTATTTAAAGACTGCAGGTAGAGCAAATTCAGGATGCCTTTAGTAGAATTGCTAGGTAATTTAAAATTGCATGTGTTCTAGTTGAGTGTCTAGTATATAAGACCTTGGTTCTTCTCAGGAATCTTCCAAAAAGATTAATGCCCTTGACCACAACTGGAGAACAGGGAAAGAGGGAAGAAGACGAGGACAAAGCCATTCCAGTTATTCTCTTTATATGCTGGAGATCATCCTTCTCTCTTCAGTGAGAGCAAAAAGCTATTTCTAAACATATGCTGAAGACCAAACCAGGTGTAGGACACAGTATTTATTTATCTGCTACTTAAAGACAGACAGTATGGGAGGTGATTTCTTTTTTATAGTCCTTAGTGGCCAGATTGATGCAACCCAATCCTCCCATTGTGTCTCCCACAAACATCATCATCATAGAAAGAATCGCAGTAGCCACGGGTCTTTACACCCCCCACTGTATTGCTATGCAGAAAAAGAAGTAGGAAATCAAGTATTACACCAATGTTTAGATAAGATATGCCGGGTTTTATATCCAAAGACCACAGACATCTAAGAAACACAGTGGAGAGGGTAATCCTCCCTCACTGGGTCAGCAGACAGCCTGATTTACTGGCCAGGGAAAGTTTAGACTGCTTCAGCACCGTGCAAATGACACAACATCATTTGTGAATATTATTATCCCATGGGGAAATGTCTATCAGTCAAGAACATCTATCTCAGAATGACAGGTCAAGTCAACAAAACTTGTGAAGCAAGATCATCATGACTATAATGAGTGCTACTGCTGCGAGGCTTTTGGCTGGTGCTGCACAGATCCCACATTTCTCCTACATTTACCCTTGCCAGCCCTGGTACCTGAGTAATTTCCTACATGGAAATGCTGTGATGTTTGCTGTTCTACAAACAGCAAAATTGCCTCCTTTAGCCTAGAAAACCTCTTATTGCACTGTACCATTTCTGTGCTCTCCAGACTGAGATAGAATTTGTCCTTGCTTTTCTCAGGCTAGAGCAGCTATGAGGCCATGTAGGATCTCAGGACATATAGTAAGGGAGAAGATCAAGTTCTTCAAACTTGGCTCGTGTTGGGAACACCAAAGGGATTATTTTACATTAAGTCGTGGAGCTGTTTGCCTCACTTGCAGCAGCATAATACATGAAGTGAAGCAGGACAGCAGCTGAAGCATAATCCTGTCTGGGAAGTAGGGGAGGAGGTAGGAAAAGCAGGAGTGAAGAGCACCCTTTCATCAGTGGTACAGAGGGATCACATAAAGCATAATGCAAAACCACATTGCTGGTCTCAAGCTGCTCAAAGCACATAGGGAAGTTTTTAATCACCTTTGCACCCCTGATGTCTAGGTCTTGCTTTACCTCCACTGTAAGGTGGTGTAACCCCTAAGCAGAGCTGATTATGGTCATCTGATTGCACTACACATGACCTATCTTATCAGCATCCCCTTTTTAGCACAGTCTCTAATGCTGGAATTCCAGAAAGCACCATAGTTTTTACATTGCGTGACCCAGCTTCCCTTTCCTTTAGGACCACTGCAGCAGTTTTAGAAGAAAATGGATGGAAAATGCTTTGAAAAATACCTTTCTCTCCTGAAGCAGTAACATTTAGCAAAACAGTGTTTTTATAATATTTAGGAGTCAAATGCATTGACCTCAGTATGAGTTATACTGTGTAATTTCAAAAACTGCTGCCATGAACAGGTACAGGGGAAAGAAGTGTAGTTGTGTAAGGCAAATAGCTAAACATAACAGTGAAAAACAGAGGAAGGAAAACAAAGAAAAAGTTGTGATTTTCTTTTTTAGTGTCTCAATAACTAAGGGGAATGAAGCCAGGTGCAAAATCTGTTCTGTTTAAAAATTTTATTTGATAATATTTAAGGCATCACTTTTCAAAAGGAGCAAGTCATAAAAAAATGAGGAAATTTAATATCTTTTATATATATTAAAATTGGGAGCAATTAATTATGTCTAACTGTGCCTCAGTAAATGTTCTCTTTAACCTGAAGGAAGTTTGCAGTACTGGGCTATAGAGGTCATTGGGGAAAGTAAGAACTAAGAATTCTCCTTTGAGCAATAAGGTCCTTAAATAATCCCATACGCTGCATGAACTGCTGTTTAAGATGAGAAATAACCAAAGAACAGGTGCTATTGCTGGAAGTGTGGGGTTTAGATGAAACAGTTGGGAGCTCTATTAGCTGTAACAGAGCAGATCCAGCTGGTCAGAGTGCCTGCCTCAGCAGGAACAAGATCACAGAATTACAGAATGGTGGCGATGGGAAGGGACCCCCCGAGATCATCTGGTCCAGACCCTTGCCCAAAGCAGGTCAGAGAGAGCAGGTTGTTCAAGACCACATCCACTTGGGTTTTGAATACCTCAAGGATGGAGACTCCGAAACATCTCCAGGCAATCTGTATAAGCTTACAGTAATACATAAGTAATTAAAAATCTTATTTTTCAAGTGGAATTTCTTCAGTTTGTGCTCACTGATCACCACTGAGAAGTCTGGCTCCATCTTCTTTAATCCCTGCCATCAAGTGTAAGTACTTTTGCCACTTTTGCTTGCCTTCCTGCACATCAGGATGCTCCATTCTTGAGCTTGGAGGGAGTGATCCTTGAAAATCAAGCATCTCCCCTCGATCTATCATCTCTTCAGGACCATTAAAAAGGGAAGAGGACCTAGAAAAAATTCTGCTTCCTGCAAGTTCACGGTTGTGATCCTGCTTTTTACCCTGCTTATCACTCTTGGAATCCTGAACTCCACCATTAAAAAATCACTGCATCCAAGACTGTATCCAGCTTTGACACGCCCGAAGCATTCTTCCTTCTTTGTAAGTATCAGATCATCAGGCCATCTTTCATCATAGGTTAATCATTCCCTTGCAGCAGGAAGCTGTCGATCATGCACTCCAGAAACATCCTGCATTGCTTGAGTCCTGTTAAGTTGTCCCTCCGTAAGATTCTGGGTTAATTGTATTCCCACATAAGGACCAGGGCCTGTAAATATCAGGTTTTTCCTCTTTGTCTGAAGAAGGCCTCATCTATTTCTACCTGATCAGGTGGCCTGAAGAAAACACCGACAAGTGTTGTCCTTGTTGAGTTGTGCTGTAATCCTGACCCATAAACTCTTGACTGACTCCTCTCCTGTGCACAGACACAGCTCCATGTGTTCCTTCTGCTCTCAAATAAAGGACAAAACCCCCTCCTCCTTATTCTGTCCTTCCTAAAGAGCCTACATCCATCCATCACAGGACTGCAGCTGTGTGAGCTACCTCACCAGGTCTCTATCAACCTACTGAGTGAGATGGCAGCTGTAAAACTGTGCACTGACCTGTAATTTCTCCTGGTTTTCCCTATGGTGCATGGATTACTGTACAAGCACTTCAGAGAGGTATCCACTCACACTGTCCTTTTCCCAGAAGCCTCCAGAAGGTATCTGGATCTTATCCCATAATCCTTTCCTGTAGACAATTTTTCCTTTGTGTAAGTACATGTGGGGGTCCTGTTTTGTATTTTTTTCAGTGTCTCTTCTGTCCAAGTTATCTGTACCCTTTTCTTGCCAACCTGATTTTCTACTTCTTCACTTGACTTCTTCACTGTCTTCTCCCTCCCCTGCCATTCCTAGCTGACTTGAGGGTTCAATAACTATATGCAAAGTAATTTGTTTAATCAGTAAGTTCTTTAATAAAAATTAGTTCTCAATCAATGAGTAATCGAGGTCCAACCATGCACACAGTACTGTCTCTCTTGAATTTCATAAATGCCATGTTCAGCCACCTGAATCTAAAAATAGGATAGGAACCTTTTCTTATCCTTTAAACTGCTTAGTATATTTTTCTCCATTCAGTATTTAAAAATTTCTATGTTTCCTGTTGTGAAGACGCCTTGCAATTGTGTCTCTATCAAACCATGAGAAACAATGAAAGCAATTCTAAAAACTGTGTGACGCAGTTTTGGAAACACTGCTGAACTCACACAGAGTTTCTGTTACGAATAAGTTCTTCTCCATTTTTCTTATTGTGAAGACCAATACACCCAAACCAGAATCACATATGCAGTGAGCTCTTCCTGTATTTAGCTTTCTACATGTGGACAGTTGAGGGAGTATGCTGCAAGCAATGAAAGAGAGATGATTGAAAAACTCCACTGTCCTGGTCCAGTAGCATTCTGCTAAGACTCAGGTTATTCACTTTGAAGATTAAAAATGAGGACGAAGTTTTGCATGTGGCCTTACAAGCTCTTCTGGGTTAGCTAGAAGTCAGTTCTTGCAGTGTCTCTTGCAGGTGACTGCCCAAAAGGTCCTTGAGATATATATATATATAATACAGTGAAAAGTTACTGTCACAGCAGAGTCTGCTGTTAGTAAATATGAACACTATGCAATATAACTGAATTCCAGTTCTCAGCAAATAGAGAAAACTTTTTAAAATTTTTTAGATTTTTTTTTTACCATGATGGATTAAGGATATGATTGAATTCTCCTTAAGACTTTTTAACAGATCTTTCTGTACCTAGGGGACCTATCCTGAAAATATTTCATCGAAAGACTGAATAGAGCTCTCATAAAAGTACTCATATTCTTGGATTTCAGCTTGGGTATTTCACCAGAATGTTTTGGGTCTTCAGGGTCATTTCTGATCTTAAAAATAACATGGAAAAGTGTTGCTCAAATCTGAAGAAAAATTAACACTTTATAGACTTCAGAGGTCATAAAAGACCCACACAAACAGTTCCTTGCACTGCATGTTCTTGCATTTGTCAGCTATTGTCAAAATCCTGAAATATTCATATGTTTATGCTCTGTTATTTATCATCCTTTAATTATGTATAGAAATCTCTATCAATTCCATTTACTGATAGAAATGACAAAAAGGTCTTCCTTGTGCAGTGCTTTTAGCCAAGTTAAACAGATAAAAAATGGTGATAAGGGCAGAATAGAAAGGAATTATTTCTCATCAAGTCAGAGGTTGAATGAAAGCTGAAAGGAGTACAAGGAAAGGGAGAATCAGGCCACAGGAGAATCAGGCCATGGGCTGGCTTCTTCTGTCAAAGGTATTTGGTGGCAGAAATTTGACTTGGAAACAGATTTTATTCCCCAGATGGTGGCTCAGGACTACTGCACTCTTGATTTCTCTGTCAACAATTTCAGTGTGCGTGGGAAGCTCAAATTAAGATAAGAGAGTGAGAGGAAGTTTAACATGTTAAGAACCATTACACTGATCCTTCATATTCATACAGAATATCCCAGAACTAACCTCACCTGGTTCTGCATTTCCCAGATGGTGCCAAGGAGGACAGCCATTCAAACATGACCCTGAATTATATTATTTTCCTTACACTCTTTCTCCTCCTTCTCCCAACTTGCTCTCACTATAGCAAAGGCTTTTCTGCCAGAAATCAAGTTAGGATCAATGGCATAAAAAGAAAAATGGCACAGAAAGAGTCCAAGAAAGTGGCAGGTATAGAATAATTGTCCCCATGGTGATACCATCACATCTTTCAGCAGTTTAGGAATTCACTGAGCTGGAGATTGCACTTGAGACAACATTATTGCTTTTAAAGAAGCAATCATTTTTTATTGCTTTAATCATTCATACATTAAAAGCCCCATGGACTAAGTCAAGGGATGGTAGCAATGTTTGCCTTTTGTGGGGATGCAGCCACCACAAGGAAGTGCACCTCAGTCCCCAGCAGAAGAGAAATACTTTAGGTTAATATTGATCTGAAGTCTTTAGTGATGGAAAAAAAACCCCAGTGTTTTGCTATTTCACAAATTCTGTGACTGTTACAGGATATAACACAATGTTTAAGCAGCATATAAAACAATAGCAGGATACAACACATCATTATAGACAAAATATTTGGAACATAATGTGAAAGTGCTCAAATCCCATCCCTCCCACCATACACTCTGTTCCAGTCATCATCATAAAGATATTGACTGTATTTTTTATAAGTGCATTAGTAGTTTGCACAATAATCTAGACCACATTTCCCTACTAACACTGTGGGCTGAAGAAAAATCTACAGAAGTCCCATGCTGCCTTTATCAGGCCACGTCAAACTGCTGAGAGACCAATTCACAAGATTTATCAACTCAAAAATGGATGCATTAAGTAAGTTTCTACAGATTAATTTAAATAAGCATTTTATTAACAACATCTTTCTTTTCTTGAAAATACCCTATGCCAGTGTGACTCCAGATTGCTGAGTACTGACACTACCCATGTCAAAGAACATATTTTAAGGTTTTCCTCCCTCCTACCATGAAAGAGGAGGATGATTTTGAGATAATCTTTTTGTTGTACTTCAAATCCTTTCTTAATACCTCAAAAGTCTTAGCACTTAAGGTGTTTTGCTGTGTGCTACTAGCAGTGCAAGATTTGAAATGATCAAATCTCTGTGTTTCAAATGTGTCTGACCAGATCCTGCAACAAGCTTGTTACAGAGAGCTGGATCAATATGGTACTATCCTCCTTATGGCCACTGACTTATAACTATCTCTCTATTCACCATCTCCAGATCTGTCACCTATTGTGATGATCAGAGGGCTGGAGCACCTCTCCTACAAAGATAGGCTGAGAGAGTTGGGGTTCAGCCTAGAGAAGATGCTGTGGAGATTTTACAGCACCTTCCAGAGAAGAGAAGGCTCTGGGGAGACCAGAGAGCACCTCCCAGTACCTAAAGGGGCCTACAAGAGAGCTGGAGAGGGACTTTTGACAAGGACATGTAGTGAGAGGACAAGGAGGAACAGCTTTAAACTAAAAATTGAAATATAGATTAGCTATTAGGAAGACATTCTTTATTCAGAGAGTAGTGAGGCATTGGAACAGGATTCCAGAAGTTGTGCCTGCTCCAGTCCTGGAAATGTTCAAGGCCACACTGGTGGTGCTTAGAGCAACCTGGTCTACTGGAAGGTGTCTTTGCCCATGGCAGGGGGTTCATAAAATGATGGTCTCTAAGGTCCCTTCCAACCCAAACCATTACGTGTTTCTATCTTTCTATTTGATTTAGGGAAAGGAGTGGGAAACCGAAATTTTCAGCCATATTTGCTGGATTTATGAGATACATCGGATCTTTACGGCTGTACTTTTGAAAGTACTCATAATTGATGAGATCACCACATGTAATGAAACTGTTCAATAAAACAGAGGAGTTAGAGCAAAAAGCCAGAGCAAAAGGTGCCAGCTATACCAGCCACCGGTACTGCAGCTCCAAAGCATGATTTATTTTTTTTTCAGTTTGGATTGGCAAAATAAGTACTTTCCTTTAACTAGATGAGTTTTCTATGCTAATTCAAGCATTCCATCACAAAGATATCATTTAAAATTATTTACTTACAGAATTACAGAGCCGTAGCTATACAGACTCTTTGATACATAATTCAAATAAAGCTGTGTCTTTCTATCATCTCAATCTTTTCTTAACTGAGTGCACTGATGATGAGCTTTTTGTCTTTAGACAGTGTATCTAATATTGCTGGATCAGTAATTTGTTAAAAGGAAGAAATCATTCCTAGAAAAAAGACCATTGTTTTGGTTTTTTTACTTTTTGTCAATCAGAGCAAAATTTTTTTCTTGATCTTGACAACAAGAACTGCAAAGTTCTTTTAGAGTCAAGACTCAGGTTCTTTTATCCATAAGTTCTAGCAGACTCTTGACATTTTCTTTTCCAGGGGCATGAGATAATAGCTCCCCCAGGATTTTGGCTATCTCCCAGAATAAAGGAGCAGAACTGTTCTTAATGATACTTATATGTGCAAACAGTCTGCATTGATTTTTTTTCCCAATAAATGTGGAATGAGACTTTCAAGTAAAGTTGCACTCCTTCAGAGTTCCTTGCTGATCCAGCTGGGAGTTTTATCTAAAACTATCCCATGTGAGAATAGTGACAGTGTCAGGATTAATCAAGTGTTCTAAAACAATTAAACGTATTCATATATGGAAAGAAAATTATTGTGGGAGAAAAAGAAAAAAGTCTGTTCATAGGGCTTCTAGTTATCTACCTGCAGCAGCTCTTCACTGTTCTTTGAAATCATACATGTGTTTTGAACTTTTATGCTAAAGCTGCCACTGCAAATCACACAGTCCCACATTCTTAAGAATTCCTGTTGCAACCTCTGTCCTGTTTGGTTTTTCTTCTCTCACCACAACATATGGATAGTATATTACCTTCTTCCTGTACACACACATGAAGCCTGACATCTTCCCGACTTTGTTGCTTTTTGTCACACTGGTGGAGTTTAATATCAACATCTTTTTAATTTTCACATGCTAAGTCATTGTTTGTCAATCCTTTAGTCTCTTCTCTTCAAGTTAGTATTTGCCTTTGTTCTAGTTAGCAACCTTGTATTCTTCATTTCTTGTAGATAGAATCCTTTCCTGTGGGTCACTACACCAAATTCTTACTGAAAATCCAGATTACTTAGATATATTACCTTCGTCTTGAAAATCTATAAATTTATCAAAGGTATATATCAAATTAGTCTCATGTGTTTCCTAAAATTGTCTCTGTTTATTCATCCGTATGGGATGAACAGATTAACAGATTTTAGGTTTTTTAAAAGTCAAAATATACAAACACGTTTTCTGTTTCTCTAGAAAAACCCCATATATTTACACCCCATTTTGTCTCTGACAAATGTGAAACATGAATTTAGGCCTCAGAAGTAAGATATTCTAACAATTTTTATGACAGCTGGTAGGTGGGATGGATATACAGGGAAATCTATGAAAAAATCCCGTTACTGGATCAGCTTCCCCCAAGGATATCTGCTCTGTCCATGGTAACACTCATGTTCTAGGAAACCTAATTGTACCATTGTGACAGTGCTGCTTCCATGCTTGGGTCAATGACTGTATTGAGAACCTCCATCACAAAGAGATGATTTAGTCTTTCTACACCTGACTTCTCCTCAGCCAAGCTGCTTCTCAGACTATCCAAACAAAGCATTTGTCCTCATTTGCCTTTTGAAATCAAGGCCCTTACTTTCAGCATAACTTTTTTTCCATTCAGTGAAGTTAGATGAACTTGCAATCCCATCAGTAACATTGAAGTGTATGATTACCTGATCTATAATCCCATCTTTATTGACTGCAAATAATATCATCTTGTCATATTTTGCTATGTATTGCCATAGCAATTTCCCTAGTAAAGAAATGCTTTTAATAATGTGATCATATGTGCTTGTCAAAGGCTCTTCAATGGGTAAACAATCACTTTTATGGATGTGGAAACAAACTTATCTGATTTTCTTTTATATTGACAAAAATATTTCCCTCAGCCATTCCTTAGACAGTTAGGGAAGTGCACTTAAATAATATTAATTTATTCACCTCTTGTCCTCTAAACTTTCTATATCCTTGTTCCTTTTGAAGGATTGTAAGTAGAATTAATATTCTCTGATGGAAAACCAAATGTCGCATATTATTCAACAGTTGGTTATTGCTTTAAAATAACATTACAAAAAGTTTAGAGAAAGAAGAAAAAGAAAGAACAAAAAATCCCCTCATGATCCAATTTAATCTGCAAGTGACATTTAAATAGGCAAAAACTGAAGATATGATTTGATCAAGATTCAGAGATGATTTATTACTTCTCTTGTGATAAAAGCCAGAGGCTTTCAGCATGTATGAATGCTCCACTGTGCTGGATGTTTTATATAGCATACTAAATTTCAGGCCCCTTCACTGTTCTATATTAAGAATTTTTTAGAAGATAATGTAAGGATCATCCAGATTCTTACTCCCTATGCCAGCAACAAGTATCTGGAAACTCTACTGACTGCTTCAATTTTAAGACTCCTCTTATTAACAAAGAACTGACATCGAGTAAAACAAAAGACGAAAGGTAAATACGGACAGAGGAAAGAATGAGAATAAATGAAAGAAACTTATAGGAATCTCAGTACACAAGGCACTGGTGTTATCTTAGCTCACTTCAGATAGTTTAGACACCCAAAGCTGAACTCAAAATCTACGTCTTTTTTCACAGACAATCACAAGAAATCAGCATATCTAGACTGAGAGTCATATATGTCATTTGAATAATTTCAACTCTAGTGTGATGTATTACTCCATACAAGTGTCCATATTTTTTCATAAAGCAAGCCTAAAATGACTAACTGAGATTAAATGTATGTAGACATACATATATATAAGTATAAAGGTATGTAGACATATATATAAAAATATAAAACATATAAATTATTTGCTGGGAGGATTTGCATGACTATTAGAGCCAAGAATTTGCTCTTGGGTACATTATTTGGGTAAATCTATCTTGATGTAAAGAACTCTGCAAACAGGATACACACAAATTATTAAAAAAAAAAAAAAAAACAAAAAGGAGGTATGCTGGGGGCTTGGGTAGAGTTGGTAACACACTGAAGAGTCACATCACACACACAGCATCAAAGCTTCCTCTGCTTCTCACTCTGCCCCTCCCGGCAAGCGGGGGCAAGTAGGAGTTGGGAGGAGACAGAGCTTAGACAGCTGATCCCAACTGACCAAGGAGGTATTCCATACTGCGTGGTGTCAGACTCAGCAATAAAAGCCGGGGGAAGTAGGAAGGAGGGACATTCTAAGTGGGACATTTGTCTTCCCAAGTAATCATTATGCATGATGCAGCCCTGCTTTCTTGGAGACGGCTGCAAACCTGCCTGCTGATGAAAAGTAGTGAACGAATTCCTTATTTTCACTTTGGTTGTGTGTGCAGCTGTTACTTTTCCTTTTAAACTGTTGAATGGAAACCCACAAGTTTTCTCACTTTTACCCTTTCGATTCTCTCCCAGATCCCACTGGGGGAAGAGAGGGTAGCGAGCAAGTGGCTGTGTGGGGCTGAGCTGCCTACTGGGGCTAGACCACACATAAATACATACAACTTCAATAATGAAGCAGTTATTTATTGGCTGACACACTAACAATGGCTAAAATGTAAGGAGCTCCTAGCCTAAGCTTTGGTTCACCATCCTAGTAAGTCACCTGAATATTCTTTGATGGCCGGGCAGGCATGAATCAGGAGAAGAAGTGGCCTCTAGTTCTCACTGAAATGTATTTTCCCATGTTTCTGAGTTTCCATCTTCCATCAACTTTGTCAGCTCCTTGTGTTTTGCTCTGCAACATTATATTTCATAATGTTGATGTTTTCTCTCTTGAATTCTGCAACCTTCATCTCAACAACAACTTCTGTCTCAAATTTAACTTTGTTGTCTTCCATGGGTCAGCTCTAGAGCCTTTCTCACAGTTCCTTTTCACAGCTTAGCTATTTCCTCTGAAGTCTGAGCCAAAGTTACGCAGCTGGGCCATATCAGACCCCAGACTTGGATCCTTACACCACAGAAACAAAGCCATAGATAGAAGTAAAAGGTTACTGAGCATTTACAGACTGAAGAATATAGAACATTTCTAGGAGAAAATTGAAGGGGAAAATATATGGGGGCTATGTAGATGTACATGTGCTGTTTCTCCTATCTGACAAATCTCCTATTTATCTCCTATAAATTTGGTGAGAGTTAGAATTAGAAAATTGGGAAATGTAATTTGTTGAGGATAAGGAATAGTATCTTACATAGTTTGGGATGGGAGAAGAACCACCTGATGCTACCTTCCACAATGGTAAGAGATAATAAGAGAAAAGGAAAGATACAGGAAAGGATTTGAAAATTATGGACAAAGGGAGATGGTGTTTTCTATGATGGTGAAAAGGAAGTGACAAAAAAAAAGACAAAGGAATATATAGGCTGGGTAGAATATAACCTTTGCTTTAATGTATCAAAAGTAACAGTGGTCAATGGAAAGCCTGTTACAGTAGTAGAAATGCAAATGCAAATTACATAAATGAGAGACTTTGCCTGTGAACAAAACATAAGTCTTACAGGTGCCATGGAAAAAATTCATCAGCACTGAGAGAGAGGCCTTTCCAAAAAAGAAGGCCTTATGCTGGTGTCATTGGCAGTGGAAATTATATTTTAAGAGGGTGTGCGCTACTGACAAAGAGTAAATAATTGAAAAATTCAGTAAGGTAAACAATATCCAGATACTTGCAATGGTTTTATACCAGGAGAGAACATTTGTGAGGAAATATTGAAATGACAGCCTGAAAACAAGCACTTTTCTTTAGGATTCATTGAAATCATAATATTGTTATGTGATAAGAGTTGTATTTCTGCCTTTTACAGGAAAATGCTTATGAACCTGCCTAACCTCAAACATGTTCTTATATATCCCTTGGCACTATATTCAGCAATCTGCAGCAACTTGTCTTGTGATCCAGATCCGAAATGAAACGTCTCTGAGGGGACAATTCCTTGTTAATTTAAATAAGTATACTGAGAGGATGGTAGCAGGAATAAGCAAAAAGCTGGAGAAAGAATGGACAAAATCAGGGCTTCCAACCCAGGAAAAAATTAATATTCTCTATCCATTCTCCAGGTAATAATTCTGCATCATACTTCATTACTGTCTGATTAGTATTCTTTTATCATGCTTTATGAGAGAGACTAATGTAATTATAGTTTAGCTGCATTAGTAAAAAACAAAAAAAAAAGGAAAATTATAAGATTCAATTAAAAATTATGCTAATTTGATAGGATGGAAAATTGCTTATGTAGGGTAAAAACTTATTACTAAGATATATTGGCTGTCCTTAGGAAAAGTTTCACAGTGCTTATGAGTATTTATTTTATAGTAGTTCATTCCACAACAAGGAGCAGTCGAGGTAACATATTTCTCTTGTGAAAGATAACAGCTCTCTCAATTTATTACCAAGTTCAGTGGAACCAGTTCTAAGAAAGAACCCGGACTGGCAGTTTGGATATGTTTAGCCTGCCCTGACACAGAGAGACTGGAGCTCATTACAGACAAGTTGGTTTGCCTTTTAGGGGTAGGTAATACAACATCCACATGGACAAGCCTTGTTGACAGCTCTGATGAGTCCATGCTGAGCACAATGCTAATTTGACCCCACTACATCTCTTTCCTTAGGCCTTGGAAGATTTAGAAGCTTTTCCTTGCGTCAGGTTCAGGCACCACACACATTTGCTGTGCTTGGGGGAATGAGCATAGTCTTTAGTTGTGTTGCACAGTTTTAAGGGGTTTTTTTTCCTGTTTATAAGTGAATTCATGTAGGCCTACCAATGACCATGGTCTGTGATCTTGATCATTCAGCCTTACATGAAGATGTGGTAACAATTTCTAAAACAACTGCATACTCAGAAACACGCATAGTATAGACACCTTGAATAACACTAAACTACATACTGCTAATAAGAAGCAAGATAGCATGAAAGATTATTACATTATGTTCTTCTTTAGTTACTCAGTGTTCTATAATTCAGACTTAAAACTATTTTTAAATATGCTTTTGTAGAAACTTTATTTCTATTGATTCATACCTTATGCCTGGGTGTCAGCATGCCTTAAATATTTAATCTAGGATGTACTGTAGCCTACAAAATAAATAGAAAAGTATGAATTGAGCAAAACATAGTTTTTCAAAAATCAAAATTTGACATTTCCTACTCTACACTACTTCATCCCATTTCTGGGAGAAGAAAAAGAAAGGAATTCTCCATGCAAGACAAAGAGACTGTAGTTTCTTCTCTCAGTGGGAAAACTCAAATTAAGGCTTGCCACAGCAATATCTTACCATCAAGTGAAAGCACAGAGGATGGACTAGCAGTGTCTTGTGTGAGTTTCCACTTGGTGCAATACACCTAAGTACTAACACCAAAAAGTAAAACCATGCAGACTAACAAACCAATGATGGCAAGCCACCTGCAAAGCAAAACTTGACCTAATCTCTGTCAGCAAATAAGGAGAGTATTGATTGGACTGAGTGGCATTTGAACCCATTCCAAAAGACCTGGAAGTCCCGGGGCTATAGCACTTCTCCTGTGACAGTGATCTTGCTTTAAAGATCACCTATGAATCAGAAAGGAAAGAGATTTGAACTTAGGTTTCCAGGGAAACCTAGTTTCCTTAAAAAAGAAGTTTCCTTAACTTCTAGGAACTTCTAGTTCCAAATTTTGGTTTATAAAACTTGACTACTTGACTCTTCACATGAAACTATTTGCAGAGTGCAAACAAATTTGAGCAAAGTCTTCAGAGAAATAAAATACCTTTAACTGACAAATGCACTAATTTATACGGAAATGTCCAGTGCTAGTCCAACTGGGTAGGACATGTATCATTTAACATAAGATACCTGAGAGCTCAATGCTTAATCTAAAGCATTCCCCCTCTAGGACTACTGGTGAGAGCATTAATTTCAGAGGGTAATTTTTCCTGTCCAGCTCACACACCTCTTATACAACACTTAGAATATACCCTTGAAGTTCTTTTCAAATAGCAGTCACTCAGACATGTCTCCTGTTGGTGGCTGATGACAGGGAAGCAAATATCACACAATGATTCTTATCATTGCCCACTTTTATTACTAGAACCAGTAGTTTATTTGTCATTCAAGCTCCTTCTCCACCTGCAGAGCTGCAATTTTTGGACTCATAGGAATAAGACCATCAGAACCACAAACAACTGGGCCTTTGCCACCTTCACATCCGGAGGGAAAAGCTGAGGTGACAGACCTGGAAGAGAATGGAAGAAGGCATCTGCAAACCTGCCCTGATCTCTCAGGGGATGTTGTTGATTGCCTGGAGTTCTCCAGGCTGTCAATTCTTGCTGCTCATCCATGAGATTGCCACCAATGACACTGCCAGGTATGACCTCAAGAATGTCAAGAGTGACCACTGATGTCTGGAGATGAGGGCAAGGCACCTCCAGCTCTCTGAATTGGTTTTCATTCTTTCTCTCTCACACTCGCTCTGTTAGTAGGAAGAATACGTGCCTTCAGTATTGTCATCTGAATTTGGTAAATGTTTGTTTCAGTTTCTGATTGACTGCAAGGGAAAGGCTATTTCTGACAAACAGTTGAAGTTTGCACTGCAATTTGCTGTTCTGGTGGAGCTGTCAGGTAGGGTCACCACCCCAGATTCAAATAGCTCTTGAAGATCTCTCTACAGGGCAGTCCAAAAATTCAAATAAGGACCTTTTAAAACACCTGCTACAATTTGCCTCCAACTGCTAAGTCTGTATATCTGTTTGAAAGATGGAGGACAATGAGCACAATGATTCCTACATGATCAGCAGGATTAAAATTTGTCTATATGCTCTTTTCTATCAAATTAAGCGCAAAAGTGTGATAAGGTTACTGTAAATTATTCCTGTCAACATAATTCTGAATGGGAAGGATTTCACTCATTATTTGTAGATTGCTGCTTTACAATTATATCTTAATTGACTTGATCACCAACTTGAACACTTAATATTACAGTATCATTAGCCCATTTATTATTCATCTAAATCACACAATTACAGCAATTAAATTGGTTGCCTTTTAAACACTTGGTTCAGTGATCTTTAATTAGATCTATGAGCTGAATTACATGGAAGAGGTGCTAAATGTTACAACTGTAGTGAAGGGGTTTATTTGCCATATTATACGGGACTGATTTAGATAAATGTCATATGTATTAAAACATGCTGCCTCCTTGATATTTTCTGGTTACCTAGCGATTCAGGGACTACACTCTAAATAGCATGGTAGCAAGCTTCATCTAAATCTAAAAGGACCATAAACATAATGAAGCAATTCAAATCCAGAGTTTAACTTGCAATATAGTAAATGTTTGGTGTCTTTTTCCTGTCATTCATTTTCATGGAAGAGAAAATCCTGGTTTCATGTTTACAGGCTAGATGTGCATCTTTAGACCCTGCCTGAATCCTCCCAGCTCTTAGTTTCTATGCATCCTATTCTTCTGTTTTCAGAAATTAAATTTCTAGTGTGCTAGGCAAGAATTTTCGCTTTAAGTACATAGAAAGAAACACAGGGTTTAATAGGAACCTTTCTTTTTCCACAAACACACCAGCCCAGTATTTCCTCTCAGTCAAATGTCCAAATTCAAGGTACAGAGAATGAAGCAGGAAACGTAATGATGCTTCTGTATAAATTCATGATTTGTTTAAATATTTCTGAAACTCTGAGTACAGCTATAATCCCCTAATCTCTAACAAAATAGCAGAACTGCAAAACATTGAGGGAAGAATGATCAAATATCTGTACCTTTGTTTCCTCCCATATGAGGAAGAACTGAGTCACTAAGGATCTTCAGTCTGGAAAAGAAATGATCCAGAGGAGTTATACTACAGGTCTATAAAATCCCGAAAAGCATGAAGAAGATGAATAAAAATTCATTATTCATTTTGCCTTCTAATACAAGAAGAATAGTAGGAGCTATTAATCAAAGTTAGTTGAAGCAAGATGCAAAACCAAATAACCAAGCAAGACAGAAGACAGGATGCACCACAGACTTCCTACTTTGTCCACACAGATTGCTTCAAGGAGGACAGGAACATAAGGCATCCGAAACATATTACAGTGTTTCTTAGCAAAAATGTTTGCTTTTGTTTACTTGGTGGGTTTTGGTTTTTGTTTTGTCTTTTTCTTTTTTTTGGTTTAGATTGTATAGAAACAGATTTTGTGGAAAAAAATCTTTTAAAAATTGTCCACTAAAAACATTTAGCTTTCTACACTGCATAGTAATGACTCCCTCCTCCAACTCCTTCTCCAGGTTCCTCCAAAGCATTTTATTTTCATTGTATTCATTGGCAAGGGGTTCCATATGTCTGCTGCCCTTTCATGGATAACCATTTCCTCTGGCTTGTTTAGCACCTTGCTTCAACTAACCAGTCAGAAGACGGACACAGAAAAAATCTCTTTCTGCTGGAAGTTTATCTAGTACAGAAAAAATTATTAAGAATATTCTCATTCCTTCATCAGAATCTATATTTTATTATATTTTGCTGCAAATTCAGCGTTTCCTAAGTTCTGAAATGCTGAATAATGTGATAGTCAAGAGATATATGGTCAACCACAAGCTAAGATAGAGTTTTGGTTTTTGATTTCCATATTATCTTGAATGGTCTGTTTCACCTACTCTGTTTCACCTCTCCTTACATAGAGTAGGGATAACATTTCACTATTTCCTGTGGATATGAGAGAACAAAAATCCTTAATGAATACAAAGGTCTTATGCTGATGATCTCACAAATGCTTAGCAGGATAATAGAGTACTCTGGCTGTGCTCTCTTAATGAAGCAATTAACAATTCAAAAAAGCCAATGATGAACTTTAAGCAATGAATAGAACTAATAGTAGTAAATTTCAGAAAATCTTTGATAACATTCTCAAACTGCAAAATGAAGAGTATCAAATCATTAACCGGGGAGTTAATTAGAAGTGATGCAATAATACAGGGAATGTGATAGGTGAGAACATTATAAGGAGTCTAGTGATATAAAGGTTCTCAAAATCAGGTTAATATTTCTACTATTGAATGATAAAAGGAAAAAATCTGCTTTATTAAATTTCTTAACTAAGACTTATCCAGTAGCACAACAAAAACTGATTGATCACAAGAGTGATATCTAAGACTAGGAGCATTTCTGAGAACCTCAGGGTAATTCAAACTGTATCTCAACTAATAAAACATATCCACCTCTTGTTTCCCCAACGCCTTGTAACCTTCTTCTATGACTTGGGATGGTATTCCCTAGTGATGTCCCTACTGTGTTGTTTCAGGAAAGTCTTTATCAGATTAATATTTCAACATAATTTCCCATAATTTGCTTTTTTCCATTGTGTCTATCTTTTCTTTTGTGTATGAAAGGTCAAAGCAAGCATGAAAATTCCGTTCATCTATTTGCATTTTGCACTTCAGCCTTTCCACTGTGACCTACAGACTATGCTACCAATGAAAAGGGTCTACGAACCAAATCTTGGCGTCAAGGGCAAGCGGTACTAATTATCTTCCATTTACTTTTGTTAGCCCTCTTTATAGACGGGGTTTTTTGCAGATGGGGAAAGTGAAGATCTCTTACTGACTCTGCTCCATCTAAAAGTGGAGATATATCCTCTTCCTAACCTTATTGCTGTTTATTTTTAAAAAGCTCTTATCAAAAAAAAAAAAAAAAGAACAGGCTTTTTATGAGCACATTCACTGCAGTAAGAGTGCCTACACAAACTTAGTGAAGTATATGCAAGACAAGGTTTATAAAGTCTATCTAAACTGAAGAAGATTCTTGTCATAAGATTTTTATGAGTCAACTGTGGACTTATAAAAGCATTTGCTTAATTAATTAAAAAGAAGTGAGTAAAGTCATGCAGCAGGAAGATTTTAATTCCTTCAATATGGTTTCATGTACATTGGAACTTCCAATTTTTTTTCTTTCCCTTACAGAAATTTTCACGTAATTCAGATATATATGTAATTTTACTCAGGTAGCCCACTATTATTCAAACAGTCGTTTGAATAAGAGCTCTTCAACATATTTTAAAAAATCAAAAATTTTGAACGCATCAACTTTCATATTTCCGTATATTTAGACATTTTGCTAGTTATAAAAAGTTTCTTTGAGCAACATGTCACATAAAACATCTGTAGATTAACTCAAGAAAATACTAAAATATCAACAGGATATGTGCTCTTAAAAATTTCTTTCAGAACCCATACTTCTAACCACCTGCTTCTTTAGCTACCCTGCTGATGTTTCTACCAGAGGATAATTCTCACCTTCTGGCCTATGCAGATATTGAAATTGCCCTGCAGAAGTGTCTTCCCCTCTCTCCCAAGCTCCCTACTAAGATATGGGTGATTCCATCCTAGTTTTAGGTACCTTTTTACATATCTATTGTCACCTGGAAGGAATAGAAAGCTAGAAACCTTTCTTTACCTAGATAATCTCAACAGATGACTTGCTTAGACATTTGCTCATATTCACTTTGTTTTCTCTAAATCTCAGATACAGCTATAACCATGTAAAGGTATAAACTTCCTTAAATGGTTTCTCTATGCAGCAAGCTTTTCTGTGCATTGAGATCATTATAACATTTCATCTTTCAGTCATCAATGTAAGGATTAGTATGGATTAACTGATAAGAACACTAGTGCGCTCCTATTTGAAACCAAAAGGAGCATGTGGGCTTATTTACAGCACACAGCATTTTGGCAGTGATCCTGCCATCATTCTGAGCTGCTTTGTATTCTATCTAGGACCAACAGCTGTGTTTATTCATTTGCCTTCAGCTGTTCAGGGGTCACTGTTACAGGATGGTATTTCCATCTTTAAATATTGATGCGGAGTTAAGCTACAAAAGTCAAGGTCTCAAGCCTCTGCTTCCTTCAGAGGACGCAAACTTTTGGGAAGTTCTGGAGATGAACGATAACTTTGAGGCTATCATTAAAGGGTTTGGCCTGAAAAGCGTAACCTGAAGCTAGGCAATGAGCAGAATCAGAAATCTTCTCCCAAGAAACTAAGAATATGGTGTGCAGTAATCCAGTGGTGTTCCTGCCACCTGTTCATAGTGTGAACCAGCAGGGACAACTCTGCCATGTAAAGTGGTGGCCCTCACCAAAGGATAATCAGGATGTCAGTGCTAATACAGAAGCAAAGACCTCAAAGATCTACTCAAGCTGAATGCTCATTCATTGTGCAAACATATGGATGGATACCACAGGATTCTCTAATATATTTAACATTACTTCACCACTGTCTCCCCATGCCTGTTTAAAAGCATTCTTCAGTCTCCGACAGGGGTTTCAGTTAATACTTTGATTCTGGTCTCATTAGATCTGATCTAATCATATGTATTTTTTATTTCTGTCTATGATTCATGGGAAGTATTTATGCTTCAATTGTTGCATTTTCATGTTCAGTGAATAAAAACTAGTGTCCTTTGAGTGACCTCATGTCCTCTCTACATCACCCCCAAGTGATAAAAACAGCTACCACTCTGCTGGACTTGTAGAACAATTGGATAAGATGTTTGCTTCTAGGAGGCTACTTGTCTTCCA
The DNA here is from genome assembly GCA_013399875.1 of Gymnorhina tibicen. NCBI lineage: Eukaryota > Metazoa > Chordata > Aves > Passeriformes > Artamidae > Gymnorhina > Gymnorhina tibicen. Next base: position 1,570,123 of record VXAZ01006775.1, on the reverse strand, counting down.
CTGACTTTCCCACCTTTCTTCATTTTACATCTCCCACTTTCATACTGTCACAGTAAGACTGGGCTGGTCTCTTGCCTCAGTCAGAAAAAGTAGTTATCCCTTTCCAGGAGTGCACAGACATATGACTCCACTGGTGGATTACACAAATGCGTAACTTTAAGTTTCCCCTCTCCTTAATTGAACCCTCATAGTGATGAAATGGCTTTCAGTGTTATAATGGTTTGAAAAGAGGCAAAATGGAGCCACTAAGCTACCCATTCCAAACTGCTTTCTCTAAGGAATGCTTGAAATACTGTGCTCCAACTAGATGCAATACAGAACACCTCTGAACTGGCAGTGCAGGACACCTCTCACTGCCTACAGCCACTGCTAGAGAAACTGATACACATAGACTCCTTCCATGCGTGCACATGATTTGAAAAATGACTGGCTGAAGGGCTTGTCACTCCTGAGTGAAAGAAGTCACAGTGCTATCCTTAGGTTAACTGGAAACCTCTGCCCCTGCAACAGCAAAAAAAAAAATCCTCTAACCTATTGTGGTGTTTAGTGGTATGTAAAAATGGGCAATGGACAAGACTAGCATTTTTATTTTTCTCTGAGGACACCTGAACTAGATATCACTCAATATCCTTGTGTGATTCAACAAAGTAGAGGGAAAATTCAAAAGGAAAAATATATTGAAAACTCTTCACCTTTTGAAATTTGAAAGTGGAGTGGGAAACAGAAGGGCATTAGAGTTTAAGTGTATCTGAAGAACCTGTAGACATGATCTTTGCCATAGCCACCAGTTTGGCCAAGAAAGAGCAAAGAAGGATCTTGAAGAGGTGCCACTGACCAAATGAAAACATAACTTGAAGAAATTTTCAATATTATGAAAAATATTTAATCAGAGTACCTCTTCCTCCTCTTCATCCCACAGCTTTGAGTAGCAACAGTTCCACCAGTCTCAGAGATACTTCCTACACAATCCACCAGCTGTGGGAGCACCATTTCTTTCCACCTGGCATTAGATACAGAAGCTTCTGCACTTTCATTTCTGAATTTCTTTTTCCAGTGAAAGGCAATGTTTTCTCCCAAGGTTTTACAATCCCCATGGTTCCTCAACAGTGGCTAGGAAAACAACAAACAAAAACAAGGTAGATTAATAAATATAAATTAACAGAGCAGCTACAAAGTGATACTAAAGAATAATTGCAATAAAATTCAAGGTTGACCTCAGGTATCTCCTTCCAGAGACTTTCCAGTATCTTCCACATGACATCACAGAAAAATCTCACAATACCAACAACCCAATAGGAGGGAAAAAAAAGCCACTGCTACCCTACCTACCTGCCAGGCAATCCATGTAACAAAAGTCCCCATATCGTCTGAGGAAAATCAGTGCAAATACCCTTCTTTATTGTCCCAGTAGACAAAAAGGCCCTTTAGAATACAGCCTAGGACTTGGTTCTAAAACTTCTTTGTTAGGTTTATTTTGTTGGCAAGTTTCTCACAATAGTTATCTTTAGCAAGCCAAGACAGTCTGTAAGCACAAGATATAAACAGCCATAAGCCCACCTGCCAAGGTAGCAGTTTTTGGAAGTTTGTGTTGACAAAGGTTTCAGAGTGTGTTAAAGATTACTCAAATAGCTTTTGGCTGTCTAGTTACAATTACAGCTCTCCTCTGTCTATTTTTTCAATAGTAGGCTGATCAATAGGGTTTTTTTACTCAAATATCTGACAATATCTGAGGAGAGAGCATCATCTGTAAGGTAAGAAAAATCTATTAGACAGTTCAAAGGAAACTACTGTGCCTGACCATCTGTGGAACTTCATGCTCTCATTTCACCTCTCTAACCCTCCGTTTCCCCCCCCCACATTTTATTTCATCTCTCAGTCTGGAGAGTTCTTTGTGATGGACTGACAGCGTGACTAAATAATGCCTAGTAAAACAAATTTCCTGTCTTGTAGAAGTCCCAGTACACTATTTTAATATACCAAGCAATAACTATGGCATTTGTTATTAACAATGGAAATTCTACTTCTACTTTCCTTATTTCCCATGATAAAGGTTGTCTGTTTGTACGTACTTCAGTGATTTTTCACCTAAAACCTGAAGAACAGTATCTAGATTCCTACCTATCATACCTGTTTTGAAAAATTATCCTAATTCCATTAATCCAGCTTCATTGCCAAATTTTGAAACACGCTACCAGAATTGCTTTCATTCTTCATTCTATGCACTCTTGGAAAAAACTGTTTGTGCACTTAAATACTGTTGCATAATTTGTTAGAGGAGTTTTACAGGTCCTTTTGAAAGTGTGACCTTTAATGCTGCTGTGCTTGGGAGAAAAATGTCAAGTTTTATTATTCATTTTTTTAGTTAGCATAAATTGCAATACACTGACAAGGAAAGGTACACTTTGACTGAACAAAAAAAAAGTTAAATTTCCAAGTAAAATGTGGGAACTTTTGCCTAAAAGAACAACAACAACTCATCAGCTGGGTGAAAGACACAGACCATCTCATGCAACACTGCAGAGAGCATTAAATCACATATGTCAGAGGTGCAGATGGTTGTTTAACTTGTCTCTAGCAAAGTAACCTTTCCAGCACTTTCATTTTACAGAGGCAGGTTAATTGTTGCCTACTTAGTTGCACATGCTAAAGGCTAAATAAAATCACCAACAGAGATACAGAGTGAGGGATAAATACTGGAACATTGTTCCTTACAGACACAGTATGTTCATAAATGGCAAAAATAAGTGCCAAGCACTGAAGATCAAAATTGCTGGTTTGGGCAAAATAGATGTTACTTTTAGGCTTTTGAAATTCTTAAAACTAACTGCAGGAGGAATTCTATAAAGGGTAGTTGATGAGACATACGCCTGACATAGAAAAACTCCCTCAAGTCAGAGGAAATCTGTGGAAGTCTAATGCCCTGAGGGATAAATCCTTACTTCTCATACAATTTTATTAAAGCTGATTCTTATGCCAAAAGAGACACAGTATAAAGATAAAGTAAAAAATAAAATATGTTCTAATACATCACTTTATTACCCTGCAGTGGTGTTTGCTGAGCAGTGTTGTTGCTCTTCTCTGTAATCTTGTTGGCCACAGCATGCCTTCAACACATAAAGAGACACAGAAATTAGATGGCAGGATTGAAACTCTCACTTCTATCAGTTTGTGCAATGTGCATTTTGAGAGCAATAACTTCTGTCAAGAAATATTCCTGAATGCTTGTGTGCCACACTGAAAGGCAAACAAGAACTTCTGGCAGCCCTTACCCCTCCTTTTGTGGAAGACTCTGCAGCACAAATGCAAGGAGACTGAACAGTAACCTATGGGCACATATCCACATGACCATGTAATAAATGCTCATTTATTCCAAAGTGTCTGATATAGTATTCACTGCATATTTTCGGTTGGCCCTGAGGGCCTAAAAACATGGTACAGGCACAAATCTTGGCCTGTCATTAACTCACATCATGGAGACAATAAAATGGATACTGCAGAAGCTCTCTAAATATGCTGAGGAGAAAAAAAATGTTCTATCCTACAGCACAACATATCAAACCAAGGTGCGTGGCTGTAACCTCGATTTTTTATGCTTGGTTCCACTCCACCGTGAGTTTTCTCCAGGGCACTGGGCTGGATTTGTGTGCAATTGCTCAAAGCTGTTACACGCAGGCTATTGTTTCAGTACTTCTTCCCATGGGTTGCTCTGTATATGCAGTGATCATTTCACCCTTGCTGTAGCTTAAACACCTTGTGAGGATAATTCTTGAAGCCTATGAAGGGTAGGAGCCAGGACATCAGGATTTCTCTACATATGTGTGCAGTCATAATTATATTTGGATCACAACATAAGGATAAAGGAAAAGCATCTCATTCATATTCTTTTCTTCTTTTTTGTTTTGTGGGATCTTTTTTCCATTTTTGTTTTGTGGATTTTTTTTCAGAGTGTGGGTCAGAAGGAGCACTGGCTTTTTTTCCTCATTGTTCCCATGTTACTTTCTTAAGAGAACTATTTGATGGCTGCAGAGATTTTGGGAAATGAGAAACTTATTTTACACAGGGCAGTCACCATAATTCTTTCATCCTGTCTCCAGCATTTGTCTTTCTGTCCATCTCTTTGACTTCAGGAAGGTATCACAATCTTACAGATTGCTTCACAGAAATTAAATAATAACACCAATAATATTAATACTAGTAATAATAATTCCTATTCAGATAGTCTGAAATTTTCTACCAAAGAAAGAACCAATGTAATGATCCGGAAATATTGAGTTCCAAATGATTCAGATTTGAGGAACTTTCAGTGGATTCAAGGCAAGATTTCAAAGAAACTATTGTAGAGGTCATGGCAAAAATGATCTGGTTACAAAACACCAAAAACTAAAAGCTGGGACCTACATGCAGACCTGAAAAACAACAGTTAAGTTTACCATTCAGGCGCATTTAGATTTGAGAAAGCTATTGGACACAGGGTCAGGATAACCTAAATTACGAAAGAAAAAGGAAAAAAAAAATCTCAGCAGAACTAGACGTTTCATCTTGGCTGTGTCTAGTCTGCCATTAAAATGCTTTGTTGCTACATGAGAACACTCAAGTTCTCATTGAAAACAATCAATTTTTGAAGAAACACATTTTGTGAAGCTGCTACAGTGAATTCCTCCAGACCACTAGATTTGCCCTTTGTGCCTTTGTGTCACTCGGCTCAACTGATTCTAATATTATTGGTTATGAAAATAATCAGACATAGTATTTCTTTAATGATCAATGCCAGGAATAGCCCTACAATGCAGGTAATCCCACTGTCTTTGTCTTTCCTTTAATTTCTAAGAAAAGCTTGAAAGCTTGAAAACATACCCTCAACACATCTCATTAACTCAGATGAGGAAGAAACTAGAAAGAAAGAATAAAATGCTGTAACATAGCTAAAAAAAAAAATTGCAGTGCAATTTCTATAGTATTCTCAAAACCGGGGTGTGGAGGAGGGAAGGTAACTATTGATTTTTAAACGACCAGGAATACTGCAGCTGGAAGAGGAGGTTAAAATCACCTAGTAAATTCATGGTGAGTTTGGCACAAGGCGAATGGGTACAAACTAGTCAGTAATGCATTCAAGTTGAGAACTTGAAGATATATTCTGCTCAGAAAAAGAGTGAAGTCCTGGAACTTTCTTGTCAGGATATTAGGAGCTAGAAATCAACATGCTTTTGAGGTAGGGTGCAATTAGCTTGCAAATGAAATTCTGCAGCATGGCTGCCTGGGATAACAGCAAGCTGGCTCATGCACAGACCTTTTCAGTCTTCTGCCTGTGACCTCATGCTGGCTCCTACCATTCCAGGATTAGATCATCTTTTTTGGCTATGTGGGGCTCATCACAAAATGTTTTAGGTTTTTATTAAAAATGGACAGGGGAATTTGTACATAGAGAATAGGAATTGTTGCATGTTTCTGCATCTATTCAGAGATGCTTGTGTGTGGGCAGACTAGATTACCACACTGCATCTTTTACAGCATTTTTCTTACTGAATTTCCTAGTTTTTAAACAGTGTTTATATTTACAGTATATTTATTCTAGAATTGTTCAGTTGATTCATGGGGGATGGGGGATAAGAAGAGTTAATATTTAGTATACTTCGACATTTTTTATCAGTTATCCATAAAGGATGGGAGATTTTCTTCATACTCTACTAGCATATAAATTTGGTTTTATATTTCCAACAAGAAGCTGTGAGCATTAGGTTCTCCAGGTTTGAGCGAGCATACGGGTTGAGTCTGACTTTGTGTGCAAAAGGTGCTGTAGATGTGGACAATATTCAGCCAGACCTGGTTGCTCTGAATATCTTCTGGCTGAGAATTTTATGCAAAGAAGGCAGACGTGGGGAGTACTGATCACATCTAAATTTAAGCATCTACAATAGAAACAGGCACACAAGACTCCTGCATTCAGTAGGGATAAACCTTGTGTTAAGCAGCAGAGCAAGGAATTTCTATGCATGCATCATTATCATTTAGAGATACGTTACATGCACTTTCACTCTTACAGTTGTGCAAAAGCCATCTGCTTCACACTGGCATTGCAGTCCTTGCAACAGGACTATGAGAATGGTTAAAAGCCAGTAATACGAATGCAAACAAGGGAAAGGAGATTGTGGGAGGCAATTCATTGTTATAGTCCTTTTTCTTTTTCACTTGCCCCATATAGAGTGAGCACTTCTCTACTGGAGAGAAGTATATTCAAACCTTAGAGTGCATCCTGATTAATGCAACCACTTTTCTAAATAAGTGATAAATAGACAAAAGGATCTAAAAGAAGTAGGGAGCAGAAGGATCGTATTGCTGTCCAATGCTCTCTCCTGAAAAGAAACTCATGAATTCTTATTCAGATCGAAGTGATGGTGTCCAAGCAAGCCCCACCACATCATGCTATTTTTCACCTACAGAACACCAGTCCCAGAGCCCCATATCAAATCTCCATTGTCCCAAAATCCCCAGGTCCCAGGCTTTCTGGACTGGAGCTTCCCAAACTTCCCACATCCAACACAGAGCCACAGTAGTCCCATCCTCATTTGTCCCCAGATCTCCATCACCAGCTCCAACACTTCACGTCTAACCCTCAGATGCGTCTAACCCTAATACCCCCACAGCCCTCTGCTCCCTCAGCCTTGGCCTAAATCCCTTCCTATGCTGAGCTCTCACCCTCTCACCCCCAGCTCTGCTCCCCCCCAGCCCCAGCCTTGCTCACACCTGGGGTTCTGGGGACGCAGGCCAAGCTCAGCAGCTGCCAGCACTTCAGATCCAGCGCTGTGTGAACATCTCCTCCTTCCTTCTCCCTCTGCCTGCCTACACTCACCGCTGCCCTGCCGTTGCCTGCTGCAGCCTGCCAAGCTCTTTGCGAAGCTTCTGCTGGAAATTCCCAAAACCCAGGCACGGGCTGCATTTGTTCAAAAATCTGCTTAGATGGTGCTCCAAGGACAGAAAAGGAAGACATATCAGGGAAACCCAGGCAGCTGAGAGCTCTGCTCCTGCAGGGAGGCAGCTCTGTTTAGTGGCAATAAGGACTCTTGTTTTAATAATAGAACACAGCACTGAGATTTAATTAGCACTTATAGCAACATATGTCAGATAGCAATAGCTTTCAGTAGGCACTTGTGAGAATTGTCAGGACTGCAGACTTGGTGCCAGGGCAATTCTCTGCTCCTGCTTGCAGTGATGTAAGTCCCATGTAACTTTCATTGTTGATCTTGTTTTTCACTGAGAAAAAGAAAGAAACATCTGGGATGACTGTTTATCTATTCAAACCATACCGTCTGTCAGTTCGTTATCTCTTCCTGTTTTAGGTGACACCTTCTAGCTTTCCACCCCAGTCTTGGCTGTTCAGTGATGAGTAAGCAGTAATCCTGATGCTAATCAATTACAGCTCCTGAATTAAGATTTTATGGCTGTTGGTATCAAGCTGTGTTCTGCCTTGCAGCAGAATATGGCATCACATCATTTTTTCATTTGTTCAGATGTATTCACTATCAGAAAATGTAATTAAATTGAAATATGCCATCTGTGAAACCCCAGATTGGTTTTAATCACCAGTAAAATGGGTGATGTGAAGCTTATCTGTGCTGTACCATTGATAAGAAAACACTGGGCAAACAACAAATCAGGTGTGATATTCATTGAATCCTAAAATGGTTTGGGTTGGAAGGGACCTTAAAGATCATCTAGCTCCAACCCCACTGCCACAGGCAGGGACATCTTCCACTAGAAGGCAGCTTTGTTCTGAATGAGACACAGGAAAAGTAGTCAGGGGATATTTCTTTCTCAAGGTGCATTTCTAACCTGTATGTTCACTGCTGGGCTATGGGCTACAAAGAACACATTCACCCAATTATGAATCCTACTTCAGAAGTCACTTCAGACCTCTCTGAGTGCCCTGCCAGACACAGAACTCAGTGTGCAAAGGACAGAAAAAAGAGTGAAAAGACTTTTGTGTGGCTCATTGAAGTCTGATTCTTATGTCCATGGGTGACTGTCAGACAGAGAAAACCAGACTTCCCTTTGGAGGAGTGTGATCCAGTGTGCAGCAAAGTTCTGCCTTCAAATTGGGTATGTTGGCCTTCATGTCTTTTTTTTTTATTATTTTACACAGAAAACTGCAAAACATGTTCAACTTTTATTACTCCCTGGATCCAAGGTTCAGATTCGGGTCCTACAACTAATTCCATTTTTCTTACTTGGCTTGTACAAAGCCCTGGAAATAGGCTTGGAATTTCTATCACAAACACATCTTCAGAAAAAAAGAAAACTCTTTTGAAATGTTTTAGAAAGCCACTCTTTTTGTTTTATATCAAACTGTCGTTCTGAACAGAACAAAGTTTCCTTTTTTCCTATTTTCATCTAATTCTAAGACTTGTAAATAGACAGGATCATTGTGTGCGCTTCACTTGCAAGATTTTTTTCCTTCAGAGCACACTCATAAAAGGGGAACTTTTTCCTCCCATTTTAATTTAATTAAAAGCCAAGATATGTTCAAAGCTTTGAGTTGATCCAAGGAGAAGATGAATGATCAAGGATATGTTAGCACAGCTGCGGGTAGCGAGGTTACAGCCCTTCCCTCAGTGAACAGAAGTGGAGGCAACAGGTTAGAAAGCAGTCCCATGATTCTCACAAAAAGGGTTTATTAAAACTAGACAGGAAGGGCAAGATAAATAAGAGTTGGAAGGCAATGAGTGCTTAAAGTATTTCAGTCTCCAGAGGTGAGTGGACTGGAATGGCCTACAATCAGGCAGACAAAGGAGAAAGTTGTGATGCTCAACTAATGGCATTAAGGGAAAAACACATTACATGGGTTTCTGCATCATTATCTCAAGCACCTTTCAAGATATTCCCCTCTCAGTAGTAATTTATCTCAGAGATTTCTAGAGCAATCCCAAACTACACTGACTCACTCATATCCATTTAAATCTCTTTGGCAAGCTGTGCACGATCTTACAGCTTCTAAAGAAGTTGCCAATGATCTCTGTGTTTATTTTTCCAGCTTGTGGGGTGTATTTGCTCTGCTAACTATAGAAATTTTTCTTTATTTATTTATCTATTTATTTATTTCATGTTTACATCTTAGCTTTTTTTAAACAGGATAATGTATCTAGCCTGAGCTCCAAAATCTTGTACATTCCTACAGGTAGAATATTTAGGTGTCTTCTTCTTTCCTTTGACCACTCCAGTTCCATCACCTTCCATGGACATGACCAGCTCTCAGCAAAACTGTGTATTTGTTGAGGTAGTCACACAGCCTAACTTTGGGCATCTCCTTTTGGATAGTTAAGTTGGGATCCCAGGCTTGCTATGTAGTGAAGAGAGAGAGAGAAGCAATTCAGACCATGTCCAGACTCATGTCAGGATATGTTCTCAATTTCTAGTTCTGTTGCAGCATATTTTTCCTATCAGATCTGACCTTCCTCGAATTTTCTCTTTATAGAAACCAAGGTGCCAAAGAGGAGAAATGAAGTAGAACAGGATATTCTTGTATCACTATTTTGGCATTTAGGTCCATCCATGGTGCACACAGTGTTAGGGAACTTTGTCAGATTCCACAACATAGACTTCCTCTCTAAAATTCCTGAGGAGAAGTCTAGTGTCTGCCTCCTAACATTGTTTATCCTGACAGAAACTAAATTATCAGTATTACGTAAAATTTCATGGTAGGTCTGTGTCCTACTATTTATCTTTTTTAATGGCTATATTCATTAACAGTAAAATAAACACACATTATTTTTATACTTTTCATAGTCAAAGTAAACATTCATATCTATGCACAGAACTTGCAATTTACTTCACATCCTTTGGGCACTTGTTCAGATCATTAGAAAATATTCACCAGACAGAAGTTCTGTACTTACTACATCTATTAGCGTCTTACAGCCACTTTGAACAGGTGCTGTGTTCAGCAGCTGTGCTATGTAAATTAGTTTACAAGCATTTCAATTCCATTCATCACTGACATATCTGCTAAGACATGCTTTTTCAGCTAATCTGCCATTATCCTCCATAATTTACCTCAATCCTGTTCTTAGAATAGATTTTACCCTTGCTGCACATCAGTATAATTGAACTCTACCAACCATCTAGACTCATCACTGCAGTGGTACACATGAATCAGTTTCCAGACTGACAGCTGCTTGTCTAAAATACTGACTAAAATAGATCTGAACTAAAAAACCTTCTAGAATGTCCTCAAGCTATGCAATCTCTACTCTGCAGTTGATGTTGATTTGTCAAGATTTAGTGTAAAAGGTATCCTGCTTTTCGATGGGCTGTGACTCAGAAAGCACATCCCAGGTTTAAATATCAGATTAGAAAGGTATACCATTGCCAAGTCAGACTTCTTCTTCAGGAGTGGTTCCCAAAAGCAGTAGGTTGCCTTCCTTAATGGAGATGACAGTAAAAATGTTAAAAGTCAAAAGAAACTCGTACTTTCTCTCAGCTGCTGAAATGTTTAAAAAACAGTGTCTAAGTGTTCTTGAAATTTTATTTCCAAGGATGCAGACAAATCTATCTTGAGGAACTGTTTTCAGCACCACTAAAGACAGCTGCAAACCTACAGGACTGTGTGACAGCAGAGCCCCGGGTGGAGATGCAAACATCTTTCATTTTTCAGAGCATTTAGCTTCTTTAGAAGTCTCCCCCAGGTCTCCAAATGGTCACAGTTTAATCAGTTTCTTAAACACATCCATGCATCTTGAAGTCAATCTCTTTTTCCAGTCACCTCAGCAGCAACCATCCAGTTTCAGTTTTCAGAAAGCCTTTGGGGCATCCACGGTGTGCTTTACATGGCTGTCATTCCCACTCCTTTTCTGTCAGCAGCACCTTCACACTGGGAGTGCTATTTATGGAGCTTCCTGAATTTTTTATGGGGACCCACACCTCTGTTTTGGCAGCAGAGTTACACCCTGAAAATTAGCACTATCACAGCTGTCTTTACCAATTCAGTATATAATTTGCACAGGTGTTTTCTTTGAAACAACTTGCCTTAAACATCAGATTGCAGCCTATTTCGGTGTACTAAAAAACCCCAATATATCTAAATTTATGATTTTGAAAGGGAAATTGTTCTCCCCTTCCTTTTTTTCTTTTTTTTTCAGTCTCAAAGCTATGTTCAACAGGAAAAAGTATGCAAAGGTTGCATCCATGGCCTTTCCCTACCCATGGAATAATCTTTATTGATAGAAACAACAACTAGTCCAGAGCATGGTTACAGGAAGACATTTACAGTGTGCCTAATTCTGGAGGTCCTTAAAAATCTTTATATCTACAAAGCTACATAATTTTCAAACTGTCTGAAAGGAAATCTGTCCATGAGCAGAAATACCCTTGTGTGGAACGCTGGACTCCTAGACTTCCATTTAATAACATAAATATAGGATTCTATTGTGTTTTTTAATTCACAAACATACTAGTGCATCCTCTAAGGAATATAAAATGTGACACAGAGCACTTCCCTGTTTGAAAGGAGAAAATTGAAGTTGCAGGGGAACCTTCAGGATCTCAAATGCCACTTGGTACTTTGGTTGGACAACTGAAAAAAGTCCTAAGATCTGAAATTCATATCACCAGTTTTCAGATGTCAACAATGTTTGAATCCATATCTGAGTGGTTAACTTAGAGAAACATGCACTTTTAGAGCAAAAGTGCTCTGATTTGTCTTAGCTATCTACCTTAAAGTAAGATGAATCATATCCCATAAATGCCTCCTTTTTCTCATGCGATTACTTAAGATGGTTTATAAGGCCAAGTCAGATATGATGCTGACACTGTAATCTTCTAAATTAAGTGAAATTAAGCTAATCTGTCACATGTTTAATTGCAATGCAGAGAGAAGGCAGAGAAAGAACAAAGTTCCATGTATGTTCTGGGAGATGACTGTGTCAACATTGAAGATGGGAAAATACAAAAAGAGGATACATCTCCTCTCTTTTCTTCCTAATTACAATTTCTTTTTTTTAAAAAAAAAATTTCTGTTTATTTTCAGCATCACTTCTGTGGTAACTTCTGATCTGGAGATAATTTGGTAATTATCCATTTTGTTATTGAGTACTAAAAGTTAAAACAGTTTTATATGTTGCATGTCATATTTCTGATCTTTCAAAGGTAAAGTTTAAGATCCTGAATATAAAAAATCCTGAATATAACCTCAGTGACTGAGAATGTTCTATGGTGTTTTCTTGACATTTGTTACCTAGATAAATGACATACTATATTCAAAGTGAGCCCCTCACAGAAGGCTGCAAGGTTGCTCAGGAATCGTTTCCTCTTCACAAATATGTGCTGATTAGTCCTAATCAGCTTCTTGTCCTCCATGCTTTTGGAAATCTCTAGAGCTTATAGAGAAGGGAAGAGGAGAGGAAGGTGCTGATCAGTTTTGTCCCTGGTATCCAGTGACAGGATACATAGGAGTGGTTCAAAGTTGCTCCAGGAGAGGTTCAGGCTTGGCATTAGGAAGCATTTCTTTATCCAGAGGGTGATCAACTAGTGTAACAGGCTTCCCAGAGAGGCGAATGATGCCCCAAGCTTGTCAGCATTTACAAGGCACTGGGACAATGCACTTAACGTGCTTTAATTTGAATTGCCGTGAGTTGTTCAGGCATTTGGACTCAATGATCATTAGGAGTCCCTTCCAACTGAAATATTCTATTCTATTCTATTCTCTTCTATTCTATTCTATTCTGCTTGCTTCCAGGATTATTTGCACCATCACCTTCCCAGAGATCTAGGTGACGCTGACCAGCCTGTAGTTCCCTGGATCATCCTTTTTGCATTTCTTGAAAATAGAAAGGGCATTTACTTTCTTCCAGTCTTAGATTGAAAATTCAGGAATTTAAGCTAAAATGCTGGGCTTGTCTGTAGTGACTAAAACACCAGCATGTGTTCCAAGAGAAATCCCTGGCACAGAGATGGAGTGGACAGAGACATCACTACAGTCTCAAACCATCTGCAGCTATTGTGTGTCAGGGTCCCATTACTATTACTGCTCGTCATAAAACATATGGTTAGAGAAAGTCAGGGCAGGAGATTAAAGTTCAACAGAAAAAGTCTGCAAGGTTAATCCTTGAAGCCGAAAACTGGCATGTCACCCAATTCTGCTAATTACTAACCCTGTCAATATGCTTAACTAAGACTACATGGAAATGCAAAGAAAATTGAGGCCTAGCTTTAGTCATCTGTTTTAACTGAAAACAAACAAAAAATACACAGAGCACTTCTGAATCAAAGCTCATAACTGTCGCTGACGCTTTCACAGGGAAATCTCACTGAACCTGTAAGTGGAATGTTAATGCTGCCATCTTCTTTCTTGCTTTTTGTTCTCTTTGCTCTTTTCACTCTTGTTGTCCATCAGAAAATTTAGTCCTGAATCAAAAACATACTCCTGCATTCATGAAAATGTTCATTCATAGTCCAAATGCACCTCTAATTATCCTAATTAATTAATTATTTTCTGCTACTATTACAGCGATGACAATTTAGTGACAGAATACCTTGGTGATGTATTTCTGGGCATAGAAAGCAATTCTAGAAGAACAGAGAACACTCCTTTGGGAATGTTAAACTATACAAATTGTAAAAATTTTCAGGGTTAACACCATAAACAATCCTCTCAGTTTTAATCTGATATGCAAAGATTTAAACACTTAAATTTATACAAAAACCTATGAATTTCAAATCTGCTGAATATCTGTTTTCCCTATTTATATCCAGTGCTAATCCTCTGAAAAAGACTTTTTATAGTAAGTCCTTTAAACCAGGAAGAAGAAGTGGAATATATCTCCCCAAACATCCGGAGGCTGTCAGATATAGCTGACAATGTATAGCAATCTAGTAACATATTGTTGTTTAACACCATCAGGAAATAAAACTCCAAATAAACCCCTCCCCTTCCCCCTGCCCCTTGCTGTAAGAGAGGGACAAAGGTGGAGACTATGGGTTGAGATAATTTACTGAAGGCAAAAAGCAATGGAACAAGAAACACACAGTAACCAGCAGCAATCTTAAAAACAAAAGTATACAGAAAAGAAGGTGCTTTACATACAAAAGGTGTTCACTGCTTCGACTTAGTTCCGTGTGGCTGCTAGGACAAAGACAAGATGGCAGCTGTTCCCACAGATGGCTTTCACCCTCCCCAGGCCCAAGAGACTGGAAAACAATGACAGAAGAATCCCCAAAAGCTAGATCTTCCACGTTGCACTGCACTGCTTCTTCAGATGCTGGACTCAATTCCATGCAGCTGCTACCAGCACCGCCCCTTCTGGCCACTCCGCCCTGCTCCACCTGGTTCTGCTTGGGGTCCTTCAGCTCAGCTCCTTTTGGCTCAGCTCTGCTTGACTCAGCTTGGCTCCTTTCAACTCGCATTGGACTTAGCTGGGCTCAGGCTTACCTCTGCCACTTGGTTCCACATGGCACTTCCCACACTGGTGCTGCTTTTCAGCGCCACATCTTTGAGCCGTGACTCAGAGGAATGGGCAGGGAACAGGCAGAGCTGGCAGAGGATGCGGTCCACAAGGCTGATCCCAACAACCTTCCGAGCCGTGGAGAGAGGGAGGCAAAATGGCCCACTTCCAGTGTGCGCTCACCTTTTCTTCCCTCTGGGAGTATGCTGCCAGCAAAAATGTGAGTGGCATAGAACAGCAACCTGGGCACACTTCCACGTCTCTCAGTGCCGCTGCATCTCTGCAGCCAGGGCATACATGAAGGGTACTCAGGTATTAAACACTTCTGCATGGGGTTGGCAGAAATGACACAGGAACTAAGAGAAACCTGTGCCCTACTAGACTGACAGTGCAAGGCAAAGAAGAATACACTTGTTCCTCTCAAATGTCAGTAGGGCTATGGGTGAGTTCAGCTCCAGTTGTCCAGATATGAAAACAACACTGATTGTCAATGTTCTGCTGTGTTGCAGACACAGTACACGCCAGAGGACAATTCATCGTGTTCTGTAACAGAGCTGAAAGAGGTGGAAAGAACCACAGTGTAAGGCATTTCTTCAGAAAATTGGACCACTAATTTAGACTGCATAATTACCGTTCAGCCAACTAAATATGCTGACATTAATGCCACTCAGGACTTGATTCAGTTTCCCTAAGAAAAGCGTTTGAATAACCCCAAGGAATCTTGCACTGGTCTCCACCTTTTTTTTAAGAATGACAGGATCTTCCTCAGGCCTCATCTTCCACTCACATGCAGCAGTCTGGTATGTCTCAGATTCTCACAAATGACACTGGTGCCTGTGTTTAAGCAATCAAACCTGGTCACGTTTAGTAGTGTAATGGAAAAACAGTGCTCACCATCAGCGTGTACAGAATTATTCACCCAAGCACCTGAAGTCAGCATGATAAATGGAGACAGAACATATTGCAGGACTTTGAAAGGGTCTCATGCCCTGGGACTCCCAGGTCTAATCAGCTCTCACAGATCAGAAAATTATGCATGACATGTTGACTACTATCCAAGGAGTCGGAAATCTAAGCAGACCCAGAATTCAGAAGTCATGACTTCCAAACTTGTTAAAATATGCATCACTATTTGACATGGACCAGGTGCACTACTCGTTAAAGATGTATACAGAGAAGTCTTCTATTGATTTCAGCTATTGGCCTGACTCAATAAGAGCTATTCCTTCAAATATAAATACTTGTGTAGTACCTCCAAAGGTCCATGAGGCAGCCTGGGAAATGTTCCATGCTTTGTAATGATTGCTCTGTCTTTTTGTTGTTTGCCTCTTGTTTTGGAGATCAATATTAGAGATTTGCTCTTATAAGAGTTAAGAGCCTGTTTTTAGTGATTGAATAATGCCATGATGATCTACACCCTTGAGCTATTATAAAAACTGACTTAATAGTGTTGTCTTAATGGCATTTGAATATGATGCAGCTGTCTGAATCATATTGCTATAACTACCTTTTGATTGCCAGAAAAAAAATTCTAATCACTCCTCTACTATTTCCAATACAGTGATGAAAAAGCACCTCGGAAAAAATCCCACAAAAAATCCAAACCAAAAAAGGAACAAAAACACACAGAAAATTGAGGCTTCTGAAAACATTTTTTTCTTAAAAAAACTGAATTGCATATCCTTTCAACAACTTTTTTTCTTTCTTGAGAAAGTTTTTGAATGCAGTGGATTGGCATTGTTCAAAAATTCTCTTCTCCTGATCAAATCCACATCCAGGTCATTAGTGAGGAAAATCACCAAGTCGTGATGGGAGCATGCATTCCTAAATTAATATAAAACAAGCATGGGTACTAAGAGTAACAACTTGAAGAGACTTGTATCCAACTACTTCTGACTAGGAAAAATAAGCCAAATTGTAAACCTTGTACATGTCCAGAGACAAGTCTTCTGGAGATGCCTGCTCTTGTCCCTGAGGACAGCATCAAGGACATCATGACAAGAGTGAAAGCTGCCCACACAACAGTGCAAGCACCCAGTCAGACTGCTGTCACAGCTCACACCCCTGAAATGGTTTGTCTCTGTGTTTTTAGCCTGTTCAAATGAAATCACACATTACAGCATACTCCAAGAGGCTGGCTAGCTGTCAGCACTCCGCAGAAAGCCCATGTGGACAGGATGAGAGTGGCAGGTGTAATGTACCATCTGCACAACCATCTGGAGATCACCCTTCTTCAGAGTGCAGGAGTAACACCAGGGCCTCATTCTTCTACCACTGACATGACAGGAAATTTCATAGAAACACAGATCCTGGACCAGTTTGGGTTGGAAGGCACCTTAAAGATCATCTAGTTCCAACCCTCCATGCTGTGGGCAGGGACACCTTGCACTAGACCAGGTTGCTCAAAGCCCCATCCAACCTAGCCTTGAACACTTCCAGGGATGAGGCATCCTCAGCTTCCCGGGGCAACATGTTCCAGTGCCTCACCACTCCCTGAGTAAAGAATATCTTCCTAATGTCTGATATAAATATGTTCTCTTTCAGTTTAAAGACATCCCTCCTTGTCCTGTCACTACATGCCATGGGAATGAGGCCTACAGCTATGAGGCATTTGCCCTGAAGGTAATTCCCAGAATGTATCTTTAATCAGATCCAGGAAATCACCAAAAGATCTTCCTTTCCTTTATTCTGTGGCTATTGTGGCTGGTGCATCCCGCAGGGCATTCCAGAGACTCACTAAAAATTAAAGTGATAGGCATGTATATATCTAAAAGTTTGGCTTCAAGTTAAATCAAACACTTCTACTTCCTCTTTGTTCAACCAAGAGAGAGTAGCATTTTCATATGACTGTTCATCCCACCTCTCAGGAGCTGTCTGTCACAGGATGACTTATTTTCAGGAAAGGTTCTCTCACTGCACCCACAAGTGACTTCAAAAGAATAGTAGATAACCAGTTAAGGGCAGGTGCCTTATTTCTGAATACATCAAGTGCAGTGACATGATTCTCTAGTTGTTAGTCAAAATATTTTTTTCTAGGGAACTCTGTAATTACTTTCAAGTTTCCTCATTTTAAATATATAGAGAGAAGTAATTCTTCACCCATCGAATATATATATGTCAGAGAGTAAACACACAATTGATGCAATCTTCCCCCTCCAGGTTGATATTCAAAACCATCCTCAATTTTCTGAACCACTTTGTTGTATCAAATAGCTTTCCAGATCTCTTTATACTCACCGCAGTTCATTCAGAACTACTTCTGCACATGGGATCAGTTTTAAAGAACATTGAGTATTCCTCTAAAAACCTAGAATATTCTCTTCTCCCTTAGTTAGCTGCTCCATTGTCTCACAAAATAGTTTAAAACCTGAAACTATGGAACCTAATTCCCCATTTTAAGGGCCCTTTGTTGATCGTAAAGACCTTGGCAAATGACAACTACAAAATCCTTCTTACCTGTGCTAATCCGTATTGCCAAATCTGAATGCTGGCTGCTTTATTCCACGTTTAGCTACAGGGGCAAAAAAAAAAAGACTTTTTTGTCATTATAACTGCAACTACATTAAAGGGTTTTGTGCCCTGGCCAAAGATCACACCTCATCACATGGCGGTTTCTAATAGCCATACAAGTAGGAGGTTGCAGTGCAGGCACATACGTGAAGAGGCAAAGGATAATGGACAGATATTTTACTAAAAGACCAAATGTTAAGATGGTGAGCATCCTCAGTTCCCGTTAGAAAGAGATCTGGCCAGTTTATACAATGCATCTCTGTTTCAGTGAAGTGTATGTGCTTAAGCACGTGGCTAAATCCCGCTGAAAACAGTAAGAGTTAAAAAGGTACTTAAACAAATTATTGTAGGAAGACTGGATCACTCACGTACTTAAAGGCTTTGTTGTATCAGAACTTTTGACCACCACAGAACCCCCAATTTCATCTATTGCATATCTGGATCCAACATTAAAACTGTCTGGCTAAATTTTCACACAGGGTAACACAGCATATTAATACTTCATCCAGAGGGTAGGCTACACTAATTTTGTTTCAAAGGGCACTCCTTGTATTTCTTTGAAAAGTTTTATCACAATAGCTTGTGATACTGACTCCAGGAAATTAAAATCTATAAATTTCTGTCTGGTTAGATGAAACCTACCACACACACACACACACACACACAAATTGGTTTATCCATATGCAAATGTTACAATTAGGGATTATGGCTCTGGAAAGTTAACAGCTTAATCAGTGTATTGGAAGGCTAAAGAGATGTCCCACCAGTTTTCTCAAAGATGCATTTTGGGAATATTATAATTTTATTACCAGAGAGATAAATAAACTTTATCCTCTGAGTTCATATGAAACTTTAAGAGGGAGGGGAGGAGTACAGGAGTAGGAGAATGAATACAATTTTTTAATACACAGGAGGAATCAGGGACTGTGCCATGGCTCCCCTTCAAATAAATTGTATTTGTTCTTTTTCCCACTTTTGGCATTTCCAGGTGCCTGTCTGGTTTTTACATCTTCTTCAGCCTCAATAAATTTTTTGAAACAAGACTCTGTCATACATTCAGTGATTCACAGCTGAAAAAAGAAAGTAATCCCTCAGTGGGATAAGTACACTCAAACTGGAAAACACGAAAAAATGTATTGTTTTTTAAAATTGATGGTGATACACTTTAATAGTTTTTTTCCAACCTTGTTTTGTTTTGAAACTGTCAGAGAATGTTCACGGAATGCTTTATAAGCAAAACAACTCTTTCCTAAGGCTATACAAACAGTACTTTAAAAAAGAGACACTTTCCTAACACTGATTAAAAGAATCTGTGAACTCAGGGGAATCATTAATTGAGATTAAGCTCTCAGGCCACATTTACACCTTAGGAAGTATAAATTATTTGTTGTGCTGATTGCCTGAGCCACCTCCTGACCAGGACAGACAGGCAAGGTCAGACAGAAATGGTGTCATCTACTTATGGAGGCAAACACAGGGCTCATGAGCATCTATTGTATACACTTTTTTTTCCTGTTCATGTTGGTTCCTTGCAGTCCCTCAGAATATCTGAATCAACATCTCTTCATATGAACTCCCACTATTGTATTTTTGTTTGCTTTTATTGGACATCTGAGAAGACAGCATGTGAACCACACAGATAGCCATGACCATTTCATCTTTGAAAACCTGGTGTAGAACATTTTGGACTGAAGAGACTCAATGACAAAACAGACTCGAGAATTTGTCTGACAAGAATTTTGAGGAACTCCTGTTCTGCAAACATGTCAGGTAAGGCTGGACTTTGGCATACAGCACAGTCCCTCTGAAAACCCAGGGCAGCATGATTATTTGCTCAATACTCTGATTAGCTTCAATGGAAAATCTGTTTCAGCAATGTTGGTAGCATTATGTCACAGCTTAGCCCCAGACAGCAATGGAGACATATAAAGCTGCTCGCTCATTTCCCCCCTGCCCATACCAGTGCAATAGCGGAGAGAATTGAAAGGTTAAAATGAGAAAATTCATTGGATTGAGAGAAAAACAGTTTAACGGATAAAGCAAAAGCCACACACACAAGCAGAGCAGAATAAAGAATTCATTTCCCATTTCCTGTGGGCAGGCAGGTGTTCAGATATCTCTAGGACAGCAGGGCTTCAGTGACTTGGTAGGAGAAACACCATCACTCTGAATGTCCCTGCTTCGTTCTTTTTCTCCCCACTTTATATACTGAGGATGATGCTATATGGTATGAAAAATCCTTTGGATCAATTGGAGTCAGCAGTCCCAGCTGTGTCCCCTCCCAATTCCTTGTGCACCCCCACCCTCCTTGCTGGGGTGGGATGAGGAGCAGAAAAGGCCCTGGCTCTGTGTAAGTCCTGCTAAGCAGAAGCTAAATCATCCCTGTGTTACCAACACTGTTCCTAGCACAAATGCAAAACACAGACCTGCACCAGCTACTACGAAGGACATTAACACTACCCCAGCCAAAACCAGCACAGGTCAACTCTTAGTACTGGGTTTAATCAGTAGTACTTTGTTGTCAAACCAGAGATGGTTTGATGATTTGTATTGCAGACTTGAGCCTGGGGAAACCTGACACGAGTCCCTCTTTTTTTCTCCTGTACTTCTACTCTCTCTGACCATTGTTTGCAGTTGGTTTTTTTTAGCATATAATCCATAGGTAACAGTAAGCTGGTCTTTTTCATACCCGCTTTTCTGTTTTATTCACTGTAAATTCTAGGTCTTATTCTTTGTTTCATCCCTCAGTGCCCCCCACATACTTAGCTGCTCCAGCATTTTCTGGAGTTGCTCCCTCTGTTGCAACATTGCACCAGTTTACTTTCCATTCTTTTCTTTTCCTAACCTAGGAAAAAAAGATTTTAAAATATAGTTATTTCATAATAGAGTGATTTCTCTAAGTTCTCAATATACCACAACAGATCTTTAAGGGATCACTGTCCAAAACACATGAAGTAACACAGTCAGTAGTAACATATACTATGTGAAAGCACAGAATCTCCCACTGTACACCCTGTGTAGCATTGCCAAGATAGAGTTTTGCAAAACAGTGAATTTTAAACAAAAAATATTACTATGTGTCTTTATAGTAATTTCTTATAAAATAAAGGGCAGATTTTCATAACAGTGCTCCCAACAAGGACTGACTACAACAAAATTCAACAGGATAATTAGTTTTAAAACTTATATAGTAACAATATTTTGTATCTTTCATAAAATATCGTACCTGTTAAGAAACTCCCAGTCACTCTAGATGTCTTCTTGACTCTCTCTTCAATTATGTACTTATTATTGCATAATAAACCCATTCCAGCTGGAGGTCCTAATGTAACTATCTCTCCTTAATGAGGCCAGCTCTGAAAATTCAGCTCCAATTGGTCAGATACCTTTATTTACTTTTTGCAGATGTTAAAGAGCTTTTGTCAGAAACCTTTTGCTCGAGTACAGCTGAATTTACATTCTTGGTATTTCTGACCCATGTTGGAGCCAAGACTGAGAAGATATTTGAATTCTCATCTTGGAAGCAATTAATCTCATGTAACTCTAAAGATGAGATTCAACAGTGGGTATACACTGTTGACTTCAGATGTCTAAATTATTTTATTCTACATGTAAGCTGCAACTGCCATCAATATAGACACTTGATCAGATAAATCAATCACTTTCTAGACTCCATTGATTGTATTGATGAGAGATGCAAAACAACTGCCTAAACACATGTTTGTAGCACTATTTAACCCTCCACAGAGACTTACCAACATCTGTACAATGCTGGCAGCTATGACACAAGATCCATGGGAGCCATCTGTCATTGTGGAGTAAAACACAGGAGCCAGCTGATACCCTTACATATTCTGTGCCTGTGTGCAAACAGCTGAAGACTTCCACTGACCATACCCACTGGAGAGTTTAGACAAGTGTACATGCCTACATATGGAACATTTAGGCTTAGGTTTCTTAATCTCATGCTGAAAGCCAACTTTTTTGTCTCCAACTCAGAATGAGATGTCCAGAACTGGTGTCTTGCTTTGCTCAGATTGCTACCTATCATGATATAAAGTAGGAGTGCTGAGGCTGAGGTCATGTTACCACTAACTCAGGGCTTTCCGTAGGCATTCAAGCTTACTCTCGTAAAATATCAGCAATATATCCTGATTTTCTCCAGATCTTTTTATTCTGGCCTCAGTATTGAATTGCTCAGTGCTGTTCTGGTCATAGCAGAGCATAAGAAAAACTACAGATGGTTTGAGACTTCTCTCCAGCATAGGCAAAAATTAACTTTGCAGCCTTAAGGATAAAGGCAAAATATTTATTATGCATCTCTTCCTGCTTCCCTCCCCTCCCACTTCACTACTGGAATAGTCCTCCAACAGTAGGAAGAGCAAGACCAAGAAGGCACTGGTGTACTGGGTACACAGGTGGCAGAGCCAAAACCATCTTTTATTTCAGCTGGGAGGCTCAGTTTGTCTTTCAGCCTTCAGAGGCAATGTCATTTGAAGGTGACACCGATTTAACTGCTACTCATCATCTTCTTCCCTTAGAAAATGATTAAACTATCTACACGAAAATCTGGAAGAGTGACAAGCATAGCACTGTGC
Source organism: Gymnorhina tibicen (assembly GCA_013399875.1). Classification (NCBI taxonomy): domain Eukaryota; kingdom Metazoa; phylum Chordata; class Aves; order Passeriformes; family Artamidae; genus Gymnorhina; species Gymnorhina tibicen. Next base: position 1,547,586 of record VXAZ01006775.1, on the reverse strand, counting down.
ACAAGTACTACTGCTCACTCTTCTAAATCTTCCTTGTGAACCTCCTTATAGCCCTCTAAAAATGTTGTTTTCGCTCTCTTTAAAAAATCTTATTATTTTTTGCATCTATTTTGCAAAAATATTAGCTAAGGATGAGGGGGATAGAATCTTTTATCTATTCAAATACCAACCCTTTTACTGAAATATGAATAACTTATGTCTCTGTTTAACCCTTGTCTCTTTACTCAGAAATGTTTTCAAAGACCATGAGTTCTTCTGAAGCATTTTCTCACTTTGAACTCAAGCCTATTCTTTATCATATTAAACATTTCTGAAATGGTGCTTAATCCTCCAACCTTATCAAAATTTCCAGCATGTTTTCTACGGACAAATCACACAAGTATAGGAGCTCTTCAGCATCTGGAGCTAATCTTACAGATATCTGATGTCTGGAGTCTGTCTGAAGCATGGACACAAAAACATGTTCCCTGATGCAGAATCTGTTTGACCCTTTTGATTTTCTGCTCTGTATCCTCGGTCTTCAGCACAGTGCTTTAAACATAGCAGGTGCACTACAGCTCCTATAAAACAAACTTGAGCCTCAATCTAAGGGAAAGGAAAAACATTATGGATAGCAAGTCTGGGCATTATGTGCTTTGCCCTGGGAAGTGATTTTAGCACATGTTATATCAATTTAATATTGAGCATGAACCACCAAGGAACTGTGAAAATCCCAACTGTATTAAAGGGGAAGCACTATGTAGGGACCAGATATCATTTTGGCCTGTCCAAGATTTGCATGGGACTGCAGTGTATCAAAATTCAATGAGTTGTTCCCCCAAGGTGTTGTCTGACAAATGCTAAGTTGACATTCTGAAAACTCGCTGCATTTGTAGCATTTTTTGGTCACTATTATTTACATTGCAGGTGTACCTAGACGGCTCTGGGAGTTATTCTTATCTGTATTAGTTGTACATCAGAATCAGGCCTTCAGAACAATCCATTCTGTCACTTCAAGAGCTACTCAGTTTTAGTTTAAAAGTTCTTCCCTTTTAAGATAAAAGATTGATTTCAGCATTCATCTCAGTATTGCCCTCAGCATTCAGCTCAGTATTGCCTTGAGAATGGCCTACTGTGACTTTGGAAATCCCAACCTTTGATTATTTTACTGTATGTTTTTTATTTATAAGATACTGATGCAAAGAAATAATGTTGAACAACAACCCTTTGTACCATAGAAATGTGAACACAAAGATACTCACTGACCTGAGGAATTTGAACTTCCAATGTAAAAGAGCAGAGAGGAGATGGATACAAGCAGACTGGCAAGGCTGATGACTGAGCAGGATTTCTTATTTACCTGTCCAAGTCCTTACTAAATAACACTGCAATCCTTCCAAATAAAAGGCTTATAACATCTTTGCCTAATCTTACTTTAATTCATTCTCGTAATTTTAAGCTGGGATCAGTAAACATTTTTATTATGGTTCCTTTATGATATTTTAGGTTTCTGAAAAACTTACTGCTTTCTCTTGTTCTTGTTACAACCTTTTGTAACAGACTACTCGCACTGGTCTGTTTTATTTCCACATTTATTAGATAACTAATGTTTATGAACAACATAGTTGTTCTCTGAAAGATCTATATGTGCCTCACTACCTTATCCCATTTCATTGTATTGGGTTGTATTTGGTTTGCATAGCAAGGTGCTGGTAGCACAGGGGCTACAGGGGGGGCTTCTGTGAGAAGCTGCTGGAAGCTTCCCATATCAGCAGAGCCAATGTCAGCCAGCTCTGAGATGGACCTGCTGCTGGACACATCCAAGCCCATCAGTGATGTCGTGGTGCCCCTGGGATAAAGTATATAAGAAGGGTAAAAAAAAACCTGCACAGCTGCAGCCAGAATATATATGTGACAGGAGCAGCTCTGCAGACCCCAAGGTCAGTGCAGAAGGAGGGGCAGGAGCTGCTTCAGGCACCAGAGCAGAGATTCCCCTGCAGCCCCTGGTGCAGCCCATGGTGAGGCAGCTGTGCCCCTGCAGCCCACGGAGGCCCACTGTGGAGCAGAGATCCTCCTGCAGCTCCTGGAGGATCCCATCCGGAGCAGGGCAATGTCTGAAACAGGCTGTGACTCCATTGAAAACCACACTGGAGCAGGCTCCTGGCACCTGCAGCCTCATGGAGAGAGAAGCCCACACTGGAGCAGGTTTGCTTGCAGGACTTGAGACCTCCCTGAGAGACCTATGCTGGAGCAGCCTGTTCCTGAAGGACAGCAACCTGTGGGAGGGTCCCATGCTGGAACAGTTCATGAAGAATTGCAGCCCATGAGAAGGAGTCAGATTGGAAAAGTTCGTGGAGCACTGTCTACTGTGGGAAGGACCCCACACTGGAACAGACAAAGAGAGTGAGGAGTCATCCCCCTGTGGAAGGAGCAACAGAGACATGTGATGAACTGGCCACAGCCCCCTTTCCCTGTCCTCCTGCACCCTGGGAAGTTAGCCCAGAAAAGAAAGAGGGGAGGGGGCTTGTGAGGGCAAAGGTGTTTTAAGGTTGAGTTTTATTTCTCCTTACCCTATTCTGATTTGAATGGTAATAAATTCATTTTCCCCATGTTAAGTCTGTTTTGCCCATGATGGTAATTGTTGAGTTATTGCTCCCTGTCCTTATCTTGACCCACAAGGCTTTCATTTTATTTTCTCTCCTTTGTGCAGTTGAGGAGAGGAGAGAAGCTTTGGTGGGCATCTGGCATTCAGCCAGGGCCAACTCACCACATCAGTTAATCAGAACTGCTCTCCACATATAATAATTTTACCAAAGTTATTATTTTTTTCCCCTATGGCTATTGCATGGTCTAGTTGTTCTTTCTCCTTACAGGATGGTCTGGTGCATAACCTCGTTTATTTTCCAAACAAGCTCCTACCTTTCAACAGCCGCCGTCTATTCATTCCCAAGACTGAACAGTTAAATTGTGCAGCATTGTATTGCACATAATAAGGGTAACAAGGACTTGAGTGACATGTTTCTAAAAACAAACAAGCAAACAACCCTCTGAATGAGTTATAAAAAAATTCATTAGACACAAAAAAATTTAGACTTATTTTGTCTTAGAACTGAGAAACCATCACCTTATGTGAATTTTCCTTTATTTTTTTCCCCTCTGGATGAACAAAGCAAATAAAGGGAGCAGAGGAAACAAACTCTGATGAACACAAATCCTTTAATTAGGAAACTGGTGTCTCTGACTAACATCCAGACTAATGCAATAATATTCTGCTAAAGGAAAAAAAAATCATTACAAAGTTCATTTTTAGCTTTTCCTCATGCACTTTTTTAGTGTTTGAGGAGAACATGATGTGCACGTGGGGCCCAGAGGAGACACATGGCCAATGGTATGTAACAGCTCCCTAACAGCAGAACCATAGTCTGTCTGCCCTGTAGTACTGAGACAAAACTGTGTCAACCTGAGCCAGTCTGTGGCTGCTGACATGCAGGACAGGGTCCTTGTGCCTTTCTTATTTAGCTTCATAGAGATTAGCCATGGCATTTCCAGTTCTCAGAGCTCCCTCCTCTCTCAACTGACAAAAACTCAATAAATGGCCAAAATCCAAAACAAGATGATTTTAATGATCTATTCTTGTAATGATCTCTTCCTGATACCTTTGTAATGATTGTTTCATCCATCAAGATAAAAAGTCAGTTTGTAGATGGAAATACTGAATAACTGAAATTAGCCAGTTTGCTATTTCCTACCTCTGTGGAAGTCTAAATTCTGATGAACAGTGGTAACAAAACTGTGTTACAGGAAGCTCCTTTCACTTCAAAATATTAACAGTAGAAAGGAAGTCTGTATATTTACTTTCTTTTTTAGGGATAAAATACCAGCAGTCCCTTAATCACATTCATAGCACAATTTTATCAATGTCCAAGTCACGCACAGCTCTTTTAGCAAGGGATCCAGGACAAAACTGATATAACATTTCACGTTATATCCTTTAGAGCATTCAAAATTACTACACATTTCCTGTCTCATTATGTTTCTACCTCTCTTTCCATACAAGTTGTCCGTAAACCCATAATATCATACTCTCCTAGAGTGCATGCCTGCTGTTATTATATCAATTCTCCAAAGCTCCTAGTATTTGCATATGCAAATTGCAGCCATGGTGCTATTTTTTGTTGATGGACATAATCCTGCTGTTAATATCCACAGAAGTCTTTCTATGTATCTGTTGTTTTTTTTATTTATTGCCTCCAGTATACCATAAGTCTCCAGCCATATTCATTAGATTCAATTAGTGACATTTTGCCCTGTGAGAATCTGTCAATAGAAAATAGGCACAGTAATGCTCAGAAAATTGTCAAAATAAACCCATTTAAAAAGCATTAGATTACTGAAACCACAGTAGACTAAAATCCATCAGTACCAATGTACTTTACAGATCATTCTACAAAATTCAATAGAAATATATAAGCATAGATAAATAAATAAAAATTCAAATAAATAAAACATTTAAAAAAATAGAAAATATGAGAGAAATGTGGCAGGGCCTAACAGTGTAATTTTATCCATTACTCTACTTTAAAACTGGAGTGCTGACCCTTAAAATTACGTTGGATGAGTTTCAGTTAATTTCCTTTTGGAAGTAAAGTGTTAATATCTTTGCTACTGTTTGTTTATTTGTAGTTAACATTTCTAGATGATTTCAGAATTTTTATCCTTCCCTGTCTCTATGCCTTTCAATACTTCCATTCTTCTAATTTTAACTGATCCACATTTGCCATTGCAACTTCTCTGTCCAAAGTTTTCAGTCTCTGATTGATTTTAAAGAGTGAACTTTTATCATTATTGATTACTTGGTCCAAAATTCTATTAAGGAATGGTGAAGTATTTCTGCTGTTGTCCTGGTTTCTTTCAGACTGTTTTTCAAATTATTAACTTGAATTTTAGTATTGTTCTGTGTCATACTTAGAGGTCCAATAAGTATGATGACGTCTATGGATTTAATAAGCATGGTCTTGATTTGATTATGTAATTTATGTAATTAAAATTCATAGTGAAAGGAACTGTGCTTCCAGATGGATGGGGAACAAGTGATAACTTTACCTGGTTATGTGCCACTCTACACTCTTCCCCAACTCTAATTTCACTTTTGATATGTCTTCCCAGTTTGCTTTCAGGAATGCAGTATAAGGCGATATAAAAAGCCTTAGTGAAAAAAAAAATATTATTATTATTTCTTCTTTGCCTATATCACCTATTATTCCTTCATAACAGAAAACTAGATTGATTTGAAAAGATACCTCCTTGGCAAATTCATCTGTGCTGCTACTCTCCTCCTTGTTATTTTCCAAGTGCTGTCTAGCTGTTTGTTTTAGGATTTTTCTAGGATTTGAAGTTAAGTTGACTTGTCTATAAATTCACACTTTATTTTTCCCCTCTTTATGCAGGTATAAGTTAAGATTACTCCTTTCCAATCCAGCAATACCTTTTATGTCCTCCACAAGTTCTCAAAGACAACTACTACTGTATGAGCTTTGGCCCCTACAGAGGTCGGGATCAGAAGGCTCAGACAAGCTCAAAACCTGCAAATACCAAAATATGGTCAAACAAGATCTGTTTCTTTTCTAGGCTGAGCTCTTATCCATTGCTTCTAATAAGTTTTCCCATTTGCATGTGTAAGCTTTACAATGAACAGTGAAAAAAATATCCTTTACCTCTTCAGTTTGGTTATACCATTTAGAGATAGCTATTCCTTTACACTGAATAAATGTCCAACACCTTTCTTTGAGTCTTCTATTGATAATAATCCAGTCAATGAATGATTTCTTATTACCTCCAGTTTCTCTTTCTAGCTACAGTTCATTCTGTATTGTCAATGCTGATTTTGTTCCTACCTTCTCTTGATGATCTGTATGTGTGTGTAGCAGGCTGCACTTGTCTCTCCTTTATCTACCCTATTTTTAGAGTGAATAAATACATCATAATTTAGTCAAAAGTCTTCAAAATCTTTGTCATGGTTTGACACCAGGCACCCATGAGAGTTGCTTGCTCACCCTCCCCTGCCACAGCTGGGCAGAGGAGAGAGAGAAAAAAAATTAAGGAAGGCTTCGTTAGTTTAGATAAGGACTGGGAGAAAACATTTCAAGTGCAAAACAGGCTTAATTTAAAGTTACAAAGTGAATTTATTACTAACAGAATCAGAGAAGGATAATGAGAAGTAAAATAAGCCCTTAAAACACCTTTTCCCTCCAGCCCCTCCCTCCTTCCCACTGGCAGTGCAGAGAGACAGAGCATGGGGGTCTGGTCAGTTCATCACCGAGATTTCCTTCCTCTGCTCCAGGAGAAGAGTCCTTCCCTGTGAGGCCGTGGGGTCCCTCCCGGGGTTCTCCGGGAACTTCCCGGCGTGGGTCCGCTCTCACGAGCAGCAGCCAAACCGCACCTGCTGCAGCGTGAGTCCCTCCCACGGGCACACAGCCCTCCCAAAACTGCTGAGCCGTGGGTCTCTTCCCACGGGGTGCAGTCCTCCAAGGACAGGCTGCTCCAGCCTGGAAGCAGGGCCCTCTCTCCCCACCGGGTCTCCCACTGGATCACAGCCTCCTCCAGGCACCCACCCGCTCCGGCATGGGCACCTCCCCACGGGCTGTGGGTGGATCTCTGCATTCCCCGTGGACCCATGGGCTGCAGGGGCACAGCTGCTTCACCATGGTCTGCACCACAGCCTGCAGAGGAAACTCAGCTTCATCGCCTGGAGCACCTCCTCCTCCTCCTTCTCGACTGACTTTGGTGTCACCATTTTGTTTCCCTCACATGTTCTCACCTCCTCCTCCTCTCTGACTAGAAGCAAAGCCCTGTGACTCTGATTTTCTTCTTAAATATGTCATCACAGAGGTGCTACCAACCTCTCTCACTGGCCCAGTTCTGGCCAGCAGCATGTCCATCTTCAGAGCCATCAGAGATTGGCTCTGCCAGATATGGTGGAAACTTCCAGGAGGTTCTCAGAGGAGCCACCTCTGTGGCCCCCCTGGTACCAAAAACCAGGGCGAGCAAAACCAATACAATCTTTTATAATCTTTATCTTTGCTGAAGTACTGTGTAATTTCTTGGTAAACTACAACTTTATTTTTTAGCTTTTATGAGATCTTCCATACAAAATTTATGTATATCTGTCAAAATTTCCTGGGTTTAGAAGTTATTAGTGGCACACAGACAAAGACAGAGAGAAAGAGAACAAACTGTAGGAACCTCACTGGAAGTATCCTTGAGGGATCCCTCTGCTTGCACTAAAGCCCATTTGCAGATAAGAATACAGTCCTAACCTACCTATCCAGCTGAGTCAAGCCTATACTTGTTCCAGGGATTCCTGCTGCTGCACTAACCGCTTTGGAGCTGCGGCTCCCCAAAGCACTTGGCATCAACAAATGAAAACAGCTACAGCCTGCTGAAAACAGCATGTTCGGTTTTGCATTCAGTGTGTAAACTGTAAGCTGGTTTCAACCATATTTTGTTACCCTTTGAAATGTTTCCTCAATAGTGGGTTGCACCATCTGTTGCACTGTTTGCCTGCATGTTTTGCTTGTTAAACTGCTCCCCCAGCAGCACACAAAAGAGGAAGAGCAGTGGTGATGCCTTTCAGGAAGATGTCCCTGTCCTCCGCCTACCTCCTCCCACCACAGGTTGCGCTGCACACAACAGATGCTTCCCTAGTCCTACCTCATGGTTATTTATTTTAGGACCTAAGCCAAAGTCCACTATAAAACCTATGAGACTTCAAAATTTGGCAGTCTTATTCCTTGTGAAGCTTATAGGTATGTTTTAGGTGCTAAGGCCAGAGACCCCCACATGCCAAAGCAAAATATTAAGATGAATCATCTCAAGATTCACCAGGGTGTGTGAGCTCTGACACAGCTAATCCAGAACACTCTTTTAAACATAGAAGAAACATTGGTTAGAAGTCAATAAACCTGATTTTTATTGTTTGCCTACTGGCAAACAATACTTAAATGGTCCTAGTATGAACTCTGTCTCCTGGTTAAGTGTTGGCATATTATCATGACAGGAAAAATAGTATGTCTTGGTTCACGTAATGAAGCAGGACTTTCCCTTGCTTCAGTTGCCTTTCATTCTTAGTATCTAAGCAACAGGGAAGAAATTTAACAGCACTTTTTTTTCCTTCTTTCCTGGTGTGTTTATCAAACCTGAGCAAATAACATACGATGACTTTACATGAAATATTCTCTAAAACATGTTGACAAAGCCTTGCACTATTCTATATAATCCCAAATTATTCTCTTCATGAACTGGATGAACGATGGGCGGAAAGGGAAACCCAGTGAATAATGCATACAAATAAGATTACAGAATGCTCTGAGTAAATTACGCAACCCAAATATATTCAACCAGTTCTGCTCTGAATAACATGACATAGTTTTCTCATCACTTTAAACCACCTCAGCAAGAGGGACCAATGGGGAGCTGAGCTCACTGAATGGGAAAGGTTTTTCAGGAAGTTTTTCAGAATAAAATCTGCCTTGAGCTATCAGGGCCTCTGTCCCAGCTGATATCAAGGAACTTCATTCTGCAGGAATATGAGACCCAAATATCCCTTACAGAGAAATGAACACTTTTCCTGTGCCATCTTCTGCTCAAGGGTTGTACCCATCACACATGGCCATAGGACTGGTGTGATACATTAATATGATTCTCTAATTTCTCACTGCAGCTCTTTTAGGAAAGTATTGACAGATCCTTGCTTTTTCTTGAATTCCCATACAAAAGATTGTCATATAGACAAACAAATATTTACCTGCTACCCAGTCTCGATAGCAAATCAATTTTAAAAACTCAGCAAGGTCACCACAGTTGAGCTTGATGACAACATCTAATATATTTCTTATGAAACAGAATGGCATCTGATAGATGAAAGAGAGAGGTCCATACATAACTAGCCACTCCAGGCTTTCTTTGTAACAAAAAGAGAAAATCAGGTATTTCTAAAGTGAAATTAGGCTTGTTCTGCGTAGGAATTTGAAACAAATCAGATGAATCATACTCTAAAATGCCTGTTACTATCCACTGGCTGAAAATGGAAGCTAAGATGACTCGTCTCTGTTGCAGAGGCTAAACATGTGTATACTTAACCTGGAGAGAGTTCAATCCCACCCACAAACCTGGCTGCACACAGAGGCAGGTGCAGGCTCCATAACAGAGCTATGTCATACAGTGTGGGAGCACACCAGCTGGTACTAATGATCCCTGAGCTTCCCTGGGAAATCTGTCCCAATATTTCTGTGTCCAATACAGTGAACCAGACACCAAAAGAAGATCTGGCCTCTTGGAGTTTATTTCCTCCTCTACAATCTTTTCCAGGTGGCTGAGCCCTGATCAAATATTTATAGAACTAAATATTTCTCTTCTCTGTGGGAGGGAAACAGTAAAAGTACAGATCCTAATTTGTTTTTGCAGAGGGCTGGAAATAACAACAAACAGGTCATTAAAACTAATCCTCTTTTTCGTTGTTTTTTTGGTTTTTTATTTTTTCATTCCTTGCAGATGCGAATAAACTTTCCAAGGACAAATCTGAACCCATAAGTTTCTTTCTCATAAGAATATTAACAGGTGAGTATTGTTGTTTCAGGAAATCTGCACAGCCTCTTCTACCAGAAATGCTTCTTGGTTTCTTATCCATAGAATTTGGTAGATCCCAGGTGTTCTCATCAGTGAGCATGCACTCACACAGTAAGATCTGCACAAACCCAGACACAAAAAAAAAGGCCCTCATTTCAAAATGTTGGTATTCTAAGGCAAGAGACAAAACCTGACAACTTCTCTTCAGAAAGTGAGGCTATTTGAGATCCATGTCTGTAAAAACACATTGTAGTTACAGATTTTTTTAATCATTGAAATTTTATTCGGAGATATTCACAGGCACAGGAACTCATTTTACTTACAGTGCTAACACTTTTTCAGGCATGTTTTTGTTCTATGTCAAAGGAGTTAAGCAAAAGTTATTTTTGGACAGGGTTCAGGTGAGAAATTGCATGTTTGCACCCTGTTTTGGAGAACAGTATGTATGGTGCAGATGTGGGCTGTTGCACATCAGTATCAAAATTATGTCCTAGGTATATTTTTTTTACTAGAAATTATATAGTCGTATATATGTTCTTCCTCAGTGCATTGACTAACTAAAATACAGAATTTTTTTTTACTTTCAAGAGGTGAAGAGCCTCAACCATGGTTAGCATAGCAAATTTCTTTCTCTTTAAGTGACTGCTTGTATTACAAAGCCACTCAAAAAAATCCACAGCTTTCAAACTGACAAGGAGATGAGACACAGACATGTTGAAGCCTGTTTTGCCAACTGCAGTCCCTCCTGTTACATGCCATTTCCTCAGCAATGCATCTTTCCTCAAGATGCAGCGCTACAGATCTTCATCACTACAACGTTGGTCAAAAAATCCTCTGAGGAATATTTTGATTCTCAGAAACATGCAATTCACTTTTGTCTAGCAGTTCAATATAAGAAAAAAGTGATTTAATAATTTTTGAGATAGGGTGGGTTATTTTCTTCTTACTTGTTTGGGTTTTTTTCAGCACAGGCAGCCAAGGAACTTGACATAAATCTAAAAAGCCTGCTCCTACCAGCATATGAGGACAAAGGGCTATATTGTGACTGTCTTCCCTAGTAGTCCCAATTTAGTCATCCTTACTGTCATATCGTCTCGGTGATGGAGCAATTCAGTTCACTGCCACCCACCACTGCCAGACACTTTAAAACAATTCTGTGAAAAGATAACAATATGTAAATTAGATAGAAAACAGTGCTGTTTTCTCAAAACATCTAGAGTATCTTGTACATTTTCTAGGTCTCTAACTGGAAGTTTGGGAGTTTAGGAAAGTGGATTACACTGAAAATATTCTATGGTCTTCAGAGGAAAGAGAAATAAAAAGAAAGCTGAAGTGTGAGTTAAGTGTAGGCAGGACCTAACACTGATGTATTCATTCTTTCTACTCAACCTGCGGAAATGAGAGAAACTATATTATACTTTTTAAGTTTTTTAAAGCAACAATGAATGATTGGAGAGCTAGTATCAGCAGAACTTTAATTATCAATGACTAAATTAGTAGCTTCTTCTAATACTATTGTAACAACAACAACAAAAAAACCACCAAACCAGAGTATCGGAAGTCAGAGTGTGGACAAGAAAATGATCCTGCACCTTTTTACAGTTGTGCAGGATGCCATTAGAAGTCTGTTCCCACCAAGTCCTTTTTATGTCCATAAAAGAGGTTCAGGTAAAGGATGTCTGCTTAGCTGAGAGATACTGACATTGGTGCTGGGAGAGTGGAGAATGAAGACAGACAATAGAAGAAAATTAAGTGTTGGATTAATCTCATCTAACATCATGGTTCTGTGGTGGTAAGTCCATCTAAACTAGTTGTCCTCACTCTGGTAATAGAAGGTGGAAAGGATCAGACACTTTTAGGTACCACGTAAAATTTGGGTCTGATTTTCCAGCATGTCATGTCACATGAACCCCACCAGACTGATCAACTCAGTCTGAACAAAATGACAACAGGGAGCTGTACTAAGCAGTGACTTGCCAGGATATTTGCTGCCATCAGGTAACAGAACAGGTTAACACATATGGAAGAGAAGAATGAGGTGTTCAGAAGAAGCCTTATAATGCTTTTACTGTATAGCAACCAACATCTCAGGAACAACAACACAGCATGGAGGATGTGAGTAATCAAAACCAATCCATGTGTTTGCAAATGCAGATCTTAGGTTCTCAGGGGATTTTCAGAGGAAAAATACTTAACAAAATTGAAGGACTATTATTCCAGTTCTTAATGTTTTTAAATCATGAGCTTGAAAACCACATGCAACTCAACAAGCAGTGGCAGGTGCCATGTGTGATTTCTGTTTAGATTTCACACTGTGCTTTAACTGTCACCTAATGAAATAATGTATCTGTTAAAAGCTCACTGATTTTATTTACCTTTCTGACAAGTGAGAATACAGTGCTCCTTGCCACCCTGTAGGACAGTATTTGCATACAATCTTTTGAGGAATTTCATTTATTTTGATTTATGATAGTTCTGAAATCATTGCACTCATGTCGATAGTAGCAAGAACAGATCAGTCACCTGAAAAAGTCCAAACTTCTGCTAAAAATGAGACAACATTAATTTATTCCAAGGAATTTTATTTCAACTTGAATTGTCTTACCAAGGCAACCCACACAAACGTCCCAAAGATCTCGGAGTAAGTAAAGCCAACAAACATCAAGGCATAAGAATTATAGTAGCCTCTATTTTAAGTCCCTAATACAACCTGAGCATATAAAAAGTGTAATTTAATTTAATTAAGGATTAGGGCATTTTTGTGGCACTATAATTTTCCAGAAGCAGCTGGCTGCTCCCTAGGGGATGGAGGCCGAATCTGAGTGGGATAACTATGGTGGAGGAAGTGCCTAGCCATCCCAAGGACCTCCAGGGGCCAGGTGGGCCAAGGCGAGAAGGAATTGGTCTGCAGTCAGCCCTAGTAGGTGTCAGAGGCTGTGCAGCACTGGGGAGGAGGGCAGGGAAAGATTGGAATCCAGTCCAGAGAGAGACACCAATGTCAGACACAGCCCTTCAATGGCCTGGCCAGTGCACCAGGACAGGAATGCTGGCCCACGGCTGGGCAGAGCAGGACTATGGAGAGTTGGGACCAATGTCCTATGGTGTCACCAGGACAAGGAATAATAGCCCTGGGGGTCTGAAATGGGACCCTGGGCCATGGGCAGGGGGGAGGCCCTGGGCTGGGCAGGGCCATTAAAGCCTGGCAGGGCCCTCAAGGCCCTGGTGATACCTAAGCACCATAGTGCTGGTTTTATTTGTGAGAGATCACTCAAGTCAAATTTGTCAAGTATAGATTCTATACATGTGGGAAATGCTAAAGAAAGATTTTTTTCTGGCAGGTGTCCGAGTAGCTAATATATTTCTTCTCTTCAGTACTGATTATATATTATCCGGGACACTGGATATTCCAAACCTGTCAAGATTTAAAGGCTAATGTTTTCTAACTGGGGAGTGAGGAGGGAAGTTCATTTAGAGCAATGTCATATATCAAATTGAGCTTTGACTGTTAAATTCCCAGGCTAAATACAAAATAGATTACCTTTTTTTTTTCCCAGTCTCAGCCTTAAGCTGACAAATTTAGAAATTTCAAAGTCTGATGGCACTGCTTTCTTAAAGTATTCCTAAATAATTGTCAATGACACCTCTTTTCTGCAAGTTTTCTTCACTTTCTGTAGCCAATCTGGCACCATGAGTGACAAGCAAGCACCCTATGTACGGATATATAGGGAAGAGCAGACCATAAACATGGATTTGTAGGACACAAGGTCATTGCTGTTCCTCAGTGCACTTACACTCAACTGCAGCGGTGGGTGAAGGTCAGAGGATCTGATCTGTAAAACCTGGGCAAACAGCACTGCTGTGTTTAACCAGAACAAATCTTTGTGCAGATGTTCACCCTCTATGTAGATATGGGGAAGAGGATGATGTTGTTAGAGCTTGTAGCATTAATGTCATAGCCCCAAAGAGCACTGAAAGGTATTTTGGAATAGTTACTTCTTAGGTAGCAAAGATGATCCTTTACCCATAATTTTCAATATTTAGTAGCATACGGAGGAAGTCAGTTTTGTTGGTTTAAAACCTGCAGAAGATGCTAGAAATTCTTGCCTTCAGATGATCACTGCAGCGGGCCTTTGATTCACGCTTTGCAGGTTTCCATTGAACGTGGGATTACAGCACAGCTGTGACGTGCTTCTGAGCAGAAACTGTTGAACACCTGAACACAGAATTGTTCTTCAAACCCAGCCCTCAGTGATGCATGAAACACAAGTGCTTGTGCTCACACTAACCTATTTATGTCTGAACCTTGCACAGCACCTCACCACTTTTGAATGTGCACAGAGGTTTCATATAGAAGGAGATTCTCCTTTGAAATAAATCGAATGACAAATTAACTCTGCCTGAGGAACCCCTTGCCACACTGAGGATTGTTGAAGCCCCACCTCTTCAGGTACCATAGACTCTTTCTTGTCCTTCGCCTGATGTGATGATAATTATATACCTGTCACCCTACCTACTTCTTTTAGCATGCAACATTCACATTTTCCGCAACAACCTACCACTTAGTTCTCTTCCACTTTTTAAATAGTGCTGACTGGTAGTTTTTAATTAAGCCTTGACAGTTGAGATTTGCATTCCAAAAGCCAGATGAAGGTGCTGGCATTGGATTTTCTAATATTTTGGAATGGATTTGTATTGTCTATTATTTTATCATGCAGAGCATTCTACTTGCACACACCCTGCATGCATGCACACATGCTTACCAGGACCTTCCAGGTTCTACAGACACTGTATGCAAGGTTTAAGGCTACTTCCTTGAGAGCATTGTAAATTGGCATTTCATGCTTTAATGCTTAGTTAATGGAGTATAAACAAGCCTGCTGAGCGATTTCTGTAGCTCTAAGAGGAACATTGTTCTTGTCTGCTTCGTTATTCATTTGTACGTGCCAGCTCACAAAATTGCTGTGAGTAGATGGACAAACAGCTAAGTGCAGTTTTATCAGTTTTGAGATTTAGGGGAGAAATGAACCGGGGAAAGACCCAAAGAATGGATCACTACAACATTTAAAGAGCTACAGTATACTTCTCAGTTTTCAGAGCCTTCTCAGGGCCTCAGTAAGAGGCTCTCAGTCCCACTAGAAGTTCTTGACTAGACATGCATTTAGCTAAACAAATTTTCCCTTTGTATCCATTGACTTCAATAGATTTTGTGCTTGACAGTGGTATAAGTCAAGTCATTTCTGATTAGGTTCTACAAGCTAAAGCTTTAAATCTGCTCCAATTAATGCTTCTTTTGATGAAATGAGGCATAGGTTGTGCTTCAAGCTAAGCCTCCAGTTTTTTAAGGGTTTTCCATACAGTTCCACTCATGATTAGTCACTGCAAGCATCTGTAGAACCAAACACCTTCTGCTGCCTTTATGACCAGTAATAGCAGAAAATTGCAATTATGGTAGAATAACAAGGATGGAGCTTACAAAGTCACCTCTTCTGTCTTAGCATGAACTGTTAAGTTAAAGAGCACATATCTGATCAAATTCCTGGGCTGAGAGATAGTTTAAGAAAATGTAGATAACAAGTTCATAGATTGTATTTCTGAAATTTCTTTTTTTCACCTTTTCACCCATGGATTCATGTTCTTTTTCATTAATTATTTCTTATGGGTCCTGTATGACATCTTGAAGGACAGCAACAGCAGTATGGCTGTGAGATGACAGCTGAGGTCACACATCCAAACCAAGAAGCAACTGTATTGGCCACCTGTAAAAGAAATACCACAGACAGCCTAGAAAAAATTTGCACCTTTTATATCACAAGCCTTACTTAAATTCTTTATATTCTAAGTATCTTTGGATTGAAGTCCAGTGTAATTTTTACAGTACTGCTTTTACCGCACTAAATAATGTTGTTTGGATCTTTTTCTTTTAAAAATGAAAAGAACAGTAGTCCAGTTTATGTCTGGTCAACATGATTTCATTACAGCAAAAATGATGTAAATAAAATAATTTAAAAATTTTTTTTAAATTCAGATATTGCTGTCAGGCACCAGAGCAGAGGTTTCCTTGCAGCCAATTATGAAGACTATGGTGATGCAAGTCATCCCCCTGAAGCAGATGGAGGACCATGCTGGAGCATATACTCATGCTGCAGCCCTTGGAAGGCCCCATGCAGGAGCAGGGGGATGTGTCCTGAAGGAAGCTGCAGCCCATGGAGATTTCACATCGGAACAGGTTCCTGGTAGGAACTGCTGTCTTTGGAGAGGAGCCCATGCAGGAGCAGGTTTTCTGGCAAGACGTGTGACCCCATGGGGTACCCACATTGGAACAGTCTGTTTCTGAAGGACTATGCTCAGTGGAAATGCTGGAGCAGTTCATGGAGGACTGTGTCTCATGGGAAGGACCCCGTGATGGGGCAGAAAAGGAGTGTGAGGAGGAAGGAGAAGGAGAGAGAAATGGAGAAGGAGAGAGATGTTATGAACCAAACTAAACCTCCATTCTCTTTGCACTGCTTGAAGGGGAGCAGATAGAAGACTCAGGAGTGAAATTAAGCCTGTGAAAAAGAAGGCTGGGGGAAGTTGTTTATACTACTGTTTGTTTTATTTCTCATTATCCAAGTCTGTTATTAATTGGCAATTAAATGAGTTAATTTCCCTGAGCTGAGTCAGTTTCACTTGTGCTGGTAACTGTTGAGCAATGCTCCTGTCTTTATCTTGACCCATAAACTTTTCATCATATTTTTGCCCCCCATGCAGCTGACCAGAGAGGCTGAGAGAGAACTTAAAATTATTTTTCTGACCTAATAATTCTGAGCTTTGTCTTTGAGAAAGATTAAGTAAACATTCTGAAATTCTACTATCTTTTTATGTTTATAATTCCTTTTGTCTTCATTAGGACACACAGCATGAAGGAAAAACAGCCTAGATGGTGTCCTAGAGACCGGACTGCCTTGGGTGCCATTACAATCCCATTACCTCGTGCTGACTTAACACTCAGAACAGATGACTGGAGTATAATAGTGTCCAGATTTAGTCACCATTCATCCAAAGACAAGTTTGACTTTGGCTTGGAAACCTAGAAGTCTGATTCAAATCTCAGATGACCTCTGTTCTAGCTGGATAGGATGGCCTTCCTAATTCAGAAGAGTGAAAAAACCTCTTTCCAAAGCAGAAGTAAAATTTGAAATGGAAGAAGGGGATATAAAACCAAGCATTTAATATGCAGGCAGCACAGACGGTGCAGAAGGCTGCAGTGAGCCAAGATGAATTAGTCTCCCCTAGCTTATAAAAATAAAAGAAATGGCACCTTTCAAACAAATCCTTCTGCGTAACAGAACCAGCCTTTGCAATGAAAATGCTGCCAAAAGCTTTCTCTTGGAGAAGCCTAGAGTTCATCCGGCCTTAAGCAACAATACTCTTTGGATTATCTGATTCACTGTATTCCTGGGTAATAGCAGAACCACTGACAACAATAAGGTAAGCGCAGCAAGATGGTCATACAATTTCTGACAGGGCACCCATGCTTCAACCATTCAGCAAAATGAGAAAGAGCTAAACACCATACCAAGAAGGAGATTGGTTTGACTTCATGGGAGAAGACCGTACCAGGTGTTCCCTGGTCTTCTTTACATAGCTTTTGACAGTCAGACACCTATTTCCTCCAGCTGAACAGGTAAGACTTGACTACTAGCTATAACATCCCGGCTGAATCATCTTTTAGTTCTTTTGAAACCAAGACCCAACACGTATAAAGTATGCCTTGTGAGATTAGGGTCTCTTCAGTAAGTTATCTTGGTTGGAGAAAGCAAGGGTCTTTAGAAGGTAAGTCTTAACAAAGATATTTCTTATCAGTCTTTTCTGCACTGCATGACCTGAGACTCCTCTGGATTCATCTATGTTTGGGTTTATGTTTGAGACTCAACCCTGTGTGTCCATAACCCCTTCTATTCTTCTACTCTTTCCCTTCATGTTTAATACACAATTGCCCATCTTGGCTCCTGAGTCCAGGGGTCATAAAGAACAAGATGGGAACTACATCTGACAGAAAGTACATCAAGATTCCTCTTTGAAATAACCAGAACTGTCAGATGGAACTGAGCTGTCAGTTGGAATTTTTGCCTAAGATTCAAGAAGATGAAAGTTAGAGATGTTGTGTCTTCTGTAGAGATATTTCTCTTTTTTAATAATACATATCTGCCTTTCTGGGTCAAGAGTGAAGTGCTGAAACACCAGGGTGCAGCCACCATTTGGAGTCATTGGGACAACCAGCACGTCACAGCTATGACTGGAGTGAGCTTCTGATGACTTGCTGAGAACCTTTGATGGAAGTAAAACCTCTGAAAAACTTTATTGCTGTTGACAGCTATTAGGAAGTGACTAAAGAAGACTTTTGAGGACAACTGAGCTGGTAAGATTATTCTTTTGATCCCTCAGGGCCTTAAACCCCTAGATGCCAAACAGTAAAGATCATAAGGAGCTGTGCAGGGAATAAAAATAGTAAAATATTTGGGATGAGATTAGTAAAACCAGAGAGGCTTAAGTGTATTTGCCTGGAGAGGAGGAGACTAAGTGAAGGGTGGATATTTAAATTAATAAGATCATAGGGACTAAACCGTTTGTTCTCATTACTATATTACCTATCAAAAAGACAGTAGGAGAGATGGTAAAATGAAAGGGTAGTCCATGAGGAAGAAACAGAGAGAATATGAACTATATGCAGCCTACAGCCTCCTTCTAGAATTTACTCCCACATGAAATCTTTAAGTCACCTCCATGCCCAGATTTTTTAAGGAAGTGAGATAAGTTGCTGCTTAATAATGATATGTGGTATCAAGAAATTTAATATAATAAAATAGGTAACAAAAGGTCATATTTCAAGATGTAAACAACTCAGCCATGATGGTTAAAGGAATGTTATATATCCCTACACCTGGTGTATTATTCCATAATAGCTTAGATATTTTACTAGAGAACTTTTCTTCTTTTAAGGCCAAAAGTTCACCATTGTCAGAAATGTTATATGGATCTAGACGGACCAATGGCTTAACCTGGCATGACATTTTTTAGGAACCGGTGCCTGATCTCTGTGAACGTAAGAAAAGCACACAGCAGGAAGGCTTAGAGCTGGCTTCTCCTATAAAACCTGAAGTATGGTGGAGAAAACCAGAAATAGGTACAAGTGGGTGTAACTTCACTGAAGTCTATTTCCAGGTGCTGAGGATCTAACCTGTTATATTTCAAATACCATCGTGCGTTTTTATTCCGCATGTATTCTTTACCTGTCGAACATGCATAATGGTGGGATAATTTATTTTGTAAATGTGACAATCAATGTCTTCTCCACATTTTGTAGAGGATTAAAAGCAGGAGCTGGAGGCACCAGCATCACTGTCAAATTTCCCAACAAGTCAGTCAGAGATGGCAGCACTCTCTATTGACATAGCTCAGCTTTTAGATTCATCCTCCGCATGCAATATTGAAAATGCTTGTAGCATACTCAGCAGGTGTCATATCACTGTTCAGTCCCAGGTTATAATTAAAGCTCCTTATTTATCTGGGAAAGGTGAAAACAATAACTAAAAATAAAACCCTATACAAAGCTCATCTTCCGAACTTCTAGTGAATTGGAAAACTTTTGGCAAACCATATTAACAAAAATGCCTTTCCCATCAGTAAAGTTGCTTCTGGTAATTTGAGGGATAGCCTAAGTACTAACACAGTTAAAAAGGAGATAATTAACTTAATGGAAAAGCTTTGCTTCTCAGAGTTAGCTGATGAAAACTATTATAGTCTTTCATGAAAACACTATATATGTATTGGTCTAAGACTGAAATTCTGGAGTACCTTGAAGAAGATTAATTGAAAAAACAGACACTTGAATTTCACAGGAAAAAAAACACTTAATGAAAAGTATTTTAAAACTTTAGTAAAAGAAAAACCCCCATTCACTTGGTTTTACAATTGTTTATTTCTGCTTAGGGTAACCACTGGCATATTTCTTTCACAGCTTTTTCTCCCTTCTCTCTTATTTGATTTTCTTTTCTTAGAAAGGCAAGAGACTATTTAAAAATAATTTTCCCCTGCTTACTTTAACAACTTGACATTGGTTTTCTTTTATTTTGGTTTTCAATATGAAATTAAGGAAAATGCAAAATTCTTTGCTATGGTTCAAAGCACTAAAAAGTCAAAATGAAAATGTATTAATTTTTATAAAGTTTTTTTCATCTAGTTTGGGATTTTGGCATGGAAGAAATATTTTGATGAGGATTTGCATGTCAGTTCTCCACAACGCTTTCTGGGAAACATACCATCTTTCCCAGAAGCCTGAGTATCTGAAAATTAAAGATAATTACAATCCTTAGTTGCTTTGAGCAAGACACAATAAGCACACTCCCTAAAATCACAGTGTAGGAACAGCCATCTTGAATCAAAAGGAGATGTGGATTAGAATGCTGATGAGATCAGTTTACCAATGTATTGATCTCACTGGTTATTCTGAAGTGAAATATCAATAATGGATGAGGTTTCATTCATCCTTAGAGTGAACCTATTACCAGTACTGACAGGAATAACTCAGGGTCTTGTAGTCTGGGCCCACCACCTTGCAGTTGAGGCAAACAACTGCTATGGCATCTTTGATAAAGATTTTTGAGAGAACAAGGTAATCAACAAGAAGTAAAATCAGTTCACCCAGGGGAAACCACAGTATATTGTCCACTTCTACCAACCTAGGGAAGGAAACTGATTTCACCCATGAATGACTCTTCCTCTGTTTTCTCATAGACTGAAAGAACACTGCCTCTAATCCTCAGTGGAAGGGGAGATCTTCTTAAATGTATTAACTGTGGATAGTAACCTTTGGCTGATTCCCAGTACACTCATTTGGCTTTCCTGCAGAATTGTCACAACTGCACCTCATCTAAACCTTTATATTCTCTGGCAGAAATTCCCAGGCAGGCATGACAAAGGCTGCCAGGAGAATCTCAAATTCATTGCCAGTTTACACACTGACTTTATGAGTTCCCTGATGCTTTCTCATCACCCACAAACAAGTCAAAACTGAAATAAATTGAAGATCCAAGTGCAAGGTGTAATGTCCAAGTCTATACTAGGATATATCATTGCTAACTTTCAAAATGCTTCTAAAGAGAGTCAGAATTATCAGCATCATTTTAGATGTTGAGAAACTGAAATATGATGTGATTTGCACAATTTCAGCTCATACAGAAAGCAGTCTCACATTTCCTGAGTCCTAGCCCACTTATGCTGAAATTAACTTTAAAAAATCCCAGAAATAATCAGATTTAGAGTCCCAAACTGTGAATTAATAACAGGAGAGGAGGAGAAAGTAGGATAAGAACTAGTAGTACTGAAGGAAACTTCCTAATACATAAGGAAGCCAGTCTGTTAGAAAGGAAAGGTCAAGATGCTTCCTCACCCACTGAATTAAGGTATTAGTTTCACCTCAGTATACTGGAGCCATTGGCTACCAGCTGCATTCGACAGTAAATCAGGCAAGCTCCACTGATTTATAGGACAAACAAGGCTATACACTCAGCAGTGATTTCCATTCACCTCCAGGCACCCCCACAAAATGGGCAGCTGACAAGGAAAGGCAGCTGTGGAGAGGCCATGGAGGGAGAGGGAGGGAGAGCATCTGAAAGTTCAGCTTTGATCCATCCTGCCAGAAAATCACCTGCAGTGACAAGCAAGAGTCCAAATTGCCCAGAAAACACCAGAAAGAATTAGTGGGAATGAGCGCTAGCTTAGTCCAGTCATTGTCTTCTCTAGTCTGGGCTGTGAAGCAAACTTTTCTCCACCATGAAGCAAATTTTAGGGTGCTTTTTCTGCCTCCCATTGCTGTCTGTGTATCCAGCTGGTGATTACTGACTGCCCTTTGAAAACAGAAATAGAGAGACACCTGAGCAATGCATAAACAGGCTGATGCTCAGAACAGCTGATCCTGTCTAACAGTAAGTCCAAGCTAATAAACCTTCTGGATGATGGGACTTGCTCACCCAACACCTTAAAAAAACGTACTACTTCCTTTGCACAGTTTCACTGCAAATTCAGTGTTACCACTCTTAAACACATAGGTAGCTGTGCTGAAAATGGCACTGGCGTCCTGATGGACACCATGCTAAGCATGAATCAGGAACACGCCTTGATAGATGTGAAAGGTCCCCATACACTGGACTATATTACTATGAGGGTGGCCACTGGACTGAAGGCAGTGACGATTTTTCTTCTATTCAGCACTTGCTATGCTACATCCAGAAAACTCCATCCAGTTTTCAGCTCCTCAGCCCAAAAAAGATGTTTGCAAACTGCAGGTAGTTCAGGGGAGGGCACTGAGACAGTGAGGACTGAAGTGCATGTCCTGTGCAGAGAGGCTTGGGGAGCTGGGCTAGGTCAGCCTGGAGCTGAGAAGGCTTTGGGGAAACCTACTGTTTGGAAGAGCTTGGCCGGAAAAATTCTATCCTTGGAGGTTTTCAAGACCTGACTGGACAAGGCTCTGAGCAACCTGCTCTGCATTGAGCAGATGTTTGACTACGACATATCGTAAAGTCTCTTCTAACTTGGATAAATTGTATTATTCTATAAAACAAAATGATGCTCTAATAGGTGAGGCTCTGTGTGTATGACGGCTGGACTCAGTGGTCAGCTCTGCCACAGCTTTCTTGTGCAGACAAGTTATTTAACCAATAATTATATTTGAACATCTAACTCTTCTTGCTTTCCTCCCTTCAGGAGGAGTCAGGTGTGTATGTAAGAGTTAGAAACCTATATATATTTGTGGAACTATTTGTTCCATTCCATAGAGTTCTAAAGTTGAAATGACAAACTACTCCAGAAGATCATAGTGATGGTAAATTGACTGATATTTTTATTACAGGGATGAAAAAAGTCAAAGGATCTTGATAATAACTGCAAAGTTCAGTAATTGTTGCTATGATGCAGGGTTGCTGATAAATGAATAAATCATGCAGCCTATAATTAAAATGTAAAGAAAAGCCCCAGACCTTCAGTGTATCTACATCACAGGTCATAGATTATTGAGCAAATAAAACACTCACTAGATTTTCCACATTTTGGGTCAATACCCACCCAGCTCTCTGTTTCAAGGTGAAGAAGAATTAGCAGCTATTGATTATTATCAGGAAGACCTGACAAAACTGATTTCAGGAGAAAAGAAAGCAATTCCTGAATTACATTTAAGACAGACCAGCCTTGAAAGCTGAGAAGTTGAGACATCAAACCTGTTTGTCTGACAGAGAGAAAAACAGGTGATAAAGCAAAGAAGTTAAGACCAGAAATGTGAAATATGCTCAGCATTTTGAACCTCAGTTTGAACCCAAATTCCCAGTAGACACTGCAGCAATTGCTGTATTTAGTTTTGAGTGTTGCTTTGCTCTTTTTAGTTATCTAGCCCAGCTTTGCAGTGTGCACCTCTCTCTCATTTCACCACCCAGAACTAAGCCCTGGCATCTCGGGACAGAGCAGATTTTAGAAGAGAGGTCATAAAACATCATCTTCTCTGCAGCCCCTCAAAATGACCCAGTGCTCTTCCCTGTCA
Organism: Gymnorhina tibicen; assembly: GCA_013399875.1. NCBI lineage: Eukaryota > Metazoa > Chordata > Aves > Passeriformes > Artamidae > Gymnorhina > Gymnorhina tibicen. The sequence goes on along the minus strand of VXAZ01006775.1, from coordinate 1,524,416 downwards.
CCTTTTCTGGTTTGAAAATGCCTGGGAAAACTCAGTATGCTTTCTCATTGCCAAGAGAACTTGATTCTAAGTTGTTTGTATCTGACACACTGGACTCCCCCTGAATATTTATAGATCTTAAAGAGGATCCAAATTTTACACCAGAAATATGCTTCAGACAAAATAATTCTGAGCGTGGGTCACATAGCTCATGCCTTACATTTATATTTATTTAGGTTTTGAGGTTTTTTTTAAACAAATCATACAATTGCATTTCCTATAGGGAAATGACTGATTAACAGGCTTGGCAAGTTGACGAGCCTTCGCAACAATTACAGACAGGACAGAAGCTGCTAAAAGACCAAGAAAGTTTTCCAGTATAGCCTCTTCATTTTAAGTTAGGGCAAGGTTGCCCTCATTTATTCTTGAAAGTTCCTTGACACAGATAAAGTTGTCCACCATGTTTATATAATTTTCCCAGCTGGATGTTTCTGACCATTGTGCCAAAAGGCAGATATCTTTGTTTTTATTTCTAGCCTTATTTCTCAGTAATGCCTTTCTTACAGTGTTAAGTCCTTCCCTGGCTATTCACCAAAGCTAGAGTGATCACTTCCATACATGGAAAAGCTTTAACTACAGAAAAGTCAGTAGCACATTCTCATCTTCTACCTTTTCTACTTGCCTTCAGATAAACCAGAACTCGTTTTTCCTAGAGTTAAAAGTTTAAGCATCCTCATCTCTTCTTAACAGCAAATTTAAGTGGTAGGTACTTCTGAAAGAGAGACCAGATGTTTTTGAACACATCTGTGAAGAATCAGCATTTGTCTGTGAATCCTGCATGGACAACAATTTATTCCACAAAGCCATCTCAGCTGAATTTCCTAGAAGAGTAGCCTGTAAAATAGATGAACTCATATATCTTCTTAGGTGTGATGTCTTGTTTTTGGCAGGAGAAGCAGACTCTTCTTTAACAGCAAGGTGAGATACTGCTTGAACTCAAGTCTGGCTATTTTTCATTCTGATCCTAGTTACAGTAGTAAAAGCCTTCATGGTATTTTTTTAAAAGCCATGATAAAAATAAAGGAGACCATATTTTTACTTAGTTCAGCCTGTGTAGTCTTAATTATGTTTAATTTTAACTTTTAACTAATTGTGTTTTCTAACATATAAACAAGAATATATAAAGCTACAGGAGTTAAGAAAGAAAAAAACCAAAACATGAGAGCATGTGGCTGTCATTTGGTCCGGAAAATATCTTGAGGTTTTTTTCACTGTAAGTAACTTCAAATGTTAAAAATGGGTTATTTTTCATGCCATGTGGAAAAGTGAAAAACATAATTGAAGGACCTTCTACAGAGTTTTAGATAGCAAGACTCACTCTGCAGACCGCATCACTCCAAATGAAAAGCTGCCATCTCTCTGTGCTTCGTGATTTGAGAGCCAAGCTGAATATCAAGAGGCACAGGCAACTATGTCTAGAATTAAACTTCTTTGATGCTTTGCATCATGAAACTTTGTATTCTAACTGCCAAGTTTTAACACTGTAGGCTTAAATCTTTGTGCTGAGATTCTGCCACAGGATAAATAATTTTGAATTTTTAACTAAAATAGGCAAGCTATATCCAAGTGCAAAGTATATTTTCCCCTTAATAAAAAGAATAAAAAAGTGCATTTATCCTGTGACCACTTCACACTTCTGGAACTTTGACTTAATGCATCAAGAACCTGAAATTTTGCGGGGAAGGGAAGGAAAGCCCCAATATCAGAGACATACACATTCTACTTGGAATGAAAATCAAGAAACTAGCAAGCAAACTGCCCTAGGTTTCTGCCTCCAAAAGAATTCCAGTCTGGGTTTTGGTTCAGTTTGGCAGATGCATTCTCCACAGACTATAACTCCCCTGACCAGGTTCCCACTGCTTCCAGCTTCTTCCTGCCATTAGCTTTTCCACACACTGGGCATTGCCCTCCTGTGGGAGCTGAGTAAGAACTATTCAAGCAGTAATTTTTCTCCTCAGGCAGCACGCCATTTTAAAGGGGTGTTTTCTAAGGGAAATTAAGAAACTGTATATGTACACAGTATACGTACTAAAAATGTTAGGACACTTAAAAGTAAAGAGGTTGTAGAATTAGTACTGGTTTTGCAAATCTTCATTCAACCCCAGTGTGTAAATGTATCATGCTAAGAGGGATTATTCAGTCATGGTTTCCTGGGGTATTATTCATCTCACTTCATGGTAACCCTTGTCCGCAGAGCAGGTATTTTTCACAGGATCACAGAATGGGTAGGGTTGGAAGGGACCATTGGAGGTAATCTAGTCCTACCTCCCTGCTCAAGGAGGGTCCCCTAGAGCAGATTACTCAGATTTGTGTCCAGATGGCTTTTGAATGTCTCCAGGACAGGAGACTCCACAGCCTCTCTGGGCAGCCTGTTCCAGTGCACAGTCACTTACAGAGTACCTCATGTTCAGGTAGGACTTCCTGTGTTCCAGTTTCTGCCCATTGCTTCTTGTCCTATTGCTTGGCACCGGTGAGAAGAGCCTGGCTCTATTCTCTTGGCATCCCCTTTAGATAATTATATACCAACGTATATACTTCTATGTCATGTATATAAGATCCCCTCTCAATTTTTATTCCAGGCTAAACAGCCCCACTCCTTTGGCTTTTCCATAAGAGAGACTCGCCAGTTCTCTAATCATCTTTGCAGCCCACTTTTCATCTCAGTGGGCAGCTGAAGTTAAAATTTCGGAATAAGTAGGGAGAATCTTTATAAATATAGTTGCTTATAGGATTAACTAAAGTGAGGTAAATTACTTTTTGAGACCTGGGGTCAGTTCATGGCGAAACCCGACATACGGAGAGGATTTAGTCATACTGTAAGCTACCTCTAGCCATTACTAGTTAGGCATACTGATCCCTGACAGTGGGATGTTAAGCATACTGACTTCCTCATATGTCAAGGAATTTCTTCTTTTTCTGCATCTCTGTTCTCTAACTCTTCTTCCCATATTTTTCATAGAGATGTGATAAGTGGAAATTCTTTCTGAAAGATTTTTTAGAATTTCATTGCAATCTCTTTGTACTGTTGAAGGAGTAACGCCTCAATCTTTGCTGGAATATGCAGGTAATGATAATCTAGATACAAATTTTTGTTTATCTCAATAGAAAGTCATCTCAAAGCACCAGTACCAAACACCTGCAAACAAATGTGATTTATTTTGAAACCTTAATCCTAGCATACAGGACGGAAATATCTAGTGAAGGAGTTCAGAGTCTGGAGAGTCTGAGATATCTGTACCAGCCAGCTGGTGGAGGATGGAAAATAAAGTATATTGAGCCTGAACTTGACAGGTGAGTTAAAATACTCTTCTATTTCTCTTCTGACCTATGAAAATCCCAAATCCCTTTTCTGGAATTTTTATCTCATAGAGCTTTTCACAACTACCCTAATTCTTTTCTTTTTTTTCTCTGGGATATATAAAATTGAGCAGACAAAAGGACCTTTTCAAAGACTGTTTTTTGCGTGTGTGCTGGGTGAAGTAAAGAGTTGAGGTCAAATATTTCCTAGGTCTAAGAAGTTTAAGATGTTGACATACCATCTTACTTAGTACAACCTTCTCTACTTCCCACACTAAGTAAATTGCAGAAAGAATTTTCATCTTCTGTCTCTATTGCAGGAACAAAAAGCATATGTTCATTTGTTTAAATATATGGATTTCACAAGTTATGGTTATGCATTTCTGGCAGTTCCAAAAAGAGGCTTCCCATTTCTCTACATTTTGCTTCTTTGTCCTTCTTTTCTACTCTGAAGGAAAAAAATAAAAAATAAAGCTTTTCTTTGAGAAGAAGAATTTTAAAAAACTGTCTGTTACTGCATAAACAAATGCCAATGTTCTGTAATCATTCCATGGAATCTAAACAAAGTCATTTATTTCATCACTGTATTAACTGCAAATAAACCCATATTTAAGCAGTGTTCCTTTTCTTTCACACAAAGAAAGACACAAAACTTTACAAAAAACCTCGTGCAGTGGGATAAAATGTTGCCATAGTCGATATCCATACTAATAAATTAAATAAGATCCATGCATAAACTCAAGCCTTTGCACATGATTATTCCCAAATAATCCAAGTCCAAACATAAATTGTTAGCACGGTGTATTGCACAGTTTTGTCCAGGATGTCTTTCCCAGATAATTATAAAATCACAGAATGGCTTGGAAGGGATCTTAAAGATAATTTTATTCCATTGTCCCTGCCATGGGCAGGGATGCCACCCACTAGACCAGGTTGCTCAAAGTCCCATCCAACCTAGCCTTAAATATTTCCAGGGATGGGGCATCCAGAACTTCTCTGGACAATCTATGCCTGTGCCTCACCACCCCTACAGTAAAGAATTTCTTCCTAAAATCTAATCTAAACCTCTCTTTTAGTTAAAGACCATTCCCCCTTGTCCTATCACTATCTGTCTATGTAAAAAGTCAGTCTCTCTTCTTTTTATACCCCGCCTTTAAGCACTGGAAGGACAAAATGAGATCTCCCCAAAGCCTTCTCTTCTCCAGGATGAACAACCCCAACTCTACCTTTCCTCCTAGAAGAGGTCCTTCTAATCATCTTCGTGTTCCTCCTCTGGACTCACTCCAACAGGTCCATGTCATTTTTGTGCTGAGGACCTCAGAGATGGATGCATTACTGCAGGTGGGGTCTCATGAAGGCAGAGCAGAGGGAGAGAATCACCTCCCTCAACCTGCCGGATGCACCTCTTTGGAGCTAACTCTTTTCTGGCCTCTTTCCAAAACACCTTGCTATCAGCCAGACTAGCAATACAAAAGGTATAATATCTATTTTGAATCTCAGCAAGTTCTTTTTTCTAATGAGCCTGGCAATTAGGAGGTAGCATAGAAATACCAGGTTTAGTCCCAAATATACTGCATACTCAGTGGATGTCAAAAAGCCATTGGAGGGATGCTGTGAAAAGTGCCTTGTTACTTGCCAGTTTTGGGGTGAAAATGTAATTTTCAACAATAGGAACTGGACAATACGTCAGTGTCTTGTTCCGGGATACCATGCGCTTTTGAAAATTTATATGCTATACTCTGGGTTTAATGTCATTCAATCAGCAAACCTGCCTGCATGAATTAAATGTGGTCAGAGTGCACCCTCCAGAGCTTTGGGATCCTGTGTACCCAAACATACCCATGCACTGGTATTCCAGCAGACACACTGGAGCAGGCAGGCCTGTCCTTTGGAGGGCTGGAGCCAGCATCGTGACTAGCAGCCAGGGCTTGCCAAGCTTGGATGTAGGCTGGAAACTGCATTTCAGTGCAGCAGGGTCTTTGGACCAGGTTTTTGTCAGCAACAAAGAGCACCTCATCTTAGCTCTTCCAATTTTTTGTTTTTAAGGAAGAACATGCACCTCACTGCTGTGAGTTTAATCTAATTGCAACTTTGTTTGCTTTGAGGGGAAAATTCAACAAAGGAAAACTGTATTCCCTACGTATGAAACACTGAGAGACTAATGTATTAACAGGGAGCTTTAGTACTCTATAGCTTTGGCAACATGACATAAAAAGAGTTGAGGCTCAAAAGGAGCTGAGAAATATTCTTAAGGGAAAATGTTTTTTCACAGACCCCTGTCTCTCTTGGCACAAAACCAGTATGTTCTAATTACTGAAAGTATGTAAGTACAGTCACACTTCAATGTCAGGACTGAAAGGGGCTAAAGAAACTCCAGTGGAAAGTGCACCAGATTTCTTCCAGGTGCTGCAGAGCATAAGTGTTCCATTTTGTTTCCAGATATAATTCATGGCATTGCTTATGGTTTCACTCTGAATCTGTGAAAAAAATAGTCTGCTCATCTTTGACAGTCAAAAATATCCCAGAGAGCAAACACTCCAAGACAATATATTTGTTTCTCTGATGGATGGATTTATCAGTTTTTCATGCATCTTGGTGTATTTTTCTCCCTTCTATTTTTCCTGGTTTTTTTTTTTAATTCTCCCTCAAACTAGCCTTAGAAATTCAATCATAAAAATCATATAGGATTTTAATGATGCCTGACAAAGTGCTGAGAACTGCCACAAGGCACAGGCAAAGGGGCAGTGTCCTTTCAGAATGAACACAGGGAGCAGAAGTGCTTCAGTAGTAATATTTTCAGCTGTGACTTTTTTAAAGTATTCCACATGTTAAATACTCTTTATAGAGTAGAAATGAAATAAGAATGAAATATCGAAATGAGATATGTACCTCTAAAAAATAGGCCCATAAAAAGGGTCCATGATAAGGAGATACTGAGGTTGTGTGTATTCACCACATTTAGCCATTTTATTCTCATGCCAGACTTCTCACTTGAACTCCCCACTGGAAAGGTGACATTGAGAACCACTGGATGAACTCAGAATTTTTCCTGTGCAGCCCAATTACAGAACACCTGTGCTAAATCATTCTATGCTGATTCACTGTGATCATTCATAAATCTCAAGAGCCCTCAATATGTCTCTTTCCTCATCTGCAGTGAGGTGGTGATGGTGAGCAAGTGGCTTCACGATGAAATATGAAAGATTGCTTGTTCAGATCCTCCTAAAAGGGCTTTTATTTTATTTCATTTTCATGGCAGCGTTTGCCAAGAACACCTGGGATACTCCACTTGTCTCTCATATATAATTTATTTTTGCGTCAATTTTTAACACCCTTGAAAGAGGACAAGAGCTGCTACTGGCATAATCATACGTCATAATTCCAAGTCATTAATGTTGATGGTGTTTCCACACCAGAATAAATTCATCTTCTTCCCAGTGCTGTTTCCTAAAGTAACTTCCTCTGGATCTGCACTCATACTCTGGAACTCTGAGCTGCCATGTACAAGGACTAATGTCTCATTTTGGCTAGCTGATCTGTAAAGGTCTGCTTTCAGACTGGGAAAGTGAACTTCAAGCTGAAGTGTGGTGTTCACTTATGCCTCACAACACACTTGTACCACGTCCTAAAGCAAATATATTTAGTATAGCATATAGTATATAACTCATGATGGAAAGAACATGGCCTCTACTGCAGAGTAGTGGTTTTCAATCCTTTTTTTCCCTCCACTTTGAGAAACTGTAATAATTTTGCAAATAGAAAATGTGTTGTCTGCCAATTGTCTTCAGCTATTTTTTAAATATCTCCATTGCAATTACTCTGCACGTCCTGCAAATATGGATTTGAAGACGACCATTTCATTGTACTTCAAATATTCTTTTCTTCACTCCAGAAAGAAACTTAGGTTTGTGACAAGAAATATCCCCTGTAAAACAGGATTCAGCTTTGAAGTGCACATGTCCCAGGGTTGTGGACAGCAAGATTTTGAATACCACCACAGACAGAGACTCTACAACTTTTCTGTGAAGCTTGTTCCAGAGTTTAACTACCCTCATAGTAAAAATGTCTTTTCCTATTGTTCAGATAGAATGTCCTATGTTTAAATTTGTGCCCATGGACTCTTGTCTCATTAGCAGTCAGTGTGGAGAAGAGTCTGGATTCTTATTCATTTTGCTTCCATCAGGTATTTTTACACATTTGTAAGATTCCCCTGAGCTTTCTATTCTTCAGATCTAGAAGGCTGTTGTCTTCTTCACCAGGACAGTACCTTACAGGTTCATGGTCAGCTTGCTGTATACCAGCATCCCACGGTTCTTCTCTGTAGAGCATCCTCCCAGCCCATCAGCCCGTTACTCCAGCCCATCCAGGTCCTTGGAATGGCAGCACCCCCATCCAGTGTATTAGCCAGAAACTAATGTTGGAGTTACATTTTTTGACATTGGAGACATGTCCCATATTTTCCAGGAACAAAGGCATCTACAAGGCTGATCAGTCTACAAGTGCAAATGGCATGAACTCTATAATCAGACTGCAAGCCAAAGTAGTACCTGCTATTAGGTCTTTTCATTGTCCTCCTCTGTATTTATTTGTTGATCTATCAATCTATCTGTCTATCATTTGTTTATTATCTCCGCCTTGATGTATTTATTTTTGTCTGAGATCTGACACTTCATCTGTAATAGGGACATCTACGAATGGAAATCATGATCCCACCGACTGCTATGACAAAATTCAAAATAAATTCTGCAGTTCAGTGTCAGGCCATCCCACTGCACTAAAAGAATTACTTTTTTTCTGCTCTATTTGCATTGCTATACTGCACCCAGCATGGTGGAATCTCAAATCCCTGACCTGTGTATGGATAAATTAATTCTAAAGCTGTTTTTGTAAACGAGCAATAACTGAAAACAGAAAACCCAAGAATTTTTGGAGGCAGATAGTGGAAACAAAAATTCTGTCTTATGCCCTCAGGAAAACAAGAATCAGAATTTCACGTCATGCTTTGAAAAGACAATATTTAGAGTAAGATACGATTTTTTTTACTTTAGCCATGAGCAATTCTTTGCTGATAAACCAAGTTAGGAGGTGATGATCAGACTACTCTTAAAGGAAAGTGACACCCCAGGAATCACACCATGTGCCTGAGAGCATTGTACAAGCACTTCTGGAACTCTGGCAAGTTTAGTGTCATGACCACTTACCTGAGCAGCCTATTCTAGTGCCCAACCACCCTCTGGGTGAAGAACCTTTTCCTAATATCCACCCTAAACCTCCCCTGACACAGTTTCATGCCATTTGTGGGATGAATAATTATGTGGAGATATCTCTCGCTCCTTTGGGTATATCAATAAGATGTACAGATAGCTCAGACCAGACATCTACATTTTAGAAACCTTAAGTGAGATGAACATGATCTAGAGAGATGGCAGCATAGTCTTATTGGTTTGGGGTTTTTTTCCAACAGATCTCAAAAAAAAAATCCTGGTCAATATTTGAATGGGTGGCTTTTGGGGATCACAGGAGCGGCTTCAAACAGAATAAGTGTTAAAAACACTCTTCATGAATCATTACTGAAATGTCATGTGATGAGCGATTAAACACATCCAATGAGACTCTGCTTGCTTTACCTTGGTGCTCTATTGTTACAGACTGCTACACTTCAAGGTTAGGCTTCTTCACTGCATGTGTCCTGCAGTAAAATCTGTGATCCAAGAGAAGACGGAAAACTGTAGGCTCAACAAGAGATGTTTCTTTTCAATATTAATAGAGGAAGAAATAATGGTTTTCTCAGGAAACCATCTCCCACATCCACTGATCTCTGGAGTCTGCATCGCTGAAGACTTTAACTGATTACATTTGTAGGATATTTATTTCCTACCCAGCTCCTTCAGAAGCAGCACAGCTGCTGGACACATGCCCATCACAGGCCCCAGTGACATCTGCATCAATTAGTAGTGCTTTTACAAGCATTAACTCCAGCATGAACTTTGAAATTTTGGAAATCTGTTGTGCCTACAGGGTAATAAAAGACCAACCTTCTCCAACATATTGTCTGTTTATCTCAGTCATTAAAATCCCATTGTCTCTTGTCTCAGACAGGAAAGAAAGTGTTTGGGAATTGAGAGGAATATCATGAAGACAAAAGAAAACCTTTGGACTTTAATTTCTCTTTTCTCCCTCCTCAAATTGGTTAACAGTGAGGAGTGGGGTTTGCAAGATGCTTTCCAGTTTCTATGGCTCAAAGAAACCCTCCCAGAAATGTCTCTCAGCCATTAATGCCTGAAATTCCCCCTCGTATGAAATTGTATAAGATTAATATAGGCTGTAGCTCTTTCCAAAATGTGTTCATCCAATATATAAGCTTTCAAAGTGATTATAAGGTTGGATGGGGTTGTTCTTCAGCTTCTGGCTCTGAAAACCAGAAATGCTGCTGTATAATTTGAGAAAGAAAATCGGATGTTCTGATATATAAACCCCAGGCACACGTCTGTCTTTGAATAATATATCAAGGATCTCAGAATAAAATATCTTAATAATTTAACCATCAACCCGGGGTCTTTCTTTGTTGATACCTACCAAAAAGAGATAAGGTCACATATACACCTTTTTACCCAATGATGTTAAAGCCACATCTATGGATATAAACAATGTTTAGTGAGATCTCTATCTCAGATCTTGACTGATGGCAGTTTAACACAGTGGAATATGGTTATTGGAAATTAAAAACAGCATAGGTCAATGAGCAAACCACTGATCTGGAAACTGGAAAATCTGGGCTGTATTCCCAGGCCTGTCACCAGCCTATTGCCCAGCCATCACCAATTAATATTTTTGTTCTTGCCCCTTACACAGTTTCTCTATTTAGCTGGTAGAACAGAATCAAAGAGTGGACTTCTGTGTTTATGGGCAACAGCCGATACTACTCTGTCCAATGTAAAATGAACACGAGGTCCTGGAGAAAGAGACAGGCAATGGCACTGATAGCGCAGGTCAGGATCCTTCTTCAGCTCCGTCTCCTGCACTGGGCCTGTTGCTGGCAACATGGCTGTTCAGCTTCAGGAGAGGAGTAAGGAGAAGCTTATCTCCTATCCTAACCTGCTACCAGGTCCACTTCATGCACAGCTACCTCACTGCAAGGTTATTACATGACTCTGTGTAGTAGCAACCTACCAGCCACTCAGCAGTTACAGAAAACACGACTTCAGCTACCTATTACCAAACCCATTATGCATTTTCCTAAGCCAAGGAATATTCTCAGGGTCTGAAACAGAATTATGCTAACAACATGAAAATAATTTTATGTTTTGCTTACATAACGTCTTAAACTAGAAATCTAATTTCATGCACTTTCTTTTGGGTATTTCCTATTGGATTATAGAGTTAAATAATCCAATACGCTTGTTTTGGTGTTTCCCTTCCACTGTCCTTCATCTCTGTAAGCCTTATGAAGAGACGGGCAGTAAATAAATCAGATATGTGGAAAAATCTCACCAACAGTTTTAACAGCACCATTAAGACAGCAGTGAACTGGATTATGATCTAAGAACAAGCATCAACATGAAGTCATACATGTGGGCACAGTTTTTGGAAACATCAGCACCAAGAAGCCAGAATAGGCAAGGGAATCAGATAGCCCACATACTTTCACTGATGGAAAGAATTTCTTTTTATATAGACTTTCGTTGTTCTGCTGTATTGACTGTTGCCAAATTTATAATTGTTTATGTTTAAATATTTTTATATTTATATTTACATTTGCATGTATATGTATATTCTTATCTTTCTAAATTTTCCTTTTTTAAAACTCAGGAGCTTATTCAATCCTAAAGCAAAAGGTTTCATTTCAGATTCAAGCTTTTGTTGGAATGAAAGTGGGTCTGAAGCAGAACACTTCATCTTGAATCAAAGTGATTTAGCATTCTCTGAATGGCTTGTGCTGCTTTTTACATCTGAAGCTGCTAAAATGGACAACTGAGAAAAATATTTTAGCATTGACAAAGTTTCATCCTTTTTTCATGAAAAAATGCATTCAATTAATAGATACTGTCTAGTTTTATTAGGATTTCAAACAGCTATCAAGGTCTATCCACAGATACCTGAGAAAAATTTATTCCTGTTGCTCAGCTGTATATCTGGAATTTGTGTTTATTGTGGACACAGCAAAAAATCACCCAAGAATTTCTCCTCAATAGGCACAGAGGCCCTTCTGTGTCCTCAGACATGTTTAACTTGCTTCTCATAGGATGCATAACTACAATTCAACCATGTCCAAAGCAAGTCTTCTTAGTTTAAGGACTGCTCTATCTTGTCATATTTGACAGGATCTCAGTTTTGGGCTTCAAGAACAAAGCAAAACAAGCAACTGCTCCCTGTTTCAACACAGACACCACTGACTGTTTAGGTCCCACTGCTGTTTCCTACTATTCTCCAGGTGACTCCAACCCAGCTCAGCAAAATCATGAGAGGAGCATTGCAGAGTCTGGTAGTAAACAGCAAATAACAAATATTTTCTAGGAGTAAGTGATTCCAAAATATGCAAAGAGTTACAAGAATCTTTTCAGCAGTAGTCAGTAGCATCATCTATTTTTCTCATATCAAAGAGTAGTTTGTTTGCTTTGCAATGGCCTGGTTCATTAAAATCAGTGATTACAGGTAGGTTTTGGGAATGCAATAGCTGATCAGTGTGTGAAATAGAGACTGAAATCCCGAAGTCCATCAAGCAATTATTCCATTGTAAAAAAATTTCTAGTGCTGGAACTGTTGAGAGATGTCCAGATCATTTGTATTTGAATAAATCTATCCAGAAGTGACATGAAAAGAGCAAATAATGCTCAACGGGGAGCAAATGTGTTAGACAAACTCTCCTACAACTACACATATTAGTACTTTTGGAGACCAGAAGGATTAATCTACAGATGGTAAATTATCTGACATATATGCAAGCTGACCAGGTTTTTCAATCTTCAATTATTGTACTAAATAACTTTTTATTTCATGTGAGATTTCTGCCCCTGAACTTTCCTTTATATCATTATTTGCTGGAGGGCTGTTGTCAGCTTCAGGGCTAAGGTACTTTTGAGACTAAAAAATGCCATTTACAGCTACTGGTTGAAGGAGAGAAGATAAAATTAGACTCTGAGATGACTTCACTTTTTCAGGTGAAATCCCAAATCGGCCCTGGAGGCAGTTACTCTGGAACAAAATCGACCAACAGAAAATGTTACTGAGCTGCTCTTCGATCACATTTTCACCGCAGTCAGTACTGTAAACACCAAGCACACAGATGGCAGAGCATCAGCGTCAGCTGCGAACACTGCCTGCGAGCTATTGGAAACACTCATTTTCTCATTCCTCCTTCCACCCTGGTGTAACTCCACTGCCTCAAAGCTGGCACAGGCCTGCAGGAGGGGAAACAAGTTCACAGCACAAAGCCTAGGGAGCTTTAGTTTCAAAACACAGGGTGAGACAAGGCTTGCTGCATTCTAAAGTCCAGGTCAAAACAGGATATTATTTCAGTCTTTTACTTGTGAAGAAGACAGCTCTTTGGGGAAAGGGAGATTGGACAAACACTTTGTAAGACACAGCTGCAGTGAACTATAAGACAGTAAGTTCCCAGGGGCACTGGAGACAGGTCCACTTGGGAACCTCAGAGGTCTAAAGGCAGCCTTGGGAGACAGGAGCTGCTAAGAGCTGCTGTTAATATGAACCATAACCTTGTATCTGTCATGAGGCTCTTCTGTCATTCACATAGTAGGTGTCTTGCTGCTGTGTGTGTTCTTCCCCTTGGGAATGAGTAGAATTGTTACCTATCTATTTTAATTTAGAGTCACTTTGACATCAAAATTGACAAAATATCCTTCAAAAGCCAATCTTATCACTTGCTGTCTGCAATGTTCTTTCCTCTCATCCTATATGGAAAAAACAGCATGGAATGCTTGTCCTGAAGCTTTATAAAAATAAACAGTGCTGGCACCACAGCAGTGTTCTCTTGGTTAGCTGAAGGACTTCACGGCACAGAATACAAGCAGTAACAGGACTTAATCTTACTCAATATAGAATGTGCAAATAATGTCAGCCAAACATTTATGAATCCAGTGAAAATTAGTCTAGAGACAGCAGCCTGAATCTGCTTGCCACTAAGTTTACTTTTTGAACAGGAAATAAATTGCTGTCATAAGGGTATCATATTTTTTGCCATTTTTTGGTGAATCTTTCATTTCCACAAAGGAATAGTTTGACTGCTGAAGATAAAACAAGTTTTCAGCAGGCACAGCAAAATATAAAGTGTGAACTGACAGCCAAAGCTGCCTCTTTGGACAGATAAATGCACCTGAGCACAAGCAGTAACACTAAAGTTCATTTAAGGACCCAGCAAAATAACTGACCAGACATGGGAGCAAAATCCACGAGGAAAAGTAGGCCCTCAGGGAATGCCCTTTCACAGCACCACACGAGCTGTTCTGAGATAAGTGACCAGAACATCAGGGTACTTCCCACAGAGCTTTCTCTGCTTGGCAATGTGTAGAAATGACAGCTATCACCAAGCTTGTGCTCCACTGTTTGGCTGCCATTGACTGGCCTGAGCTAATCAGCCACTGAACTCTGAGTATAAACATTAACGTGGCCTCTGCACAAAAATAAGTAATAAGATTGTCATATGTTCAGATGAGACTTCCTATGGCACGATCAGGTAGAAAAGGATAAGATTAATTTTGATGCAACCCTACACAGTCTTCCCTGCCTGTGCCTCTTGTCATTCTTTTCTAGAAATATCATATCCAGCATCTTTCTGAAGTGTCTATGTTTAGGGTATATTGCTTCCTTTTAAAGTCAGCATTTCGCTTTACTGTGGTCTTTTCCAGCATGAAAGGAAGGAGGTGGAGCAAAGTAAGTTTCTCACCACTACTAAGCAGAATCTATTATCTTTGCTCATTAGGGCTTTTGGGGGGTTTTGTTTGTTTGTTTATTTCTGTGAGACCATTCTTCTCAACCACAGAGCCATAAATGAAAGAGCCATACAGACAGGACAACACACTGCACTTCTGAGACCGAAAAAACAGCCAAAGAGGATTTATCTCATCCTGCAGAGGCTTTGTTGCTGGGGGGGAAAGCACACATTTCAGTATCTAGCTGTTACATTGGGTTTTTGCAAAATGGTCTTCCACATGCTATGGCTCGACTCATCTTTACTGCAGTCTGCTAGCAAAAAAGCTTACTGCTTTCAGCAAGAGTGAAGCTTATGCTGATGCAAACTTTTCAGATCCACTCATTAATCTAGCATCTGGAAGCCTGTTAATCAGAGCCACAAGGTTACTTTAATACTCCCAGTGGCTTACAGTCCTCAGCAAGGCTTTCCATTTTGTGAAACGATTAGTTACTGTGTTACACAGAGGGGGAAAAAAAAGCTGAAATTTGTTACCGATTGTGCTCTCAGCAGTCACCCAGTTATAAAGCAATGCACCTGGAAATCCCTTCTCTGAAGTGCAACACAATGAAGGCACTAAGTTGCCTATTACAGCTCCCTTCGGTCCCAACTTGTGCTTAATTTTTAAGGATATTGAACAGGTCATTTGAGACACTGTTAGCAGTAATTTTTAAAATCTTCGGAGTTTTCATCTTGAATGCCAGCAGGCTTATTTGAGCCTGAGAAAGTAGTGAGATCACTTACAGTCTCCTGAGAATGGAAAAACCCCATGCATTTATGTTCATCCAAAGCTGCCTTTTGTATCAACCTTTGTTATGATTTAACTACAAGGCTAATCAAGCCCAAAAAAGAAGACCAAATGCTCCTTCTGGATATTACTCTAGTATGATATATAAGGCAGTTGAAAGAAACAATGAAGAAATGTAGACTGATTTTTCTGGAGCCAAGATGAAATTAGGATTTGCAGGCTAATATAAACAAGACAGAGAAATTTAGTGCTGTGGAAAGGAAATTTCCCCTGAAGACAGTTCCCAGATGCACTTGAGCTTTGTTATTATTTTTTTTCATTTGACTTAGCAGGGATTCATTCCTGTCCTGATCCAATGATTTCAGGGATACCTCCAGACACCTTGTTAGCCTAGGACATAAGCCACTTTGAAAACCACCAACATTTCTTCCCCTTTCCGTCTGGTTATAGACATATATTTTAGATGATGGAGAAAGCATACTCCTAACTCTAGAAAATTAGTACCCCAAGAATGGCTTATCCTGAGAAAAACCCAGCACTGACAAGAGAAAAAAAAAAGTAATCATGGAACACATCCTTGTAATTCTTTCCTAACCAAAAATAATTGTCTTAAGCCCAATCCACAGCCATTCCAAAGCAATACAAGTATCTCCTGAGACCTGTGCTTGGTTTTCCCAAAGGTATTGTCACCAGTTTTGCATCGAGTCTTTTTATCTTCTGGCAATTCAGGCCCTTTAAGGAAGGAACATTATTCAGAAAACAACTGAATGAATTCTGGTCACATTCCTTTGCATCATCACTCTGTACTTTCTGTCCCCTGGCTGCTTCTGCCTGGCCCTCAGAGAAAATCCTTTCCTATGCAGCAGTGACACTTGGCAAATATTTTGGAGAGGAAGGCAAGGCTCTGGGAAAATTATAGGATTCTTAAGAAGTAGAAATAAGCACGGGTTAGAAAATATCTTTATTAAAAATTAAGACATTTTAGATGCAAAAATGTATTTTTATTAGATGACCCAATGTTGCCTTTACTCTAGCACTCTTCTCTTTGAGGAGGAAATCCCCAAAACCTCCTCCTCATTAGAAATCATGAAAATTACTTGTCATCTTGTGAACTTTATTTGTAAATATCAGGATTTTATCTGTGGTTTAACAGTTTTTGGGGAATGCACAAGAATAATTTTTTAAACTGTAGTATGGTTAAGTGTGTAGTGCTCTATATACCATGTCAAATTCACTTCTAAATATGAAATTAAGCTGGAAAAGAAGTACAGAGTGGAACTGAGCCAAAATGGAAAAGGGAAGGTGCATCAAGGAGACCTTTGCATGGGGGAAAAAATAAGAAAAAAAAATAGAGGGATAATATACAATAAATAATTTCTAAGCCTTATATCACATAATCACAGAATTCTTGGGGTTCAAAGGGACCTCTGTAGATCTTCCAGTCCAACCACTCTGTCAAGACAGGGTCACCTGCAGGAAGTTACACAGAAATGAGTCCAGGTGGGTTTGGAACCTGTCCAGAGAGCCTCCCTGGGCAGCCTGTTCCAGTGCTCTGCCATTCTCAGTGTAAAGAAGTTCTTCCTCATGTGGAGATGAAACTTCTTGTGTTTTAGTTTATGGTCATTGCTCCTTGTCCTGTTGCTGGGCACCACCAAAAAAGCCTGGCACCATCCACTTGGCATCTGACTTTGAGATATTTATATGCATTGATGAGATCCCCTCTCAGTCTGCTCTTCTCTAGATCAAACATGATCAGCAAGTATTATTGAGTTATTTATCTTTCTCTTTTAGAAGATGAAATATGGCCATTTATGCTATTAAGGATCGCCTATAAATCACAGGTATTTAGCCTTACAGGGAACATTTCAACTCCTTTTCACTAACTCTACTAAATACGAGTTGGAGGATTTTTTAAGAAGTAAAATGTTACTAAAGGCCTCATAGTGATTGACAGAAAAAGTGTAGTCTTTTCACCTATCCTGAGACTTTTATAACACTGTCATGAACATGTGAACCACTCACCTCAAACTATCTCCTGTTAAGTAACTGGGAAGAAGTTGGACACGTATGACTGGTTTCAGGGCAAAATTAATCACACCCTATAATTTGCAGTTACTCTCCACTGAGTATGAAGGAAGCCAAGAAAACTAGCTTCAGTGTATATGTCTACATGTCAAATGAACCCCTGTAAGTTTGTCCAGTGAGATCAGCAAATTACTTCAAAACCTGTACTGAGATTAATGAAGACTGGTAATATTTCTACTGTTGTATAGGGAGTGTATGAGGGGAGTATTACGTTATACGGTCAAAAATTCCAGGAAGGTTACTGGGTTTTATTAAAATCTGGCGGACAGTAATCCATTTTGCACCAGCCTCTTCCTTTGTTTGCTTCATATACATTGTGAGCCAAACCCATTTAATGTAATCCCAGGCACAGTGTTTCCTGCATCATTTATCTCCCTGTGGTGTTGTTCTTTGTTTGTTATAACATATTATGGACAAATGCTGGTTAGAGAGACTTTCACAGCTAACCAGAAACACATACAGAGACTGGAGTGTGTCTTGAACATAACTAACAACAGAGCAGGACTGTCATCCTCTGTGTGTGACAGTTTAGACTGAGGAACTCAGGTCTTGACCCGAACGCGTGCCAAAGGCAAGAGATTTGATGAGACCCACATAGGATATAGGGGCAAATACACAGAAGGGACATTCTCCTGCCATTTCAGATGTCTGCTCTCTAGGCAGTTCAACCAAGAAACTGTACCTCATTTGGAGGAAGCACAAATGTGCCTTTGGGTGGCAAAATCTAAACTGCTAAGTCACAGAGAAATAACATAACTTTCCACAAACTTCCTCCAGTTAGTTACCCGGTGCTGCCTATGGAATAAGGTACTGGATGTAATCCCCCCCCTCTCCATGTGAGTGTCTGGATGTTGAAACCCAGGTAGTCCCAGGTCATGTAGTTTTATATCCTGTAGTTTACAGCTTACAACCCCATTCTGCAGTACCTTTACAGAAGTGTAATCAAAAGGAATTCTCTGCAGTTATAGCACACACAGCCAAAACACGAGGTCAATTCCATGCCCCACTTCAGCTTTTCCCACAGATTTTTAGTGGAAAAACACCTGGCCTTGTTCTATTGTAGTAGACAAGTCTTATTTTCTGTAAGTGTGTTTGGTGCAATTCTTTAATAGATTCTAAGCCATATTCTTGAGTGTACTGAGCCATTAACGTATTCAACTTTTGGTTTTAGTACTCTACAGTCACAGCAGATGTTTAGAAAATTGTGTTCATAGGGTTGGATCTGTTGCATCTGCTTCTTCTGAGACATGCTGCCTTTCTAGCTCATTGCACTCTCTTTAAATTAAAAATAAACCTAAAAATCTGAACTTGTCCTTGATATTAATCAGGAAAAAAAGAGAAAAAAAAGAAAGAAAATCACAACTACATGTACTTATAGGAACTTATTTGTAAACCAGAACAAAAAACAGAGTGAAAAAGTTTCTTGGGTTCTCTGAATGACCATTGTTCATCTCTGTCAGTTGATTAAAAACACCATATAAACAAAGAAAAACCATATTATTAAATATTGGTCGGAATTAACATCATCAAACAACAATTATGATAGGAGGCAGGGTAGCCCAGCCAGCATCAGCAGCTAGCAGCCCTAGGCTGCCTTGTCTTCAGCCTCCCCTGTGGCTTTGAACTCTAGAGAGGGCAGTAGGACAACCGTTCTCACTCCTGCTGCTAACCAACTTACTTTGGTACCACTTGATCTATAAAAGAGCCAGCTGTTATTTCTGCTTCCTGTCCTGCAATCAAGTTCCACATACAGATGTTTGCAGCTCCCCAATTTTTCATTTTCGGACAAGTTTGCCCCGAAGACAAAGGAGACCAAGGATCTTGCTGTCTCAGCTTGGGTTTGCTCTGTTCAAATGGGCTGTGCTATAGGCTGTTCTTGTGCAGCTAAAAGCATATCAGTAGTCAGCCACAATTCTCTGACCATGTGGAAACCACATATGGGAGAAACTTTCACTTCTCCCTGTCCCGGACTTTCCCAGAATTTTGCTAGGCCGGGACACTTAGCTTGGCAAGCCATTTCCAAACTGCTCACGCTGAATCTTCAAGTTATGCCCTCTTGGCTTTAATTTATTCCATGTAATGTGGGGCACCTAAGATGCTGACATTCCAGCTTGCCCTTTGAAGGTACCCAGCTCTCACTGTTGGCTGTGGTCCAAGGCACTTTTTAAGTAGCTTTGTGTTTATTTACTGGGGAAAAAAGAGGGTATGATCATTGGTCTGTAGGTAAAAGCAAACAAGATGGGATTTAGACTGGAAATATCACACATCACAGTCAAAATATATACAACAGTTGTGTATCAAGAAATATTTTTGGTTTCAGAAATATGAGGTTGTTGCAGATTCATTCCATCTAGATTCTAAATGTTAGGTACCTGTTATAAAATATTTATGTATACTTGGTCTACATTATTTGAGAATCAGAGGAAGCTTTATGGAACAATTCTTTCTGCCATCAAAGGAACCTTCCTTAAAATGAGATGGATTGGTCTCTGGAGCTCACTTTACCTTTTTTTTCTCTCTCTTGTCTACAAAGGAAGCCCGTGAAAGATGCTTATTTGCCCATATATGTATTTCCTCTCATTTCAGAAACCCTAGAGTACATAAGATATCCATAAGGAACTGGCAGTTATGGCATGGGACCTGCAAGTCCTTCTGACACAGTAGAGAGTGACCAGGTAGAATACCTTAAATCACCTCTAATCACAGAAAACACTTTGTATGTGGGCAGCTGAGCCCACCCTAGATGAATGATTAGCTTGGACTAGACTTTAGATGGCTAAATTTGGGTGAAGTTAATCCTGACACCAGTGCTCAGTTTAGGTGTCTTGGACTGGCCTTGGTTGCTCACACAAAGTAGTATCTTTTGAGATGTTTTAGAGTATGCTGTCTGGATACCAGCTGCCACTCCAGCACAGAGGTCTAACGTAGGTCCTGCATCATATCTGCCGACCAACATATCCAATTACACCCGATACCTCTGTGTTGGCAACCAACCCAAGTCAATGTCTGCATTGTCTCTGTTCTGTGGAGTCAATCCTCTATTACCCAGGCCTACAAAATTTGGCTCTGTTTCAAGAAGAAGCAGCCAGGCATAAAATCTAAACAAAATCTAAGGACAGATCTTTTAAATTCACTTAGAAGCTTCTATATCCAAGCATGTCACTGTGCTAACATCTATGGGATGCCACTGGACTTGGACAGGAAAATAACCTCAGATCCCTTGCAAAAGCCAAGCCCCATTTCAAGAATGGAGGCAAGAGCACAGGTGTGAGAGCTGACTACCTATTTCCCAGATGGAAATTTAGTAGAGAAGGAGGACACTTGACAAATTAGTACATTAATATTTTGCCTTTGGAAATAAGGGGAAAGAAGTATGTGACTGTCATGGGATAAAGATGAGTGGCTTTTTTTTAAAGTAAGAATAATTTATAGGGGAAAGAGGAATGAACTATGGCACAAAGAGGCAGTTTCCATAAGGATCAACTTCCAACTTTGTTTTCCTTGTTTACCAGGGTTCAAATGCCTTTTTTCCTTTCTGAATTTTTTGCAGCATTAGAGACATCTAGTGGCTGAAACGCATAAAAGAAGGACGTATTCTGACAGGTCCTACTCCACTCTGAAATATACCGGAAATAAATGGGCCCATCATCCAGTCCAATAAAGCTGAGGTAGAAGAAACCACTTTTCCTTTTGCTTTTGCATCTCCCAAAATATGGAGACGGGAAAAGAAGATAGAGGTGCGTGAATAATGGTACAAGTTACATGGGGGCATGGGAAGGAAAAAGCACTGAGAGACACTGGCATCTTAGCCTGGAGGATAAAGCAACTCAACTGAGCCATGTGAAATGTAAGTGTAAATCTCACTCAGTTCCTGTCCTGAATCTCGTGCAAAACAAAAAGTTGTTTGTTTTTTTTTTACAGCCCTTGGAATTGCCAACAGAGAACATGACTGGAAGTTTATCCCAGGTCATCAGCTGTTGCATGGAAATCAAAGTGGTTTCTTGAAAAGCCGAGTAGAAAATCTCCTGCCTACTGTTGAGAAAATCACCCTTAGTTGAAAAGTGAAAAAATCATAACAAGCTGGAATTCAACACTTGGAAAAAATGGGAGTTTGCTACCTGCTGCAATTCTGTTGAAATCAAGGAGTTATACAGCAGATACATTTGGTCCAGTGTATTCCAAGAACATAAAGGTTCTTACTTAAAAAAAAACACCAAAAAAACAAAACAAAATAGCACAACATCATATTGTTTAAATGTTTATTTCTATTATGAGTAGTTAAAAGTTTCTCCCCAAAATTGTCTTCCATTCCAGTGCACTAGCAAAACCTGATTACTAAGGGAAACCAGGGTTCACAGAGATGTGGTGCACACCTACATCTTATCCCTAAAATGACAAGAGACATTAAGATATACACAGTGTAGATGAAATCTACAGGCTCCTCAGGCAGTTTTGCTATTTAGAGCATCAGTATGTATGGAGACTGTATAGAAAATGAGATAGCTCATAAATATTACCACATATTTCTGTACATTTTCCTTTAGGCAGTTATACCCAATCCATTTGGAATGAGATAGAATATTTTTTCTCTTATATTGTGTATGAGTTGCACAAACATGTATCTATGGATCATCACAGAAGGTGGATGTACTTTTCTGACTTGCAACACTTTGTTGCTTGGTGTAGACTAGGGGCACATTTTCCTTGATACTTCACCCTGGGGCATTTGCCACCCTTTGGGAAGAAAAGACAAAGGCACTTTCCCAAAGAGTATCTGAGGATGCTGAGCCAGAAGAAACCTCTGGGTTTCTGGGTAAGGCATGAAAGACACAGAAGAGGAGACACGCAGACAAAAAGGAGACTGCAGTACCCACAGAAAACGGGAAACCACTGAAAAGTTTGGGAGAAAATAGCCCTGTCAAGATGTGGAGGAGACATAAAGCAAGAGATTTTTCATGGGTCATCCTCATAGCTTGTTCCAAAATAAAACATTTTGCATTGAGGATTCCAAGCCCTCTGCATGTCCTTGGTGTGCTCTGTTTCAGGGTACAGTGAGGGTGGATGCACTTTCTGAGTATTCGCATAATCATAGAATCATGGAATGCTCTGGGTTGGAAGGGACCTTAAAGATCATCTAGTTCCAACCTCTCTGCCATGAGCAGGGGTGCCACTGACTAGATCAGCCTGTGTGCCAGGAACTGTACACAAGACAACCTGGTTCTGCCCAGTGTATTACAAAGCAGAATGAGCCCATAGTGGAATGGATTGGCACAGCCCACTTTCACCAGCATAAGCAGACAGTTCTGCAGGCAAGGAAGTCTGAAACCTGATCTCTTTCAGACTCTCTGATTAAGCTTTAGGTATGCACATTATCTGTACTTTCCAGAAAACAGAGGATAAAAGTGCCCTTGGCAGTTTTTTTTTCTTCTTCCTCATGCCTGCCATGTCAAGTCAAGCCTGGAAACCCACATACAAACTGCAGAGTGATTTATGAAAATGAATCTACAGATGAATAATAAGTTCTACGTTTTTGAATTAATGAGAAACATAACAGGCTTTTTCCTAGCCTGATTGCTTGGTGTATTATTTTTATGACTGAACATTTTGTTTCATCTATCCAAATTATCCTCTAATTGTCACAGTCTGGTTACATATAAGCATTTGGTCCAGGTTATCAAAAGCAACATATCAGGTATCTATTCACTCCACAGACCAGCCTTCCAGTGACAAAAATGCGGTGACCCTCATTGAGAAAGTGTTAAAAAATCACTGGTTCTGGCATCACCATGGATGTCTCAATCTGCTTCTTCCTTTTTTATTCCGAAATGCATCCATGTTCCTGTCAGTGCTATCACTGCCTCTCCACAGTAACCATTATGTTCTCTCATGTCAGTTATCCAGAGCACCTGCTAAGCTGACCCATCATACAGTAACTATGAGTCACTTACATCCTTTTTTTTTGGCTGGTAGCCAAGGTGCTCCAATTGACTTTTTTTTTTTTACTAATTCCCGGCAAGATCAATGCACAACTGAAATTCAGTGCCACATGGCTCTCTTCATCATGAATCAGATAGCTGTCTGCAGCACCAGGAGACACATGGACAGACAACAAAGAATAGGTGGAATTGGAGATACAGTACATATTGTGCTGCAAAATGTATCCATCAGCCAAATGGGTTTGAGTTTACTGCATACCGCTGTCTTCTCTGAACCAATGCCCTCACTTTCTGTAGGGACGGTATCACTGTTCAGGTACCAAACAGTTTATCTTCTGTACCTGTGTAAGGGCTTATCTCAGTTATCTATATCTGGGGACACAATTTGACTATATAAGTAGAAACTTGCAGATACGTGATGCAACATAACAAGGTACCTTACCCCTTATCCTGATCTCTTGGTAATAGCTCCCTGTTTTTCATCTCTTCGGTGGCTTCACTTTATCTGTTGTTCTTTGAATCTACCCAAGGTACTGCAGGGAACAGAATCAACCCTTTACTGCCTGATTTGAGTAAGTGACAAAACTGCAAAGAGAAGATGATAACCTTGATTATTCCTATGTGAAAAAAAATAAACAGGATGAGCACACAGTTTCAAGCACTGGTGCATGATTATCCTTCCCAGCTAACTGCTGGCAAAGTCTTTGGCACAGTCATGACCAAAGTCTGCACTCCCAGACCATCCCTTGTATCAGTGAGGGATGGCACAGACCAACCAAACGACAGTTTTCACTCACTTGAATGTATGGAAAAAGTCATGTCTCTAGGAGAAAGAATTAAGTCACGTGGGTGTGAGTTGCACTGTGCTGCTGAGCCAGCCTGACTTATTTCACCTGTTAAACCCAGTGCTATTATCAGTCGTGCTCCATCAAACAGTCCCTCACTAGCCTGCCAGAACTCAGAGCTAATCATAACCTCTAAGGGTGTTTTTGTTTCAACTTTAGGGCCCAAGGATCCTTTATCATTCGTAACTTTGTTTACTTCTTCCATTTATTCATTCAACATCCCAAAGAGCAGGAGTAGCCATATAAATAGATTGATCACTTTTGACAATATTGGCACGTCTCCAGTGTCTTATTTTTGAAATCCACCCCTGCAGGTTTATGGCTTGAAGAGAGACTGCACAATATCTCATGTTGGTTTTTTGCAACAAAGAAGCAGCTTGAATATGCTAACTGTATAATACAGCTTTTCATTTGCTCTGGTTTTCTTTTAAAATAAGATGGCATAAATCATAAAATCACCCACATCCCCTCACTGAATGGTTAGCTCCAGGAAACTTATTCATCTGTAGTTCATTGACTACCACACAGCTATTAGTTTTGCCCTCAGCAAAATTAGCTGTAAGATCAAGACTTATTTCAAACAATCAGTAAGTCAAGCAGGTTTGTATAAAACAATTTCCCATTTCCACTGGTATGGAAACAGAACTTTTGGCAAGATTCCAGTATCCCATGTATATGCCTAAAAAATCTATGCCAAAATCTTTGCCATAGCATTTCCCACCCTTAGTAACTGTTTTGCTCCAAATCATGGAATCATTTAGGTTGGAAAACACATCTAAGAACACTGAGTCCAACCGCTAACCCAGCAACTGCCAAGTTACCAGTAAATATATCATTAAATGCCACATCTACACCCCTTTTAAGTACTTTCAGGGATGGTAACTCAACCCACTGTTCCAGTGCTTAACAATCTTCCTGTGTGAAGAAATTTTTCCCAGTATCCAAACTAAACCTCCCCTGGCACAACCTGACACCATTTCCTCTTGTTGTATCACTTGTTACCTGGGCGAAGAGGCTGACTCCCACCTGCCTACACCCCACTTTCAGGCAGTTGTAGAGAGCAACAAGGTCCACCCTGAGCCTCCTTTTCTCTAGTTGAAACAACCCCAGCTCCCTCAGCCACTTCTCACCAGCTTTGTGCTCCAGACCCTTCCCCAGCTCCGTTGCCCTTCTCTGGACACGCTCCAGCCCCTCAATGCCTTTCTTGCAGTGAGGGGCCCAGAACTGGACACAGGATTTGAGGTGTGTCCTCACCAGTGCCGAGTACAGGGGGACAATCACTGCCCTGGTCCTGCTGGCCACACCATTGCTGATACAGGCCAGGATGCCATTGGCCTTCTTGGCCACCGGGGCACACACACTGGCTCATGGTCAGCCACTGCTGGCCAGTACTCTCAGCCTTCCTGGACTTCTTTGTCATGCAGGGCTATGTCCCAAAGAACACTCTCAACCAGTCTCCTAAATAGGCCAAAATTTGCCCTCTGGAAGTCCAAGGCTGCAGTTATGCTCATCCCCCTCCTTACTTGAGGATCGATAACTCCATCATTTCATGATCACTGCACCCAAGACAATTCAAGTCATCACATCATCCACCAGTCCTTCTCTGTCCACAAACAAGAGGTTCAGAGGGCCACCTCCAGCTGTATCAGGAAAATATTACGTATTGGTAAAACACCACTGGGAATTTCCACATTTGCTTTGCTGAAATTCTCCATGTATATTATACCACAGCCATTCTTTTAAGCCTCACTGATGTCTTACTAGAAAATAAATCAGATCAGATCTATCTCAGAAATAAATCAAGTACACCAGCTAACACTTAAAAACCTCGCTGCTTTCATTAAATGGCAGCAGGCTGTTCATTGCTTTTGGGTTTTTTATTTCATTTTAAATTTTCTCATAAGTGCTCTATTCTTAATGTCTTCCAAATCCATTACTCTCACAGGTCTTTGATATACAGTATATCTCCTCTGCAAAACCATACATGGAGCCCCAAGGAAAGATATTTTTCAGCCTATATCATAATATTCTAATTACTGTCTAATGGCACTTCCTAGGAAGAAAAAAGAAAACATAAAAAAGTGTAATTAAGCAAAGCAACCTAAGGCCATGCCAATCCTGGGAGTTAAGACTCGGATATTCACATATATAGTGAATTTAAATTTCTCTCTTTAAATTACCACCCTATGAAAATTAAAATGTAGCATTTCAGAGAACCAAAGGTCGTTAATCCTTGGTTACACATTGGTTCCCACCATGAGAAAATATAAATAATCATCCATGGTTTACATTAAATTTCATATTGTGTCAATATAACCATGATTCCTCTTTTCAAATGCAATGATAAATATGTTCACAAAGCTTTCCCTTTAGCACACCTTGGAGTACAATATATGCACACTTCTCACAGAAATGATTTCCTGACAGATTATTTGGGGTGAAAAATATTATCTCCAAGATGTGTTAAAGTGTGTCATTAATAGCTGCAGAGGTTTTTTCAGTAAGCTAATGATTCTAACATTTCTTAATTCAATTTTCCAAAACCCTATGTTTGCACATTTGTATTGCTTACGTACATAATTTATTATTTTAAAATTATGTTTACATACATCAAATTGTCCATTCATCAAGAGAAAAATGACATGTGCAGCACCAGGTGCTGGAGTTGAGGTA
This sequence comes from Gymnorhina tibicen, assembly GCA_013399875.1. Classification (NCBI taxonomy): domain Eukaryota; kingdom Metazoa; phylum Chordata; class Aves; order Passeriformes; family Artamidae; genus Gymnorhina; species Gymnorhina tibicen. Next base: position 1,497,869 of record VXAZ01006775.1, on the reverse strand, counting down.
GGTTTTTTTTAAATAAGTGTGTTTCTCTTGTATATGGAAAGCAGTATTAAGAGCACTAAATCATCTTGTCTCTAGGAACACATATGAACTGTAAATGAATGAGGTAGGCAATTTTGCTTAATTAGAATCAATAGTATCATCCTTTAATTAAAGAATATTGATTGTGTTATGCAGAGGGAAGGCTTGCAGAGGATATGCTTTAATGTGATTTCTGTTTAACTTGCAAACTTATGTCAAGGGTCAAATTGAACTTGTACATGGAATACCCCATTCAAGAAGAGTAATCGCTCTGAATTCACCTAGGACCTTTTACAAGCAGAAATCCAATGTTAATCTTTACAAAGAAAACAGAAGTTTTAACTGAGAAAGATGTGAGCTTTTTTATAGTCCTCCTCCAGAGGAACTTCAGAGAAGTACAGCATCCTATTTTCTTCCTGCTTCCTGTGTCAGGAAGATCAATGGGGAAGCGCATGGATCAGGAACCTCATTGCTTTTGCAACATCTCCCATACACATACAACACACGATTTCATGACAGTTCAAGGAATTGTGTGATGAGAAAACAAAGTTGCCTCATGTGTCATCATTTTGTTTTAAGACCTGAGTGCTGTAGGTTCCAGCTATTATTGATATAAGAATGACATGCAGTCCCCAATGTGCCCATTTTCCTCTACACAGCCAAAGTGAATCTCAGAATTGCAGGGTACTGAACACTGAAATTGTATTAAGCCACCAATTAAGTGCTGAAATACACACCATTTCATGTCAATAACAGTGACAAGAGGCATGCTCTTGAAAAAAAAGCCTGTGCAACTCCAAGACACTTCCTTCACAGTAACCAGCTGAGCCATACCTCATGAGCAAAGTAGAATTTAAAAAAAAAAGTGAAAAGCTAACTGTGTGCCTTGCTATGGAGTCCCTGCAGACTGAAATTTAGCTGACTGGCCAAGGGGAGGAAAAAAGAGTATAAGCATGTATTAATAAGTTGTTCACACACCAAGGAAAATTCCATGTTTGAACATATGTGGTCACTAATCAGTAACTGCAGGTCTTTTCAGCAGCCACTATTTTGCACATTGTAATTTCTATCATTATTAGTCATTACTAGAATTATGAGGCTGTAAACTTTTACTCAAAGTCAGACCAATATTATTAAAAAAACAAAACAAACATATACAATAAGGTATCCCTGTTTCCTGGAGGTCCTCTGGAAAGGAACAGGAGGGAGAAAGGGAAAACTGATGCAGAGTGTTGAAAAGACCCCCAGTCTCACAGTGGATTGAGGATGATGTTTTACACCCTTCCCAGTTTAGTATTCTCACATCTGTTCCCCTCCATTTTTTGTGTCGGCAGAGAATAAAACCTCAGATTTTGCTCTGAAAAAAGTTATGTCATCAGTTAAACGTAAGCGTGTGCTGGCTTCTGTCTTTACAGAGCCTATGTCCTACAAGGGACACACACACACACACACACACATGTGCAGACTTCCTCTGCTGGACCACATCAAGAGTGGGAATCATGGACATGCAAAGAGTGCCGGCACATAGATACCTTCACCTATGGATCATGTATGGAGGATTTCCATGTGTCAGTGTGCATGGCATTACACAGGCCAGTCTGTCTGTGCAATGCCCTGCTGCCTTTGCCAGTCCATGAGCAGAAATGATAACTAACACACGTGCTTCTGCACGGCTGGAACGGGGTTGTGCATTACGGACGGTAAGAACGAGCACCTGCTGATGGAAAACACAAAGGTCGGTAGTTACTCCTGCCAATAAATGGGATAACAGTGCAGCATCTCCTCCATCAGCAAAACCAAAAGGTGGTACGAGCATGAGCATCACACTCTCAGCGAAACTGCAAGGGCGGCAGCAATCAGAGATACCTCCATTCATTTCCATATATTATGTTGATTGGGAGTAACATTCAGGTCAATTTTTCCTGCCGTCTTTTAAATGAAACTATATATTTCTTTGATTGATCACATCCTAAGCATTCTTCATTTCAAAACTTCACTTTATGGGTTATTTTCCCTCAGCTATCATTAATACAGTGCCAAGGCTAATGAAGCACTCAGTAGAAGGTAAATACTAATGAAGTGTGCTGGACTTCTAGTTAGCAGGCCTGCAGGGAGAAGAGAATTAAATAGGTGAATGAAACCATGTAAATATATAGCTATTATATACGGTATAATATATATAATATCTGGAGGGCATTTAGATTTATTTTTTTAATCCTCTAGCCCTTCCTGTTCCTTGTTCTTCAGCTTCAGTTTGCGCACATGAGCCTTTGGGTTGATACAGACCCAGAAGATTTCTAGGTGAAAAAGGCATTGCTGAGTTGGTTGCACAGGAAAGTAGATGTTGCTCTTTTCCCAGTGTGAATAAGTCCCTCCACAAGCTATTTAAGCTGAGTTCTTTCTTCCTGCCAAAAGCTAAGCATATGGAGAGTTTGGTGACACAATTATGCCTATTAAAGACAGTATTTTCATGCCTCTTCCTGTCATATGGGCAAAGCATTGCAGAGCATAGCTGATATTTGTGGGAAGGCATCCCCCACGTACTCATGACGAATCTCAGTTTGTATTTCTTCTGTAAGGAATGGCCCTGAGGGTCTGCAAAACCCAAACAAAAAGAAGTGCCATGGCAGCAGTTCAAAGTGGCTTTTAGTTCCCTGTGTTGCAGTGGTCAGAGAAAAATATGAGTCCCTATGTGCACATCTGACTGGTTACAGAAAAAGAGAAACCAACAGCCAAAAGCAGACTGAAAAAGTCCAATTAGGCAAATGAGGTTGCATTATGTCTCTGTAAGGAAAGTGGTTTGAGTTAAACTTCTGCCCTTTGGCTCTTACCGTGCTAGTGTCCTACAAAGGACCGCTAATCTTCTCTCAGCAGGAGAGGTGTTAAGAGCTGAGTAGCAGCACCTTGTGAAGACAAGATCACACGCAGGGTAATCATGACTGACTGATGAGACCTTGGATATACTGATTTGCCAATGCATCTATATTACCTAATGATGAGAAACATATCTTAGTGATTAGACTCAATTATGACATATCATTTTTTTTCTTTTCTTTGACACAGATCTAAGCCAGAGCCCAAGAGAATTATTTCTCCATGCCACAATTTCTTAACTGTTTCTGTAATAAACCTGCCTTTTTCTCACTAATCATTGGGCTGGGTTATAACATACTAGGTGTACCTGTACAAAATCTGGCATAAGGTGTTGGAGGTTTCAACCTAGAACTGGAGGTAGTACTGTAAAATCTGAATTCTAAATGGCTGTGGAGAACATGCAAGCAAACCTATTGGTTGGATGATAATCCCTTTCCCATGCTGGTCCAGTTCTGCTCACGGGAAGGAGATTAGAAAGGTGTGCAGGGTTCTCATGTATGGTTTCCCAGCATAGGAAACTCTCAAGCAAAGCATGAATAAGGTATTTTCTACACTTTCTGCCAGCACCGTTACATGATGTATCATGTAAGACAGATCAGTGAATTAATTCCCTGCTTTGCCTGTTAAAAAGATATGTTCTCTTTTAGGTTCTTTGGCAAGAACCATAAAGTAGTCCCCCAAAAAAATCCTGACTCTCCCCCTACCTCAAAAAAAACCCCCACAACAGAACACCAAAGCACAGAATTTGTCAGTCTTAGTCACCAAGCCATCTCCTTTTATTAATAGAGCCTTGACATGGGAGAGTTTTCTGGCCAGACATTTTTCACACCCCAATAGGCTCAAATAAAAAATTATTGCCAGCACAATGATTTAAATGTAAGATGTTAACACTACAGCACTTGCCTAGCTTGATTTTTTAATGTCAGCTCCAATGTGTCTGACACATGCAAGACATAAATGAATATCCATATTTCCTTGGAATTAAAGGTTCCCTGACAGCACACAGTATGGAGCATACGGCACTCCCGATGGGTCGTTACTGCGGACTGGCATTATTTTCACCTCCTTCATTCTTCCCCAGCCAGCTTTACTAGTGGGAGCCAAGACTCTCCCCGGTAACCTCAAGGGCAATTTTCTCAAAATATTTTATATAAAGCAGTCTATGCTATATTTGCTAATTGCATTTGTCAACCTCCCTTGCCAAAATTTTCTGAAGTAACAAAACCATTGGCAACAAACATGGAGATCTATGTATTTGGGTAGAGGAAATGTTTTTTACAGTGCATGAGCTAAAGGTTATAAATGAGAAATGATTGCTTTTTTCACAGAGTTGGTCCATAGAGCTTCCTCAGCCCACACTGTGTCAAAATTGGCACCTTTCTCCTTTCTAAAATAACTTTTTCTGATGTATTTCTACTCAGCTTCTTTCTCCGCCTCCTAATCTCTTTGTTCAGTATTTCCTCCCGACACAGAGTCATCACACCATTCATCTGCATCAATCTGTCTGCTGCTCACAGACTTTGCTGGGTCTGCCTCATCAAGCGCAGTCACTAAATTCATATCTTTTTTCAAGTTGGTAATTGCCTTCAGCTTCACGCTGTCATTTTTGCTTGTGTTGATGTCTATTAGATTTTTGTCTACTGTTTCAGAAGTCTGTGTCATGTTTGTTGAGTCACACAAACTCCAGCTCTGCTAGTGATTTACCAGCCCATCCTGTCTGAAACTGTAGAAATTATGTTTCTGCATACACAATTCTCTGTTCATCATGAAAAAGGTGAAATATCTAATATCTGTAACCATGTGCCCAGATATCAAGCACAGGATTTATGTCCTCCAGCCTCAAAGTGTGATTCAGTTTGAGATAAAACTACTACTAACATAATATGCCTACATGTCGGTGTCTACATGTCTAGCGGTGTCCAAGATCCTGTTATAGCAGCACAGACTAACTCAATTAATTTGTCCTCACACAAGCCTCTAGTGCTATCTGAGATGCCCTTAAGCTTTCTGTCCGGCTTTCAGCCACGGGCTTCGAGTCCCTTGTCAATATAGGAAGTACAGTCTAGAACAATTCAATTTATCCTAAGTCTGACTAAAGCCACCCCACAACAGGAGTTGCTTTCCGGCAAGAGCTTTCAGGCTCCGGCATAATGATTAAATTTTCATTGACTAAAGCAGGAGAATAGGCACTTAACTCACAGGTAAACACCTACATGCAGGCATCTGAGTTTAAATGTCTTAATCTGGAGCTGACTTCTACCCTATAGGCTCCGTTCTGTTGCCCAAACATATGGTGCAATTTGCAACACTATGGAGTGTCCAAATCATCCACAAAATGCTGACAGAATGACACAAGCTACAGGAGCACTACTCAGAGCCACATGGAATACCCTGGGGCATCTCAGATGGCACTAGAAATCAGTGTCTAGGCTATTGAAAGACTACATGTCTGCAATATAAATGCCTAAACAGACCTAGGTTCATCTCTAAGGAGGGTGAGATGAGGTTTGAATTATGCCTAGGAAAATGCAGTGTGAGGAAGACATATTCAAAAAATTTAGAAGAAGCCTTAGCCAGAAACTCTTGGATATATTTGCTGTTTAAAAATAACTACCAAGCCTAAGCTAATTACCTAGACCCACTCCACAGTATACTAATACAGGTTCCTTCAGATGAAAATTTATACCACATAAGAGAGATGTCTAAATTAGGCAGGACAAATTGCCCGCTAGAGGAGTTTATCACTTTATACAGATTGTGGAAGGAACCTAAAAAGTATCTTAAATGCCTAATGTTTAGCAGGCTAATGCTAAACAACATCACATTCTGCCTTTCCCCACATGATTCAACAATAATTACCCAGCTCCCTAAGTGTTAAATATGTGAAAATTCTTTTCAGTAGGTGCAGATTTTAAATATTTGTGTGAACAACGAGTTTCTGTCAACCGCTTCTATAACATCCATCATGGTAAGGTAGGTGGCCAACATCATGATTTCCCCTTGTAAATCCACTCTGAGTATTTATATCCCTAATCAATATTGCTGGTTTTGCAAACATTAGGCCTACTAAGTCATAGAATTCTTTATCAAACACTAAAGATTTCCTTCTATGGGAATGAGCCATGAGGATTCACATCTACCTAACTGGCTAAAAAGCCACAGATGCACACACAGAATATAGCAGCCAGGATAGCATCCTGATAAAGAAAAGTCTTTGCACCAGAAGGAAGGGTCTTTCTCTTTTCTTATAAATCACAGTCAAATCTGCCCACCCTTCTTTAAACAGAAAAAGGGAAAAATAAAGGCCTTGAGTGACTAGTGAAGCCAGCGTGGGTCACCTGCCATCTGATCAGATATCCTGAATGTTACCAGTCCTGAACATAAATCTACAGTCTACATAAAGATAACAAAGAACAACATCCGTTGGAGTGCAAGCTCTGAAGAAATGAAGTAGAATTCAGTCTCTTTGTGTGTGATGACAAATGCCTTCATTTTTCCTTCCTTATTATTTTTTTTCAATTCTATGCATGTGTCAGCATATGCGTAAACAATGCTTTAAATAATTTTCTTAAGGTAAACAGCACAGAATTAATAGATTTTTCAGGTTAAAATGGTGTTATTCAAAAGCAGTTAATGTGTATGATTTATCCATCACCTCTGTGTGAAGTCTTTGAAAAGGTTCCTTTGTTCTAAAGTTAGGGGGTGGAATAAGAACCACAGTAATGTGTAGCATTGAGATTTGAGGAGGAGACATTCAAATGGCATTCATCTAGTCCCTCTCTGCTAAGACGAACAAAGGGACTTCATCACTTGTATTTTCTGAATCGTGTTGTCAAAGGGCTAAGCCTAAGAACAGATGCTCAGGCCCAGATCAATTTTACCAAACCATAAAAATTAAATAAAAGTTAAATGTCTAGAGCAGGATTTTTCGTACCTGAAATAGTTGTCCAGACCGAGCTGATCATGCACATACTCTTTGCACAAATTGAAAGATTTTCAATGGGCAGTGCACCTTGCCCTAAACTGAATGGTTAAGATTAGAAAAACAGAATAATCTCTGTTTTGTGCCTTTCTTTGTAAACTTCCAAAAGGGCTACATTACTACTTTAAACTTGCCATTTATCTAATGTTCAGATGAGCAAAGTTAAGAGAGAGAAGCTGCACTTAGATTAAGTACTTTTCCATCTTGTGGGAACTTTTTTCTTACCCCATAAATATTTTTACCTATAGATCATAGATGAAAGAAATCTAGCTCCTCCTCAATTCTTTTCAAGAAAAACTAACTTAAAGCAATTAAAATAGTGCCAAACTCATAATTTGATTTGATTACCTGCACTATTAGTTTGAAAGTTTAATCTCTGAACTTATTGATTCATTCTTGGTTGTGACCCCAATTTGATTATTGCTTTGTGCCACTTTTGATTAGCTTAGTGAAACTGCAATACATTTGGCATAGCAACATGTGCACATGTATTTTTCTTGTTCCTACAGTTTTACAAAATCTTTTAAAATATTCACAATAGGTTTATCCATCTAAAATACCACATGGCACACAAATGCTGAGGAAATTGAAAGTTGCCTTGCCATGATCCTAAATTACTAAATTATTTTGTTCAAAGACTTAAAACTTTATGGATTACAGGGGATATGTGTCAAAGTACAGCAGTGGTTTATGGTCACTTTCACATCCAAGGCTTCTGGGAAATTATCAGCTGAGAGAAGAATCAAGAGAAGAACTGGTCAAAAAGAAAACAAAAAACCCCACCACCCCTGAAAAAAAAGAGTCCTGCAAAGCAAAAAAACCCCTAAATAATTTACAGAAAACCACCCACACATCACAACTTCAAAATGGGCCTGAGGAGTAAAATTATTTTATAAAACATTTCAACAAGAACTTTCAATAAATTTTATCTAGGTTCTTGTTCAGTTCTTAAGTTGTCATTGTTATTTGTTTCATGTGTATAGTGTATCATAGAACCAGTTGCAACTCTAGCACACACTGGAAGTGGGGTTACCAGCCTCCATGAGAGTCCTATGAGAACACATGCCATACTACCAGTTGCAACTCTAGCACACAGAAGTGGGGTTACCAGCCTCCGTGAGAGTCCTATGAGAACACACGCCATACTGGTCAGAGGCACCTGTAAGAACAGAAATACATTTAATTCTTGTCTCCTACCAATGCCAGTAAAGAAAAAGCTCCATTTATGACACAGTGCCAAAGTTCTTTGGAAACAAGGGTGCTCTTCAGCATGCTAAGGCACAGCAAGGAAGTCAGGTACAGCAAAGAGCAACTTTGTTGTGGCTCACTCAGCTGCTAAAACAGCAGGAAAGAAATAAGCTGTCACTCTCTGATGTGCAAAGTTTCATTTCTCTGGGAAGCTGAAGAGACACTATTGTAGCCATAAAGGTCTAAAGAGGTGATGGAGAAAAGGAATTAGTGCTTTTGATTTGACCAGTACTTTGGATAAAACAAATCACTCTGGGGGGACATAGCTAAGAAAATACTCAGTATTCCTGCCTTAAACAAATAGAAGCCAAGACAAAGTAGTGAGAATTTCGGTCAGAGGATTCTTAAGACTTTGCCTCTTTTGGGCAGATCAGCTACTTATTTCTCCATCTTTCCAGGTTTTCCTTCTATCTTCCT